>CM045762.1:132386727-133586727 GCA_025200525.1 Camellia lanceoleosa | reverse complement strand
TTTTAGCATGCCATGACTCTGTTTTGGGTGGGTTTAGTTGGCTCTTACATGCTTCATATACTTGCTTTGCAATCCCCTTATTTGCCTTAACATACACCTTATGTTTAGACCACCATGCTTACATGTTTTGGCTTAGCTTTGAGAAGATTTTAACTTTGTTTTACCATGCTTGAGGTCTAATTTTGGTTGCTTGGGACCACATATGCCATGCTTTGTATAGCTGCCATGCAATCTAGCTTGTAGGCTTTGAGTGTTAAATCCTCTAACATGCTCTACTTGGATCATTTCAGTGGTTTGGCACTGCTTATAATGTTATTTCAGTCCATATAGTACGCTCCTATGCTTGCACTTGTGACTCCTTTAACGCCTTAAAGAGTTGTTGTTTTATGCTTCTTGAATGGATCATTGCGTATGCTTCCATGCTAAGGCCATTTGGATGCCATCTAAGTGTGTTTTTGGCCTTGTCTCGACCTGCATTGGGACTGTTTTGAGTCCCTTTGACCCTTTGGGACTTCCCTTGTATGGCCATGGTTTGAGCCCTTTGGTTAGCCTTTGGCCTTGGACCTTCTTGCTTGCTTTGCTTGCTTTATTTGGTTGATTTGGCATCATTCCTCATATATTTTCAGAGCTTAATACATCGTCATATTCTCATATTTATCATATCTTGCTCATGCTTGAGGATTGTGCATGGTTGCCTAAGTTTTGGACCACTCACATGTGCATTATTGTTTTGCATTTTCATGCCTCCAATTCTTGACTTTGGCCATCGATTTGGGCTTATTTGAGAGCTGCCCATTTTGGTTTAAGACTATTCCCGCATGCTGTTGCATTCTTGCCTTGCATGTTGTCGCATACTTAGCCTATTAATATGTTGTTGCATGCTTAAGTGGTAGTGCATTTGGCGTGCATTATTTTGGTTTTAGGTTGCTTAACATGTTCTTACATGTTTGCCTCACATGTTGTTGCATGTTCATCATTGGCATTATTGCTTGCATGCTTGTATCGCACTAGTGTGCGTGCATGTTTAGGTTGCATAGCATCGAGCATGCATCCCTTGCCTCTTGATCAATCATGATAGAGGCTTGAGGCCCCTTATGTGTTTATATGCATTTCATTTAATATTGAAGTTGCACACTTGGCCTCTTTGGCCATCATGCATCAAAATGCATGATTGGTGGCTCAAGGGTCGACAACCATGCTCCTTTGAGTCTTAGACATGATAAGGAGGGTGGAAGTGCAAACATTGCTTTGAAAATGCATTGCCATGCCCTATCTGTCCTTTAATGCAGCAAAATAGGATTCTGCAGGAAGAGATGGCCGGTCGGCCATCTTCAGTGCCGGCCGGCTATGTATTGTTGGCCGATGACCCTACTTTTGGTCGATGACCATAGTTCCATGGCCGGCGGTCCCATTTCTTTGTCGGTGAAATCCCACAGTGCTCAGGGAGTGGTTCTGAGGCAGCCTTGAGACTTGTGCAGCTTTCAGAAGTACAAAACAGTGCAAACAGAGATAGCATGAGCATGGCGACGAATTTCCGAGCGAAGCCGAGCATGCATGCATTCGTCCCTCTTCCTGAGGCTATTTTACTGCTTACATAGCCTAATTAATTTGTTTGATTAGTTAAGTGTTGTGCAATAATTGATTAGCCTGTTAGTCAGTCAATTATGTAATTTGTATTATTCTTTCGGACCCTCCGTCGAGAGGGTGAATTTTGTAATAAGTGTGCGTGCTTGTGTGAATGTCTTCCAACCCCACGTCTTTCTCCATTTTACTTACCTCCTTTTAATGGTTAGTTTTAGGCCACGTTTCAATTACCATACTTATGTCAGCATGTTTGCATACATTCATTCGTATTGCACGCACCAGGCTCGGCGCATCATACTAATTGCATAGTATTTCAATTCCAACTTGAATACGTGTATCTAGTTGGCACATTTCACGTACCATTCTTAGATTAGCCGAGCCTATTCTAGTTGCATTTTTGCATGTGTTGCATTAGCCATCTTAACATGAACTAGGATCATGCATGATTTCTAACTAGCTTCTTGTTTTGGCTCGGAGTACAGTGAGAGTGTTTATGCTCTAGCATCTTGCATGTATGTAAGTGTTAACATGACAGTGTGCTTACCATAAGGCTAATTGCTTATATGATATAACTGCCTGAATACCTGTGGGTGAAGGTTGGATTTCTTGAATTGGAATAATTCATCGAAATCCGTGTTTTAGCCTACTTGCGAGTAGCAAAAATCAAAAACCATTTCCAAACAAACGGATATGCGATGCTTTGTTCCAAGTTAGACGATCTAGTCTATACTTGTATGCTGTGCGCACCACATAGTAATTCTAGCTAATTACCCGGAATAAGAGCACATGTGTTTTCAAAAACTCGATATCATGTTTAGTACAGGCCGATCTTTGATTGGGCGAGCGGGGGTGCTCATAGCTGACCTTCCCCAATCGTACCCAAGTTCCCACGCCGAGGCAACTTTGGTGATGACGGACACATGGCCTTAGGCACGAGTCAAGGTTTCCAAAATTTCTCCAAAATAAAATATTTAGGTGGCGACTCTGTACCTGGCAAAGCAGTCCATGTTTGGCACTTCTTTCTTAAAAATCAGTTTTCCAAAACGATTTGCCAGATTTGGACTCTTTGGTGATTTATCAATCTCACATTGCACATTGTGAGATCAGATTAAGAACCGTGACATTTGAGTCCGAACTGTGATAGCATGAGGCCCTCGGGGCGCGTCCACAGTTTTTGGCGACTCTGCTGGGCATTTAGAGAACTTGACTCGAACTCATGATATCTTGTTTTGACTACACTTATGTGTTTCTTTGCATTGCATTTGCATTGGTGCGCCTAGGACACCGTGTTTCCCATCTGTTATTCCTGAACAGTTTGCTGGAGGCTCGCTTTGAGAAGCGTGCCATAAGGGTGACGATTCTGAGCTCTGCGCGAAGGAACACAAACCCGTTTTTACTGGGCACCCTTTTGATCATTCGACCTAGTGCATATCAGAATCCATAGTGACTATTCCAAACTAGGATAGGTTGCTTATTCGATTTTAGGTTGTTTGAAACCGCTGCGTGCGTAGTGAAACCCTAGCTCCTGACAAAATAGGACAGGGAAACCCTACACCAATATAGGGGTGTTTTTACTCTCACTTGTTTGTTATGGGCTTTAGAGTTGACCTCTACAAGGGAATAGACATATCAGCCTGCAAGTCTGGGCATCAGGCCTGCGGGCATCAGTATTTTGAGAATTAGTTATATCTGTGGGTATCGGATTCAGTTTTGGGGCAGTAATTTAGGGAACAGTGATCAGTGGTCGAATATAGCTATTCAGCTATACTTATGTCTGTTCTAGTAAAATTGGGCTGAGATGTTGCCTATTTTCTCTTTCAGTTCAGAGATTCAACTCAGAGCAGCCAGTGTCCTCCTTTGCTAAGGCAAGACAGAAAGAGGCCAGTCAAGGCTCACCGGTTCATCATATCTATCAGTCGCCGGTCACATCACCTTTGTACAGCTTAGCGGATTTATGATGACACAAAATTCAGAGGAAATTGTGGTTATGGCAGCCGCATTGGACCAAGGAATCATCTTGCAGGATGAGACCAATGTTGAAGTACCACATCCACCTAGGTCACCTGTCGTGCACTCGATCTGGACACCCTAATTGTTTCAAACTCGTCAGCCCACCACGTTTGAGTTGATGGGAATGGTTGGCAACCTCTAGAGATTTGTGGCTGATCTCGCCTATGGAATGTCGGCTTCGCCACCAACCACATCGTATGCCGAAAACTTCATGCCGCAAGAGCCCCCGCTACTGGGGCGAATTGTAATCGAGCTTAGCCAACCTGAAGCTGTCTCAAGCTCCGGCAATGATATGCCGGCAACAATGGGGCTTCATACTGAAGTAGCAACCCAAACCATTCACCAAGCTGAGGCTAGTGGTTAGAACAAAATGAAGGCGGGCGCAGATCCCTACGAACAACTCCAACAAGCTGTTGAGGCTCTGAAAGCCGGCGGGTTGAATAAGCAACAAGTACTCACAGTCGTGGCTAAGACTGCGGATGATATTTTCCTCACTCAGACTGAGAGTAGTTCAAGCCAAAGGGAAAATCGGGATAGGGACCATCGTACCAGAACAGTTCCTTTCAATCCTAACCCTGCACCTGGAAAAGATCAAAGAGCCAAGGCAGCACCTGCCGATCCTTTTGCTAGTGCGTCCAGCAAAGGTCCACAGACTTCGAAGTATCTGCCCCGAGGTCGCAGGGTTTTTCATGCCCTCTACATGCCTTTGTCCAAGGCTCTTCAAATCCTCACTGAAAAGGGTCATCTCAAGCCTCTTGAGCCTCGACCTCTCCCGAGTAATCTCCCTCTCTCATAGGATGCTACCCAGTACTCTGTGTACCATCAATAGACCGGTCACACCATCGACAACGGCTTCCGTCTTCACCATGAAGTGCAGGATCTGTTTCACAATGAGGTCATCCTCTCGCCTAGCTCAGCAAAGTCTGTCACCACTGAGTTGTTGGACTTCGAGGATAATACAAGTATGTGATCAGGAGTTGGTCCACCTGCGAGCGGCACTCGGTTTATTTCAGATGTGGCGTTTGGCACGCACTATTTTGAGCATTTGCGAATGCGAATTTTTGTACTTTTTGACTTGGGTGTTGAGTCAGTTCTGTGGTTTTCTTTCGAGTCTGTCTCGTTGTTTTGAGTCAGCCTTTTTGATTAAGGTCTGTCTTGTTGTATCGAGTCAGTCCTGTTATACAGAAGTCGGGTGACTCCGAGGGTGTCACCTTTGACATCATTTTTTTTGTTCGGTGATTGTCCTTTTACTTTCTTTTGAGTCTGTCTTTGTTGTGGAGCCAGTTGCAACCAGGAAATCTGAATGAAACAGCTGTGGTTTTCATGTTTTTGTGCTTATCTCTGCTTTGAGCCTATTGTGCCAGCAAGTTTAGAATGAAATGACAGTGCTTTTTACCTGCTTTTCTGCACCTTTAAATCATTGCATTGACCTAAGTTTTTCAAAACCTTTTTGAACATTGTGATGAAAACGAAGAGGAAGGAATTCCTTGGGTCTTGCAAAATTTGATCAATTGAGAGAAAGGGAGGCGTGCTAAGCCCTTAACGATTGAGATCATGCTTGTTAATGTGAGTACTGAGAAGGATCCTAGCTTGATCCAGATTGGTTCTACACTGTCTTCAGCGCGAGCGATTTGTCGCTTTCTTAAAAGATTTCAAAAAAATGTTTTGTGCTATCTTGCGAAGACCTGTGTGGAATCGCTCTTGTGATTATGCAGCTTAGGATCGCTCTCAGCCTCGAGACTCGACCCCCTTACTTTCAAACCGTTGAACTTGGATTCAGAATGTTCAACCGTCAACTACAATGTAAGGCCTATGTGGCCAAATCAGAAGCAGCCCACGAATTAGGGGTGAGAATATCATATGTGATCAAAAGAAAGCTTGTAAAGCTAGATCAGGAGCACCCCTCGAACTAGGGCCAAAAATGTCCGATGTGCTCGAAGAGCCGAAGATGGATCATTCGGAAAATCAATGAAGATCGGCAAGAATGCCAAATCCCAAAAGGGAGGAAAGAAGAAAGTTTTGTTGACGAACAACCAAGTTCCTATCCACAGCACTAGGGGCAAATTCAGCCCCCATTAGATGGACTTCTACATCATCAGCAAACAGCAGCCATTCTCCTAGATTTGGATGGCTTCGAGACCCTAAAACCATTTGGCATGGACAAAGATACACTTTTACCCTTGAGAGGCTCGCTGGGCCAAAAACCCGGAAAGTCGACCCAAGCAAAAGTTAGAGCAAGAAAAAGAAAAAAAAAAAAAAAAAACAGAAAAAATGCAAAGATTGGAAAAAAAAGAAAAGAAGAAAAATGAAGAAAATGAAAAGAAAAAATGAAAAAGAAAAAAAGAAGAAAAGAAATGAAAAGAATTAAAAAGAAAAGAAGAACATAGCTCGCAAGGCTGAAAACCCAGAAAGGCGACCTTGGCAAAAGTTAGAGCGCAAAAAGAGAGGTTAATACCCGAGTGTACCTTCACCCCGAACTACGTAAGGCTTGATTCCCATGATTAGGATACGTAGGCAACTTTATTCTGAAGTCCAGCCATAAAACCTCCAAATCAATTGTGTCCATGTAATGGTTCCAAACATCTTTGTCTTCACTGTATGTGAGAGTTCGGTTGTGACCTTCATTATGAGAATTGGTTACAGTGTGCTGCAGTACCATTCAAACAAGGGGCAACTTTCCATTGCCATGCAGTGTGTTGTGGTACCATTCAAACAAGGGGCAACTTTCCGTTGCCATACAGTGCACTGTGGTGCCATTCAAACAAGGAGCAATTTTCCATTGCCATGCAGTGTCCTTCAGATAAGGGGCAGTTTTCCATTGTTATAAATCTGAGGTTGTGCTTCTCAAGAGAAGGTTCCGTGCTCGTTGAGCGGTGGCAGTTTGCAAAAACAGTTTTTGAGAAGTTTTACTGAGGTTGACTAATTTCTCTCAAAAATTATTCCATTTTCCAAAACTGGACCATTTTCTTGGACCCACAAAAGGAAAATTTTCAGTGCTCATAACCTGACTTGCATGCTTTCAAATTAAAAAGTCGAACAAGTATGTTAATCTAACTCTCCTTTTGGTCAAAATTGTTTTAGTAAACAGCCAAAACAAAAAATGGTCAAAATGATGAACTAGGGGCACAGTTGAGTCAGGCTTCCTGTTTTTCCCCCATTGTCAGCATACTTGCCAAGAAGGGCACTCTACCTACCAGAAAGGGCACAACTGAAGTTAATAGCAAAGGGCTAAAAGCTCCCTCATCCTCCAAGCAACGAGGTATCAAGCCAAGTGCGAAGCACGAACTGGAATGGATCTAGATATTCCACTCCCTCGTCTGGACACATTTGATCACGTCCAAACTCCCCAGCAAAGCATCGTCAACCGATGTCAGCTGCAGATTGGCTACACATCCAGTTGTAGCGCAACCCCTCTGCGGGAGAAAGTTCACTGTTGTGAGCAGAAGGAAGAGAATCTAGCAGAATGCTCAGGGCAAGAACCCGCAATTTCCCATTTATTCATCTACCACCCAGGGGAGGGATAAAAAATGAGAGAATAAAGAATAGAGAGATGTGCGTGGAGAGAAAAAGTGAGAAAAAGGGCTTTTTCAGAAAAATAGAGATTGAATGCCAGAGTGATGTGAGAATCACAAGTAAGAAATGGTGGGAAACAATACCCAGAGAAACAAGCTCCCTGTGCACGTCTCAGTGTCGTGTCTTTTGTTTTATTTCGATTATTGTCTTGAGTCGTTTCAAGTGTCTGTGTTTGTCTTTAGGTTGTTTACCTTTTTGTTTCCCGTTGTTGAGTCTTTTTGGCTGTGGTCAGTTGTAGTCTCAATGCCCGGTCGAGAATTCATTTCTCATTTTCAAAATAAATCGTTTTGTGCTCAGAGTGTCATGCCATTCTCCACATTTGTTCTTCTACATTTGGAGCATCTGAGTGTGTTTCAACTTCTACCAATTCCATTTTTGCATCCCGTCTATTTAGATTGAACTATTTGTTCAGGATTCGCCGTATGCAGAATAAACCAAGCGCTGTGTTATGGGCCGTGTGTTCAGAATGAGCAGTGTGTTGTATGAGCTGTGTGCCAAATGAACTCAGCATTGTGTTATGAGTCGTGCATTCAGAATGAGTAGTATGTTATTTTGTTGTTAATCGGTTCACTACCTGGTTATTACGATACAAGTGTTTAATTTTCAAACAAAGGTTCAATCTCATTTGCATTGTTGTATAATATAATGCGATGCGATGCATAGAATGTACAAATGCAACACTTTGTCAAACAAAAAGCTTGTTTCATTCCATCATCTTTTCAATTACATAGTTTTGAAGAAAATAAAACCTGCCTGCTGCAGTACAATGCGATCAAAACAACAAATTGTCTGAACAAAGCAAGAAAAAGAAGAAAAGTAGCAACAGTCTAGATCAATGTCAACTGGTCTCAGGCATGAGAGTCTGTTCTCGTCCTCTTCCTGGACGAAGGTCCAGGAGCATCGTCGGCGGCTCCACCATCTGAGCCCGAGCCCGAGTCATCTCCAGTCTCATCCTCAGACAACTCTGCATCTGCCTCTGTCTCGGACTGGTCATCATCTGGAATCGGTGCTCGTGAGTTGCTCCCAACATGAGTGCGCCCCGCTTTGGTGTAGGGGCTATTGTGGTCCCTCGCCCTGCTCTCCCTCCTCCTCGAGCAGATACAGACGGTCCTCCTACAGCACCCCATGCAGCTGATATCTGGAATGCGGCCTGAAAAGGACAAACGGTAAATGCATCAGTTATACTACGCAAAGCAGAGTATGAATACAGAATGTAGTGTATGAGTATAGTGTATGAATGCTGTGAGCAATGTATCAGAACAGAATGCAGTATATGAGTACAGTGTATGAATGCGGTGAGTAATGTATCAGAAAAGAATGCAGTGTATGAGTACAGGGTATGAATGCGGTGAGCAATGTGTCAGTATAGGATGCAGTGACCGAGTGTAGTGTATGAATGCCGTGAGCAATGCTCTGAACAATCCATGGGTTATAGTGTATCAAAGCCACGAGGGCCGCGTATCAAGTGCCATGTTGACAATGCGATGCATCAGATTATGTGTGAAACAAGTTATGCACAATTTAAGATTATGGTTGAAAAGGCTTATCGGGATACTGTAAATAGCCAGCAGGTTGAGGCTCCGCTATAGCATCCCCATCACGGAGGCAGCCAACTCCAAAGACTGGTGAGTGTATTCAGCAGAAGCCTACAAAAGTGTTAAAAGCGTCAGTATTCTGTGGAATATCAAGAGAAGTAAAATGAAATGACTGTACAGGATGCAAAGTGTAGTAATACATACCGAAGGCAAGCCGTAGAATCCGACTAGCTCGTGATCTGGCAGAGGGGGAGCGATGGGGATCTAGTAAGTCTCCCCATCCTGCCCTCGGCATGTCATCATAGTAGGCAGCTCGGGCCACCCAGCTCCCTGCCCTCTCTAGGGCCCACTCCTACCTCGGGCCTGAGGTGCTCGCGATGCTCCTGCTCTCGTAGCTGGCGCCGTTGGTCTCTCTCTCTCAACTCGGCCGGCACCGGTCAGAGGCCGCATGATATAGGTCTGGACGTAATCCTCATAGTCGCCCTCGTCTACAAAGCGCTCATGGCTCTAGCTGATAGTGTAATCTGCCATCTCCGCTAAATTATACCTCTCAGTGTCCCTCGCATGGGTAGGAGAAGGTGCTGGAACCGGCTGCTCTGGCATGCCCAAGGTCTGTTGCAAGAAACGCTCCCCAAAGTACCAGGCACGGCAAATCAAGCCCTCTAACAAGACTCTGAATTGGGCAGTCTCCTGAGCGTCGGCATGCCGCTCTCGAACTGTGATAGGCAACGAAGCCTACGGCTGCCAGGTGATCTGCAAGTGGCAGGAAATACAGTTTGTTATCTATTATTTAAAGCACATTGCAAAGCAAAGCCAATAAACTGAAACATTTGACATACCTCAGTTGCGGTGATGGTGTCAAAGTAGCGGCGGAAGAATATGAAAGGCTTCCACGGCCTCCGCTCACATCTCACGTCGAAGCGGTGAGAGAGTGGGACCATGGGGGGGATCTCCTCGTCTGGTACTGGGGCAAGCCTAGGGAAGTAGGCATACACCCATAGCTACAGAACGAAACAAAGCAGACATGAGTAGGCTTATCAGATAAAGTAATACACAGATAAAAACAGAAAGCAGAAAAACAGTGTGCAGTGTATTGTGCAATGTGTGCAGTATGTTGTGCAGTGTGTGCAATGTACAGTTAGTGTAAAACAGATTGCGTGTACGCAGTGTGTATGTGTCTGAGATAATGAAAGCGAAATTGAAAAGCGAGAAGAATATGTACCTCCGGGCTTGCCAATAGCCTCAACAAGCTATGCCTTTCTGGCGGGACGATGAGCTCATATAACCATAGAGAGTGGCCAAGCCGGCGCCACCCCAGTCATAAAGGCGGATCCTCGTCACGTCCACAAGCGCACTCAGCAGATAGAGGGCGACGGTGTTTGCTCGGTCGGCAAAAAGTGTCGTCCCTAGCAGAAACATGATAAAACCGCGGGCGTACTGCTCCTTCTCCTCCCGGGTAGTAGGCGCCTAGATCCGGAAGTGGTCCTCGAACCACGAATACCTCACAAACCCTGACCGGGCAAGAGGTGGCCGAGTGCCGAGCAGGTATGTAGAAACCCCATTTTTGACCGTCCTCAAGACTTGGACGTCATCGTTTGAACACTCGATGATTATCCATGTTGGCGATCGTCTTGAGTTCTCGGAGGTTTCGGCTACGCGCCTTGCCTTAAGACCTCTCGACTTGTCTGTTTTCTGTTTGGTTTTGCACCAAACACTTGTTGTTTTCCTTCTGAGGGTAGGAAATGGCCTGTTGGCCATCCCCTCACATCATCGGCCATGGCTTCAGGCCACTGGACCTGTTTTGTTGCTACCGGCCAAAGGTATTGGCCGGTCGGCATTGTGTTTGGTCGGCCGGCCACTTATTTTGGTCAATCGGCCAGTTTTTCTGGCCGAGACCTTTTCTTGAGTGGGTTTGAAACTTTTGAACCCTTGTTTTAGCTTCCCGAGGAAGCTTGAACCTTTTGAACCCTTGGTTTTAGCTTCTTGATGAAGCTTGAACCTTTTGAATCCTTGGTTTTAGCTTCTTAAGGAAGCTTGAACCTCTTGGACCTTTGTTCTAGCTTCTCCAAGAAGCTTGAACCCTTTGCTCCAAGCTTCTAAGAGAAGCTTGAACCCTTGTCTAGTTTCTCCAAGAAGCTTGGCCCCTTTGCCTAGCTTCTCCAAGAAGCTTGGCCCTTTTGCGCCAAGCTTCTAAGAGAAACTTGACCCCTTTGCCTAGCTTCTCCAAGAAGCTTGGCCCTTTTGCTCCAAGCTTCTAAGAGCAGCTTGCACCCTTTGCTCCAAGCTTCTAAGAGAAGCTTGCACGCTTGTTCCTCTATAAAAGAAGAGCTCCTCTTCCATTGCAAGGGTTCCAAGAAATTTCTCTAAGGCAAAAACCATACACTTCCCTCCATATCTCTACATTCCAAGCTCCAAACTCCATTGTTCATGCTCCTTTGCACACCAACTCATGGGCTAACAGCTCCATCATCAACCTAAGGATCTTCGAGGCCATTTTCAGAGGCTAAGGGACTATTTTTTTGGACCAAGAAGCTGTTGTCCCCTTTTGGCTATAAGGGTAACACACTTTACCCTCTTTTGGTCTTTATTTTGCATCATCATACGCCATCTTAGAATAATCGAGCGTATTTCTAGTTGCATTTTGCATATGTTGCATTAGCCATCTTAACAAGAACTAGGATCATACATTTGATTACAAACTAGTTTCTATTTTTGTCACGCCCCAAACTCGCCCCTAAAAGTTCGAGCATGACCTATGCAGATATGGACATAAAACCTGATATACATAATATATGGGGCCTGAACGGAAGCATCTAATATTATAAAATAACATAGAAAAGCATCCATTGAGCTAAACCTAACATGCCAGGATCACATTCGTGAGAGCCATTTATTTTTTTTTTACACATACCCATACACATACATGACCGTATAATCGAACATTGGTATAAAAAGGGGTCATACACATACATTTTAACCTTAGGTAAATAATTAAAGTGCAAGTCAAAATCTTAACAAAACTTGACATAAATGCATAGACTTGGTCTGGGAGCCTGGGCATACTGAGGTTGACAACTGAAGGGTGAGCATCAAGGGTTACAACGGACTCCCAAAGTGATTACCTACAGAACAGACATAACACAAAGTGAGCAAAGCTCAATGAATAATAGTACATAAACGATTCAATGCTCAGCTTGAATTAAAATACATATCAATGCATACATAAATAATAAGGCATAAGGTTAGTTTGTGAATGGCCTATGGCCCAATTTTAAAACATATTGACTTGAAACATAATATCTTGGAACATAATGGCTTTAAGCCCTTGAACAAAGTGGCGATAGCCCTTGAACATATTAGCATTAAACTTTAAAACATGTTGGCATATAGCCCTTGTACATATGGCATGAAGCCCTTGAACATATGGCATGAAACCCTTGGAGCGTGTGGCATGAAAGCCCTTGAAACGTGTGGCATGAAAGCCCTTGAATATATATGTACATATCTTGTCATACCGTAAATGGAACTAAATCATACATGTTCCTTATGCTTGAACCATAAACAGAAATCAAAAGTCATACTTGTAACATATTTGAACTTGTAACATACTTGAATTGATAACATACATGAACTTGTAACATGCGTATACTTGTAACGTACTTGTACTTGTAACATACATGGCCTGGTAACATACTTGAACTTATAACATACATGGATTTGTAACATACTTGAACTTATAACATATACGAACTTGTAACCTACTTGAACTTATAACATACATGGACTTGTAACATGCTTGAACCACTGTATTATTACCCCCGGGTAAGGGTCGTGTGCTACGGATATCATGAGTACCTTACATATATGAACAATTGTTCATTAAGTCAAAATGTAACATATTAGTACACAGAACATTTCTTGTTATATCATGTCATGTCATTACAGTATACTTAACAAAGATGAAAATAATTCACATTCTCATAAGGCTTACATAAACATGTTAAACTTTTGCCCTTATGTCATGGTTCCTGAATAATTTCCATTTCACACTAATACACATAGCTTCCCAATTATTCTGATTCTTTGAAGGTGTCTACCCTTGATAACCTATAACTGTCTCATATTTACTCAAAAGCCATTCTTCAACAATAAACATAATTGCTCTTTATTTCTTAAGAAACAGCGTAGTTCATTTAATCTATTAATAGCATATAGAAGCATACCTCTTTGTTTGATCGTTCATATATGTTACCATATTTGACTTGTACTTAGTAGAGTACTAATGGTAGCCGTTACATCATTCATATGAGTTAACATAGGTAACTTAAGTTTAACAGGACATTTCTGATAATTATTAACAAAAGGTAAGCACATTATATAGATTGAATGATATCAAAGATACATGAATACCATGGTTCCATAGTGCTTATACGTTCCCTTGGTTCGTCATGAATCACTATAGCTATTTTGCAAACAACGTTAGTATTCTTTATCAACAGTAATAAAAATGTACTACGCAATAATGCACTTAGATTTTCCAATCAACATACTGTTAACATGCTTATAAGAATCATTAACGATAGTTGAACGTACGACTACCGTACTACTACTCACAGTGATCGGTTCCCGGTGGTAACGGTACAATGTCCTCGTCTCGACCTACAATTACAGTGCACAACACATAATATGACGTTATACTTGATCCTTCACTTATTCTCTTTCATTGTTCAATCAATTAGTCATGGTGGTACCAAGCTCATTATTCTTTAATAATTTGTAATCCATGTCTTAGAAAATGGGAGAAATCGATGGGAACTGGTTTAGGTGAAGAAATGGTACAAAACTAATTGACATATCGTGAACAGTCGTGACTAATTTGGGTATAACTTTTCTGTATTTAGAATTTTGGAGTGAGACTAGAGCCACTAGAAACTAGACTTCTGGGGCTTGATTTTAGGCTCAAGAATCACTGAAAACGGAGTCCGGATGCAAAAGACATGCCTATTCAAAGTTGGTACGGGCTGTCCCTTACGTGCGACCTGGATAGCGACGATCCGAAAATGGCAGAATTTTTGGGACTTCTCATTTTCAAAAATCAAACCTTAATTACATGTAAATCAAAGTCCAAAACCCTTTAATACATGACCAATTTCACCTCATTATTCTCCATCAAACATCATAATCTCAAAATAAACAAATTAATGACTTTAATTCTTCAATCAAGAGATTCTTAGAAAATCAATACATAGAACCCTAACTCAAATGGGTTCAAAGCTTCCCTTATTATCATGATTTCATGAAATTGATGCCTCAAACATAAGGATTCAAGATAATTGACCTTACCTTAGTTCACTCTTTGATTTCCTCATGGTTCTCTTTAATTTCTCCAAGCTTCCATGGTTGCTTTCCTTCTTCTCTCCAATTTCTTCAAGCTATCATCAAGCTCAACAATGGTGAACCCTCTCTCTCACTCTCTGTTGGCCTCTCTTTCTCATGGGTCTCTCTCTCCCCCAGATATTTTGTTGACTCCAAATCATGATAAGCTCCAACTCACTTAACATACACACATATAATTAACTATATAAGCTATATAAGCTTTATCACAACTACGGAGGGCCAAACACGCCCTTACGAATCACGCAAAATTAAATTTCAATTAAACTTCCCAGATAACTCTAAAAATTATGTTGATCATAAATATGTCCCCTGTTCCGGTTTCTGAAGCCTCTATGGCCTTCAATTTGCAGTACCAAGTTAACCACCCAAACGCACATTAACGAATCAAACAAATTAGATTTCCAATTAAAATTTTCAAATAATTCTAAAAATTTCCATTAACACATCCAAGTCCTCAACTGTGATTTCTGAACCCGTAAAGGTCGGTAATTTAAATTTTAAAGCCGTGGCTCAATAGATAATTTCTCATTTTGAACACATATCATTAAATTAAAATGCATTAATCCATAAGGCCGTAAAGGTAATCTCTAATACGGATTTTGGGGTCATTACATCCTCTCCACCTTAAAAAGTTTGGTCCGCCAAACTTGATTCACCCTGCCACAAGTCCCGTTTCGCCTTGAATATACAATACTTCTCAATTATTTAACAATTCACGATCTTATATAATCAATTCAATGGAGTTTGCTCCAAGAGTCACAAGTAATTCATCTTTACTAGCTAATTGGTAACCCAATTAATAAAAAAAAATTTCAATATCATCTAAACATCGTCTCATTATTCATGAACCTTGTACATTTCAATTTATTACTCACAGAATTGAATTCATTCGAGTATTCGCTTGCATGCGACTCATAAGCTATCAAACATAATTTCTTTAGGTTCACAACAACCCCCATTATCATAATTCCTCAAAGGTTAAGGAAGCATTCATTACTCAATCGGGTTCCCGATGGTACAACATACTACAACAATTAGGCCTGGAATAAATAAATGAGTTCTACATTAACGACTTTATAACCCTTGCTCATTGATAAATTAGATAGTCAAAACAATGGTTCCAGTACTTTGAAATCTCCTCAAGCGCTTTACTTCCGTAACAGATAGGATAAGTGAGGTCTAAATTTTGAGTATTCAAAGTCAGGCTTAAATCCTCAACTTCAATAAAGGCCCGAATAATCAGAATTAACTTATCACTTCAAATCAGATTCCTAACCATAACCATAAGGTGGAACATCTCCTTATTACTTTTTAATCGTTTCAATATTTCACTTTTGAGAGGGTTCTTTCTTTTCCTACTATCAGACACGAGATCAACCACATGGTTTCGCATTCACAACTTATAATTACCATGGGTTAGCAATAGCCAGTAATTACATCCATCCAGATTCCATAATGTCTAGGAATTCAATAATGTAGCAACAAAATGATTTGACCATTAATATCAGAGTTCGGAGTCTTAGCAAGGTCAGTTCAATATGACAGTAAGTCAATTCGTAATCATATCATGCGTGGGGTACATATCGGTACCATCAATATAGAATATCTCCCTGTCCTTCCTTTTGAACAAAGTTTACCTCATCATACAGAACAATTCATATTATAGCTTCCCATACAAAATAGAGGACTAGAGTGGCAATTTGTAATATCGAACATTTGCATATTTACATAAAAAAAATATTTCACAAAAATGGTTTTTTTAACTGCCTCTTCTTTACAAGTCTCATGTAGGCGGCTAAATAATGTGGGTAAAGTTCTTCATGTCGTTCAATCATTCTTTCTACAAAATCCTGATTACGGATTACAAATTTCACATAACAAAACAAATTATATTGAATTAACCTTGTATACAATTCAAAGGGGAATCTCTTACAGCCAGTTACATTTAATATAATTCAACTATCATGTAAAACTCAACTTATCAACATACCTAGCACAATAGTTTTTTTTTTATTTTTATTATAGGTCTAAACTTGACTACGGCACAAAAATATAACCATATCATAAAAGTTAGAATATTACAGATATCATTTCCTTTGGCCTTAAACATATTCCATACTTAATGTTTAAACAATTCAGCTAAACAGTTATCAATCCAAAAATAACCACCGATAACTTACATCTTACTTATTTGCATAAAAATTACCTTACCAATCCTTTTCCCTTTTCATTTTGTCTAACCAGGCGGAGGTAGGATCCTCAATCCATATTTTTGTCATGCTCTGCTCAATAGTCAATTACATTGTACAATAGACATGGACCATAATCGTTAGCGTTAACAGATTACATGTAACGTTGCCATCATTTTCTTTTATATGCAATAAGGATGTCATGCATGATACCTAAGTCTTTTCTAGACATCCTAAAGCTCAATGGATTCGTGTGTGAGATGGCAACTCGTGCTCTGATACCACTTGTCACGCCCCAAACTCGCCCCTAAAAGTTCGGGCATGACCTATGCAGATATGGACATAAAACCTGATATACATAATATATGGGGCCTGAATGGAAGCATCTAATATTATAAAATAACATAGAAAAGAATCCATTGAGCTAAACCTAACATGCCAGGATCACATTCGTGAGAGCCATTTATTTTTTTTTTACACATACCCATACACATACATGACCGTATAATCGAACATTGGTATAGAAAGGGGTCATATACATACATTTTAACCTTAGGTAAATAATTAAAGTGCAAGTCAAAATTTAACAAAACTTGACATAAATGCATAGACTTAGTGCAGGGAACACAGGCATCTTGAGGTTGACAACTGAAGGGTGAGCATCAAGGGTTACAACGGACTCCCAAAGTGATTACCTACAGAACAGACATAACACAAAGTGAGCAAAGCTCAACGAATAATAGTACATAAACGATTCAATGCTTAGCTTGAATTAAAATACATATCAATGCATACATAAATAATAAGGCATAAGGTTAGTTTGTGAATGGCCTATGGCCCAGTTTTAAAACATATTGACTTGAAACATAATATCTTGGAACATAATGGCTTTAAGCCCTTGAACAAAGTGGCGATACCCCTTGAACATATTAGCATTAAACTTTTAAACATGTTGGCATATAGCCCTTGTACATATGGCATGAAGCCCTTGGAGCGTGTGGCATGAAAGCCCTTGAAACGTGTGGCATGAAAGCCCTTGAAACGTGTGGCATAAAAGCCCTTGAAACGTGTGGCATGAAAGACCTTGAATATATATGTACATATCTTGTCATACCATAAATGGAACTAAATCATACATGTTCCTTATGCTTGAACCATAAACAGAAATCAAAAGTCATACTTGTGACATACTTGAACTTGTAACATACTTGAATTGATAACATACATGAACTTGTAACATCGTATATACTTATAGCGATACTTGTACTTGTACCATACATGGCCTGGTAACATACTTGAACTTATAACATACATGGATTTGTAACATACTTGAATTTATAACATATATGAACTTGTAACCTACTTGAACTTATAACATACATGGACTTGTAACATGCTTGAACCACGGTATTATTACCCCCGGGTAAGGGCCGTGTGCTACGGATATCATGAGTACCTTACATATATGAACAATTGTTCATTAAGTCAAAATGTAACATATTAGTACACAGAACATTTCTTGTTATATCATGTCATGTCATTACAGTATACTTAACAAAGATGAAAATAATTCACATTCTCATAAGGCTTACATAAACATGTTAAACTTTTGCCCTTATGTCGTGGTTCCTGAATAATTTCCCATTCACACTAATACACATAGCTTCCCATTTATTCTGATTCTTCAAAGGTGTCTACCCTTGATAACCTATAACTGTCTCATATTTACTCAAAAGCCATTCTTCAACAATAAACATAATTGCTCTTTATTTCTTAAGAAACGACGTAGTTCATTTAATCTATTAATAGCATATAGAAGCATACCTCTTTGTTTGATCGTTCATATATGTTACCATATTTGACTTGTACTTAGTGGAGTACTAATGGTAGCCGTTACATCATTCATATGAGTTAACATAGGTAACTTAAGTTTAACAGGACATTTCCGATAATTATTAACAAAAGGTAAGCACATTATATAGATTGAATGATATCAAAGATATGTGAATACCATGGTTCCATAGTGCTTATACGTTCCCTTGGTTCGTCATGAATCACTGTAGCTATTTTGCAAACAACGTTAGTATTCTTTATCAACAGTAATAAAATGTACTGCGCAATAATGCCCTTAGATTTTCCAGTCAACATACTGTTAACATGCTTATAAGAATCATTAACGATAATTGAACGTACGACTACCGTACTACTACTCACAGTGATCGGTTCCCGGTGGTAACGGTACAATGTCCTCGTCTCGACCTACAATTACAGTGCACAACACATAATATGAGGTTATACTCGATCCTTCACTTATTCTCTTTCATTGTTCAATCAATTAGTCATGGTGGTACCAAGCTCATTATTCTTTAATAATTTGTAATCCATGTCTTAGAAAATGGGAGAAATCGATGGGAAATGGTTTAGGTGAAGAAATGGTACAAAACTAATTGACATATCGTGATCAGTCGTCACTAATTTGGGTCTAACTTTTTCTGTATTTAGAATTTGGGAGTGAGACTAGCGCCATTAGAAACTAGACTTCCAGGGCTTGATTTTAGGCTCAGGAATCACTCAAAACAGAGTCCGGATGCAAAAGATATGCCTATTCAAAGTTGGCTAGACATAGCTGTCCCCGCACGTGCGGGTGAACAGTGCCGCATGTGCGGCCCTGGACAGCAGCAGTCCGAAATTGGCAGAATTTTTGGGACTTCTCATTTTCAAAAATCAAACCTTAATTACATGTAAATCAAAGTCCAAAACCCTTTAATACATGACCAATTTCACCTCATTATTCTCCATCAAACATCATAATCTCAAAATAAACAAATTAATGACTTTAATTCTTCAATCAAGAGATTCTTAGAAAATCAAAACATAGAACCCTAACTCAAATGGGTTCAAAGCTTCCCTTATTATCATGATTTCATGAAATTGATGCCTCAAACATAAGGATTCAAGATAATTGACCTTACCTTAGTTCACTCTTTGATTTCCTCATGGTTCTCTTTAATTTCTCCAAGCTTCCATGGTTGCTTTCCTTCTTCTCTCCACTTTCTTCAAGCTATCATCAAGCTCAACAATGGTGAACCCTCTCTCTCACTCTCTCTTGGCCTCTCTTTCTCACGGGTCTCTCTCTCCCCCAGATATTTTGTTGACTCCAAATCATGATAAGCTCCAACTCACTTAACATACACACATATAATTAACTATATAAGCTATATAAGCTTTATCACAACTACGGAGGGCCAAACACGACCTTACGAATCGCGCAAAATTAAATTTCAATTAAACTTCCCAGATAACTCTAAAAATTATGTTGATCATAAATATGTCCCCTGTTCCGATTTCTGAAGCCTCTATGGCCTTCAATTTGCAGTACCAAGTTAACCACCCAAATGCACGTTAACAAATCAAACAAATTAGATTTCCAATTAAATTTTCCAAATAATTCTAAAAATTTCCATTAACACATCCAAGTCCTCAATTGCGATTTCTGAACCCGTAAAGGTCGGTAATTTAAATTTTAAAGCCGTGGCTCAATTGATAATTCCTCATTTTGAACACATATCATTAAATTAAAATGCATTAATCCATAAGGCCGTAAAGGTAATCTCTAATACGGATTTTGGGGTCGTTACAATTTTGGCTTGGAGTACTAGGTAAGCATTTACGCTTTAACATCCTTGCATGTGTGTGACTGTTGCCATGACAGCATGCTTACCACAAGGCTATATGCTTATATGATATAAACTGCCTGAATGCCTGTGGGTGAAGGTTGGATTACTTGAATTGGAACAATTCATTGAAATCCGTGTTTTAGCCTACTTGCGAGTAGCAAATCTCAAATTATTTTCCAAGCAAACGGATATGTAATGCTTTGTTCCAACTTGGGCGATCTAGTCTATACTTATGTGCTGTGCGCATCACCTTGTAAGATTAGCTAATTAATTGTAATAAGAGCACATGTGTTTTCAAAAACTAGATATCATGTTTAGTAGAGGCCGATCTTTGATCGGGCGAGCGGGGGTGCTCATAGCTGACCTTCCCCAATCGTACCTAAGTTCCCGAGCCGAGGCAAATTTGGTGATGACGAACACGTGGCCTTAGGCACGAGTCAGGGTTTCCTAAATCCCCCAAAATAAAATATTTAGGTGGCGACTCTATATCTGGCAAAGCAGTCCATGTTTGGCACATCTTTCTAAAAATCTGTTTTCAAAACGATTTGCTGGATTTGGACTCTTTGGTGATTTATCAGTCTTGCATTGCACTTGGCGAGACTAGATTCAGAGCCATGACAATTTGAGTCCGAACTGTAGTAAGCCCAAGATGAACAAAACGGGATTCACTCCCGAGACGTTCGAGGACGTCTACAGTTTCTGGCGACTCTGCTGGGGAGTTTAGAGAGCTGGACTCAAACGCGTGATATCTTGTTTTGATTACACTCATGTGTTTCTTTGTATTGCATGTGCATGGGTGCGCCAAAGTCACAGTGTTTGCCGTCTGCTATTCCTGAATGGTTTATCGGAGGCTCGCTTTGAGAAGCGTGCCATAAAAGCTGCCGATTCACGCTCTGCCATGATGGAACACAAACCCGGTTTCTGGGCACCCTTTTGACCATTCGACCTAGTGCATATTCGGAATCCATAGTGACCATTCCAAGCTAGGACAGGTTGCTTACCCGATTATAGGTTGTTTGAAACCGCTGCGTACGTAGTGAAACCCTAGCTCCTAACAAAATAGGATAGGGAAACCCTACCCCCGACATAGGGGTGTTTTGGCTCTTACTTGCTTGCTATGTGCTTTTAGAGTGTGTCTTTACAGGGAATGCATGTATCAGTTTGCAAATGCAGGTATCGAACTGGGCATCAGTATTTGGAAGAATCAGTTTTACGAGGATCGATTCAGGTGACGTAATTTTGGGCGAGTGCAGAGAAGCCTTGATCTTCGGCTTAAGCTTATGATGGTTATGGTGAAATCAGGCTGAGATACTGTCTGTTTTCTCTTTTGCTAAGTAGTCTTGGAACCATAGCTTCAGAAGCGTCTAATATCCCCCGGGTACTCTGGACTTTTGTTGTTATGTGATCGGGAGATGAACCACCTGCGGGCGGCACTCAGTTTACTCCAGATGTGATGGATGGCACGCACTATTTTGAGCATCTGCGAATGCTGTTTATTCTACTTTCTGACTTGGGTATTGAGTTTGTCTTGTTGTATTGAGTCAGTCATGTTGAGTCTGTCTTGTTGTATCGAGTCAGTCCTTTTGAGTCTGTCTCGTCGTATCGAGTCAATCCTGTCGAGTCTGTCTTGTCGTACCGAGTCAGTCTTGTTGTGTTGGAGTCAGGTGATTTCGGGGGCGTTACCTCGGATATCACTATTTTGTTTTGTGTTTGTCTTTTGCACTCTTTCTTTTGCGTCTGTTCCTGCCTTGGAGCCAGTTACGCCCAGAAGATCTGAATGAAACAACAGTGATTTTCACACTCTCGTGTTTGCTTCTGCCTTGTGCCAGTTATGCCCGAAGTTCTGAATGAAATGGCAGTGCTTTTCGCCTACTTTTCTGTGCCTTGAAATCATCACATTGACCTAAGTTTTTCAAAACCTTTTGAACACTGTGATGAAAACGAAGAGGAAAGATTTCCTCGGGATTTGCAAAATTTGATCATTTGAGAGAAAGAGGGGCATGCCAAGCCCTTAATGAATGAAATCATGCTTGTTAATGTGAGTACTGGGAAGGATCCTAGCGTGAACTAGATTGGTTTCACATTGTCTTCCTCACGAGCGATTAGTCGCCTTCTTAAAAGATTTCAAAAAATATTTTCCGCAGTCCTGCGAAGACCTGTGTGGAATCGCTCTTGAGATTGTGCAGCTTGGGATCGCTCTTAGCCTCAAGACTCAACCCCTTTGCTTTCAAACCTTGAACTTGGATTCAGAATGTTCAAAGGTCAACCATAATGTGAGGCCTGCGTGGCCAGATTTGAAGCAGCCCGTGAACTAGGGGCAAGAAAAGATCAAGAAGATCAGATCTCATCAAAAGAAGCTTGCAAAGCTAGATCAGAAGGACCCCTGGAACTAGGGGCCAAAAATGTCAGATGTATTCGAAGAGTCAAAGACGAAGACTGGCAAGAATGCCAAACCCCAGAAGAGAGGAAAGAAGAAGACATTGTTGAAGGACAACTGAGTTCCTATCCACAATACTAGGGGCAAATTCAGCCCCCCCCAATTGGATGGACTCCTGCATTGTCAGCGAACAACAGCCATTCTCCTAGATTCAAATGACTTCAGGATCTCAAGACCATTTGACATGGACAAAGCTACACTTTTACCCTTGAGAGGCTCGCTGGGCCGAAAACCCGGAAGGGCGACCTAGGCAAAAGTTAGAGCAAGAAAAAGAAGAAAAAGAACAAAAAAGAGAAAAATGCAAAAAAAAAAAAAAAAATTAAATAAAAAATAAAAAAAATTGAAGAAAATGAAAAAAAGAAAAGATGAAAAAGAAAAAAGAAGAAAAGAAATGAAAAGAATCGAAAAGAAAAGAAAAACAAAGCTCGCAAGGTTGAAAACCCGGAAGGGCGGCCTTGGCAAAAGTTAGAGCGTAAAAGGTGAGGGTAAATACACGAGTGTACCTTACCTTGGAACTACGTAAGGCTTGATTCCCATGTTTGGGATACATAGGCAACTTCACTCTGAAGTCCAGCCATAAACACCTCCAAATCGATTGTGTCCATGTAACGGTTCCGATCATCTTTGTCATTTCCGTATCCGAGAGTTCGGTTGTGATCATCGCTGTGAGAATTGGCTACAGTGTGCTGCAGTGCATTTCAAACAAGGGGCAACTTTTCGTTGCCATACGATGTGCTGCGGTGCTATTCAAACAATGGGTAATTTTCCATTACCATAAGGTGCCGTTCAAACAAGAGGCAATTTTCCATTGTTATGGATCTAAGGTTATACATCTCAAGAGTGGGTTCTATGCTCGTTGAGCGGTGGCCTTTTGCAAAAATAGTTTTTGAGAATTTTTACTGAGGTTGACTAATTTTCTCAAAAATTATTCCATTTTTCCAAAACTGGACCCATTTCTTGGACCCAAAAAAGGAAAATTTTTAGTGCTCATAACCTAACTTGCATGATTTCAAATCAGAAAATCAAACAAGCGTGTTAATCTAACTCTCATTTTGGTCAAAATTGTTTTAGTTGAAAAGAAAACAAAAAATGGTCAAAATGATGAACTAGGGGCACAGTTGAGTCAGGTGTTCTGTCTTTTCTCCGTTGTCAACATACTTGCTAGAAAAGGGCACCCTACTTGCCAGAAAGGGCACTCTACCTACCAGAAAAGGGCATAACTGAAGCTAACAGAAAAGGGTTGAAAGCTCTCATATCCTCCGAGCAGCGAGGTATCAAGCCAAGTGCGAAGCACGAACTGGAATAGAGCAAGGTATTCCACTCCCTCATCTGGATAGATCTGATCACATCCAAACTCCCCAGCAGAGCATCGTCAACCGATGCCAGCTGCAGATTTGTTACACATCCAGCCGCATCACAACCCCTCTGTAGGGGAAGTTCACTGTTGTGTGCAGAAGAAAGAGAATCTAGCTGAATGCTAGGGGCAAGAGCCCGCAACTTCTTGTTTATCCATCAACCACCCAGGAGAGGGATAAAAAATGAGAGATTGAAGAATGGAGAGATGTGCACTGAGCTAAAAAGTGAGGAAAAGGGCTTTTTCAGAAAAACAGAGCTTGAGGGCCAAGTGATGTGAGAATCACAATTGAGAAAGAGTGGGAAATAATACCTAGAGAAACAGGCTCCCTGTGCACGTCTGAGTGTCGTGCCTTTTTGTTTTATCTCGATTCTTGTTTCGAGTCGTTTCGAGTGTTACTCGATGTGTTTAGGTTATTTACCTTTTGTTTCCCGTTGTTGAGCCGTAGTGCGCTGTGTTCAGTCGTAGGCTCAATACCCCAGTCAAGAACTCATCTCTCAATTCCACAATAAAATCGTTTTGTGCTCAGAGTGCTGTGCCATTCTCCGCATTTGTGCAAAATAGGATTTGGTTCTTTCATAAATTGCAGGGTTCAACCCAAGTCATGTGAGAACAGTTGAACCAGGACCTATCTGAAGCTATATTGGTTTTGGACTACAAAGCAAAAGAAAAAGAGCAAAAATCAAAGCATCTGAGTGTGCTTTAACTTCAGAAAATTCCGTGATTGTACTCCGGATGTACCTCTTCAGGGCCTTGTCAATGCTCCGAAGTATGAGTGTGCCTCTACCTCAAGCGCAAGATCAAGCCTGCTTCAAAGTTATGCACCCTTCCACAAGTATTGTTGTGCACTCTTCCACTTGTATTGTCATGCACACCTTACTGGCATTTATTTGCATTTTGTGTTATCTTCTATCATTTATCCTTTTACGCTGAGCAGCGTTTGGGATCGTTGTCCTCCAGGACTTTCTCAGGTTGCGCCAGGTACGCACCTGATAGTTTGTTGGACCTCCTCTCACGATTTCAGCGTGGTTTGAGTGTCCCGTTTCTTATGCGATTTCAGCGTATTTGGAATTTATCCCAGGTTGCATTGTAGACGCGCTGGGCAGATTGTTCGACCTCCTCTCACGATTTCAGCGTGGTTTGAGTGTCCCGTTCCTTACGCGATTTCAGCGTGTTTGGAATTTATCCCAGGTTGCATTGTAGACGCGATGGGCGGATTGTTGGACCTCCTCTCACGATTTCAACGTGGTTTGAGTGTCCTTTTCCTTACACGATTTCAGCGTGTTTGGAATTCATCTCAGTTTGTGTTTGGTACACACCTGGGCGGTTTGTCTTGGACCTCCTTTCACGATTTCAGCATGATTTGAGTGTCCCCTTCTTGACATGATTTCCGCGTGTTTGGAATTTGACTTAGGTTGCATCGTATGCGCACCTGATTGTTTGTTTTTCCTCCTCTCATGATTCCAGCGTGGTTGGAGTATTTTCCCCTTTGCATTCACCTTTAGCTCGCACTGTCTTGTGCACTCACCTGGTCTGGGAGACCTTAAATCCTCTGGTCTAGGAGACCTTAAATCCTGCATTTCCACTTGCGCTGTCTTGTGCACTCTCTGGTCTAGGAGACCTTAAATACTCTAAAGGTGCAATTCCTTTGGTGTTTGTCGTGCTCGAACGACTTCCAGTGGTCTGGTATAGCCACCTGCCTGTGTTTGCGGTGAGTTCCTAGGAGACCAACTGAGACAGTGGAAACTAGAGTTCGAATGGCTTATGCCTAGAACGTAAAGGTTTGGGATTTCTGAGACTAAAGTCTGGTTTAAATATCCAGGGATATATCCTCGGCTTGAAATCTGTATGGCAGCCCCATAGATTGAGATAGCATCTGTATGCGCCTCAATTCTGGATACAGATCCAACCTAGTCTGTTACCCTGTTGGAGAATAGGGAAAGCTGCGACCATAGTCAGGAAGAAAAGTAGTACCTGTCGTTCAACCAAGAAAAAGCGAAAGATTTCCACATCAGCATGAGGTAGGACCTTGCTGAGGTAGGTCATTGCCAAGTGCCCCTGTAAGGTACCTTTACTTCTTAACTACTGCATCATCTAACTATTACATTGCTTTTTAGCTATTCATTGCATTGTAGCTTGCATGCATTCACTGCATCACCCCCGCCTACGGCTTGCGCCTTTCCATGTTAAGCTTGGTCTGGTATGTGCCCGTACACTTCATGTCGAAGCACAGTTATGATATTATGTGTACGCACCTAGTGTTGAGGGTGACGGCACCGTTTCTGTGTTAAACGTGATTTGTATGTGTCCATGCCTTTCCTAGGCGAGATACAGTTTGGCCGCAGGCCTTATCCATTCCATCCATCGCGTATTGTATATATTGCATTGTAGCTTGCATGCATTCACTGCATCACCCCTACCTACGGCTTGCGCCTTTCCAAGTTAAGCTTGGTCTGGTATGTGCCCGTACCCTTCACGTCGAAGCACAGTTATGATATTATGTGTACGCACCTAGTGTTGAGGGTGACGGCACCATTTCTGTGTTAAACGTGGTTTGTATGTGTCCTTGCCTTTCCTAGGCAAGATACGGTTTGGCTGCAGGCCTTATCCATTCCATCCATTGCATATTGTATATATTGCATTGTAGTTTGCATGCATTCACTGCATCACCTCCATCTATGGCTTGCGCCTTTCCATATTGAGCTTGGTCTGGTATGTGCCCATGCTCTTCACGTTGAAGCACGGTTATGATATTATGTGTACGCACCCAGTGTTGAGGGCGATGGCACCGTTTCCGTGTCAAACATGGTTTGTATGTGTTCATGCCTTTCCTAGGCAAGATATGGTTTGGCCGCGTGCCTTATCCATTACATTGTAGTGTAATTTGTTGCATCTAGCATTTAGGATCATGGTCTTTCTTCAGCAGGTCATTCCCCACTTATATCATCCCACCCAATTACTTGTATCTTGTGTTCCGTCTATACAACTCATAGTTCTGTATGTGTACGCGCCTATTCCACTGCTGGTATTGTGGTTTGAAGGTGTCGGCACCTTTTCTATGGTAGACGGACTTTGCATCTCCATCATCTTCATGATATTTGTGTGGTTTTGAACTGCTTATGATTTGATCATGATTCAATTACATTGCATATCATTCGCATTGTTTCAATACAATATATATCATTACATTGCATTGCATAAATCCTAAATTTTTCAAACTAACTTCGCATAGTGTATAAGTCTAATTTTCAAACAGGCTTCGCGTAGCGTATAAGTCCAATTTTCAAACAGGCTTCGCGTAGCGTATAAGTCCAATTTTCAAATTGACTTCGCGTAGCGTATAAGTCCAATTCTCAAAGTCTTCCTGCATATCATTTGCATCCTGCCCCTGAACTACGCTGGTTTAATTCCTTGCAAAGGGATACGTAGGCAGCCTGCGGGTTCAACCAACTTCATCTGTAGCTTGTATGCTTTGTGTAATGCTGTGTTTGGTTGGGGGATTTATGGAGGGATTTGGAAAGCGAAAGGGAAAAGGTGTGTGAAACTAGGTGAAATTTAGGCATGTTTTATTCACATTTCACCTACCTTTTCCATTTTCCTTTCCAAATCCCTCCTCAAATCCTCCAACCAAACATAGCATAAGTCTTCGGCGTTATCAAAAATTGGTCGTCTCTGGGCTTTGACATTCACTCCCATCATTTTTGACTTTCAAGTTTTGTCAAAGAGGGGCAACTATAGACACCCCATTTTTTACCGCCCTCAAGACTTGGACGTCATCGTTTGATCACTCGATGATTATCCATGTTGGTGATCGTCTTGAGTTCTCGAAGGTTTCAGCTACCCGCCTTGCCTCAAGACCTCTCGACTTGTCTATTTTGTGTTTGGTTTTGCACCAAACACTTGTTGTTTTGCTTCTGAGGGTGGGAAACGGCTTGTTGGCCATCCCCTCACATCACCGGCCATGGCTTGAGGCCACCGGCCTTGTTTTCTTGCTACCAGCCAAAAGTATTGGCCGGTCGGCATTGTGTTTGGTCGGCCGGCCACTTATTTTGGTCAATCAGCCAGTTTTTCTGGCCGAGACCTTTTCTTGAGGGGGTTTGAACCTTTTGAACCCTTGTTTTAGCTTCCTGAGGAAGCTTGAACTTTTTGAACCCTTGGTTTTAGCTTCTTAAGGAAGCTTGAACCTCTTGGATCTTTGTTCTAGCTTCTCCAAGAAGCTTGAACCCTTTGCTCCAAGCTTCTAAGAGAAGCTTGAACCCTTGTCTAGTTTCTCCAAGAAGCTTGACCCCTTTGCCTAGCTTCTCCAAGAAGCTTGGCCCATTTGCTCCAAGCTTCTAAGAGAAGCTTGCACCCTTGTTCCTCTATAATAGAAGAGCTCCTCTTCCACTGCAAGGGTTCCAAGAAATTTGTCTAAGGCAAAAACCATACACTTCCCTCCATATCTCTACATTCCAAGCTCCAAACTCCATTGTTCTTGCCCCTTTGCACACCAACTCTTGGGCTAACACCTCCATCATCAACCTAAGGATCTTGGAGGCCATTCAGAGGCTAAGGGACTATTTTTTTGGACCAAGAAGCTGATGTCCCCTTTTGGCTACAAGGGTAACACTTTACCCTCTTTTGGTCTTTATTTTGCATCATCATATGCCATCTTAGAAAAGCCGACCCTATTTCTAGTTGCATTTTGCATATGTTGCATTAGCCATCTTAACATGAACTAGGATTACGCATTTGATTACTAACTAGTTTCTGTTTTGGCTTAGAGTACTAGGTAAGCATTTACGCTTTAGCATCCTTGCATGTGTGTGACTGTTGCCATGACATCATGCTTACCATGAAGCTATATGCTTATATGATATAAACTGCCTGAATGCCTGTGGGTGAAGGTTGGATTACTTGAATTGGAACAATTCATTGAAATCCGTGTTTTAGCCTACTTGCAAGTAGCAAATCTCAAATTATTTTCCAAGCAAACGGATATGCAATGCTTTGTTCCAAATTAGGCGATCAAGTCTATACTTGTGTGTTGTGCGCATCACCTAGTAAGATTAGCTAATTAATCGGAACAAGAGCACATGTGTTTTCAAAAACTAGATATCATATTTAGTAGAGGCCGATCTTTGATCGGGCGAGCGGGGGTGCTCATAGCTGACCTTCCCCAATCGTACCCAAGTTCTCGAGCCGAGGCAACTTTGGTGATGACGGACACGTGGCCTTAGGCACGAGTCAGGGTTTCCTAAATCCCCCAGAATAAAATATTTAGGTGGCGACTCTGTATCTGGCAAAGAAGAACATGTTTGGCACATCTTTCTGAAAATCTATTTTCAAAACGATTTGCCGGATTTGGACTCTTTGGTGATTTATCAGTCTTACATTGCACTTTGCGAGACTAGATTCAGAGCCGTGACAATTTGAGTCCGAACTGTAGTAAGCCCAAGACAAACAAAACGGGATTCTCTCCCGGGACGTTCAGGGACATCTACAGGGTACATCTGAGCGGCATCCCACTCCTCCATATCAGTATCAAAGGGGATCGGATCACCACCCACCCCGATGCCGGTGAGCATCGAGAAATCAAAGGGAGTCATCGTCATCTCCCCAGTGGCAGAAAGGTGGAAGGAGTCGGTGGTGTCCCACCACCTCTCCACCAGAGCAGCAAGAAGAGGCCTGCTCGCAGTGAGGCGTGAGAGCCCCATGCAGAAGCACCCAAAGCCAGCCTGGTCGAGAATCCGGCGGACTGCGTCGGGCTGCTACATATACCATCCTCGGGCCATGACGTTTCCATACCCTCGAAAGGCATAGGAATCTCCCTGTGGCAAAAAAAAAAAAAAAACAACAACAAACAAACAGTTGCGAAGCAATGTTAAAAATACAATGTGTTTGAATGCCTTCAGAATTTGGGGAGAATGCAGTGTGTATGCATGTGTTTGAATGCCTTCAGAATTTTGGGAGAATGCAATGTGTATGCATGCGTTTGAAAGCCTTCAGAATTTGGGGGAATGCAGTGTATATGCATGTGCCTGAATACCTTCGGAATTTGGGAGAGTGCAGTGTGGCTGCGTGTGCTTGAATGCCTTCAGAATTGTGGAAAACGCAGTGTGCGTACAGGTGTTTAAGTTTAAACAAATAAACGAGCGTATGTGTGCCCACAGTGAAATACAACATGTGGTATATCGGTGTATCCGGGCCAAACAGTTAAAGAACAGAATCGACTATTGCAGTTATGTATTCTACTTTGCGAAAAATGAAATAGGGAATAGTGTACCTCAGAAGCGCCATAGGACAGATGTGACTCTGGCTCACACAGTAGAAGCTCCAGTGGCACGCGTCGCTCATAGCTCCTGAAGGGACGCGTGTATCGCCAGCCTGTAGGCCGCCAGCCTGTAGGCACGTGTATCGCCAGCCTATAGGCCGCCGGATCGAACGGCCGGATGTGAAGAGGCTGGAGCTCGGCCTCAAGGTCCATGTCCAACTCCGGGGGAGCCCCACCACCTGGAATGTTGTCTGCCATCTCAAGAATAGTGTGAAAATGGCCGAAAGTGTGAAAACCGGGCAAGAATGTGAAAAGTCAACCCTAAGGTCAACCCCGAGAGGGTGAAAAATGGACAGAAAGGTCAGAGTCCGAAAAGGGCACAAAGATCGAGGTAAACTCGGGGGAAACAAACCCCGAGTGGTGGAAATCGAGAAAAGTACACCGAAATTGAGATTTGTTCGGTTCAAAACGTGTGAAACGAGGAGGGTTTCGCAAATCGAACGTTGAAAAGGACCCAAAAACCAAGGAAAAGCCCGGATTGAAGGTGGGAAAATCACCTAGAGAGAAGGGGGTGGTTTCGAGCTTGGGCAAGTGAGAAAATAAGGGTTTGAAGCCTCATATTTAAAGACTCGTGGCCAAAGGACAAAACTGCCCCGACACAGTCATTTTTGGTCGGTCGGCCAAATTGTTAGCTGGCCGGCAAAATATTTGGCTGATAACCTTATTTCGTGGCTGATGGATGACCGGTGGTCTTCCACAGTGGCCGGTGCATCTCCTACACCCTTATTTGGGTCATTTAAGTGGTCATGGACCTTCATTACTCAAGACAGTGCAAGAAAGTGCATTTTCAAAGCTTAAACCGGTCTCCGTGTTGACCTCGAGCCGTGTCTTCTATGCATGGCACTTGATACGTACGAGGTGTTTCCTTTTTTTCTTCGTATCCTTTTGTCTCTTGAGAGATTCAGAAATTGCTTTACATGCGTTGCATTACAACATTTTGTTGTGAGCGCGCGTTGGTTATACGTCATTTCACTCGTGTTGTTACGCACACATTTTGTGCGTTGTCGCGCACGCCATACTCGCATTATTATGCGCATTCTTTAGGTCGCATTGTCATGCGCACCTCACATGCATTGTCATGCATTTTCCTTATCATGCATCGTCATGCGCACCTTACATGCATCGTCATGCATTTTCCTTATCTCGCATTGTTATGCGCATTTCATTTGCATTGTCATGCATGTTCCTTGTCACGCACTGTTATGCGCACCTTACATGCATTGTCATGCATTTCCTTAAACATGCATTGTCATGCACTTCTTTACTTTGCATTGTCATGCGTATTCCTTGTCATGCATTGTCATGCATCTTCCTTATCTCGCATTGTCATACGCATTTCATTCGCATTGTCATGCATTTCCTTAAACATCCATTGTCGTGCATTTCTTTACTTTGCATTGTCATGCATGTTCCTTATCACACATCGTCATGCGCACCTTACATGCATCGTCATGCACTTTCCTTATCTCGCATTGTTATGCGCACCTCACTTGCATTGTCATGCATTTCCTTATCTCGCATTGTCATGCGCACCTTACATGCATTGTCATGCATTTTCCTTATCTCACATTGTCATGCGCATTTTACATGCATTGTCATGCATGTTCCTTATCACGCATTGTTATGCATTTTCCTTATCACACATCGTCATGCGTACCTTACATGCATTGTCATGCATTTTCCTTATCTCGCATTGTCATGCGCACCTCACATGCATTGCCATGCATGTTCCTTGCCATGCATTTCCTCATCATGCATTGTCATGCATTTCCTTATCATGCATTGTCATGCGTTTCCTTATCATGTATTGTCATGCATATCTCTCATGCATTGTCATGCATTTCCTCATCATGCATTGTCATGCATTTCCTTATCATGCGTTGTCATGCATATCTCTCTTGCATTGTCATGCATTTCCTTATCATGCATTGTCATGCATGTCTCTTCTGCATTATCATGCAATTCAGTATATGCATTATCGTGCATTTTCCTACCCACACTGTCATACACGTTTCATTTGCATTGTATTGCTCTACACATTGCATGCGTTTCCGCGCGTGCTTTACTTACATGTGTATATTTGTTCTTTGCTTTACACATTGCATGCGTTTCCGTGCATGCTTTACTTACATGTGTTCATGCATTTTTTAGGAGGTTACACATTGCATGCGTTTCCGCGTGTGCTTTACTTACATGTGTATATTTTATACTTTGCTTTACACATTGCATGCATTTCCACGCGTGCTTTACTTACATGTGTTCATGCATTTTTCAGGTGGTTACACATTGCATGCGTTTCCGCGCGTGCTTTACTTACATGTGTTCATTCCTGCTATACACATTCCATGCGTTTTCGCGTCTGATTACTTACATGTGTATATTTTATTCTTTCCTTTACACATTGCATGTGTTTCCGCACGTGCTTTACTTACATGTGTTCATGCATTTTTCAGGAGGTTACACATTGCATGTGTTTCCGTGCGTGCTTTACTCACATGTGTTCTTGCATTTTCTAGGAGGTTACACATTGCTTGCGTTAGCGTGCATGCTTTACTTGCATGTGTTCATTCCTGCTATACACATTGCATGCATTTCCGCGCGTGCTTTACTTACATGTGTTCAAGTTTCTCTTATTTTCACACATTGTACACGTTGTCGCGTGTGCTTTACTTACATGTGTTCAAGTTCCTTTTATTTTCACACATTGTACATGTTGTCGTGTGTGCGTTACTTACATGTGTTCAAGTTTCTCTTCTTTTCACACATTGTACACGTTGTCGCGTGTGTTTTACTTACATGTGTTCAAGTTCCTTTTATTTTCACACATTGTACACGTTGTCGCGTGTGTTTTACTTACATGTGTTCAAGTTCCTTTTATTTTCACACATTGTACACGTTGTCGCGTGTGCTTTACTTACATGTGTTCAAGTTGCTCTTATTTTCACACATTGTACACGTTGTCGCGTGTGCTTTACTTTTATGTGTTCAAGTTTCTCTTTATTACACATTGTACACGTTGTCGTGTGTGCTTTACTTTCATGTGTTCAAGTTTCTCTTTATTACACATTGTACACGTTGTCGCGTGTGCTTTACTTACATGTGTTTATAATTATCTTCACCTTCACACATTGTATGCGTTGTCGCGTGTGCTTTACTTATATGTGTCTATGCCTTCCTAGCATTGTTATGCTTGTTTCAAATTGCATTGTTATGCGTCCTACTCGGCTTGTGTCGTCGTGCACGCACTCCTTGCATTGTTTTGCATCCTTTCCGCGTTGTCATGCGTCATCCTTAGGTTGCATTGACTTGCATCCTCCCACCTGCGTTGTCTCACACGTTACTTGCATTGTTATGCACTCTTCCCTTGCGTTGTTACGCACTTCTCACTTGCATGCTATGCATGTTTTCTAACGATGTTGTACCTGTTAAGTTTTCTTTCTTTTTCAGGCACGATATTGTATGTACGGTTCATTTGAAGCTGGCACGACCAAACGAACCGCACAGGTATTGTATTCAACGCGTGAGACGTAGCGAGAATTAAATAATTCTCTCACATCTTTTCTGCATGTATTGTGGTTAGATTTGTGTCCGCCTGCTTAAACTATTGAATTTATTGTATGTATTTGCTTCGTTACAACTATCTTTGCATGATCATCAGTTATGTTCGGCATCGTGCATGTTCCTTGTCATGACCTAGAACCGCCCCCAAAAGTTTGGGCATGACTACCTCTGACACAGACATCAAGAGCGACATAAGTAACACATGGGGCCGGAACGGAAGCACCTGATAACAAAACAAACTCTATTCCATTGAGCTATCACTAGTATGCCAGGACCGCAAACATCATATTAGGTAAATGATATACAGAAAACATACACTCAAGCGTTATACACATACATGCACACACTTAAAACTAGCCCCCTAATCGGGCACAAAACAAAAACATGATTGAGAAGGGCTTATATACAGTCAACCTTAGACAGACAACTAAAGCATAAACTGAAAACTTAACAAACTTTACAAAATGCACGAGCTTTATCCTAAGTGCCTGTGCACACTGAAGTTGACAAAAGGGAGACAAGGCTTGAAGGTTAGGACTGGCTTCTCGATTGTTTACCTACAGAGACAGACAAAATACAGAATGAGTAAAAATCAGTGAATAATAGCACATACATAAAGTAATAGTTAACTTAAAGAACAAAGCATATAACTGTAGGGGCACATGATTAATTACATTATGTAATTATTTCCAGAACAGCCATGGGTCCAGTTTTCTTAAAAGAGTGGCTTTCAGCCCAATAATGTACAGAATAGCCATAGGCCTAACAGACACAGAATGGCCGTAGGCCCAGAAATATCAGAACGACCATCAGCCTAGAAATAACAGAACAGCCATCGGCCCAGAAATAACAGAACGGCTTTAAGCCCAGTTAATATATGTACGGGCTCAAGAGGTGGCTCGCACGGATTCTAGAGGTGGCTCCCACCAAAATGTAGCACTTAGTTCCGTACAACACTTTGTTCCATACCAGAAATCAATAAGTTTTAAAAACCAAACAATTCATAAACGGAATGAATTAACAAGGAAGGATGCATAAACAGAACGAATAAACCGAATAGAATAATCCCACATTCATAAGAAGATCGTCACAGAATAGTGTACATAAATCATTTCATAGGTTATTACAAATGGGCATAATCATCTTACGTATGTCAGAACATTAACAACACTCCTTGATAGACGTCACAAATATCATTATAGTATGATCAATAAGAACGGAATAATTTACCACATAACAGTCTTGATTCATCATTGACAACACAGAATGATTCGGAATACATGAACATCATTGTTTCATTTGTTTACTATAAATCAAAACAGGTAATGTACAAATAACAGAACGTTAATAATGCCTTTCACCAGTAAGCAATCCCAATTATGTTCATCCATTAAAGACAAACACTTATGTTGTAAGACATGTATTACCCAACAGACTATAGGAACCCCTATTAGGGTACTCGGGATATCGTGTTCCCATTCAGCATATCATATTCCTGACAAGCGAAGTGTACTCCCACGAACTCTTTTTGTTAACTAATTCCATTATATGAATAGTTGGTATGAAATTCTTATGCGGAATTATGGATCATTCATAGGGTATAGCACATTACCGATAATCATTATCCGTAATCGGAATACAGAATAATCTCTGAATCACAGCAATGTATGCCAAATCTTTCAATGACCACACAAGTTTACACTAATTCCCAATCCACATATCATTGCTCACGAAAAACAGAATGTTAATAATAAGAAGTATTAACGGTAAATAATGTACATTTGTAGTACTATTACTCACAGTGCAACAACGGAGTGCTTGACCTTCCCGAGGTATGCCCTTGAGTCTAATTCTCTACAACCCTTTAACTTTCCGCAATTCCCTTCTTGAAGAACTTCCTTCTCCTCCTCTCAAACTCTTTTTTTTTTTTTACTAACCCTCACCAGGAGATATTTTATATTTTGAGTGATAGGTTTCCCTAAGTCAAAAAATATAAGAGGCATTGATGTACATAAAAGTAAATAAAGACAAAATTTAATCAGTTTAATCATTCCTAATTGAAATTTCATAGAAAATCATACTATGACCTAAAAATCATGCTGATCTCAAATATAAAACCAATTTCAGATAATTAAGCTTCTAAGGCCTTTAATTTCTGATTCAAACATTAGAATTGGGACAGATATTCCTCATATTTAACAAATACACATCCATAAGCATAAGCTTCACTTCATTAAACTTACTTTCACATACAATTTTACAATAAGTATTCAAATGCACAGAATAAGGGACTGAAAGTGTATCAGGAAATATGTACGAGGGTCGGGTTATTACACTCTCCCCCCCCCCCCCTTAAATAAGTTTGGTCCCCCAAACTTCTTCTACCATGAAACTGATTAGGAATTCTCTGTCTCCCCTCACTGTTCAATTCTGTAGTAGATGTTCATGTAGTTCCTTAGTTCGAACAATTCACAGGTTAATCTGATATTTCTCATCATAATGAGTAACTCATAGTTTTATTCAATTGATCATTCTGATATCTATTTTTGGGTATGAAGAATAAAAGAGAATCATAGTACAAGAGTTCATCACAGGATATGAAGACATTAAAAGCTCATTAGACAGAGTTTATAATCGCAATAGTTTCTTGCTCATAAGTTCCAGAACGACAATTCTCAAATACAGAACATACAATTTTTAAATGCAGAAATATAGTAGATTCCACTTCTTTCAGTACATAATTCATATATTCCATAACATACATTAATTCCAATCGCAATATATTCTTTACTAGGTTCATATCTAGATCGACCCAGTATTAATAGTTCAGATGCACTCTCATTACTTGGTAAATCACATATTATAAAGCACTCAGAGATAAGCTGTTAACCTAAGCTATGTATTGTCTTCAAAGGAATCAAGTATAGTAAAATCGGATATCAGAGCCCATTTAACTAGGCATGCGTCATCCTATCACTAGCGAGGTATACATCAGTCTATCAATCACAAGCAAATCACTTTAGTACGTAGCCACTAGCTTCACTATTTATTCTTAGCATTCCCCTTCTTCTAAAAGCATTTCCAGGGCATTCGATTATCTTGGTTCAGAATTATATGCCATAGTTCTTAACAAGAGCAGTATAACATATACACATCGTTGATTCCTCATGGCATTATTTTTAAGTACAGTACTACAAAAGAATCACACTCCGAATTCAACAGTTATGATAATATCAAAACGAGCATCATACAGTTTTTTTTTTGTCAAATTCATACAGATATATCATTCTAGACACTTAGTCGTACTGTCATGAGTTCAAGTCTGAGCGATAGGTATACATATAACAATCATCATTCCAAACAAAAGGATCATTCAACAATAAAGTTAAAAAAAAACTCAAGTTCAAAATCGTATTTGATTAGTCACTGATGACCGTAGGGTATCACATCCACTCTTATTAAGTATTTTCTCTAGTCCCAATAAAAGTGATTCTATTCCTTTTTTTTTTTTTTTTACCTCCATAATATCTAAAAATTCAACAGTATAATAGTAAAGTGCTTTAGCCCACTCATACCAGACTTAAATTTTTTTGGTAAAATCAATTCGGCATGATAATCAATCAATTTAGAACCACGTAGTTCGTATTATACAAATTCGTATAAACATGCAAGAGGAGGTAGATACTCGTTAACCCATCATCAATATAGAACACCCCCATAATCAATTATTTCCATTAACATTCACAATATTACGCAGAACAGTTCACATTATAACTTCCACATAGGCAACGAAGGACTAATTTGCAATATTCAACATTGGCATTTTTTTTTTCATGGAAATATATCATAGCAATGATTTCTTAGTCTTAAGTCATGGATGTACATAAACGAGATTTTAATTCTTACAGTAAATTGCCAGATTACTGATCATTTAATTTGGTCTCGAAGTGGTTGATAACTACCTATCCTTTTACAGGGGTCATACAAGCAGACACGTAATGTTCTTCGGCCAATCCTTATAAGAAATCATCAAACAGACTACAGATTACAGATTTTAGATTTTAGAGTTTAGATTACAGAGGGCAGAGTACAGGGTACAGATTACAGATATTTTTTTTTTTTTTTTTTAAACTATGAACAGACACGATTATGATTTCAGAAATTCCGGTTACACACGAACAATACTCATTAGATCTCGTCAGTAATTCCCTATCAGAAGTCGTTGGTAATTTCCTTAGATCACGAAATCATACTATTTCCATACTATTTCAAGTTCTACACCCAGTTCCTAGTATAGCTTATTTATTTAAACCATCAGCAAGAAATAAAATCACAATTATTTGATTCTTTTCTCAACTTTAGGGGGTCATTGTATGTATAATTAATTAATTAATTTTTTTTCTTTTACAGCCAATCTCAATTATTATGCCAAACACATCTTATTAAAATTAGAGTATCACACATATGTCATTTCCTTCGATCTTAAAACATATTGCATACCTAGAGTGTAACCAACTCACTTAAACATATACTAAAACCCTATCATATTATCATTATTCCCATAGATAACTATCAACTGATAACACACATTTCATCTAATCATTTGCAGATAACTTGTCTTACCGACCAGCTCGAATCCTCACCACGCTTCCACTGCGCAACTTCATTGATTTAATCCCATCTGCAGGTTTTACCATGTTCTGCACGGCAATCAACACAATATACACAAGAAATGTACAACCAACATAAAGAATAACCATTACAGTTGGCAATAGTACATGCACCATTATCGTTGCTATAAATTTCTTCATATGTACAAGAATGCCATACATGATGCCTAAGTCTTTTTTTAGACATCCTAAAGCTCAATGGATTCGTGTGTGAGATAGCAACTCGTACTCTGATACCACTTGTCATGACCCAGTACCGCCCCCAAAAGTTTGGGCATGACTACCTCCGACACAGACATCAAGAGCGACATAAGTAACATATGGGGCCTGAACGGAAGCACCTGATAACAAAACAAACTCTATTCCATTGAGCTACCACTAGTATGCCAGGACCGCAAACATCATATTAGGTAAATGATATACAGAAAACATACACCCAAGAGTTATACACATACATGCACACACTTAAAACTAGCCCCCTAATCGGGCGCATAACAAAAACATGATTGAGAAGGGCTTATATACAGTCAACCTTAGACAGACAACTAAAGCATAAACTGAAAACTTAACAAACTTTACAAAATGCACGGGCTTTATCCTAAGTGCCTGTGCACACTGAAGTTGACAAAAGGGAGACAAGGCTTGAAGGTTAGGACTGGCTTCTCGATTGTTTACCTACAGAGACAGACAAAATACAGAATGAGTAAAACTCAGTGAATAATAGCACATACATAAAGTAATAGTTAACTTAAAGAACAAAGCATATAACTATAGAGGCACATGATTAATTACATTATGTGATTATTTCCAGAACAGCCATGGGTCCATTTTTCTTAACAGAGTGGCTTTCAACCCAGTAATGTACAGAACGGCCATAGGCCTAACAGATACAGAACGGCTGTAGGCCTAGAAATATCAGAACGACCATCAGCCTAGAAATAACATAACAGCCATCGGCCCAGAAATAACAGAATGGCCATCGGCCCAGAAATAACAGAACAGCTTTAAGCCCAGTTCATATATGTACGAACTCAAAAGGTGGCTCGCACGGATTCTAGAGGTGGCTCTCACCAAAGTGTAGCACTTACTTCCGTACAGCACTTTGTTGCATACCAGAAATCAATAAGTTTTAAAAACCAAACAATTCATAAACGGAATGAATTAACAAGGCCGGATGCATAAACAGAACGAATAAACTGAATAGAATAATCCCAAATTCACAAGAAGATCGTCACAGAATAGTGTACATAAATCATTTCATAGGTTATTACAAATGGGCATAATCATCTTACGTATGTTAGAACATTAACAACACTCCTTGATAGACGTCACAAATATCATTACAGTATGATCAATAAGAACGGAATAATTTACCACATAACAGTCTTGATTCATCATTGACAACACAGAATGATTCGGAATACAGGAACATCATTGTTTCGTTTGTTTACTATAAATCAATACGGGTAATGTACAGATAACAGAACGTTAATAATGCCTTTCACCAGTAAGCAATCCCAATTATGTTCATCCATTAAAGGCAAACACTTATGTTGTAAGACATGTATTACCCAACAGACTATAAGAACCCTTATTAGGGTACTCGGGATATCATGTTCCCATTCAGCATATCATATTCCTGACAAGCGGAGTGTACTCCCACGAACTCTTTTTGTTAACTAATTCCATTATATGAATAGTTGGTATGAAATTCTTGTGCAGAATTATGGATCATTCAAAGGGTATAGCACATTACTGATAATCATTATCCGTAATCGGAATACAGAATAATATCTAAATCACAGCGGCGTATGCCAAATCTTTCAATGACCACACAGGTTCACACTAATTCCCAATCCACATATCATTGCTCACGAAAAATGGAATGTTAATAATAAGAAGTATTAACGGTAAATAATGTACATTTGTAGTACTATTATGCACAGTGCAACAACGGAGTGCTTGACCTTCTCGAGGTATGCCCTTGAGTCTAATTCTCTACAACCCTTTAACTTTCCCCAATTCCCTCCTTGAAGAACTTCCTTCTCCTCCTCTCAAACACTTTTTTTTACTAACCCTCACCAGGAGATATTTTATATTTTGAGTGATAGGTTTTCCCAAGTCAAAAAATATAAGAGGCATTGATATACATAAAAGTAAATAAAGACAAAATTTAATTAGTTTAATCATTCCGAATTGAAATTTCATAGAAAATCATACTATGACCTAAAAATCATGTTGTTGTCAAATATAAAACCAATTTCAAATAATTAAGCTTCTAAGGCCTTCAATTTCTGATTCAAACACTAGAATTGGGACAGATATTCCTTATATTTAACAGATACACATCCATAAGCATAAGCTTCACTTCATTAAACTTACTTTCACATACAATTTTACAATAAGTATTCAAATGCAAGGAATAAGGGACCGAAAGTGCATCAGGAAATATGTACGAGGGTCGGGTTATTACATTCCTTGCATCTTGCCCCTGGCTACGGGCACATACTTTTGCTATCTTGTATGCTTGTCTAAGTCTTAGGCCTTGTCAAAAATGGGTCATCTCTGGGCTTTGAAACTCACTCCCGTCATTGTTATGACTTTCGAGTTCTGTCAAAGAGGGGCAACTGTAGACACCCCATTTTTTACCGTCCTCAAGACTTGGATGTCTCCGTTTGAACACTCGATGATCATCCATATTCATGTTCATTTTGAGTTCTCAGAGGTCTCGGCCGCGCGCCTCGCCTCAAGATCTCTTAATTTGACGGTTTTGTGCTTAGTTGTGGACCAAACACTTGTATTTCTATTTTTAAGGGAAGAGGATGGCTTGTTGGCCATCCCCTCAACCCACCGTCCAAGGCATGTTGCCACCAGCCCTTTTTTCTTGCCATCGGCCAAAGGTTGTGGCCGGTCGGCACCTTTGTTGGTCGATCGGCCACCTTTGTTGGTCAATCGGCCATTTTTGCTGGTCGACCCCTTTCCATTTGCTTTTGGCAGATATTTTATGCCAACTGTCACAGCTGGCATCTACATTACCCCCCTCATACACGTGTATGGAGGGATTTGCCCCTTTGTATTAGCTTCCCCAAGAAGCTTAGGAATTGAATTCCTATAAGAGGGGGGGCCCTCCTCCCTTCTCAGAGGTTCTGAAATTTTAGGTTAGAGAATTTGTATCTATCTATCTCTATAGTTCCCTCTCTTTACATTTGTGTGTGTGTTTTGTGCTCTAAAGGGTGTTTTTGTTCACACTATTGCACGCAAACACCTAGCATTACACCATCCTTGGTTGCTGAGGCTCTAAGGAGTTATTGTTAGGGTTCTTCAGTTGATTTTGTTTAGAGAAAGGTGCTGGAGTTGGAGTTCTTGAAGTGTTCTTCAAAGGTGAGAAACTACTCCTTTATTCCCCATTTTTGCTTAAGCTTTTAGCCTATCTTGCATCTGTTTTTAAGCTTATCTTCTAACTGATAAAAGTTCTTTTTTTAAGTGCTTAAAATAGTTGTTTAAGATCACTTTGGTGTTTGGGGTTGTTTACCCCCTCTTAGGCCCTGTTTGGCCTCATCTTTGTGCCTTTTTGTGATCTTCATCTTTGTGCCTTTTTGTGAGCTTCGGGACCACCATGTATTGGCCTTCTCACCACTAAAATCCAAAGGAATTTCAGTGGTGGGGATGGTGTTTTGAGGTCCTAAGAAGGATAGGGCCACCCCCTCTCCTTGTTGTCTTCAATACTTGTCATATTAGCCTCACACGTGAGCACCTTTGTTAAGTTCATGTTGGCCATGTCTTAGCTGGTATTTGTGGTTATTTTTCTATCATATGCCACTATTTTTGCCTGTCTTGGTCATGCCATGCTTGGTTTATACACTCGTAGTGCAAATTTTGCAAACTAGTCTTGTACGCTTCATGTTTGAGCATGTCCTTCTAGCTCATGTTGACCTCATTTCAGTGGGGTTTTGGTGTTGTTTTAGCATGCCATGACTCTTTTTTGGATGGGTTTAGTCGGCTCTTGCATGCTTCATACACTTGCTTTGCAATCCCCTTATTTGCCTTAACATGCACCTTGTGTTTAGACCACCTTGCTTACATGTTTTGGCTGAGCTTTGAGAAGCTTTTAACTTTGTTTTACCATGCTTGAGGTCTGATTTTGGTTTCTTGGGCCACATATGCCATGCTTTGTATAGCTGCCATGCAATCTAGCTTGTAGGCTGTGAGTGTTGAATCCTCTAGCATGCTCTACTTGGATCATTTCAGTGGTTTGGCGTCACTTATAACGTTATTTCAGTCCATATAGTACGCTCCTATGCTTGCACTTGTGACTCCTTTAACGCCTTAAAGAGTTGTTGTTTTCTGCTTCTTGAATGGATCATTGCGTATGCTTCCATGCTTAGGCCATTTGGATGCCATCTAAGTGTGTTTTTGGACTTGTCTTGACCTGCATTGGGACTGTTTTGAGTCCCTTTGACCCTTTGGGACTTCCCTTGTATGGCCATGGTTTGAGCCCTTTGGTTAGCCTGAGGCCTTTGACCTTTTTGCATGCTTTGCTTGCTTTATTTGGTTGATTTGGCATCATTCCTCATATATTTTCAGAGCTTAATGCATCGTCATATTCTCATATTTATCATATCTTGCTCATGCTTGAGGATTGTGCATGGTTGCCTAAGTTTTGGACCACTCACATGTGCATGATTGTTTTGCATTTTCATGCCTCCAATTCTTGACTTTGGCAACTGATTTGGGCTTATTTGAGAGCTGCCCATTTCTGTTTAAGACTATTCCCGCATGTTGTTGCATTCTTGCCTTGCACGTTGTCGCATACTTGGCCTATTAATATGTTGTTGCATGCTTAAGTGGTAGTGCATTTGGCGTGCATTATTTTGGTTTTAGGTTGCTTAACATGTTGTTACATGTTTGCCTCACATGTTGTTGCGTGTTCATCATTGGCATTGTTGCTTGCATGCTTGTATCGCACTAGTGTGCTTGCATGTTTAGGTTGAATAGTATCGAGCATGCATCCCTTGCCTCTTGATCAATAATGATAAAGGCTTGGGGCCCCTTATGTGTTTATATGCATTTCATTTAATATTGAAGTTTCACACTTGGCCTCTTTGGCAATCATGCATAAAAATGCGTGATTGGTGGCCCGAGGGTCGAGAACCATGCTCCTTTGAGTCTTAGACATGATAAGGAGGGTGGTAGTGCAAACATTGCTTTGAAAGTGCATTGTCATGCCCTGTCTGTCCTCTACTGCAGCAAAATAGGATTCTGCAGGAAGAGATGGCCAGTCGGCTATCTTCAGTGCCGGCCGGCTATGTATTGTTGGCCGATGACCCTACTTTTGGTCGATGACCATAGTTCCATGGCCGGTGGTCGCATTTCTTGGCCGGTGAAATCCCACAGTGCTCAGGGAGTGGTTCTGAAGTAGCCTTGAGACTTGTGTAGCTTTCAGAAGTATAAAACTGTGCAAACAGAGGCAGCATAAGCATGGCGACAGATTTCCGAGGGAAGCCGAGCATGCATGCATTTGTCCCTCTTTCCAAGGTTGTTTTACTGCTTACATAGCCTAATTAATTTGTTTGATTAGTTAAGTATTGTGTAATAATTCATTAGCTTGTTAGTCAGTCAATTATGTAATTTGTATTATTCTTTCAGACCCTCCGTCGAGAGGGCAAATTTTGTAATAAGTATGCGTGCGTGCGTGTGTGAATGTCTTCCAACCCCACGTCTTTCTCCCTTTTACTTACCTACTTTTAATGGTTAGTTTTATGCCACGTTTCAATTAGCATACTTATGTCAACATGTTTGCATACATTCATTCGTAATGCACGGATCGGGCTTAGCGCATCATACTAATTGCATAGTATTTCAATTCCAACTTGAATACGTGTATCGAGTTGTCGAATTTCACATAACATTCTTAGATTAGCCGAGCCCATTCTAGTTGCATTTTTGCATGTGTTGCATTAGCCATCTTAACATGAACTAGGATCATGTATGATTTCTAACTGGCTTCTTGTTTTGGCTCGGAGTACACTGTGAGTGTTTATGCTTTAGCATCTTGCATGTATGTAATTGTTAACATGACAGAATGCTTACCATGAGGCTAATTGCTTATGTGATATAACTGCATGAATGCCTGTGGGTGAAGGTTGGATTGCTTGAATTGAAATAATTCATCGAAATTCGTGTTTTAGCCCACTTGCGAGTAGCAAAAATCAAAAACCATTTCCAAACAAACGGATATGCAATGCTTTGTTTCAAGTTAGGTGATCTGGTCTATACTTGTATGATGTGCGCATCATATAGTAATTCTAGCTAATTAACTGGAATAAGAGCACATGTGTTTTCAAAAACTCGATATCATGTTTAGTACAGGCCGATCTTTGATCGGGCGAGCGGGGGTGCTCATAGCTGACCTTCCCCAATCGTACCCAAGTTCCCGAGCCGAGGCAACTTTGGTGATGATGGACACGTGGCCTTAGGCACGAGTCAGGGTTTTCTAAATTTCCCCAAAATAAAATATTTAGGTGGGGACTCTGTATCTGGCAAAGCAGTCCATGTTTGGCACTTCTTTCTTAAAAATCAGTTTTCCAAAATGATTTGTCGGATTTGGACTCTTTGGTGATTTATCAATCTCACATCGCACATTGTGAGATCAGATTAAGAACCGTGACATTTGAGTTTGAACTGTGGTAGCATGAGGCCCTCGGGGCGCGTCCACACTCCGCTTAAACAGAAACAACACACAGTTGAAATCATAAGCTGGACAATTTGTATTCGAACACTGATTGCTGCCCCAAATTTCTGCCTTAAAACGGATACCCTTAAACTGATACCTAGACTTGCAACTGATACATGCATTCTTATAAAGTCACACTCTAAAAGCACGTATCAAGCAAGTAAGAACCAAAAGACCCCTATGCTGGGGTAGGGTTACCCTGTCCTAATTTCATCAGGAGCTAGGGTTCACTACGCAAACAAGCAGTTTCAAACAATCCTGCATTCGGGTGAGCAACCTGTCCTAGTTTGGAACAGTCTCTATGACTTCTGACATGCAACTAGGCTAATTGGTCAAAGAGGGTGCCTCAGCAAAACTACCTAATATACGACTCACACCTAACGCCGGGAAGTCAAAAGGAGCATCAAACAGTATAGCAGTAGTCCAGATCCAAGGGTTATGTTCCCATCATGGCAGAGCCCACAACTGGTCAGCCTTTTGGCACGCTTTTCTAAGCGAGCCTCCGGCAAATCGTTCAGGAATAACATATGGCAAACACAGTGACTTAAGCGCACCAACGCAAATGCAATGCAAAGAAACACATAAGTGTGAATAAAATAACATATCATGAGTTCGAGTCAAGTTCTCTAAGTCCCCAGCAGAGTCGCTAGAAACTGTAGCTCGACTTTTTTGCGCCCCTTTTCAGAGAGCTCGAATTATTCCTACAGTTCGGACTCCTGTCACGATTCTAAATCTAATCTCATAAAGTGCAATGTGAAACTGATAAACACCAAAGAGTCCAATCCGGCAAGTCTTTTTGGAAAATCAGATTTTAAATCAAATAATGCCAAAATTAGACTATTTTTCCAGATTACAGAGTCGCCACCAAAATATTTTATTTCAGGAAAATTTAGGAAATCCTGACTCGTGCCAAAGGTCACGTGTCCGTCATCACCAAAATTGCCTCGGCTCGGGAACTTGGGTACGAGAGGGGAAGGTCCTGAAATGAGCACCTCCGCTCGACCGATCAAAGATTGGCCTCTACTAATCATGATATGTTGTTTTATAAACACATATGTTCTTATTCTGGTTATTAACTAACTTTACTATATGACGCACACAAGCAAGTATAGACTAAAATCGCAAGAATTGGAACATTTTAACTCATGTTTGCTTTTGAAAATGGTTTGAATTTTCCACCCTCAGGTGGGCTAAAACGCGGATTTGCCACCAAACATGATGGGCTTAAAGCATGATTTGCCACTTCGCAAAGCGGGATTAAAACTCACATTCGTTGAATTGTTCGAATTTAAACAACAAAGCCTTTATCCACAGGCATTCATGCAGTTTAGCATATAAGCACATAGCCTCATGGAAAGCATGCGAAAATGGCAACAGTCACACTCATGCAAGTATGCTAAAGCGTAAAAGTTTGTCGAGTACTCCGAGCCAAAACAAAAGCTAGTTAGAAAGAATGCGTGATCCTATCGATACAAGATGCCTAATGCAACACATGCAATAATGCAATAAGATAGGCTCGGCTACCCAATCATGGAATTTGCAACACTTTGATAGCATGCTTTGAAACACGTATTCAGAGAAGTATTGAAATTGACAATGCAGTTTGAATGATGCACCGAGCCACAGTGCATGCAAGACAAATGGATGGATGCAAACATGCGAGCATAAGGTATGCTAATCAAAACGTGTCCCTAATCTGACCATCGAAAACGATTAAATAAAGAGGAGAAAGACGCGAGGTTGGAAGACATGCACACACGCACGCACACTTATTACAACATTGTGCCCTTGCGAAGGGGGGTCCGAATAAATAAGCTAAGCTAACTGTTACAACATGAAACTAATTAACTATTCTAGCCAATTAATTATTACAACACAATTGAAATAAATTAACTAACTATTCTAAGCTAGCTAAAATATTACAAACCAAATTAAACTAATTAATTACAACACTTGTATTAATTAGCTACAACAAACTAATAAAGCAATTAAACAGCCTCGAGAGATAAGGGATGCATGAATACTCGGTTGCTCCACCCGAAAATGCCCTTGCCTTGCCATCGGATGCCTCTGCTTGCACTCATTTGATTACCAAAAATTGTACCAACTTCCAGATTACCTCTACTCCAACACAGGAATAAATTGTACAAAAATTGACTAGTTGCCGGTCGGCCACAAAAAGTGGCTGTCTGCCACCTTAACAGGCCGGTCGGCCACCCCTATTTTTGGACTTTTGTTTTTGCTACAACAGAGGCAAAGCAATGCATTTTCAAGAAATATATGTACTGCTATCCTCCTAATCATCTCTCAAGCTCAAAGGAGTGTAGCTCTTAACTCTCAAGCCATCAACCAAGCATTCTCAGTGCATGATGGCTAGAGAACCAAGCTTGTACAAGGTCAATGAATACACAAACAAGACCAAAATAATCACCACCCTATCATGCGTGATCAAGGGTGATGGTGACCAAGAAAAATGACATGTTTCATCACTTTGAGCATGAAACGTCCCATTTTTCTTGTGTTTGGATTAACGTCCGATCCAAACACATGCAATGCAACACAACATGCTTATCTTGCCTCTTTTACTTTGTTCATTTTGTTTACACATTTTACATTATCGATTAGTCCTTTAATTGATTAAGTCTAAGGTGAGAGTCCTCTACTGGAAAGAGAACTTGAACCACAAGTGCCTTGAGCATGAAAGAGGCCTCATGTTGTTGGTTAATAGAAACCCTCAAGTGAAGAATAAACCCATTAGGCATGAGAGCCTCAATTCCACACTCAAGTCGACAAGAGGCTCAAAGCCACTTTCAAAACAAAGTAAAGAGTGAAGAATAGAGGGAGGTTGCAGATGTTACAATGCTGATATCGCATGTAAAATGACACTAAATCATGCATGTAACACATGCGATACATACTAAAAAGTCTAACTCACTAAGTTAGTGAAGATCATAACACTATAGCCATGCAATATAAGCCTCAACTGACCAAACCAGCTCTGGGCAGAGTTAAAATATGTCAAAACAGTGCCTAAAACATGCTGAGATTGAGGTACAAAGTGCTAGAAAAGCATGCTCACATGTTAGCTCGCAAGCTAGACTCAAGACACAACTCTAAAAAGCAATGAAAGAGTGAAATAAATGAGCATGTGACAGAGCTGTATACATTGAAATTACATGTTAAAAGTCACTACAACATGCAATCATTCCAAACAAAACATATTTAGAGGCCTAAAATGCCAAGCTAGTGAAGTCATTTGCACTACAACTATACAAAACAAAGCCCACATGACCAAAGTAGCCCAAAAGGGAGTTAAATCATGCCAATTCAGAGGGAAACACATGCTGGAAATAAGCTAAGCTAAGCTACAAAAACATGCTACCATGTAATGCTACCTAGGCATGCAAGTGAGACACAAGGAGGAGAGGCTAACCCCTCCATTTTTGGACATCAAAACATACTTTTTACGACTGAAATGACTCTGAATTTCAATGGTTTAAAGGCCCAAAAAGTTTTAACTTTAACATGCTAAAAGATGGTGCAAAGGTTTACACAAATAAGCAACAAGAAGGGTAGACAACCCCTCAGCACAAAATGGCTTCAAATCAACATGTTAAGGCCCAAAAATCAGAACTTTTTGTAGTTGAAAACTAGGCCCAAAATAGTATAAAGAGATGGAAAAACAAGTATGTACAAAGAGCTTAAATGAGTTAAGTCTTATACCTTTGAAGCACAGCCCAAAACATCCACTCTCTTAGGCTCAAACAACCTTCCAACAACCCAAAATAGGTTCCAAGAGGCCTCAAGTCCAAGGTGGTTGTAATACCCCGACCCTCATACGTGTTTCTAACATATTCTAGTCCCTTACTTTGCACACTTAAATGCTTTATGTGAAATGTCATGAGAAAGTAGTTTAATATATGGATCTTATGAGGTGAGACCTAGATCTGTTTGGTAAGAAAGTTGTCTATCACCATGAGAATGTTTGACTCAGAAATTGAGGGTCCTAGAGGCTTGATAATCCAAAATTGATTTTACATTTGGAATCAGTATAATCTTTAAGTAGGAGGTAGCATTTCTGGGGCATGTAATAACAAATGATGGAGTCCCTGTAGACCCACACAAAGTTGAGGCGATCGTGAATTGGCCAACTCCTACCAATGTGACTGAAGTACGTAGTTTTATGGGATTAGCCGGTTATTACAGGAGGTTTGTTCAAGATTTTTCCAAAATCGCTGTGCCGCTTACACAATTGACTTGAAACGGAGTTGCATTTGAATGGTCAGAAGAGCGGGAATTTTCCTTTCAAGAGTTGAAAACATAGTTGACGACAGCACCAATTCTGGCCTTACCATCTGGTACCGAGGGTTTGTAATCTACAGTGATGCTTTGCATAAAGGGCTTGGTTGTGTACTTATGCAAAATGGAAGAGTTATCGCTTATGCCTCTCGACAGTTGAAACCCCATGAGAAGAATTATCCCACACACGATCTTGAGCTAGCAGCAGTAGTTTTTGCTTTGAAGATATGGCGGCATTATCTGTATGGTACTACTTGCGAAGTTTATACCGATCATAAATGTCTTAAGTACCTTTTCACTCAGAAAGAGTTGAATATGCGACAACGGCACTGGTTAGAGCTGATTAAAGACTATGATTTATAGATTCATTACCATCCTGGTAAAGCCAACACAGTTGTAGATGCGCTTAGTCAAAAAAATATGGGAGATTTGGCAAATCTATTTACAAAGCAAGAGGAGTTGATGATTGAATTGGATAAAATTGATGTGGATCTTGTGATACGTGGATAGGAGGCCGCAATAGCAGCAATGATGGCTCAACCAACCTTACTTGAAGAGATCAAGCTATGTCAAATGGAAGATGAAACTATACAGAAAGTATGTGATGAGTTGAAGACAAAACCAAAACCGAGGTTCAGTTTAGTGGATTCGGTGCTCAAATTTCAAACCAGAATATGTGTCCCTAATGTGTTGGAACTTAAACGGAAACTAACGGAAGAAGCACATGCCTCAAGGTTTTCAATGCATCCGGGAAGTACCAAAATGTACCGGGATTTGAAACAACACTTTTGGTGGCCAAGTATGAAAAAGGAGATCGCAGAATTCATTTCTAAATGTCTACAGTGTCAGCAAGTAAAGGCGGAACATCAGAGACCAGTAGGACTGTTGCAACCCCTCCCAATCCCGGAATGGAAATGGGAACATTTGACCATGGATTTCGTTATGGGGTTACCCCAAACTCCTCGGGGTATGAATTCTATCTAGGTCATTGTAGACTGATTAACTAAGCCTGCTCACTTCCTACCAGTGAAGACTCAGTATAATGCAGATAAACTCGCAGTACTTTATATGAATGAAATTGTGAGGCTTCATGGTGTTCCGGTTTTAATTGTGTCAGATAGGGATCCCAAGTTTGTTTCAAGATTCTGGCAAAGTCTGCAGGAAGCTATGGGTACAGAACTCAAGTTCAGCACAACTTTTCACCCTCAGACCGCCAGTCAGTCTGAGAGAACGATACAAACTCTCGAAGACATGCTTTGAATGTGTGTGATGCATTTTCAAGAAAGTTGGGAAACCCATCTACCGTTGGTAGAGTTTGCATACAACAATAGTTACCATTCGAGTATTGAGATGGCACCGTATGAAGCTTTTTATGGAAGACCGTGTCGTTCCCCCGTGTGTTGGGCCGAAGTTGGAGATAGATCATTGCTAGGACCTGAAATTATGCAGTTGACAACTGAAAAGATTAAAATTATCTGGGAAAGATTGAAAATGGCTCAAAGCAAATAGAAGAGTTATGCGGATAACCGACGAAGGAATTTGGAATTTGAAGTGGATAGTCATGTATTCGTGAAAGTCACCCCGATGAAAGGGCATATGAGATTTGGGCAAAAGGGTAAGTTAACACCCCGATATGTTGGTCCCTTCCAAATTCTGGAAAGACTGGGTCTGGTAGCTTACCGAGTTGCCCTTCCGCCAAACATAAGTCAAGTCCATAACGTGTTCCATGTTTCTATGCTTCAAGGATACCTTCCGGACCCGTCACATGTTATAGATTATCACCAAATTGTGATAGATAACAAGTTAACTTATGAGGAAAAAGCAATTTGAATTCTGGACCGACAAGTGAAGCAATTACGAAATCGAGAGATTCCAATGGTAAAAGTTGAATGGCAAGAGCATTACGGAACCGAAGCAACGTGGGAAAAAGAAGAGGACATGCAACACCAATATCCGCATCTGTTTCAGCCTTGAGGTAAAACAAGTTTGGGGGACCGAACTTTTTAAGGGGGGGAGAGTGTAATACCCCAACCCTCGTACGTGTTTTTGACATATTCTAGTCCCTTACTCTGCGCACTTAAATGTTTTATGTGAAATGTCATGAGAAAGTAGTTTAATATATAGACCTAGATCTGTTTGGTAAGAAAGTTATCTGTCACCATGAGAATGTTTGACTCAGAAATTGAGGGTCCTAGAGGCTTGATAATCCAAAATTGATTTTACATTTGGAATCAGTATAATCTTTAAGTAATAATAGTCACTTCCGTAGAAATTTGATATGGAATAATTAAATCGATTGAATTTTATCCTCATTCACTTTTATTTATATGCATGGTTCCCTAAGCTTTTGACTTGGAATCAAGAAACCCAAATATCCTGAGAAGGTGAGGAAGAGAATTTGGGAAAGGAGGAGAAGACCTACAAGGAAGAAATTGAAGAATTAAAAAAAAAGAAAAAAAGAAAAGAAAGAGTGTTTGAGATTGTGAAGCTCAATGTATGGAAGATTACTTTGATTAACTTCTTTCTTGTATATGGATGGAGAGATTCCTTGTGTATTCATGCAAAGCTTGTGTTGGTGTGTGTGTGTTATGGCACTTAAAGAGTTGCATAACTGCCTTGCATCATGTTATTGTTTAGGTAATCTAAACCATGTAAAGAAAATTACACTTCATTTCTCCTTGACATGCTTGAACAAAAATACATGAACTTGGCCGTGTAGGTATAAGTGTTCATGTAGGAGCGAAGTTATCAATCTCATGAATTGAATTATGTTTAAGGGCTTTGAATTGTGTTTATGAACTTCATGGATTGATTTATTTATGTATTATAAATCCTATTAATATGAATTTTAAACCTATGTTGAACCTTGAGAGTGTTCACCAAGAATGGGATTTTGTTAAATTTTCGGACTATTTTTGGGCAGAATCGCTGCACGTGCGGGAGTCATGGCCGTACGTGCGGGAGTATTTGCCGCACGTGCGGGGCTCACAACCGCACGTGCGACCCAAGTTGAAAAACATGGATTGCTCCATTTGACCTGTTTGACCCTCTGGGGTGGTGGAAATTAATATTTGAATTTTTTTAAAGTGCTTCTTAATTTACTGGAAGTTAACGACTGAAATATGAATCTAAGAAGAATTTGAACTAAATTGTGAGTTCTATGTGTGTAGGGCACACTCTGGGAGGAAGTAGTGTCCCGCCACAACACGGTGAGTAATAGTGCAATGGATATACATTCATTTACTGTTAACGCTTATCGCTATTAACAATCTGTTTTCCGTAAGGTACTACATTATATGTATATTGGTTGGGGATTGATGCGAATGTAAACATTGAAAGAATTTGTGTATATACGGGCCGATTGCCATTCTGTTCTTTCAGGGCCGATGGTCGTTATGCTCTTTCAGGGCCGATGGCCGTTCTGTTATTTCTGGGCCGATGGTCGTTCTATTATATCTAGGCCTAAGGCCGTACTGAAACTAACACAGCATTGGATCAACCTTAAGAATTCTGCAGTTACATACACATGGTTATGTAGTATGCTTTAAATTGTGCATTGAACTGTATAAGTACTATTATTCACCGAGTTTCGCTCACTCCACATCTTGTCTGTTTCTATAGGTAATCACCCCGGGAGCCAGTTTTAACTCCTGAAGCTCGTCTATGTTTTGTCAACCCCATGTGTCCAGGCACTTACGTGGAGCCGTCCCATTTTTTTTGTGAACTTTTGGCAAGCTTTGGCTTGTATTCTAATTGCCTGTTTAAGGTTGAAATGTCAATAATGTTTTGTTATACGCTCAATCTCGGGGCTAGATCTGTATATCTCTTTGTGTATAACTACTTTTAAGGGACATGCCTTTTGTACGTTTCTTTATGTTCCTTTACTGGATGTACTATTTGTGATCTTGGCATGACAATAGTAACTCAGTGGATATGATTTTATGTTATTCTATAATCTTAAATGCTTCCATTCAGGCCCCGTATATTATGTATATCAGGTTAAATGTCCGTTTCTGAATAGGTCATGCCCAAACTTTTAGGGGCGAGTTGGGGGTGTGACAGTGGTCCAATTTGGTTAAGGGCTAGTGTGCAAATGTGTAGAGAATTCTAACTATAAGGCATAAAACAAGAGGAGAGAGAGAGAGAGAATTCTAGAGAGAGAGGAAGAAATTTGCTCAAAATTGTCTAACCCTTTAAAATGGGGGAAAGACCACCTTATATATAGAAAATCAAGCTAAAGGCTTGTATTCATCCCTCCATACACGTGTATGGAGATAAGCATCAGTGAACAACAGCTGGCACAGCTGGCAAAGAAATATCTGAAAAAGGAGAAAAATTGTCATCGGCCACTTTAGGTGGCCGACCGGCTACCATAACTAGATGACCGACCACTTCAAGTGGTTGACAAGAGGGAAAAGTGGCCGACAAGGCCAAAAAGTGGCTAACAAGGCCCCTCTCCCTTCCAGGCAAAAGGCACCATGGTTTGGCCCAAAAACAAGCACAAAACAAAAGGAGTTAGAGGCTCAAAGACAAGGCGTTCCACCGAGAACTTCGGGCTCTCAAACAAGCACAATCATCGAGTGCACAAACGATGATGTCTAAGTCTTGAGGTCAGTCAAAAATGGGGTGTCTACATTGTGTAGATGAAATACACAAAGTACTTGACAAAATGAATAGTTCAGATCATCGAACCGAGGCCCTTGGTGAGCTTCATGGGCCTAAACAACACCTTCCAATCCAAAATTTGGACTAAAGGGGATCCTCTTATTTTATTTTCATTAGGTTTCTATTTCTATATAAAATTACCAAAGAGACTTCTACCTCCAAGTTTTGGAAACTAAATTTTCATTGCACCCTGTAGACGCCCAGTTTTTACTGTCCTCGAGATTTGGACGTCGTCGTTTGAACACTTGATGATTTTGTATACTCGTGCTCGTTTTGAGTGCCTGAAGATCTTGGCCGGGCACCTTGTCTTTGAGCCTTCGAACCTTATCTACTTTTTGCTTGGTTATGGACCAAGAGCTTGTTGTTTCAAGTCTAGAAGAGAGGGTGGCCTGTCGGCTAGTCCCATAGCCTATCGGCCATGAGTTGTGCTTGTCAGCCATCAGTGGTGGCCGTTTGGCCACCAGTGGTTGCCGACTACCGTTTCTCTCATTTTTCAGATATTTATTTGCTAGTTGTGCCAGTTTTTTTTCACTGAAGTGCATCTCCATACACGTGTATGGTAGGATGATTTTGAGCTTCAACCTTGGTTTTCTATATATAGGGGGTGCTCTCCCTCATTTGAAGGGGTTAGAAAATTTGGATCAAATTTCTCTCTCTATCTCTCTCTCTCTCTCTTATTGTTTTGTGCCTTAAAGTCTTGTTTCTCTACACCTTTGCACATCAAGCCTTAACCAAACACTCTCACCTTTGAGCTAAGGTTCTTTGGAGTTTAGTTTGAGCTCTTGATGGAGGTTTGAGCTAGAATTTGGGGCTGTTTTGTGCTTGAGCTTTAAGAGGTAGTTCACTTGCATAGTGTACTTGCTTTGACTACTTATTTTGCCATCTTTTTGTATTATTTTTTTTTTGAGCTGGTTTTCAACTACAAGAAACTCTATTTTTTGAGGCTTAACATGATGGTTTGAGGCTATTTTGTACTAAGGGGTGATCCACCCTTCTTGTTGCTTAATTATGTTAACTTTTGCACCATCTTTTAGCATATTCAAATCAAAATTTTTGGGCGTTTAAACCACTAAAATTCAGAGTTATTTTAGTGGCAAAAATCTTATTTTGAAGTCTAAAATTGGAGAGAGTAGCCTCCCCTCCTTGTGTCTTGTTTGCATGCCTAGATAGCTTAACATGTGAGCATGTTTTTCTAGCATTTTGTACCTTAATCTCAGCATGTGTTTGCTACTGTTTTGATTGGTTTCAGCTCTATTTTGAGCTGGTTTGGTCCTTTGAGGCTTGTATTGTGTGTTTGTAGTGTAAAGAGGCCACAGTAGCTTAATGTTTTAGGCTTTTAAACATGAATTGCATGAGTTGCTTGCATGTTTTAGTGTCATTTTGCACTCCATTTCAATACTGAAATCTCTGCAATCTCCCTGTATTTTTCACTCTTTCATTTATTTTGAAAGTGGCTTTGAACCCCTTGTTGGCTTGAGTATGAAATGGAGACATTCATGCTTAATGGTTTAATTTCTTCGGGAGTTCATTACCAATGGCATGAGGTCTCTTTCACACTCAAGACACTTGTGGTCTAAGTCTACTTTCAAATTAGAGGACACTCACATTTTGTACTAATCAATTAAAGAATGGATTGGTAATCTAAAATGAGTAAATAAAAATGAACAAGTTAAAGAGGCAAGATAACGCATCTTATGTGTTGCATTGCATGTCTTAATCGGATGTTAATTCGAACACGAGGAAAATGGGATGTTCGATACTCACAGTGATGAAACGTGCCACTTTCCTTGGTTGCCATCACCCTTGATCATGCATGATAGGGTTGTGGCATTGTTGAGTCTTATTTTGCACTCATTAAGCTTGTACAGGTTTGGTTCCTTAGCCATCATCCATTGAAAATGCTTGGTTTATGGTTTGAGGACCAAAAGTTACACTCCTTTGAGCGTGTGCAATGATATGGAGAGTAACAGTGCACACAAACCTTGAGATTACACTGATTTGCCTCTGCTTGCTCTCTGTTGCAGCAAAAAAAGGAAGTTTAGGGAAGGGGTGGCCGACCGGCCACCAGTAGTGGCAAACCGGCCACGAGAAGCAACCGACCGGCCACTAATGGTAGCCAATGGCCACCATTAGTAGCTGACTGGCCATCAATGAAGAAGGTTGCTCAATGCGCTTCTGCAGGGGATCAGAGGTGTTCTGGGAATTGGCACAATTTTTAGTGGTCCAATAGGTGCAAACAAAGGCTGCAATGGCAAAGCGGTGGATTTTTGGGTGGAAGCCAACTGAGCATGCTTGTGTCCCTTGCCTCGAGGCCATTTATTCACTTTATTCATGCAAGTGTTGTAACTATTTAATTAGCTTAGATAGTTAATTATTTAATCGTTTTAATTAGCTTAGAATAAGTTAGTTAATTCGCTTTGTTTTGTAATACTTAATTAGCTTAAAATACGTTAGTTAATTAATTTTGTTGTAATAGTTAGCTAATTAGTGTAGCCAGTTGGTTAGCTCTTATTCATTCGGACCCTCCTTCGCGAGGGCATAATGTTGTAATAAGTGTCCATGCGTGTGTGTATGTCTTCCAACCCCATGTCTTTTTCCCTTTTATTTAATCGCTTTCGATGGTCAGATTAGGGACATTTTCAATTAGCATACTTTATGCTTGCATGTTTGCATCTATTCATTTGTGTTGGATGCACCGAGGCTCGGCGCATCATTCAAACTGCATTGCTATTTCAATACTTCTTTGAATACGTGTTTAATCGCATGTTGTTCAAATCAATCCATATGCCATATTAGTAGCCCAGCCTATTAATTGCATTATTGCATGTGTTGCATTAGGCATCTTTGTATAGTTAGGATCATACATCTTTCTAACTAGTTTCTGTTTTGGCTTGGAGTACTTGGTAAGTTTTATGCTTTAGCATACTTGCATGAGTGTGATTGCCATACTGCCATGTTTCACATGCTTGCCACGAGGCTATGTGCTTACTCGCTAAACTGCAAGAATGCCTGTGGATGAAGGCTTGTTTTTTGAATTGGAACGATTCAACGAATGCGCGTTTTAAGCCCACTTTGTTGTGGCGAATCATGTTTTAAGCCCATCTTGTTTGATGGCAAATCTGCATTTTAAGCCCACTTGAGGATGGCAACTTCAAACCATTTTTGAAAACAAACATGAATTGAATTGTTCCAAGTCTTGCGACTAGTCTACACTTGCTTGTGTGCGCTACATAGTAAAGTTAGCTAAAAACAAAAAGAAGAACGCATAATGTTTATAAAAGAACATATCATGATTAGTAGAGGTCGATCTTTAATTGGGTGAGCGGGGGTGCTCATTTCAGGACCTTCCTCTCTCGTACCCAAGTTCCCGAGCCGAGGCAACTTTGGTGATGACGAACATGTGGCCTTTCGCATGAGTCAGGGTTTCCTAAATTTCCCAAAAACAAAAGATTTAGGTGGCGACTCTGTAATCTGGTAAAATAGTCTAATTTTGGCATTATTTGATTTGAAATCGATTTTCCAAAAAGGTTTGTCAGATTTGGACTCTTTGGTGATTATCAGTTTCACATTGCACTTTGTGAGACTAGATTTAGAGCCGCGGGAGTTCGAACTGTGAGGCCTTCTTTTCAAACCCTTTCCAAAAGGCGGGGGCACGGAAAAAGGTGAGTCCACAGTTTCTGGTGACTCCGCTGGGGACTTAGAACTTGACTAGAACTCATGATATATGTTGTTTTATCTACATTTATGTGTTTCTTTGCATTGTATTTGCATCGGTGCGCCTTAGTCACAGTGTGTGCTATCTGCTATTCCTGAACGGTTTTGCCAGAGGCTCGCTTGGAAAAGCTTGCCATAAGGCTGACCGGTTGCTGGCTCTGCCATGATAGGAACACAAGCCTTGGATCTAGACTACCGCTATACCGTTTGATCCTCCTTTTACTTCTTAGTGTTAGGTGTGAGAGGTACATTGGGCAGCCTTGCTGAGGTACCCTTTTTGACAAATCGACCTAGTTGCATATCGGAAGCCTTAGAGACTGTTCCAAAATAGGACAGGTTGCTCACCCGAATGAAGGATTGTATGAAACCACTTGTTTGCATAGTGAATCCCTAGTTCCTGACGAAATTAGGACTGGGTAACCCTACCCCACCATAGGGGTGTTTTGGCTCTCACTTGCTTGATACGTGCTTTTAGAGTGAAACTCTGCAGGAATGTATGTATCAGTTGCAAGTCTAGGTATCAGTTTGAGGGTATTAGTTTTGAGGTAGAAATTTGGGACAAAAATCGTCGTTTGAGAACGGTCATCTAGTTTAAGATTACAACTGTGTGTCGTTTCTGTCTGAGCCGAGGTGCTGTGCATTTTTTGATTTTTGCTTCTTTTGCTTTATTTTCTTTTTGCAAGGTAGTTGTAATGACCCTCATCCTCGTCTTAACCATGTTCATGTGCATCTGCATGATTTTGTTTTGTTAAGCTTGCATTTGTGGATCTTGACTTGTTTTGCCTAAAGTAAAGGTCCCTGTCTTGTTTTGTGCTTATGTGACTTGCTTGAGTATTCCCTGCATGCTTTGTTCCTTGCTTGGTGTGTGTAGCCTAGGTCACACCCTTGAACCTCTTGTACCTAGGACCACCTTGGAACCACTTTGGTTTACCTCCACCTTCTCCTTGGCATATTAGCCGAGATGTCATCATCTAGGCTAAGGTATGCATCACCTAGGCCGAGATGTGTATCATCTAGGCAACCAACATCTTTGACCCTCGCACTTAGTGGTCTTGTTCCTGGACTGGTATGACCTAGACCGAGGTGTGGCACATCAAGACCGAGGTGTGGCACATCTAGGCTGAGGTGTGGCACAGCTAGGTCAAGTGTTATCCTTCCTAGCCGAGATCATTGAAACCTTACTTGCCGAAGCCTATGTCTTGATCCGAGGTCATTGCCTTGTCAGAGTGCCCTTGTCACCCTGCTTGTTATACGCACTTTGTCATACTCTTGTCTTGTCATTCTGTCACCTTTTTGAGGAGATCCAATCCGGCGTTGCCACGTGTCCCAGTAGAGGGTTAAGTTAGGTACTAGCTTAGAACCCATGTCATTTTGTGTCATACCTTTTGCATTGTAGAGAGAGAAGCTCTAGGAAGAAGAAGAGTAGTTTAGAGTGAGAGAGCTAGATCCCAAGCTTGATCTTTAGAGTTTGAACCGTTAGATCCGTGATTTGAGGTTAGATTCTTGATCTACTCTTGTTGTTCTTTATGTTGATCCGATCACATTGCGTGATCTTGTATGATTCGTGAGCCATGCATTGCTTGAAAGTTTGGTTTTAGAAAAAGAAAATGATGTTCTTGTGTCCTTGAAGGAAAACCATGTTTTGATCCTAAAGTTTATAACAAGTTTCATGTTTTTGTGTTTGTTTTCAAAAAGATCTTTAACTATGGGTACCCAGGTCCATGTTTTAGAACTCATCTCATGAAATCTCATATTTTGAATAAAGAAGCTATGATTTTGGCATTCATGTTCTTTATGTTCATATTTTTCACGTTCTTCAAGAGGAAACCCATACTTTCCAGACTTCATTTCCCTAAGTGTGGTTGCCGAGACCCACTCTTGCCTCGCACCTAGGCCCAGGAGACCACACCTCGGCCAAGACCTGGTTGGTACCCAGCATGCTTTCCCGAAATGAGAAACAGCGTTTTAACCCCCAGCACATGTTTTGCTTTGTCTTGAGTTAGTTTTGAAGGAAATGTCGGGATCATTTCCACTCATGTAAAGCTTGTTCTAGGGATGCATTTCATATCCATCTTTGAGCATCTCTTCTTGTCTTCTTGAAATGCATTCAATGGGATTTATTATGTACTTGTAGGCCTTGGATTCTTGCCTAAATCTTTGCAACCGAAGAGCTATGTGAGTGGTATTTTTAATAAACCTATGTTCTAATGTTTTGATAAAAGCTTTGCTTGTTTCATTTTGGAAAAGCGTTTGTTCGAGTATGAATGATTATTCCTAGTTTTGTATCAAATATTACCTTGTTTTGATGACATTCTTGGAAAGTCCTTAGTGCTAGGGGACTATAATGCAACTAGTACCCTTGTTTGAGATATCTCCCTTGCCACCGACGGTCTTTTATTGGTGGGTTTGTCTAATCGATTCTGGGTCGATTATTCCCTTGTTTTGTCAGGAATCTCATCCCTTGTATTATATTGATGCTAGTAAGCATCCCTTGAAGCTTTGAAAGACTTGATAGATGAACTTGGTTCATCGCTTGATTTGTACGAGATATGCTATGTATTGTGTTGATAAAGATTCTGAATATCATTCATTCAAACCTTTATTACTAATATCGTTCACTGAGTATCCAAGCTCACCCTCTCCTTATATATATATATGTAGGTGATGAGCAAGAAGGCGGTGACGCCTAAATGTATTTTGCAAGATTGTTTTGCATTCATGTTTTGCTAGCACCTTGAAGATTATGCTTCTTAGCTTGTATTCCATGTCTTTTGTGTATGTCGGCTTGAGAAGCCTTTTGATCAAGATGTAATATGTACTTTATTTTATTTGTATCTAAGTTGTAAAACCATGTTAAATGTATGCCATTTCATTTGATCTATGCACAACTCTTATGGACTATTTAGATTTAAATTTATTGCTTCCGCACATGTAAGCCCCATATGTATACTATGATTGTGTGTGATCTTTGTAAGTTGGCCTTTGGTAATCTCAAATTATTAGCCATCATGGCACCATTCTACTAAGGGCGGAATGGGATCGTGACAGTAGTGTGTTTCACAATTGCATCAGACGAGGCCATTACCCCCCAAGCACTCTATACTCGAGTAAGGCGACTTTACCGATCTGAAGTTCTTGTAAGAGGACAATGAGTGTTTGCTTCGCTACCTCCGTTTACAAGATGGAGGAGAGTCAGGCATAACTCACCGGTTCGGCAGTTACCTTCCTTCAGCGAAGTCCAGTTTTCTGCTTCCACCTCGGAAAGAGAGTACGCACTAGTAATGATAGATCAGCACCCTTTAGATAGCATGGAAGAAATGCTATGCCAACTTCAACAGACTATCGAGAATATGCAACTCGACGCTGCTCGCCAAGCAGAAGTCACCGCTTGCCAAGGGGAAATTGCGGCCCAGCAGGCTAAGTTGATCACAAGGCTACAGTAACAACAGCTGCAGCAGGCAACAGCCTCTACATCCCATCTACCTCCAGCAAACATTCCAGTACCCAGGGCTCCTGCTTCCACAGCCAATGTCCAAGAAAATGCAGACATCCCAGTGGATCCGATTCCACCCCAGACTTCCAAAGCACCGGTTTACCAAACAGAGGCGCCCTTTGAGTTTGACGTTGACCCAACTGCGCTGAAAGTGAGCAAGCTTGAGAAGCTCTTTAAACGAGCTCAGGGTGTTAATTCGATCCCTGATATAGAGAACGGCTATACTGATGTGGCGGTGACATTGCCGGATAGGTCTAAAATGTAGCATGTAGACCGCTTTAATGGCTCGAGAGATCCCATGGTCCATTTACTGCTATTTTCAAACATTCTGCGACTGATGGGCCTGTCTAGACTGTAGAAGTTATCCCCTTTCAGCCGGACCCTGTCAGGTATTGTGGCCATTTGGTACGCTAAGCTTGAAGACTCTGTGAAAAGAAGCTCGGAAGAGATGTTAAGGCCTTTATTGCTCAATATTCCTATAACACTCAAATCGAGGTCACAACTCGTGATCTCGAAATAACTTGTCAAGAGCCGAAGGAGGGCTTCTCTGATTTTGTCACTTGGTGGAGGGCCAAGGCCTCCATGATGACCACCCGGCCAGCTGAAAAGGACAAGATCAGAATGGTTGTCCGTAATCTACAACCAAGGCTACTATAGAAAATAATAGTCATACCTCTGCCTACTTTTGCTGACCTCCACGACATAGGGGTGCAAATAGAGGGTGCAATGAAGCAAGGTCTGATAGACCACGAGAGAGAGCAGCCTAAGAGGGCTTTCACACGCAGTTCCAATGCGGCGGCGAGTAGTAGTGCAGCTACAAGGCCTTCTAATGTTGGTATGGTCACCACCACACCAAAAACTGCCAATCCTTTTGCCAGTACATCTGAAACCACCTCACAAGCTGCAACACACCAACCCTGATGTCAAAGGGTCTTTACCCCTTTATACATGCCCTTATCCATAGCCCTGAGGGTCCTGATAAAAAAAGAGCATCTAAAGCCACTAGAGCCACGCCCCTTACCCGACCCTCTTCCCCCGAAGCATAACCCGGCCAAGTACTGCGCCTTCACCAATAGCATGGTCATGACACCGACCTATGCTTCAGATTGCGTCACGAGATTCAGGATCTCATTGACAACAAAGTGATAGCGCCTCCTCAAAAGCCTAACATCACTACAAACCCCCTCTCACAACATAACTAGGTTCCCCCCACCACGGCAAATAGACCTTATCCAAACACTGGCCGTCCCTTACGACACCAATATATACATCACCCCCTCCCACCTACCCAAGCCGGCGCTGTTCATCCCAGAAAGCACAAATTTGTGCATGATAATCGCGCCCATATCCCAACCCAAACCTATGGTGGTGACTGTGGAAGAGGAAGTCAGGGTAACCTTGGTGGAGAATGGGAATGTCGGTTCAAAACCTGAGGGCACCGTGGACTCATCTGAAGAGGAATACAACCCTTGCTGCTACATTGTGCCAACCAATCAGGCCAAACCAAAGATGGAATTGCCAACAGGGCAGGAGATCAATGTGGTTCGGGAGGATGGCCCAAACCAGGGATTGGACGACTTAGCCGACCTTGAGGAGGGCATCAACAATCTGCAGTTCTTCAATGAACAAGATCTGAGGACTGTACAGATTGACTGGTTAGATATGAACGGCTCAGCGGATAATTTGGGGTGGCTTAGTGATGAACCAGATATGGATGAGGCATCTCAACCAAAGCTGGAACAACTGGAAGCAGGAACTGCTACAGTGGCCGAAACGGTTGATGACAAGGGAAAGTTTCCAGAGAGCACCGGTACTAAGAATTTTGCTCAGGAATTAAGTAATGTTAGTATAGCTGATACAGAGCAGGCGGCCGCACTGAAGCGGTTTAAACAGGAAAGAGCTGAGCATAGTTAGAAAACCGGGAAAGCCAAAGGCCCTGCGAGGACTAATTGTGATGTGGGTTCGGGGATACTCACAGCGGAACTGGACAGTTGCTTGTTGGTTGCTGAAGGAATATGGTGGGAAGATCATGACCTACATCTTGCCCATACTAATGAAGATTGGGAACAGAATCTGCCAGACGATACTTGGTATTCTGAGAAAGTCGATCACATGACTAGAAGTGGGCGGTACTTCAAGCCTCCACACCTGGACCAACCAGAAGCATCTGGAAAGGACAAAGAGGCTGAAAAACATAAGGATAAACTGTTGGAGGAGGAAGCTATACAGAAGCAGCTGAAGAAGATTCAAGCAGACATATCTATCTGGGGGTTGCTCATGGCTTCACGCATGCACCGGCAAGCTGTATTGTCTACAATGGATAAGGCCAACCTACCTATCGACACAACTCTAGAATAGTTAGTAGGACTGGTCTTCCCGGGAGGCGCTTCGCCGACTTTGACCTTCACTGATAAGGAATTACCGCTTGAGGGCTCTAAGCATAACAAACCGCTATGCATCTCAATTGAATGCAAAGAGAAGTGGGTGCCCGTTGTACTGGTTGATACTGGGTCTGTAATTAATATTTTTCCATCGCGCACGGCCTATGCTATTGGCTTGAAGCTAGTAGACTTTGCACCTACGACCCAAGTGATCCGAGTTTACGACAACACAAGTAGAGAGGTGGTAGGCACAGGTTAGATCAGAACACAGGTTGGCCCAGCACAACAGGATATTGAGTTTCACATCCTGGATGTTCTGGCCACCTTTAACTTGCTCCTTGGATGGCCGGGGCTGCACCAAGTAAAAGTTGTTTCTTCCACCTTGCATCAGATGCTGAAGTACCCTCTTGGAAAAAGGGTAGCCATTGGTTTTGGGAACTCTTTTATACATCCTCTGTCAGAGGTCACTACACCAATACTGGAGATTGTACACGGCGACAAGGATGTATTCTTGTCTAGTTTTACCTTGGCTAAGGCTCGGGTGGTGCAAAACATCTTAGCTATTGATGAGGGGTTGTATGTTAGTGCTCGATCTGTCTACCTCATGAACAAGCTGCAGCATATACTCGGGATGGGATTGGGAAAGAACGGCCAGAAAGGAATTACCGCACTGGCCGAAGTGCCACATAACCCTCATGCCTTTGGCTTGGGCTACACTCCTACCAAAGAGGACTGGGTGAGAAAAGAAAAGGAAATGGCATGAAGAGCCAAAGCTAAGCAAAGTGGGAAGCCCTACTGTAAGCTAGACTTTCTTCGCGCTCCCCCCTTTTGGGGAGGCGTGAATTGGTCTCTACAGTTTGGACTCCTGCCACGATTCTAAATCTAATCTCACAAAGTGCAATGTGAGGCTAATAAACACCAAGGAGTCCAATCTGGCAAATCATTTTGGAAAATCATATTTTAAATCAAATAATGCCAAAATTAGATTGCTTTGCCAGATTACAGAGTCGTCACTTAAATATTTTGTTTTGGGAAATTTAGGAAACCTTGACTCGTGCCAAAGGCCACGTGTCCATCATCACCAAAGTTGCCTCGGCTCGGGAAGTTGGGTACGGGAGGGGAATCCTGAAATGAGCACCCCCGCTCGCCCGATCAAAGGATCGGCCTCTACTAAGCATGATATGTTGTTTTATAAACCATGTGTTCTTATCATGTTATTAGCTAACTTTACTATGTGGCGCGCACAACATACAAGTATAGACTAAATCGTGAGAATTGGAACAACATAATTCATGTTTGTTTTCGAAAATGGTTTGAAAGTGCCACCCTCAAGTGGGCTAAAGCGCGGATTTGCCACCCTTAAGTGGGCTTAAAACATGATTTGCCACTTCGCAAAGTGGGCCTAAAACTTGCAATCATCGAATTGTCCCAATTCAAGCAATAAAGCCTTCACCCACAGGCATTCATGCAGTTTATCACTTAAGCACATAGCCTCATGGCAAGCATGCGAAAGATGGCAGCACTCACAATCATGCAAGTATGCTAAAGCATAACAGCTTGCCAAGTACTCCAAGCTAGGAAAGAAAACAAAGTTAGAAAAATGCATGATTCCTAACTATGTTAAGAAGCTTAATGCAACACATGCAATGATGCGACAAAATAGGCTCGGCTATCTAATCATGGAATTTACAACACTTTGATAACATGCTTCGAAAAAACGTATTCAAGTAAATGTATTGAAATTGACAATGCAGTTTGTACGATGCGCCAAGCCTCAATACATGTAAGACAAATGAATGATGCAAAAAAGCGAGCATAAGGTATGCTAATTGAAACATGATCCCTAATCTTAACCATCGAAAGCGGGTAAATAAAAGGGAGAAAGACGTGGGGTTAGAAGACATGCACACACACATGCACACTTATTACAACATTGCGCCCTCTCGAAAGAGGGTCCGAATAAATAAGCTAAGCTACACTAAGCTAAGCTAATTATTACAAACCAACTAATTAACTAATCTAGCTAATTAATTACAACATAATTGAAATCTAATTAACTAACTTATTCTAAGCTAACTAATTACAACAAATGAAATTGAATAATTAGTTACACAAACTAATTAAGATATTACAAAACAAATTAAATAACTAGTTACACTAAGCTAATTGAAATATTACAACACTTGAATGATTAGCTATGCTAACTAATTAAGGCGATAAATCGAAACAAGTAACAACCTTGGAGGCAGGGGGCACATGCATGCTTTGTTGCGTCCTCCAAAAAATCTATCACTTTGCCAAAGGTTACCTCTGTTTACACTTGCCTTGGTCTGTGAACATTGAACCAATCTTCCAGACTGCCTCTACTACAAAACAGAATCATTTTTGCACAAAACTGGGCTGGTGGCCGGTCGGCCACCTCACGTCGGCTACCTTAGTGAAGGTATCGGCTGGCGCAAAATGTTGATCGGCCACTTGCTCTTCCAGACTGCTGGTTTTGCTACAACAGAGAACAAAAGAGGCACAACAATGTATTTGCAAGGAAATGTGCGTACTGCCACACTACTCATCATTTCTCAAGCTCAAAGGAGTGTGGCACTTGGCTCTCAAGCACCAATCAAGCATTTTCAAGCGTGATGGCCCAAAAACAAAGCTTTTACAAGCTTAATGAATGCGCACACGAGACTCAAAGGGTCGACACCCTATCATGCATGGTCAAGGGTGACGACGACCATGAAATGCAACACGTTTCCTCACTTTGAGTATGAAACGTCTCACATTTCTTGTGTTTGGATTAATATCCGATCCGAACACATGCAATGCAACATGAATGCTTATATTGTTCATGTTTTACTTAGCTCATTTCTTGTTTACACATTTTAAGTTACCAAACCAATCTTTAATTGATTTGTCCAAATGTGAAAGTCCTCTAATGGGAGAGGGGTCCATCAAAAGAAAGGTTTAAGACATGAGAGAGATCATGCCTTTGGCTAGGAGGAACCCTCAAAAGAGAGTTAAAGCCATTTGAGTACAAACTCTATCAAGCTTAAACACAATCATAACACTAACCAACCCTTTAATGGGAAAGATGGCCTAAGCCACAAGTGTCTTGAGCATGAAAGAGGTCTCATGATGTTAACTAGTAGAAACCATCAAGAGAGGATTAAAGCCATTAGGCATGAGAACCTCAAATTCACACTCAAGCCAACAAGAGGCTCAAGACCACTTTCAAAGCAAATTGAAAAGAGAAGAACAGAGGGAGGTGGCACACTTTTTAGTGCGGAAATGGAATGCTAAAGACACCAAATCATGCAAAGAAAGCATGTAAGACATATTCAAAAGCCATAATCATTAAGACTAGTGAAAAAACATTACAATAGAGGCATGCAATATCAAGTACAAATGACCAAATCAGCTCTAAATAGAGCTCAAACATGTTAAAACAGTGGCCGAAACATGCTGAAATGGTAGCCTAGAAAGTAAGAAAATCATGCTCATGTGTTGGCTCATAAACAAGGCTTAAGGCACAACTCTCAAAAGCTATGAAAGAGTGGAATAAGTGAGAGTGTGACTACACTATATGAACTGAAATCATGTGTGAAATGATGCTATGGCATGCAAACAACTCAAGCAAAGCATGCTAGAGGCCTCAAAACTCAAAACTAGTAAAGCCATTTACACCATAGCTATACAAAGCATGCCTTACATGACCAAGAAGGCTCAAAATAGAGCTAAAGCATGTTAAAACATGACCAAAAACATGCTGAGATAGAACTAACACGGGCTAGAATGGCAGGCTAACTCATGAAGCATGATAAGCTAGTAAGCATGATTACACTACAAGTGTAAGAAGCAAACAACAAGTGGCCCAACCAGCCAAAAACAAAGCTAAAGCAGGTCAAAAAAGTCACAAAATCATGCTAAGATCAAGGCATGAGATGATAGAAAAACATGCTCAAAGATTAGGCCATCAACACTTGTAAAGAAAACACAAGGAGGGGAGGTCACCCCCTCCCATTTTGGACCTCAAACACAAGGAGGGAAAAGCGCCGCTCGAGCGGAAAATGCGAGCTCCCAGAAGTTTTGCAGGCATGGATGTCCGCTCAAGCGGGGATATTCACGCTCGAGCGGGGAGCCATGTAGTGAGACTTTCAGCTCGAGCGCCCGACTTCACGCTCAAGCGTAAAAGCGAGGCAACCAATACTTTTGCAAACCTAATGGGTCCGCTCGAGTAGGGACCCCTATTTCAGAAATTTGGTAAATGTGTTCTGTGTTTCGTTTTCCGTTCTCTTTCACTTCTAAGTACTCTTAGGCATGCATTGAGCATTATGAATGAATTAAAAGAATAAGAAAGAAGCCTAAGAGGGATGTATGGATTAAGAATGGATTGAATTGTTTGTGACCCATATGTGTTATGTAATGTGTAGGGTCGAGCTCAATGATGAATTCGCCGGTAGATCACTGTGAGTAATATCTTAATAAAGATGTCTGAAGTATGTTATTTGCCCAATTGCTTACTTCTATATAAGTCTTATAAGTTTGTTACATTGAATTGGGGACAAATATTTGCATGACAGGAATGAATGAGCCAGAGGCCGTATGACACGAATGAATGGGCCAGAGGCCATATGACACGAATGAATAGGCTAGAGGCTATATGACATGAATGAATGATAGTTTGATATGACTGATTGGGCCGAAGGCCGTCTGATACGAATGATAGTCAGACATATGAATGATTGGGCCGAAGGCCGTCGGATCTGAACGATTGGGTCAAAGGCAGTTAGATACGAACAATTGGGCCAAAAGGTCATTAGACATGAATGGATGAGCCAAAGGCCGTCAGGTATGAGTTGATATATTAAATAGAAACATGAATTGGGCCCAAGGCCGTCTGATGTAACTGTTTCAAGGATTGTTCATGTACTTTCCTTATTTGATATTATTCACTGGGCTTTCGCTCACGCTCATTCATGTCTATGTAAGTGAGCCAAGGGATGCCCAAACCCAGCCTCGGTGAAATATGTGAGGAACAGTCAAGGTTTTTGGATAGTCAGCCCAAACGTCTCGTGCACGAGACTTGTCTTCACCTCTTTTGTTCTTTTGTCATAGTTTTGTTATAATGGCGAAAACATTGGATTACTTTTGTATATAACTTTGGGTTTGACTGACTTAGACTTGAATGATCCTGTATGTATAGAACTATGTGTTATTACTTATTTTTACGTGAGTTATTAATATGTATGCATAAGGATTGTTATGACGTGCCATGTAAGCACAGCTCTATGGACAAAGTTTTAAATTTGCTTCCATTTGGCCCCTTTACTCTGATGAGTTATGTCTTGTTCGGTTTGAGGCCGTAGGTAATCTCTTGATTACTAGCCGATTATGCCCTTAACCCATAGGGGCGGGTTCGGGTCATGACAGATATATTCAAACTGCCTTTTCAGGTTACACCTCTTCAGACAGGACCAGCAGAGCCTTCTCCTACAGTAGAGAGGAAGATTCTGACACGCGGCCAAGGGAGACGTCAGGAGCCTGCCAGGTGTGATGATGATGATGAGTCCACTGAGGATAAGGAGCCAGCGAGTCCCCAGTCAGAGCCATCTGAGGGTGGAGGTGACGACACTAGCTCAGGTTCTGTGGGTGGTGATGATACTGAGGAGGGCTCCGGCTTTGATTCGGATAGTGGCGCTGATTGCGATGGCTTAGTGTCTGCTCTGTTGAGGAAGAGGATGAAGAGGGCCTTCCAATCATGAGGTGGCTGGCTCGGATTTAGATAATTTTGCTTTGTTTTCTTTTTGCTAGTAGAGTTAGCACATTGTACAGCCTTAGGCAATTTTAGTTTCTTTAAAATTTGAACTTTTTGTAAAAAGAGAACATGATGGAATGAAAATCGCTTTTTGATTAAAAAGTATTGAATTTTTTATTCTGAGCATCGCATTGCACCCTTTTACACAAAAACAAGATTAATGGAAATTGAACATTTGTACATTGCCTTGACAATTGCTTAGTTAGGTAGTGAACCAACTAAAACACAACAAACAAACTAAGACAACTCAATGAACAAAACAACAACTCCATAAACAAAACAACAACTCGATAAACGAGACAAATATAACTCGATAAGCAAATTGCAACAACTCGATAAGCACATTGCAATAACTTGATAAACAAATTCCGACAAACTTGAGAATAACTCAATAAAGTCGCAGCAGAATGCATCCAAAGTGGAACAAAACACAGGTTTTCAGCATCCTCAACACACAAGAAGACCCCAAAGCACTCTTCTTAGGACAAAGAGAGGCTGCAGGCCACTTGTGACCATTGCCGGCCACTTAGTGGTGGATGTCGGCCACTTAAGTGGCCGGTCGGCCAAAAACTGTGGCCGGTCAGCTAGTCTAACTGGTCTGTCGGCCAGTTATGGTGGGAGACTCCAGATTGCTCCCACCTATCTTTCACTCAATGCATTATCTTCTACAAACACTCCAGCTTCGTTGTTTCTTCAATTCAACTCTATTTTCGCCACAAATGGACCCATTCTTCGCCTGAAAACTCTCCGACTGGATTGCAAACTTGGACAGCTTAGAAAAAATGAATTTCCAGGGTTTTATGATAAACGTACTATTCCCGCTGAGTCATATTAACCTGGGTTTTCCATTCCTCCATGCCGCGGCTAGATGTTGGAATCCGATTACACATGTTTTTAGCTTTGGCGGTCAAGAGATATGTCCCACAATTGAAGAATTCCAAGCTTTAATGGAGTCTCGACATGACGAGGAGATTTTGCCCCAGCCTTGTTTTGGCCACATCTAAGCTCTAAGAAGGATGTGCGGACTCACTTTGCATGATGCTCGGTCCTTGGTTCACAATGGGGAATTGGATATTCCGAGCTTGATTCATCAGTTTTCTGATGCCGGTGACCGTGGCGACCGTGTTTGGCAAAGTTTTTGGCAACATGCCCTCTGCTTATGCATGTTAGCTCATTTCCTGCTTGCCCCTAGCTTCAGAAGGTCTAGCATTCGCTTGGTAGAAGTTGCCCAAGGCTTGAAAGAGGGCAAAAGTTGCATTGGCTTGACACTGGCCGAGACCTTGATGGGCTTGGATGCCTTCCATCGATGGGAGACGACCAAATTCGCAGGGACTCCACTACTCTTGCAGGTAATGTTTCCTAGCCTTCTCACATGTATTTCTCACATCACTCGGCCCTCAGGCTCTGTTTTTTTCTCAAAACCCTTTCTCACTTTTTCTTTCCATGCACACCTCTCTATTATTTAATCTCTTTTATTTTTCATCCCTCCCCAGATATGGCTCATGGAGAAATTGAAAGTAGTGGATGCTTGCCCTGCATATTCAGTGCGCGGCTATTTCTGCTGTCAACGACTCATTGATTTCCCGAACGAGGGGTGGTAGTGCCACTAGATGTGCAACAGATCTGCTGTTGACATCGCTTAGCGTCACTCCTGGTTTGATCTTCCTGAGGTGAGCTATAGTATGTCTCGCTAGCCTGGCATCCAGTTGGTTGGCTTGACGCACTGTGTCTTCTACTTTCCATTCTGGTTCCAGCGTTAGTTCAGTCACAACCAAACTTGCTCAAAAGAGGGGATAGAATACCCAACTTCATTTCCGATCCAAGGCTCACAGCTAGCTCGGTATCCCACTGCATGGAGGACAAGAGAATTTCTAGCCCCCGCTCCCAATTCCAATTGCGCCCTTTCAGGCGGATGCATAGCTTGGCTTAAAGATGAGGCACAAAATGGGCCTACCTTGGCATCCGAAGCTTCCACAAGCTCTGGGAGGAGGTGCAGGAACAGCTGACTTGACTATGCCCCGAGTTTATTGCTTTAATCTGTACTTTCAAGTTTTCTTTGATTGTAATAAAAAGCAACTTCAATTTGTATCAAGAGTCGGAGAACTCTGTGTTGAAATCAATGAAATTGAAGGTTGTGGGTACTGAAAATTTTTCGTTTGGTCCAAAAATGGTCTAAGTTGTAAAAAGATTAATTTGAACAAAATCAACTTTTATTAAAACTTTTTAAAACCATTTTCGATATGGATCACAACTGGACACACCCGAGATCCATCGCTGAGATGTACAACCCCAAATCTGATAACTGGAAAGTTGTCCCTTGTCTGAATAGCACTGCACTGTAGCTCACAACCGAACTCTTGGATGCAGAAAAGACAAAGATGACCAAAGTAATCACATGGACACAGTTGATTTGGAAGCATTTATGGCTGGACTTCAAAATGAAGTTGCCTACGTATCCCAAAGATGGAAATCAAACCTTACATAGTTTGGTTAGGGTTCAATCGGATTTTAACAATCTCCTTTTGCGCTCTAACTTTTACCAAGGCCGCCCTTTCCGGGTTTTCAACCTTGTGAGCTAAGTTTTTCTCTTTTCAAATTTTTTGTTCTCTAACTTTTGCCTAGGTCGCCCTTTCGAGTTTTCGGCCTAGTGAGCCACTTAAGGGTAGTGTTTCTTCAACTTGTCCATATTGACTAGTTAGAAGAATTCAAGGCCATCTAAATCCATAAGAACGACGGCTCCACCTGACCAAATAGACTTGATGATGTAAGGACCAGTCCAATTGGGTCTGAACTTGTCCCTAGGGTTGTGGATGGAAGCTCGGTTGTCTTTGAGCACCAAATCTACTTCTTTCAAATTCCTGGACTTAACTTTCTTATTAAAAGCCCTGGCAATCCAGCGTTGATAACCTTGAATGTGGTATAGTGCTTTTAGCCTTCTTTCGTCAAACGGCATGAGTTCTTCAAACCTACTCTGCTGCAAATCTGCTTCCGCTATTTGGCACTCAGCCATCACCCGTAGCGATGGAACCTCAACTTCGATCAGCAAAACAACCTCCATCCCATAAACCAGAGAATACGAAGTTACCCCAGTAGAAGTGAGGATTGATGTTCTGTAACCCCACAGAGCAAACGGCAGCTTATCTAGCCAGTCCCTGTAGGTTTCCACCATCTTTTGTAAAATGTGCTTGATGTTCTTGTTGGCGGCCTCAACTGCTCCATTGGTTTGCAGCCTATATGTGGATGACTTATGAAAAGCCACGTTGTATTTTTCCAACAAGTCGATCACCTCCTTCTTGAAGTGGGAACCATTGTCCAAGATGATGTCATTCGGGACCTCATACCGACAGATAATGTTATTCTTGATGAACTTGGCTATGTGTGATGCTTTCAGCACTACATAAGATTGGGCCTCAACCCACTTTGTAAAGTAGTCTATCACCACCAGGATGTACTCATGCCTGTTCGATCCCTTCAGAGTAACTGCCCCAATAACATTAATTCCCCAAACTGAAAACGGCCACGATGAAGTCATATTGTACAGCTTCGACAGCGGGATGTTCATGCGATTTGCATGGATCTGACATTTGTGGCATCACCGAACAAAACCGATACAATCCTCCTCTATGGTTGACCAGTAGTAACCTTGTTTGAGAATCTTCTGAGCTAGCATTACCCCACTCATGTGCGAGCCGCACTCTCCTCCGTGGATGGCCTCCATCAGGCGCTTTGACTCTTCTTCATCGACACACAGTTTATGCTTTCCCAAATGGCCTCATTTGTACAATTTACCCCCACAGATGATAAACTGAGCAGCCATTCGCCATATTGCCCTCTTATCTTTGGCATTTGTCCCTGGTGGATAAGCCTCCTTTTCCAAGAAGTTCCAGACATCAAAGTACCAAGGATTCTGATCTTGTGCTTCATCTATGGCGGCAATCAGTTCATAGGCCGGCACATACCTCTATTCAATAATGATTGGACGCATCCGGACTCCCAAAAGGATGTCTATCATGGAAGATGGAGTTGATAAAGCGTTAGCAAACAGGTTGTCCTCTCTTAATAGATGGGTGAAGGTTAACTTCTCAAACTTGGGAATTACAACGTCCAGAGTTTGGTGATAAATTTCCATCCTTTCTTCTTTAACCTTCCAGTCTCCTTTCGCTTGAGACACAACCAGGTTCGAGTCTCCGATGACATCCAACCGTTTTGCCCCTAGTTCCAGAGCGGCTTCCAAGCCAGCGATACATGCCTCGTACTCTGCTTCGTTGTTTGATAGCTTGAACCGGAGTTTGAACGCTGAGGGTATGTGGGAATCGTTGGGCGCTATCAGCAACACCCCTATCCTTATACCCGTATTGATTAGATGCTCCGTCAAAGTACATAGTCCAAATCTCTTCTTCGACCTGCAGAATAGCCTCATATGGGAATAGATACTCTACTGCTTCATCCCCCTCCACTGGGTGATCGGCTAGGAACTCCGCTACCACTCTCCCTTTCACAGACTTGCGAGTCATGTACTTCAAATCAAATTCGGAGAGAAGAAGCAACCAATGAGCTAGCCAACCCGTAAGCGCTGGTTTCTCGAAGAGATATTTGATGGGATCCAATCTCGAAACCAGTATTACAGAGTGAGCTAACAGGTAGTGCCTCAACTTCTTGGTAGCCCATACCAAGGCCAAACAAGCCTTCTCAAGCGGAGTGTAACGGGTCTCATATTCCAGCATCTTCTTGCTCAGGTAATGGATAGCCTTCTCTACTTTATCCTTAGATTCCTACGCAAGCATGCAGCCCATTGTCATGTCGGTTATTGACAAGTAGAAAATCAACGATTTCCCCGGCTCTGGCAGTGACAACATAGGTGGGTTCCGTAAGTACTACTTGATCTGTTTGAAAGCAACTTGGCATCAGTCATCCCATTGGAACTTCTTTCCTTTCTTCAGGAGACCAAATAGCGGTTCACAAGTCAAGGTTAATTTTGCAATAAACCATCTTATGAATTGCACTTTACCCAGAAAGCTGCGCACCTCCTTTTCAATCCTTGGTGGTGGCATTTCTAAGATGGCCTTAATTTTGGAAGGATTGACCTCAATGCCCCTTTGTGTGATCAAGAACCGCAACATTTTCCCTACTGTGACACCAAATGTACATTTCTGAGGATTCAGTCGCAACCGATACTCTCTGATCCATTGGAAAAATTTCTTCAAGGCAGTGTAGTGGCCCTCTCTTTCCTTGGACTTGACAATCGTGTCATCCACGTACACCTCAACCTCTTTGTGGATCATATCATGCAAGATCGTGGTTGCAGCCTGTTGATAAGTAGCCCCTGCATTCTTCAAACTGAACGGCATCACCCTATAACAGTAGGTCCCCCACGGGGTGGTAAAGGCAGTCTTCTCCCTATCTTTGGGTGCCATCATAATCTGGTTGTACCTGGAAAATCCATCCATAAAGGAAAGCAATGCATGCCCAGCGGTGAAGTCCACCAATTTGTCGATGTGCGATAATGGAAAGTCGTCCTTCGGATTAGCTTTGTTCAAATCCCTGAAATCCACACACACACACACGAATTCTGCCATCTTTCTTCGGTACCAGAACAATGTTGGCCAACCAAGTAAGATACTCAAATACTAACAGGAAGCCTGCATCAATCTGCTTGGTGACCTCTTCTTTGATTTTTAGAGCCCAATCCGGGCTTATTCTCCGAAGCTTCTGCTTAACAGGTCGGGCTTCAGGGTCAAGAGGGATCTGGTGCTGTATAATCTCAGGATTGATTCCAGGCATGTCTTCGTAGGACCACGTGAAAACATCTTTGAAATCTTTTAATAAAGCGACTAAGCGCTCACGTTCCTCCGAAGACAACGTAGACCCGATCTGGACCAGACACGGATCCTTCTCAGTACCAACATTAATTAAAGTGATTTCATCAACCAAAGGTTTTACAAACATCTCCTCCTCTTGATCAATCAAATGTTTTAAAACTGAAGGAATTTCTTTCTCGTCGTTTTCATCAAAGCTTTGAAAGTCCTGATTAATACAATAATCAAGCGACATAGAAAAGTATCAAAAGCAGCAGTGGTACCATTCCCTTTAACTACTTCCAGTTCGTCTAATTCCTCGGTTACAACCGACTCAAAGGAAAAAGAAAAAGAAAAAGACAACCTGGACAAGACAATGGCATCCGGGTTATCAACCCCAGGAATACCAGACTTTGACTCAGAAGAACTAGAATCTGATTCTAACTCCACAAACTCTGTGGAATTAGATTCTGGTTCACTACCTGACCCAGAACTACTAGATAAAAAGTCTTCCTCGTACTGCCAAATGGGGGAAGGTGCTATGGATGCATCCAGAATGCCAGAAGAAGGGCCCACATCCGTTTGATCCCTAATCATGGAAACAAAGAAGTCGTCCCCTAAGCTCTCTGGTGTGATCTGAGAATCCAGCACAACAGGACATCGAGTTCCACATTCTGAATTCATCCATGGCTCCAAAAAGCCGCAAAATAGGAAATCTTCCCCCTCCTGGACAAAGCATCTATTCAGGGTTCCTTGAATAGGTCTATGCATCAACTCATAGTGCTTCCCAGCTTGTTTAGCTTTGGCTGTTCCTGCCATCTCCTTTCCCTTTCTTACCCAATCCTCCTTGGTAGGCATGTAACCTAAACTAAAGGTATAAGGGTTGTGTGGCACTTCGGCCAACGTAGTGACGCCCTTCCGGCCACTCCTTCCCAATCCCATTCCGAGTACATGTTGAAGCTTATTCATGAGGTAAACGGATTGCACACTGACATACAATCCCTCATCAACAGCTAAAATATCTTGCACTACTCGAGCCTCAGCCAAAGAGAACCCAGACAGAGAGACATCCTCCTCGCCATGTACAATCTCCAAGATGGGGTGTAGTAACCTCCGACGACAGATGTATGGAAGAGTTCCCAAAAACAATAGCTACCCCCCTCCCATGGGGGTACTTCAGCATCTGATGTAGAATGGAAGAGACAGCCCTCACTTGGTGCAGCCACGACCGTCCAAGGAGTAAATTAAAGATGGCCGGGACATCCAGAATGTGGAACTCGATGTCTTATTGCGCCGGACCAACCTGCGTTCTGATCCACACTGTCCCTATCACTTCTCGACTGGTATTGTCATAAGCCCGAATCACCTAGGTTGTTGGTGCGAAATCTGTGGGCTTCAACCCGATAGCATAGGCTCTACGCGACGGGCACACATTGATTGCAGATCCCGTATCAACTAAGACAACCGGTATCCACTTCTTCTTACACTCCACAGAGATGTATAACGGCTTGTTGTGCTCAGAGTCCTCAGGCGGTAGTTCTTTAAAAGTCGGTGAAGCGGCACTTGGGAATACTAGTCCCACTAACTGCTCAGGGGTTGTATCGATAGAAAGCTTAGCCTTGTCCATTGCTGATAGGACGGCTTGTCTATGCACCCGCGAGGCCATGAGCAGTCCCCAGATGGAGATGTTTGCTTGGATTTTCCTCAGCTGCTTCAGTACAGCTTCCTCTTCTAACTTTTTCTCTTTTTGTTTCTCTGCTTCCTTGTCTTTCCCTGATGCCTTTGGCTGGTCCAGGTGTGTGGGCTTAAAGTACCGCCCACTCTGTGTCATCTGGTCAACTTCCTCGGTATAGCACGTATTATCCAGTTGATTCTGTCTGCAATCCTCATTAGTATGGACCAAACACAAATCATCATCTTCCACAACCTTCCTTCGGTAACCGACAAACAACTATCCAGTTCCACTGTACTTGTTTTCGTGTTCAAAGCACATTTTGTCCCCACAGGACCCTTGGCTTTCCTTGCCATCTAATCAGTCTCAATTTTCTCCTGGTCAAACTGCTTCAGCGTGGCCTCCTGTTCTGTTCCGGTTGTACAAGTACCGCTTAATTCCTGAGCAAAATCCTCCGTACCGGTGCTCCCCAGCAGCTCTGTCTTGTCGTTGACCATTCTGGCCATTGCAGATGTTCCTGTTTTTTATCATCCCTAATTCTATTGAGACCCTTTATCAATATCTGGCTCATCACTAAGCCACCTTGTGTTATCGGTTGCTCCATTCATGTCAAACCAATTGATGTGCACATCCCCCGGATCCTGTTCATCAAAGAACTACAGATTCGCAATATCCTCCTCAAGTTCAACCAAATCATCCAACCCCTGGCTCAGCCTGTCCTCCCGGATTACATCAACCTCAATCCCTCTCGGCAATTCCACCCTCGACTTGGCCTGATCCGTTGGCGCAATAAAGCGGCAAGGGTTGTATGTTTCCTCAATTAAGCTTTTAGAGCCCTCAGGCATGCCCTCTTCTATCATAGCCACCACCATGGGTTCAGGTTGGGATATTGACGTGCTCATCATGCACAAGTCTGTGCTTTCTGGGATGAATAGTGCCGGCTTAGGCAGGTGGGAGGGAGTAATGTATATGTTGGGGTCATATGGGACAACCATTATTTGGATCAGGTTTACTTGCCTGGGTGGAGGAAGAGGTTGATTATGTGGTGGGAGAGGGTTCGTAGTGACATTTGGTTTGTCAGAAGGTGCACTAATTTTGTTGTCGATGAGATCTTGAATCACATGATGGAGCCTGAAGCACTGGTCAGTATCGTGCCCATGCTGCTGATGGAAGGCACAATACTTCGCCGGGTTGTGTGTAGTAGGGAGGGGATTTGGCAACGGGCGTGGTTCTAGGGGCTTCAGATGTCCTTTTCGAATCAGGACCCTCAAGGCCGCTGACAAAGGCATGTAAAGTGGGCTGATGTCCTTTTGCAGGTTGTAGAGTGGTTCTAGATGTGCCGGTAAAGGGTATGGCTGTTTTTGGTGCAGTGGTGACCATGCTGACATCCGAGGTTCTTGCGGCTGCATTGCTACTTGTAACTACAATGGAACCGCATGTAAAGGCCCTCTTGGGCTGCTCCTTCTCTTGGTCAATCAGACCTTCTTTCATAGCATCTTCTATCTGTACCCCAATCTCATGAAGATTAGCAAAGGGAGGGAGGGGTAAGACAATCATCTTCTGTATTAGCTTCGGCTGTAGATTCCAAACGACCATCCTTATTTGGTCCTTCTCAGCTGGCTTGGTTGTCATCATGGAGGACTTAGCCCTCCACCGGGTAACAAAGTCAGAGAAGCCCTCATTCGGCTCTTGTCTAGTTGCCTCGAGATCATGAGTTGTGACCCCGATTTGAGTATTATAAGAATATTGGCCTACGAAGGCTTCGGCCATCTCTTCCTAACTTCTCTTCACAGAATCCTCCAGTTTGGCATACCAGATGGCCACAATACCACAGGGTCCGACCAAAAAGGGATAGCTTCTGCAATCTAGTGAGGCCCATCAGCCGTAGAATATCAGAGAAGAGCCTCAAATGGACTATAGGATCGCTTGAACCATCAAAGCAGTCTATGTAAGGCATTTTAAATCTGTCCGACAATGTCACCGCCAAATCTATGTAGCCATCTTCTATGTTTGGGATCGAGTTGACTCCCTTAGCTCGCTTGAGCAGCTTCTCAAGCTTGCTGACTTTCAAGGCTGTAGGATCGACCTCCAATTCGAATGGTGTATCTATTGGATAGGCCGGTGCCTTGGAGGTGGAGGCCTGAGGTGGGATTGGCCCTACTGGCTGAGGTGGGACTGCCCCTGCTGGAATGTCCATATTCTCCTGGACGTTAGTTGTAGCAGCATCTCCGGGTATCGGAACCCTAGGTGGGAGTGGGTGCGAAGCAGAAGCTGCTGTTTCTTGTGGTTGTTGTTGTTGTTACTATTGAAGCCTAGAAATAAGTTGAGCCTGCTGGGCTACAACCTCTGTTTGACGAGCAGAAACCTTCGCTTGGTGAGCAGCATCCCACTGCATAGCCTCGAGTGTTTGCTGGAGTTGACACATCATATCCTCCATACTGACTGAGGGGTGTTGATTTGTATACTCTCTTTCTGAGGTAGAAGTAGAAAACTGGTCCCCACTAAGCACAGGTAATTGACGAATCGGCGAACTATGCTGAACTCTTCTCTGTTTGGTAACCGGAGGAAGTGAAGCAAACACTGGTTGTCCTCTCACAAGATCCCCAGATTGATAAAGCCTCCTTGCTTTAGTCCAGAGTGCTTGGGGGGTAACTGCCTCGTCGGAAGCAATGGTGAACTACCTACCTTGCAAAAGAAAAATAAAGCAAAAAGGAAACAACAATCAGAAAAATGCACAGCACCTCGGCTTAGATAGAGACAACACACAGTTGAAATCATAGGCTGAAGAATCTGTACTCCAACACTGATTTCTGCCCCCAAAGTTTCTGCCTCACTCAGAATTGATACCCCGAAACTGATACCCAGACTTGCAACTGATACGTACATTCCCCCGCAGAGACACACTCTAAAAGCACATATCAAGCAAGTGAGAGCCAAAACACCCGTATGGTGGGGTAGGGTTTCCCTGTCCTAGTTTCATCAGGAACTAGGAGTTCATTGCACACGCATGCGGTTTCAAACAATCTTGCATTCGGGTTAGCAACCTGTCCTAGTTTGGAACAGTCTCTACGGCTTTCGATATGGATTTAGGTCAAATGGTCAAAAAGGGTGCCTCAGCATGACCACCTAATATACCTCTCACACCTAACACTGAGAAATGAAATGAGGATCAAATGGTCCAGCGGTAGTCCAGATCCAAGGTTTGTGTTCCTATCATGGCAGAGCCCGCAACCGGTCAGCCTTATGGCACGCTTTTTCAAGCAAGCCTCCGGCAAACCGCTCAGGAATAGCAGATGGAAAACACTGTGACTTAAGCGCAAAGATCCAAATGCAATGCAAAGAAACACAAAAATGTAGACAAAACAACATATCATGAGTTCGAGTTAATTTCTCCAAATCCCCAGCAGAGTCACCAGAAACTGTAGGCTCGACTTTCTTCGTGCTCCCCCCTTTCGGAAAGGTGCGAATTGGTCTCTACAGTTTGGACTCCTATCACTGTTCTGAATCTAATCTCACAAAGTGCAATGTGAGACTGATAAACACCAAGGAGTCCAATCCGGCAAATCATTTTAGAAAATCAGATTTTAAATCAAATAATGGCAAATTGGGACCGCTTTGCCAGATTATAGAGTCGCCACCCAAATATTTTGTTTTGGGAAATTTAGGAAACCCTGACTCGTGCCAAAGGCCACGTGTCCGTCGTCACCACAGTTACTTTAGCTCAGGAACTTGGGTACGAGAGAGGAAGGTCCTGAAATGAGCACCCCCGCTCGCCCGATCAAAGGATTGGCCTCTACTAAGCATGATATGTTGTTTTATAAACCATGTGTTCTTATCCTGTTATTGGCTAACTTTACTATGTGGTGCGCACAAGATACAAGTATAGACTAAATCACGAGAATTTGAACAAAACAATTCATGTTTGTTTTCGAAAATGGTTTGAAAGTGCCACCCTCAAGTGGCCTAAAGCGCGGATTTGCCACCCTTAAGTGGGCTTAAAACATGGTTTGCCACTTCGTAAAGTGGGCCTAAAACTTGCAATCATCGAATTGTCCCAATTCAAGCAATAAAGCCTTCACCCATAGGCTTTCATGCAGTTTATCACTTAAGGACATAGCCTCATGGCAAGCATGCGAAAGATGGGAGCACTCACAATCATGCAAGTATGCTAAAGCATAACAGCTTACCGAGTACTCCAAGCTACGAAAGAAAACAAAGTTAGAAAAATGCACGATTCCTAACTATGTTAAGATGCTTAATGCAACACATGCAATGATGCGACAAAATTGGCTCGGCTATCTAATCATGGAGTTTGAAAGACTTTGATAACATGCTTCGAAATACATATTCAAGTAAGTGTATTGAAATTGACAATGTAGTTTGTATGATGCGCCGAGCCTTAGTGCATGCAAGACAAATGAATGATGCAAAAATGCGAGCATAAGCTATGCTAATTGAAACATGATCCCTAATCTTAACCATCGAAAGCGGGTAAATAAAACGGAGAAAGACGTGGGGTTGGAAGACATGCACACACACACGCACACTTATTACAACATTGCGCCCTCTCGAAAGAGGGTCCGAATAAATAGGCCAAGCTGTACTAAGCTAAGATAATTATTACAAACCAACTAATTAACTAATCTAGCTAATTAATTACAACATAATTGAAATCTAATTAACTAACTTATTCTGAGCTAACTAATTACAACGAATGAAATTGAATAATTAGTTACACAAACTAATTAAGATATTACAAAATGAATTAAATAACTAGCTACACTAAGCTAATTAAAATATTACAACACTTGAATGATTAGCTATGCTAACTAATTAAGGCGATAAATCAGAACAAGTAACAGCCTTGGAGGCGGGGGGGACATGCATGCTTGGTTGCGTTCTCCCAAAAATCCATCGCTTTGCCAAAGGTTGCCTCTGTTTACACTGGCCTTGGTCTCTAAATATTGAACCAATCCTCTAGACTGCCTCTGCCTCAAAACCAAATAATTTTTGCACAAAACTAGGCTGGTGGCCGGTCGGCCACAAAAAGTGGCTGCCGGCCACCTCAATTGGCCGACCGGCTAGTGAAGGTGGCCGATCGGCTACCTTAAGTGGCCGGTCAGCCACTTGCTCTTCCAGACTGCTGGTTTTGCTACAACAGAGAACAAAAGAGGCACAACAATGTATTTGCAAGGAAATGTGCATACTGCCACACTACTCCTCATTTCTCAAGCTCAAAGGAGTGTGGCACTTGGCTCTCAAGCCACCAATTAAGCATTTTCAAGCGTGATGGCCCAAAAACGAAGCTTTTACAAGCTTAATGAATGCACACACGAGACTCAAAGGGTCGACACCCTATCAAGCATGGTCAAGAGTGACGACGACCATGAAATGCAACACGTTTCCTCACTTTGAGTATGAAACGTCTCACATTTCTTGTGTTTGGATTAATATCCGATCCGAACACATGCAATGCAACGTGAATGCTTATATTGTTCATGTTTTACTTAGCTCATTTCTTGTTTACACATTTTAAGTTACCAAATCATTCTTTAATTGATTTGTCCAAATGTGAAAGTCCTCTAATGGGAGAGGGGTCCATCAAAAGAAAGGTTTAAGACATAAGAGAGATCATGCCTTTGGCTAGGAGGAACCCTCAAAAGAGAGTTAAAGCCATTTGAGCACGAACTCTATCAAGCTTAAACACAATCATAAGACTAACCAACCCTCTAATGGGAAAGATTGCCTAAGCCACAAGTGTCTTCAGCATGAAAGAGATCTCATGCTGTTGACTAGTAGAAACCCTCAAGAGAGGATTAAAGCCATTAAGCATGTGAACCTCAAATTCACACTCAGGCCAACAAGAGGCTCAAGACCACTTTCAAAGCAAATTGAAAAGTGAAGAAGAGAGGGAGGTGGCACACTTTTTAGTGCTGAAATGGCATGCTAAAGGCACCAAATCATGCAAAGAAAGCATGCAAGACATATTCAAAAGCCAAAATCATCAAGACTAGTGAAGAGCATCACACTAGAGGCATGCAATATCAAGTACAAATGACCAAACCAGGTCTAGACAGAGCTCAAACATGTTAAAACAGTGGCCAAAACATGCTGAAATGGTAGCCTAGAAAGCCAGAAAATCATGCTCATATGTTGGCTCATAAACAAGGCTTAAGGTACAACTCTCAAAAGCTATGAAAGAGTGGAATAAGTGAGAGTGTGACTACATTATATGCACTGAAATCATGTGTGAAATGATGCTATGGCATGCAAACAACTCACGCAAAGCATGCTGGTTTGCCAAAGGTTGCCTCTGTTTACACTTGCCTTGGTCTCTAAACATTGAACCAATCTTCTAGACTGCCTCTACCTCAAAACAAAATCATTTTTGCACAAAACTGGGTTGTACTGCCACACTACTCATCATTTCTCAAGCTCAAAGGAGTGTGGCACTTGGCTCTCAAGCCACCAATCAAGCATTTTCATGCGTGATGGCCCAAAAACCAAGCTTTTACAAGCTTAATGAATGCGCACATGAGACTCAAAGGGTCAACACCCTATCATGCATGATCAAGGGTGACGACGACCATCAAATGCAACACGTTTCATCACTTTTAGTATGAAACGTCTCACATTTCTTGTGTTTGGATTAACATCCGATCCAAACACATGCAATGCAACATGAACGCATATATTGTTCATGTTTTACTTAGCTCATTTCTTGTTTACACATTTTAAGTTACCAAATCATTCTTTAATTGATTTGTCCAAATGTGAAAGTCCTCTAATGGGAGTGGGGTCCATCAAAAGAAAGGTTTAAGACATGAGAGAGATCATGCCTTTGGCTAGGAGGAACCCTCAAAAGAGAGTTAAAGCCATTTGAGCATGAACTCTATCAAGCTTAAACACAATCATAAGACTAACCAACCCTCTAATGGGAAAGATGGCCTAAGCCACAAGTGTCTTGAGCATGAAAGAGGTCTCATGCTGTTGACTAGTAGAAACCCTCAAGAGAGGATTAAATCCATTAGGCATGAGAACCTCAAATTCACACTCAAGCCAACAAGAGGCTCAAGACCACTTTCAAAGCAAATTGAAAAGTGAAGAAGAGAGGAAGGTGGCACACTTTTTAGTGCCGATATTTCATGCTAAAGACACCAAATCATGCAAAGAAAGCGTGCAAGACATATTCAAAAGCCAAAATCATCAAGACTAGTGAAGGGCATCACACTAGAGGCATGCAATATCAAGTACAAATGACCAAACCAGCTCTAGATAGAGCTCAAACATGTTAAAATAGTGGCCAAAACATGCTGAAATGGTAGCCTAGAAAGCCAGAAAATCAAGCTCATGTGTTGGCTCATAAACAAGGCTTAAGGTACAACTCTTAAAAGCTATGAAAGAGTGGAATAAGTGAGAGTGTGACTACACTATATCGCTGAAATCATGTGTGAAATGATGCTATGGCATGCAAACAACTCAAGCAAAGCATGCTAGAGGCCTCAAACCTCAAAACTAGTAAAGCCATTTACACCATAGCTATACAAAGCATGCCTTACATGACCAAAAAGGCTCATAACAGAGCTAAAGCATGTTAAAACATGAGCAAAGACATGCTGAGATAGAGCTAACACAGGCTAGAATGGCAGGCTAACTCATGAAGCATGATAAGCTAGTAAGCATGATTACACTACAAGTGTAAGAAGCAAACAACAAGTGGCCCAACCAGCCAAAAACAGAGCTAAAGCAGGTCAAAAAAAGTCACAAAATCATGCTAAGATCAAGCCATGAGATGATAGAAAAACATGCTCAAAGATTAGGCCATCAACACTTGCAAAGAAAACACAAGGAGGGGAGGCCACCCCCTCCCATTTGGAGCTCAAAACCAAGTTTTCTCCACTAAAAATCCTCTGGATTTCAGTCGTTAAAAGGTCAAAAGTGGTTGTTTGAAAACAAGCAACAAGCAACAAGCAACAAAAGAGGGTAGACTACCCCTAACTCCAAAAAGGCCTTAAACCATCATTTTTATACCCTAAAAACAAAGGTTTTTGTAGTTGAAAACTTGCCCAAAAATAGCATGCAAAGGTGGCCAAACAAGTAAGTGAAACAAAGCTTTAAAAGGGATAAAGCCTTACCCTTGAAGAATAGCAAAAACCAGCAAATATTCTGAGCCCAAACCAAGTTTAATACCTCAAACCAAGCTTCAAGGCACCCCAACTCCAAGGTGAAGGTTTTTGGCTAAGGGTTTCTTTGCAAAATTGTAGAGGAAGCTCACTTTCAAGCACAATATATATATAGAGAGAGAGAGAGAGAAATCTAGAGAGAGAGTGAAATTTTGATTCCAAAATTTCTGAACCAGCGACCTCCCCTTATATAGAGGAAGCAAGCAAAAAGCTTGCTTCATCCCTCCATACACGTGTATGGAGGATGCCTCAGTGCTCACTAGCTGGCTCAAAAGATCTGAAAATATCTGAAAAAGGAGAAAATTGGCCGTCGGCCACTTCAGATGCCCGACCGGCCACCTCCCCTAGCTGACCGACCACTTTAACTGGCCGACAAGGGAGAAAAGTGGCCGGCAAGTGCCAAAAGTGGCCGGCAAGGCCTTTCTCCCCACCAGGAAAGAGGCACCAAGGTTTGGCCCAAAGACAAGGCCAAAACACAGAGGGTTTAGAGGCCTAGAGACAAGGTGCTCAGCCGAGACCTTCGGGCACTCAAAATGAGCACAAACATGCACAATCATCGCGGGCACAAACGATGACGTCTGAGTCTTAAGGTCGGTCAAAAATGGGGTGTCGACACCTATGAGCTTGCACATAGACCAATTCAGGGAGCTCTAAATGGTCGCTTTGTCCGGGAGGGGGAGGACTTCCCATTTTGTGGCTTCCCTAAGCCATGGTTGAACTCTGAGAAGTGGCACTTGCCTGGCTTTGAGATTTTCTTCGACCTACAACTGCAAGAGGTTGAAATCACAGAGGAACAGATCGAACTACCTTCTGAGGCAGAACAAAGTGCAGAGGATGAGTCCAATAGTAGGGAACTTGAGATAGGAGCAACGCAGGCTTGTCTCCTTTCAGATTCTCAGATCAAACCGGAGAACTTGGGGGATGACATCACCATTTCCTTGATCAGAGATCAATCAGGTGTGGACCTTTCCGGTGGTATTCTGGACGCATCTATCGCACCCTCTCTCGTTTGGCAGCTAGAGAAGGGCTTTTTGTCCAGTAGTTCTGAATTAGATAGTGAACTGGAGTCTGATTCCACAGACTCTGTGGAGTCAGAATCAGATTCCAATTCTTCTGAGTCGGAGTCTGGTATTCCTGGGGTTCATAACCCAAATGCCGTTGTTTTGTTCAGGTCCTCTTTTTCTTTTTCTTTTGAGTCGGTTGTAACCGATGAATTGGATGAGCTGGAAGCTTTGAATGAGAATGATACCACTGCTTTTTTTGAGTACTTCTCTGTGCCACTTGTGTATTGCATTGATCATCACTTTCAAATTTTGATAAAAATGATGAGGAAGGAATTCCTCTAGTTTTGAAACATTTAATTGATCGAGAGGAAGAGAGCTTTGTAAAACCCCTTGTTGATGAAATCGTTGCAATTAATGTGGGTACTAAGAAGGATCTGCGTCTGGTCCAGATCCAGTCCACGTTGTCTTCGAAGGAATGCGAGTGTTTAGTCACTTTATTAAAAGATTTCAAAGGTGCTTTCGCGTGGTCCTATGAAGACATGCCTGGAATCGATCCTGAGATTGTACAGCACCGGATCCCTCTTGACCCCGAGGCCCAACTTGTCAAGCAGAAGCTTCAAAGAATATGCCCAGATTGGGCTTTGAAGATCAAAGAGGAGGTCACCAAGCAGATAGATGCAGGGTTTTTGCTAGTATTTGGGTATCCTACTTGGTTGGCCAACATTGTTCCGGTGCCAAAGAAAGATAGCAGAATTCAAGTGTGTGTGGATTTCAGAGATCTGAACAAAGCTAGTCCGAAGGATGACTTTCCTCTACCGCACATCGACGAATTGGTGGACTTCACCGCAGGCCATGCGTTGCTCTCCTCTATGGATGGGTTTTCTGGGTATAACCGGATCTTGATAGCACTAGAGGATAGGGAGAAGACTACCTTCACCACGCCATAGGGAACCTACTGCTACAGGGTAATGTCGTTCGGTCTGAAAAATGCTGGGGCTACTTATCAACAGGCTGCAACCACTATCTTGCATGATATGATCCACAAAGAGGTTGAGGTGTATGTGGACGACATGATTGTCAAGTCCAAAGAAAGAGAGAACCACTACACTACCTTGAAGAAATTTTTCGAACGAATCAGAGAATACCGGTTGAGGCTCAATCCACAAAAATGTACTTTTGGTGTTACAACAGGGAAAATGTTGGGGTTCTTGATTACACAGAGGGGCATCAAGGTTGATCCTTCCAAGATCAAGGCCATCCTAGAAATGCCACCACCAAGGATTGAAAAGGAGGTGCGCGGCTTTCTAGGTAAAGTGCAATTCATAAGACAGTTTATTGTAAAATTAACCTTAACTTGTGAACCACTATTTGGTCTCCTGAAGAAAAGAAAGAAATTCCAGTGGGATGACCGATGCCAGTTTGCTTTTGAGCAGATCAAAAAGTACCTTAAGAACCCGCCCCTGTTGTCACTGCCAAAGCCGGGGAAGCCTTTGATTTTGTATCTGTCAATAACTGACATGACAATAGGCTACATGCTTGCGCAGGAATTTGAGGATAGAGTGGAGAAAGCCATCTATTACCTGAGCAAGAAGATGTTGGAATATGAGACCCGTTACACCCCACTGGAGAAGACTTGTTTAGCTTTGCTATGGGCTACCAGGAAGTTGAGGCACTACCTGTTAGCTTACTCTGTAATTCTGGTTTCGAGATTAGATCCCATCAAATTTCTCTTCGCGAAACCAGCGCTTATGGGTAGGCTAGCCCGTTGGTTGCTTTTTCTCTCTGAATTTGATATGAAATATGTGACTCGCAAGTCTGTTAAGGGAAGGGCCGTAGCGGAGTTCCTAGTCGATCACCTAGTAGAAGGGGATGAAACAGTAGAATACCTATTCCCGGATGAGGCTATTCTGCAGGTCAAGGAAGAGATTTGGACCATGTACTTTGACGGAGTGTCTAACCAGTATGGTTATGCGATAGGGGTGTTGCTGATAGCACTCGACAATTCCCATATACCTTTAGCCTTCAAACTCCAGTTTAAAGTATTTAACAATGAAGCAGAATACGAGGCATGTATCGCTGGCTTGGAAGCCGCCCTAGAACTAGGGGCAAAACGGTTGGACGTCATTGGGGACTCGAACCTGGTTGTGTCTAAAGTGAAAAGAGACTGGACGGTTAAAGAAAAAAAAAGATGAAAATCTATCACCAAACCCTGGACGTTCTGATTCCTAGGTTTGAGAAGCTAACCTTCACGCATCTATTAAAAGAGAACAACAGGTTTGCTGATGCTTTATCAACTCTATCTTCCATGATAGACATCCCTTTGCAAGTCTAAATGCATCCGATCATTATTGAACAGAGGTATTTGCCGGCCTACGAGTTGATTGCCGCAATAGATGAAGTGCAAGATCAGAACCCCTGGTATCATGACATCTAGAACTTCTTGGAAAATGAGGTTTATCCACTGGGGGCAAATGACAAAGATAAAAGGGCAATATGGCAAATGGCTGCTGAGTTTATCATCTACGGGGGTAAATTGTACAAATGAGGCCATCTGGGATTGCACAAGTTGTGTGTTGATGCAGAAGAGTCGAAATGCCTAATGGAGGCCATCCACGGAGGAGAGTGCGGATCGCACATGAGCGGAGTAATGCTAGCTCAGAAGTTTCTCAGGCAGGGTTATTACTGGTCAACCATAGAGGAGGATTGTGTTAGTTTTGTTTGGCGATCTCAAAAATGCCAAATTCATGCAAATCGCATGAACATCCCACCGTCGAAGCTTTACAACATGACTTCACCGTGGCCGTTTTCAATCTGGGGAATTGATGTTGTTGGGGCAGTGTGGGGAGATGTTTTCTGGAAATACTCTTCTGATCCTGGGGGACGCTCATGATCCACCGATAGACACCTGAAAGGAAGCAAACTCTCCGGTCAGGGGCGCCGGAATTAGCACTCCGACGGGTAAGTCAGTCTCTCGTTCTAGATTACTTATATTCTAAGCTAAGCACCACAAATATCACATACCTCTTTCTGGCTGATGTCTTCTCTATTTATATATTTTCTTCTTTGGGCCTTGGGATTAGTTCCATATCCAATCTCCTATTCGGCATATGTTGTAATAAGCCGATCTTCATTCGGCCCCTTGTTTAATCGGTTATCAAGCCGAATAAGGTTGGGTCCGAGTTTCCGTGGCAATGGCCGAATACTTCGAATCTCGATCCTTCAATATTTGGCTATCTGGAATCTCTACGACTCCCAATATTCGGCCCCACAATGGCCCCCCAAGCACTCCACTAGCGGCAGTTGGCTGGGGTGTTTGGCTTTGAACTCGAAGAGTTAGAGTCGAAATTCGGCGGCTAACCGTATTCCAACGCAAATATCTGCCCACACGCTTCTCAGTTATCATTTCAACTTCCCGCCTCTTCGTACACTCTCATTTATTGTGATTTAAAATTTCGACGTCTTTTCAAAAAGATACAAGCCTTTAGACGCCCGTTGCTGGATTGCCTCCCGAACTACCTTTGCGACTTCCTGCTCTTCTCTACCTCCTTCGCTACTTGTAAGTTCTCTCCTTCTTCGCTTTGAATCTCTTCCCTTGCTTTGTTTTTTGGCTTAGCATAATCACATTGGCTGGGGAGAATAGCGAAACATTTAAAAGATCTCCTCTCACTGGATCGAATTTCTGGCTTCCAACGCCATTTTTCCATTCCTGAAGATGTCCATCTGTCTTTTGTGGCAGACGGAACCCTTGATATGGAGAGGGTTGATGAAAACACAATCGTCTTCCCTCTACTATCAATCGTAGAGGGTGGGGTCCGTTTCCCCCTTCACCCACTCCTTAGGGTCGTGCTTTGCCACTGGGGGTTAATCCCTTCGCAGCCCAATGTCAATTTCTTTAGGATTGTGATGGGGATTGTCGCACTAAACCACTGCCTGGGGCTTAACCTTGGCATCCCTGCAATTCGGCATTGGTATGCCTTGGCTAAGTCTTCTGGTGGGCAAGGGCGTTATTTCCTTAGGGCCAAAGACACCGACCATCAACTAGTGACTATGCTTTCTAGTTTTGGGAAGCGAGTCGATGATGTTATGGTCGTTGTCCAAGGAAACTGGGAATTCGGCGAAGGCGAGGATTGCCTTCATCGTATTCCTAGACGGAGGGGCGAACCAGGTGGCCGAGTATCATCTTTTACTCATTTGCCAAATTTATGAAGCTTCATTTTTTGGACCTTATGGTTTTGCTTTTGCAGGGAACGATTTGAAGAAAATCTTGACCTCAGCTGACGACGCCGTGCTTTCAGAAATCAAGACTGCACTCAAGTACTTCGGCCGACCGAGTCTTCAGAAGCAAGAGAGGACGGCCCACATTTTGCTCCGCTACGAGCCGACTTATACGACCTTTTCGGCGGCAGAAAATATCCCAATTCCGGTCGGTGAGGAGTTTCTTGTTGCCCGTATTTTGACTGACTTCAAAAATTTGAGGCAAGTCGGTTGCGTGGAATCAGATTCGGAGCGACCGGAAGTAGCTGAGGACACCGAATCAGACGAATCTAAAACAGAGGTTAACGAGGCTTTGAAATTAGCATTTAAGGAAGCCGGCCTCAATTCGGTTGATAATCCGTCCACTTCGGGTCGAGAAGACCGTCCACTTGACGATATTTTTCGGGGTCTGGAGGATCTTCCCAGCGCGTACTCAGAAATGGCTGGGCTGAGCCTCACTAAGCTTCCCAAGAAAGCGAACGCTGAAAGGATGGCTGCACGACGAAGGGCGGACGAGATTCGGACCGTTGAATCTCAGTTTCAGTCTCAGTCCTCCTTACCCATTATTGAGGAGGTGACGGCAAAAGAAGGAAGCACCGGAACGAAACCCTTGGTGCAGGCCGATGTAGAAGCTGAGCAAAGGGTGGAGAAGCGCCCTGCCGATGCCGAGGCCGGCTCAGAAGAAGATCGCGCCAACAAACGGCCTCGTTTGGAGGAATCAGATGTGATTGTACCATTTGTTATTCAGCCGAAGATGAAAAATACGCCGATCTTTTCTGATGCTTCGGTAATCAAAGATCCAGCGGTTGCACTTAGTTTGGCGACGTCCGTTTCACTGCCTTCTGACAAGGCGACTTTTCGGGGGGAGCCGGATCTGGTTGCAATCACGTTGGCCGCGCAATCGGCTCTTTTGGTACGTATCTTGACTCTGTCTTTTCTCCTTATATATTATTTTGGTTTTAACTTCCAGTTCTACAGACCGTCGGACGGATAGCCGACATGGGTTGTCGCTATCATGATGCTGTGGAGCAGATTGGCCGCTTACAAGCGGAGGTTGAGGGCCAAAGGAGTAGGGCGTAGCTCGAGGGCGCTCATGCCAAGGCCGAGTTAGAGAGAGCCCGTAATGCTGAAAATTTGAGGTTGGTTGCCGATGAGAGGGCGAATGTGAGCGACGTCGTGCTTAAATTGGCCCAGGAGGCGAATTCTAAATTGAAGGTTGAGTTGGAAAAGATGAAGGCGGCGAAGGAAACAACTGAACTGAAGGCTTCCAACGCATTTGATGCTGGGAAAAAATCTGCTTATGATGAATACGTAGACGAAGTTCCCAAGTTTGAGAATCGGGGCTTTAAACACAGTTGGCTCAAAGCCCTTGTTGCCGCTAATGTGTCGTTAGCTGCGCCAATTCCATATGAGCAAGTGGATGTTGAGCCACTGGAGTCTGATTCTGATGGTTAATTTCAAAGGCGCTTGTTTTTTGTTTTAGGATTTGCGTGTAGTTTTTAGCTTTTTACAGTTTTTTGCTTAGTAATTTTCATATGTAAAATGGCTACAATTTGTGCCCAATTTACTTAATGAAAAGTCATTTTCTACTTCACTGTTACTGATGAATGGAATTGCTTTGGGTCAAATGTTGTATAGTTGCCGTCAAAAATTGCCAATTAGATAGTTAGGCCTTTTTAAAAGCCAAAAATTGGTGAATGAACTGGCTGCGGCACATATTGATCGGCATGAGGCCAGGGTACGCGGCCGGGTAGAATAATAAATCTGCCCTTGCCCCAACCAGTGCGTGAACTCCAAAGACATTGATAAAAAATTGCCGATTAGATAGTTAGGCCGTTTCAAAAGCCAAAAATTGGTGAATGAACTGGCTGCGGCACATATCGATCGGCATGAGGATAGGGTACGCGGCCGGTTAGATTAATAAATCTGCCCTTGCCCCAGCCAGTGCATGAACTCCAAAGGCATTGATCAAAAATTGCCGATTAGATAGTTAGGCCGTTTTAAAAGCCAAAAATTGGTGAATGAACCGGCGGTGGAACATATCGATTGGCATGAGGCCAGTGTACGCGGCCGGTTAGATTAATAAATCAGCCCTTGCCCCAGCCAGTGCGTGAACTCCAAAGGCAGTGATCTATAACCGTCATTTGAATAACTGGGCTATTTATAAATCGGCATCCATTGTTTGGAGTGCAGCGTTAATGAAATTGCCTTGGGGTTGCTGCAACCATTAGAAATAATTGGGATAGGATCGTGGCGCCAGTATCTTCTCTTTCTGTATGCAGACTCAATTGGAGACAACTTGTCGCGAATGTCAAATAAAGTTTTCTTCAACAGTAGGGGTAAAGCTCGAACTTTAGCTGAACTCGATACTACGATGAATCGTAGCAGAGAGGCTAATTGGGCAGGAAGTGGGGCGTCAAAAGAATGAAAAAAACGTCAACCTCCAAGTCGTCAGAGCAGATCACCCCGAAAGGAGAAACAACAATGGGGCAGTTCTCCGCGACCGCGACCCAGGAATGAGACCGACGTAGTGCCACGACCATTGAGTTTTGCAATTTTCGTGGGTAATAGACCAATGATGGAGGCGGACTCCATTATCAAGGACCCAGGTGTGGCGGTCGAGTGTGCTCGACAGATCTTTCCGTCGGAGGTCCAGCAATCGATGGTTGGTTGACAAGATTTCGACGTATTTCGAGAGGGGATCCATGGGCCGATGAAGGGGCTGTACACCGCTTACGAAGTCGGCATGCGCCTGTGCGTCGTGCGGCGGGAGATTGTGAAAATGGAGGAACGAATCCGGAGCTCGGAAGCTCGCGCGGAGAAAGCCGAGCGTGAGCTTAAAGAGCTTAGGAATGCTAAAGCTGACGAATCGTATGCGGCGGGCCAATCTAACCCGATTGTGGCGGAGAGGGTGACCCAACGGCTATTGAGCCATGTCATCGCCGACCGAGATACGACAAGCATGTTTGCCGTAGAGAATGCGAGGACCAAGGGTTATGAGCAAGGCTTCCATGCGGGCCGGAAGGTTGGAATCGAGAAGACAAAGGAGAATCTTGCAGAGGAGGTCTGCAGATACGAGAATCGGGGCTTTAAGCATGGCTGGATCGTGGCACTTCAGGCCGTGGAAGCTCTCCGAGCAAAGGGTGCCGATTCGGTGTTGCCGCCGTTCGAACATGATCATTTGCCCTTTTCCGCTTTTGAAGTTGAAAAGAGCGACAATGAGGGAGAGGTCGTGTAAAAAATATTCGTTGTAATGCATCGAAAATTATGTAATTACTTGTCAGATGATTAAAATGCTCTGTTGTGAATATTCCTGTTGCTCTATAATTACTTGTCAAATTGCGTAATTTACGTAATTCCTTGGCGTATATATGTTTGCATGTTTTGTGCTCTATAGGACAAATATTGTTCGAATAAACGGTTTTAGCCGGCTCGTCATAATGGAACACGTCACTAAATATTTATTTAGTATGTTGGTTACATTGCCCAAAAATGGTGTTGATAAGACTCCGAATCCGGCATTTTCTTTAGGTATTCATTCGACTTCCAACGACGTCAAGCGCCGAAGGGCCTCCGAATCTGGAGACTTTTATTGTCCGATAGTGATATCCACGAAGGGCGCTCCGAATCTGGAGGCTTTTATTGGCCGATCATGATATCCACGAAGGACGCTCCGAATATGGAGGCTTTTATTGTCCGATCGTGATATCCACGAAGGGCGCTCCGAATCCGGAGGCTTTTATGGGCCGATCGTGATATCCATGAAGGGCGCTCTGAATCCGGAGGCTTTTATTGTCCGATCGTGATATCCACAAAGGGAGCTCCGAATCCGGTGGCTTTTTCGGCCCAACGACGTCATATGCCGAAGGGGCTCCGAATCCGGACACTTTGAGTGGCCGATCGTGATATCCACGGAGGGCGCTCCGAATCCGGAGGCTTTTATTGGCCGATCGTGATATCCACGAAGGGCACTCCGAATCCGGAAGCTTTTACTGTCCGATCGTGATATCCATGAAGGGCGCTCCGAATCTGGAGGTTTTTATGCGCCGATCGTGATATCCATGAAGGGCGCTCCGAATCCGGAGGCTTTTATTATCCGATCGTGATATCCACGAAGGGCGCTCCGAATCCGGAGGCTTTTTCAGCCCAACGACGTCATGCGCCGAAGGGGCTCCGAATCCGGAGACTTTTATTGTCCGATAGTGATATCCACGAAGGGCGCTCCGAATCCGAAGGCTTTTATTGGCCAATCATGATATCCACGAAGGACGCTCCGAATATGGAGGCTTTTATTGTCCGATTGTGATATCCATGAAGGGCGCTCCGAATCCGGAGCCTTTTATGGGCCGATCGTGATATCCAGGAAGGGCGCTATGAATCCGGAGCCTTTTATTGTTCGATTGTGATATCCACGAAGGGCGCTCCGAATCCGAAGGCTTTTTCGGCCCAACGACGTCATACGCCGAAGGGGCTCCGAATCCGGACACTTTGACTGGCCGAACGTGATATCCACAGAGGGCGCTCCGAATCCGGAGGCTTTTATTGGCCGATCGTGATATCCATGAAGGGCACTCCGAATCCGGAAGCTTTTGTTGTCCGATCGTGATATCCACGACAGGCGCTCCGAATCTGGAGGTTTTTATGGGCAGATCGTGATATCCACGAAGGGCGCTCCAAATCCGGAGGCCCTTATTGTCCGATCGTGATATCCACGAAGGGCGCTCCAAATCCGGAGGCTTTTTCGGCCCAACGATGTCATGCGCCGAAGGGGTTCCGAATCCGGAGACTTTTATTGTCCGATAGTGATATCCACGAAGGGCGCTCCGAATCCGGAGGCTTTTATTGGCTGATCATGATATCCACGAAGGACGCTCCGAATATGGAGGCTTTTATTGTCCGATCATGATATCCACGAAGGGCGCTCCGAATCCAGAGGCTTTTATTGGCCGATCGTGATATCCACGAAGGGCACTCCGAATCCAGAGGCTTTTATTGTCCGATCGTGAAATCCACGAAGGGCGCTCCGAATCCGGAGGCTTTTTCGGCCCAACGACATCATGCGCCGAAGGGGCTCCGAATCCAGAGACTTTGAGTGGCCGATTGTGATATCCACGAAGGGCGCTCCGAATCCGGAGGCTTTTTCGGCCCAATGACGTCATGCGCCGAAGGGGCTCTGAATCTGGAGACTTTGAGTGGCCGATCGTGATATCCACGAAGGGCGCTTTGAATCCGAAGGCTTTTATTGGCCGATCGTGATATCCACAAAGGGCGCTCTGAATCCGGAGGCTTTTTCGGAGCACTTTTAGAACAATACCTGAAAAGAATCCTCGTTTTACAAAAGTAGAATTTGTACATGGCACATGGCGACTCGTTTAACACTAAAATCATTCCCTACAGGTCGGGTTTAATGATAAAACTTTCGCAAGTGGCTCGAGTTCTAAGGCCTTGGAAGACTCCTTCCTGTCACATCTTTCAGCCGATATGCCCATGTTTCGGCGATGGAATCTACTTGATTTGGACCTTCCCAGTTTGGATCGAGTTTTCCATTAGCTGTCTTCCTGTCGGCTGGAAGCACCTTCTTCAGGACCAATTCTCCTGGTGTGTAGCGGCGCAGCTGAACTCGTTGATTGTATGATTTCGCCAACTGTTGCTGGTACCATGCCATAGATGTAAGGGTGCAGTCTCTTCGTTCCTCAATTAGAATCAAATCCAAAGCCAGCATCATGTCGTTTCGGCCTGTATCAAAAACTTGCGACATGAGGGTCGGGAGGCCGATCTCCAGGGATAAGATCGCCTGGTTGGAAAAGCATAGGGCAAACGGAGTTTCTCCAGTTGATCTCCTCGGCGTTGTTCGATGAGCCCACAATACGCTCGGCAATTCTTCGACCCATTTGCCTTTGGCTTTCTCTAGCCTTTTCTTGACGCCATCCAAGATGGATTTTTTCGAAGCTTCGGCTTGACCATTGCTTTGGGGATAAGCCGACGTAGAAAAATAAGGCCGGATACCATATTTGTCGCACAATTCTCGGTAAACACCACAATCAAATTGAGTGTCGTTGTTTGAAATAAGGGCTCTTGGAATGCCGAATCGTGTTATGATGTTCCTCCACACAAAGCGTTTAACATCAACGTCTCGAATGTGTATTAATGCCTCACCTTCGACCCATTTTGTGAAGTAATCTGTTGTGACGATCAAGTATCGCGTATTCCCCGGAGCCCTCGGCAATGGTCCTACGATACCGAGCCCCCACTGGGCGAACGACCAGGGACTGGTAATAGAGTTTAGCTCTTCTGCAGGCAAATGGGTTAGTGGGGAGAACTTATGGCACTGTTCACACTTTTTCGCATAACACTCGGCGTCCGCTCTCATTGTCGGCCAATAATACCCCTGCGTTATAGCTCGATGGGCCAAAGAACGCCTGCCAGAATAGGCACCACAACTGCCCTCATGTATCTCAGTCAGAAGCTCCTCAACTTTGTCTGGGTGCACACATTCCAAATATGGACTAGAGAGGGATTTTTTGTAGAGCCCTCCTTGCGGATCCAAGTAGTATCTCATGGCTTTGTTTCGCAACTTGTGTGCTTCTTTTTTTTCCTCTGGGAGTTGGTCAGAAGATAGGAAAGCAGCAATTGGATCCATCCAGCTTGGGGCAGATTCTATAACGTTAATCTAGACTTCCTCCGAAGGGCCAATGCTTGGCTCCAGGATGAAACCTACTTCGATAGTCCGTTTAATCTCGGAGTTGATGGCAGAGGCTAGGCAAGCCAAGGCCTCTACATGGGTGTCCTGATCACGTGTTATCTAGTTCAACTCATGATGGTCAAATTTTGCCAACAAGGAATTGGCCGTTTTCATGTAGGCTGCCATGCGGTCATTCCTTGCTGCGTACTCCCCCTTCAGCTGGTTGATCACCAGTTTTGAATCACAAAACACAAGCAAACACCGTGCGCCAAGAACATGCGCGTTCCGTAAACCGGCTAGAGGGGCTTCGCATTCAGCTTCGTTATTTGATGCTTCAAAGCCAAGCTTGACGGCCTGCTAAATTATTGCACCGTTAGCAGACATCATGACAACTCCGGCTCCACTGCCCCACTGATTGGACGATCCATCGCAATACAACTGCCAAATATCCCCAACATAAATCCTCCAGTTCGGCTTCGGTCGAATTTTGTCAGGCTTGAAGTCGGTCAAGTCACCAGTGAATTTGGCGACAAAGTCGGCAAGCACCTGCCCTTTGATTGAGGTTTTGGGTAGAAACTGAATATCGTATTGGCCGAGTTCCAGAGCCCATTTTGAAACACGTCCGGAAGTCTCTGCACTGCGAAGTACAGACCGGAGTAGATAGTTTGTTAACACCCTAATGCTATGACCCTGGAAGTAATGCATTAGTTTCCTCGCCGCCATGACTAGGGCCAGGATGAGCTTTTCTAGGGGAAGGTAGCGTGTTTCGGCATCAACCATTGCCTTGCTCACATAATACACTGGTCGTTGCTCTCCTAGCTGCTCCTTTATTAGCACAGCGCTGATGGCCCAGTCGGAAACTACCGGATACATAATGAGTGGGTCACCAAGAGAGGGCGTTTCCAAGAGTGGTACTGAGCGAAGGTAAGTCTTAAGGCCGTTGAAAGCTGCTTCGTATTCAGAGGACCATTCAAAAGGCTTTCCCTGCCGCAGTGTATGAAAGAATTGTCGGCAGCGATCTGTGGAACGGCTGATGAACCTGTTGAGCGCAACGGCCATCCCCATTAACTTTTGAACCTCTTTCACTAATCGGGTGGAGATGAGCTCCAGGATTGCAGTGATTTGCCTTCGGTTAGCTTCGATTCCTCGGTGATTGATGATATATCCCAAGAATTTGCCAGAGCCGATTCCAAAGGCACATTTGGAAGCGTTTAGCTTCATTACATATTTGCGCAGGATGCCGAATGTTTCTTGAAGATCGGCTATATGATTCTGCTTTACCTTTGAGTTGACCACCATATCGTCGATGTACACTTCCATTGTGTGACCGAGTTACGTCTTGAACATGGTAGTGACCAGTCTCTAGTAGGTTGCCTCGGCGTTCTTCAGCCCAAAAGGCATAACCTTGTAGTAGTAGGTTCCTCTTGGGGTAAGGAATGCAGTTTTCTCCTGGTCTTCCGGATGCATGGCAATTTGATGGTAGCCTCTGTAAGCATCGAGGAAACTCATGTGCTGATGGCGTGCTATAGCATCTACCAGTTGGTCTATCCTTGGGAGAGGAAAACAGTCTTTGGGGCAGGCTTTGTTTAGGTCCGTGAAATCAACGCAGACTCGCCACGTACCGTTCTTCTTCTTCACAACTACAGTATTAGAGAGCCATGTGGGGTAGGTAACCTCCCTGATTGCCCGTGCATCAAGCAGCCGGTCAACCTCTTCAATCACGACAGCAGTGTGCTCTGCAGCATATCGCCGGCTTTTCTGAACGATCGGTTTGCACTTAGGGTCAACATTCAACCGATGCGCGGAAACAGTTGGGTCGACGCCCGGCATTTCATATGGAGTCCAAGCAAATACATCAAGATTATCGAGCAGGAAGGATACTAGCTGCTGTCTGTCGACTTGATTCAAGGAGGCGCCGACCATGAAGAATCTCTCTGGATTGCCGTCAATCTCAATTCGGTCTAAGTCTTCCGTGGCTTTCTCATTCGGGAGCCGCCCGACATCGTCGAGACTTTCACGATCCGGCACTTTGATGGAATTAACTTGCAAATCCTTGGGCGTCTTTCCGAAGAGGAGGCAGCATGCTTGTGCCGACTGCTGGGAACCACGGATCTACTTGATGCCGTATTCTGTCGGGAAGCGCAGAGGCTGATGATAGGTTCTTGGGACAGCCCTCATAGTATGCAACCAAGTTCGCCCCATGATGAGATTGTACGGTGAAGGAAGCCTGATGACCAAGAATTCCACATCCACTATTCGGGAGCCTGCTCGGACGGGTAGTATGATTTTCCCGAACGGATACTCCGGATTTGCGTTGAAGCCAAATAACGGATAAGAAGCCAGAGACAAGTCTGATTCATTTAAGCCAAGTTTGATGAAGGTCTTGTAATACATAACCTCAAAAGTACTTCCTTGGTCTATGAGGATGCGCTCAATAGTAAATCTGTTGACACGTAGTTCAATGACCAGTGGATCAATGTGGGGGACTGTTATGACGATGAGATTAGAATCATTGAAGGTGATACTCGGAGCTTCACGCCACCATTTCGTCGGCGTCACTTGCTTCTAGGATATACGGTGTGTCTGAATTGTATGCACGGCTGAGGGCATTGGCAGGCTATACATGATATGGATGACTGCGAGCAGAGGTGATTCCCGCGGAAGTACAATCAGTCTGGTTGCGCACGTTCGGGCATGTTGCCAAGGCTGAACATCTTGGACCAACTCCTGAAGGTATGTCATGGGATAGCTACTGTCACGATTGTGATCTTCGCGATATTCACACCACCTATCCCTTCTTGTCCTGTTGAGAGGTGCCACCGCTTCTGATGGCCTGGTGTAGAACGAGGCGGCCCACTTTATATGCAGACTCTCTTCGAAGGAAATGGAAACTTCAGATCGTCCAATATTCGAGGGATCCGAGGATAAAAAGTCAAAGCTGCTAACGGTGTCTTGAAGCCTGGCTCGAGGTCATCGATCATCTACTTTCAGAGGTCGCTCGGGATTTTGGGGCATGGCTTGTTTGGATTTTGCTACCTCTGAAGCCAAATCCTGACGGAGGCTGTAGACACCCTATTTTTGACCGTTCTCAAGACTTGGACGTCACCGCTTGAACACTTGGTGATCATCCATGTTTGTGTTCGTCTTGAGTTTCCGGAGGTCTCGGCTACGCGCCTTGCTTCAGGATCTCTCGACTCGACTGTTTTCTTTCTGGTTTTGCACCAAACACTTGTGTTTTGCCTTTGAGGGGCAAGGAATGACTTGTGGGCCATCCCCACACTCCACCAGCCATGGCTTGAGGCCACCGGCTGTGTTTTGTTGCCACCGGCCAAATATTTGGCCGGCCGGCACTATAGATGGCCGGCCGGCTATCTTTTTTTGGTCAATTGCACTTTTGGCCGGCCGACTATTGTGCATCTACTTTTGCAGATATTTTGGCACAGCTGGCATGCACTTGGCTCCCCTCCATACACGTGTATGGAGGGATCTCTCTCTTTAGAGGCTTGTCTTGTAAGCTTACAAGAACAAAAGCTCTATAAAAGAGAGGGTCTTCTCTCTTGTTGATGGTTAGAGATTTTTAGACAACATTTTCAGAGCTTGAGCTTTAGGGTTAGGGTTTACATACATCCTCTATCTCTATCTCTTTCTCTCTTTCTTGTGTTTTGTGTGTGTTTTGCCTTGGTTTTGCACACAAACACCCACTATCACACCATCCCTTGGAGTTGAGGCCTTTGAGGGTTATTTTTGGAGCTTTGGAGCTGATTTCAACCTAAAGAACCAGCTGGTCCACCATTGGTGAAGAGGGTCTTCAAGGGTAAGAAGTTCACTCATTTAATCCCCATTTTTGCATTGTATTTTTACCTACCTTACAACTATTTTTGAGCTTTGTGTATAGCATATAAAAGTTCTATTTTTTAGTGCTCTAAATAGTTTATTAAGGTTGCTTTAAGCTTTGGGGTTGTTTGACCCCTCTTAAGCCTTGTAAGGCCCCATTTTTTGCCATTTTGAGTGAACTCCGGGACCATTGAGTTTGGGCCTCCTCACCACTGAAATCTTGAGGGATTTCAGAGGTGAGGATGGTGCCTTGAGGTCCTAGGGGGGAGAGGGTCACCCCCCTCTCCTTGTTGTCCTTGAAAAGGACCATTTTTGCCTCTTGAGGGAGCATCGTGTTTAAGTGTATGTTGACCATGCCTTAGCTGTTTTTCATGCTTATTATGTCATAATATAGCATTGTTGTATGTTGGTTTTGGTACACCATGCTTGTTTACCATATATGCCTTGTAATGCCATGATATGCCTCAATACATGCTTAGCATTTTGACTACCATGGTTTTGCATTTTGGCCAAGCTTTGTGAAGCTTATATGTATGTTTTGATGTGCTAAGGGACTGTTTTAGGTCATTTGAGTCATTCATGCCTTGCTTTATTTAGCCACCATGTAATCCCTCTTGTATGCCCTATGCTTTGACCTCTCTAGCATGCATTGCTTGCATCATTTCAGTGGTTTGGAACCACTTGGCACGTTGTTTCAGATCTCATAGTGTGCTCATATGCTTGCCTTTAATGCTTCTTTGATCCTTTGGAAGCTTGTGTTATATGCTCCATGTTGTGGGCCATTATGCATGCTTTTAGATTTGAGTCATATAGATGCCATCTATAGATGTTCCTTTGGTATTGTCTAGGTCTGCCTTGAACCTATTTTAAGTCCTCTTCGCCTTGTAAGGCTTGGTTGACTTAGTCATGGTTTAAGTCTTCTTGGCTTGCCCCAAGTATTTGGACCTTAATTGCATCCCATGCTTGTCTTGTTCATTTGGTTTGGCACCATTTTAGCATGATTTTCAGAGCTCATGTCCACGCCATTAGTCCATATTTAGTCTCTTTTAAGTGTGCTTAGAAGTTGCTTATTTGTGCTTAGGTGTTGGCTCATTAACATGTGCATGTGTGTGTGTGTGTGTTGGCCCTCATTTCTATAGCATTGGCCATAGTTTTGGGCTTCGCATAGAGCTGTCCAAGTTAGTGTAAGACCCTCCTCACACGTCGTCACATGCCTTGTATGCTTGCCTACGTTATCCATGTTGCATACTAGTCAACATGCTTAGGATTGCATTGCATTGGCATGCAAGCTTGGCCTCTTGAATTGCTTACGATAGAGGCTAAGCCCCATTGTTTGATTATGTGCATTGCATTCCATATTAAAATGCACACTTGATTCTTTGGGCCATCATGCGTAGAAATGCATGATTGGTGGTCCGAGAATCGAGGCCCATCTCCCTTTGAGTCATAAACATGATAAGGGATGTGATTGGTGCATACATTGCTTGAAATGCATTGCCATGCCAAGTCTTGCCCTCTGCTTTGTCAAACCACAGATCCTGCGGAAGATTTGGCGGCCGGCTATCTTGATCTTGGCCAAGCCATCATTTTTGGCTGATGGATTAAATTTGTGGCCGGTGACCATTCTCTATGGCCGGTGGTGTTCTCCTTCAGCCGGTGGTGTTCCACATCACTCAGAGAAGCAACCCTGAGACTTTGGCAGTCATCAGAGAAGCAGAGCAGGCAAACAGAGGCAACTTGAGCATGGTGGCGAAGTACTTTGTAAGTATTTTATGCTTTAGCATCTCGCATGAGTGTGAATGTTAACATGACAGCATGATTACCATGTGGCTAAATGCTTATGTGATAAACTGCCTGAATGCCTATGGGTGAAGGTTGGATTGTTTGAGTTGGAACAACTCATTAAAATCCGTATTTTAGCCTACTTGCGAGTAGCAAATTCCAAAGCGTTTTCCAAACAAACGGATATGCAATTTTGTTCCAAATTAGGCGATCTAGTCTATACTTGTTTGCTGTGCGCATAACATAGTAATTCTACGCTAATAACTGGAATAAGAACACATAATGTTTTCAAAATCGGATATCACGCTTAGTAGAGGCCGATCTTCGGATCAGGTGAGAGGGGGTGCTCATAGCTGACCTTCCCCAATCGTACCCAAGTTACCGAGCCGAGACAACTTTGGTGATGACGGACACGTGGCCTTTGGCACCGAGTCAGGGTTTCCTAAATTTCCCATTAAAAAATATTTAGATGGCGACTCTGTATCTGGCAAAGCAGTCCATGTTTGGCACTTCTTTCAAAATCTGTTTTTTTTTTTAAAAAAACGATTTGCCGGATTTGGACACTTTGGTTCAAGATTAAGAACCCTGACACAAATCGAGTCCGAACTGTAGCAGGGTCCCTCGCGGACATGTTATAGTTTCTGGTGACTCTGCTGGGGATTTTTAGAGAGCTTGACTCGAACTCATGATATCTTGTTTTGATTATACTTATGTGTTTCTTTGCATTGCATGTGCATTGGTGCGTTTAGGACATCGTGTTGGCCATCTGCTATTCTTGAACGGTTTGCCGGAGGCTTGTCTTGTCAAGGCATGACCATAAGGCTAACCGGTTGCGGGCTCTGCCAGTATGGGAACACAAACCCCGGTTTTACCGGGGCACCCTTTTTGACCATTTGACCTAGTGCATATCGGAATCCATAGTGACTATTCCAAACTAGGACAGGTTGCTTACCCGATGTTAGGTTGTTTGAAACTGCTGCATGCATAGTGAAACCCTAGCTCCTGACAAAAATAGGACAAGAAAACCCTACCCCAACATAAGGGTGTTTTGGTTCTCTTTTACTTGCTATGTGCTTTTAGAATGTATCTCTGCAGGGAACGCACATATCAGTTTGCAAAGTTTGAGTATCAGGCCCGAGGGCACTAGTGTCGATGTTGTGAATCGATTATATCTGTAGGTATCGATTGGTGTTTTGGGGACGATGATTACGAGGAAACGATGATCGTGATGAAGTACAATTGCTCGGCTACACCTGCGTTTGATCCGTTTGGGCTGAAATGCTGTTTGTTTTTCCCTTCAAGGGGTTCAGAGAGTTGATCCAGAATAGCTAGTGTTCCTCCTTGTTGAGGCAGGACTTATGATGACACAGAATTCGGAAGAGATCGTGGTTATGGCAGCCGCATTAGATCAAGGGGTCACTCTACAAAGTGAAACCAATGTTGATGTACCGCATCCACCCAGGTCACCCGCTGCACACCCAGTCTGGACCCCCCAGTTGTATCAAGCTCGTGAGCCCACCACATTCGAATTGATGGGGATGATAGGTGACCTCCAGAGGTCCGTGGCAGATCTCACCTACGGAATGTCAACTTTGCCACTAGCTGCACCATATGCCGGGAGTTTTGTACCCCAGGAGCCCCCACTATTGGGACGGATTGTAATCGAACTTAGCCAACCGGAGATGGCCTCCAACTATAACAATGACATGCCAACATCAACCCAAGCCCTCGATCAAGCTGAGGCCAGAGGTAAAGACAAAGTAAAGGCAGATGCCGATCCCATTGAACAACTGCTGTGGGCAGTCAAGGCTTTGAAGGCCGGAGGGATGAGTAAGCAACAAGTATTCGCAGTCTTGACCAAGACCGTGGATGATGTTTTTCCCGCTCCAACTGAAGGCAGTACCAGCCAATCAGAAAACCAGGATAGGCCCCGTCATGCCAAAACAGTTCCTCCTATTCCTAACCTTGCACCTGGGAAGGATTAGAAAGTCAAGGCAGTGCCTGCCGACCCATTCGCTAGTGCGTCTAGCAAGAATACTCAGACTTCAAAGTACCTGCCCCGAGGGCGCAGGGTCTTTCACGCTCTTTATATGCCATTGTCCAAGGCGCTTCAAATCCTGGCCGAAAGAGGGCACCTTAAACCCCTGGAGCCCAGGCCTCTCCCGAAGAATCTCCCTCCCACATGATCTTGCCAAGATCTTTGCGTACCACCAGCAAACAGGTCATGCTACCGATAACTGTTTCCGCCTCCGTCATGAGGTGCAAGATTTGATCGACAACGAGGTTATCCTCCGGCCCACCTCAGCCAAGTCCGTTACTACTCAGCTCTTGGACTTTGAGGTTACTGATACTACGAGTATGTAATCAGGAAGCGAACCACATGCGGGCGACGCCCGGTATTTTTGGATGTGGCGTCTGGCACGCATTTTTGAGCATCTACAATTACTAGTTTTGTAAAATCCGGCTTGGGTGTCGAGTCAGTCTTCTGTTTTGAGTCTGTCTCATTATCGTGAGTCAGTCCTTTTTGCTTAAGGGTCCGTCTTGTTATAGCGAGTCAGTCCCCTTTGTATAGGATGTCAGGTGATTCCGGGGTTGTTGCCTCGAACACCGTTTTCTTTTGTAATTACTCCTTTTGTTTTCTTTTTGAGTCTATCTCTGCTTTGGAGCCAGTTGCAACCAGGAAATCTGAATGAAACAGTTGCGGCTATCATGTTTCCGCGCTTATTGCTATTTTGAGCTAGTTATGCCAGAGGATTTGGATGGGACGACAGTACATTCTACCTGCTCTCTTGTGCCTTGAAAATCATTGTAATGACCTAAGCTTTTCAAAAACCTTTTTGAACACTGCGGTGAAAACGAAGAGGAAGGAATTCCTTAGGTTTTGCAAAACTTTGATCAATTTGAGAGAAAGATAGGCATGCTAAGCCTTTTAATGAATGAAATCATGCTTGTTAGCGTGAGTACTGAGAAGGACCCTGGCTTGACCCAGACTGGTTCCACACTAACTTCAGCACGCGCGATGTGTCGCTTTCGTAAAAACTTTCAAAAACAAAATGTTTTGCGTGGTCCTGTGAAGACCTGTGTGGAATCACTCTTGAGATTGTACAGCCTAGGATCACTCTCAGCCTCAAGATCCAGCCCGTTTTTTTGCGAACCTTGAACCTATTCAGAACGTCCAACGGTCAACCATCATGTGAGGCCTGTGTGGCCAGATTTGAAGTGGCCCTCGAGCAAGAGGCACCAAAATCAGATCAAGAAGGTCGAATCTCACCGCAAGAAGCTCGTGAAGCAACTGTGATGAATCCTTCTGCAGATCAACAGAACAGCCACCCTCCTAGATACAGAGGGCTTCAATTTCAAAACCATTTGGCATGGACTTGTTACACTTTTACCCCTTGAGAGGCTCGCTGGGTCGAAAACCCAGAAGGGCGACCCAAGCAAAAGTTAGAGCAAGAAAAAGAACAAAAAGAACAAAAAAAGAAAAAAAAAAAAAAAAGAAAAAGAAAAGAATGAAATGAAGAAAAATAAAAATAAAAATTGAAAAGAATGAAAAGAAAAGAAACGAAAAAAAAAATTGAAAAGAAAAGAAGAAAAGAAGCTCGCTGGGCCGAAAACCCACAACGGGCGCCTTGGCAAAAGTTAGAGCGTAAAAGTGAAGGTTAAAATACCCGAGAGTACCTTAACTGGAACTACGTAAGGCTTGATTCCCATGTCTGGGATATGTAGGCAACTTCGTCCTGAAGTCCAGCCCCCAACGCTTTCATAGCGTCACAGTCCATGCAATGGTTTTCATCACCTTTGACTCCTCTGAATCCGTTAGTTCGGTTGTGCCAACCAGAACTACGCAGTCAACATCCTCTTGAAGTCCAACCACCAATGCTTTCACAGTGACTGTGTCTATATATTGGTTTTGGCCGTCTTCGTCTTCTCCGTGTCCGAGAGTTCGTTTGCAATCATCACCGATGAGGACTGGTTTTCAGAATGTCGCGGCATCGTCCAAACAAGGGACAACTTTCCGTTGCCATGAGTTGCCATGAGTCACCGCTTAAACCAGGGGCAACTTTCCGTTGCCATGCACCCCTTTCAAACAAGGGGCAATTTTCCATTGCCTCCGATCCGAGGTTGCGCATCTCAAGAGTAAGTTCCGTGCTCGTTTAGCATTGGTCGTTTGCAAAAATAGTTTTTGAAAATTTTTACTGAGGTTGACTATTTTCTCGAAAACTATTTTTATTTTCCAAAACTAGACTATTTCTAAGACCCAGACGGGAAAACTTTTAGTGCTCATAGTCTAACTTGCATGATTTTCAAATCAAAAATCGAACAAGCATGTTAATTTAACTTTCAGTTTGGTCAAAACTGTTTTAGTAGAAAACCAAAAAAAATGGTCAAAGTGATGAACTAGGGGCACAATTGAGTCAAGTGTTCTGTCTTTCCCCCGTTTTCAACATATTTGCCAAAAGGGCACTTTATTCGCCAGAAAAGGTACAACGAAAGCTATTAGTAAAGGGCTGAAAGCTCTCTCAACAACCTCCAAGCAACGAAGTATCAAGCTAAGTGCGAAGCACAAATTGGGATGGATCAAGATACACCATTCCTTGTCTGGAACACCGACTAGACGTCATCGGAAGAATTAGCCGCGAGCTAATAGTGTTGGGCGTGAACCCGCAACTCCCTATTCACCCATTGATAACCCTGGGGGGGGGGGACAAAAAATGAGAGAATAAAGAATAGAGAGATGTACGATGAGAGAAAAAGTAAGAAAAGGGTTTTGAAAAAAAAAAAGAACCTGAGGGCCGAGTGATATGAGAATCACATATCAGAAAGGGTGGGAAATATACCCGGAGGGACTGGCTCCCCGAGATTTGAGGCCTTTTGTTTTGGTAAACACGTCCGTGTGTCGTGTCTTTTGTCTTGTTTACCTCAACTTTCGTTTTGAGTCTTTTCCGAGTATGTCTCGTTGTGTTTAGGTCGTGCACTTTTTGTTTGAGTCTTTTTCCACTGTGTTCAGTTGTAGGCTCGATACCCCGGTCGAAAAACCCTTCTTCAATTCCAAAAAAAATCACTTATGCTCAGAGTGCTGTGCCATTCTCTACATTTATGCGAAGCAAAAGAAGAAAGAGGAAAATTTGGGGCATTTGACTGTGTTTCAACTCCAGCCGGTGTCACCTTTGTGTTCTGTCTTGTAAAATTGGATTGTTTGTCCAGGGTTTGCCATGTGCAGAATGGACCAAACGTTGTGTTATGGGTTGTATGCAGAATAATCCTCAGCAGAGTAAGGGCTGTGTGTTCAGAATTAGGTAGTGGGTTGCTTGGATCGTTTTACTGTTGGCTATTTAGTTATCTGATTATTACAGTGCAAGTGTTCAATTTTCAGACAATAAATCAATTTCATTTACATTGAGGTGTAACATGATGCAATGCAATGTATAGATGTACAAATGTGACACTTTTTCAGACAACAAAAGTTTGTTTCATTTCATCATCTTTTCAAGTACATAAGTTTTGGAAACAAAATCTGCCTGCAGCAATACAAAGTACCCTAACTACTAACAAAAAAAGGGAAAAGTTCAGAAAAGAAGAAAAACAGCGAAAATCTGTATCAAATGTCAAAATGGCTCTGGGGCTATCAGTCTGTCCTAGTCCTCTTCCTGGACGAAGGTCCAGGAGCATCATCAGCATCGTCATCAGAGCCCAAGTCAGTGCCGCCTCCAGTCTCCTCCTCAAATGACTTCGACTCTGCCTCCGCCTCGGACTCCTCCTCATCATCATCAAGGACTAGAGCCCGCGAGCTACTCCCGACATGAGTGTGCCCCGCCTTGGTGCGGGGGAATACTCTGCCCTCCTCATCTCTCCCTCAGACAGGAACGGAAGGTCCAGCTGGAGCACCTCCTACAGTGGGAATCTGGAAGGGGGGCTGAAAAAGTACATAAGAGGCAAATGCATCAGTATGCTGTGAACAGTTTATCAGTGCAGAATGCAGTGTATGAGTACAGCGTGTGAATACTGTGAACAGTTTATCAGTGCAGAATGCAGTGTATGAGTACAGTGTGTGAATACTGTGAGCAGTTTATCAGTGCAGAATGCAGTGTATGAGTACAGTGTATGAATGCTGTGAGCAGTTTATCAGAAGTTGTGTAGTGCATCAGATTATGTGAAGCAGTTTATGAATGGTTTGAGACCATGGTCAGAAGAACATACCGGAATACTGTAGAGGGCCAGGAGGTCGAAAGTCCGCTGCAACATCCCCATGATGGAGGCATTCAACTCCAGGGACTGCTAGGTGTACTCGGAGGAAGCCTGCAAAAGCATTGGATGCATCAGTATTCTGCAGAGTATCAGAGAAATGAAATGAAATGACAATGCAAGATGCGAAATGCAATAGTACATACCGGAGGCAAGTCGGGGACACCGACCAACTCGTGATCAGCCGGGGGAGGGGCAAAGGGGATCTGGTAGGTCACCCCACCCTGCCCTCTCAATGTCAATGAGGTAGGCAGTGCGGGCCAACCAGCCCACCGCCCTCGCTGAACTCCACCCCTACCACGAACCCGGGCTCTCCTCGATGCTCCTGCTCCAGCTCCCGCTCCTGCTCTAGCTGCGGGAGCCACGGGCATCTCTCCCTCAGCTCGACTGCCACCGCTCAGAGGCCGCATGATGTACGTCTGCACGTACTCTCTGTAATCGCCAATGCCTCTGAAGCGGATCGCCTCCCAACCGATCGTGTACTCGGCCATCTGCTCAGCGATGAATCTCTCGGTCTCCCTCATGTCATCCAGAGGGTGAACCGGAACTATCTACTCTGGAAATCCTAGGGTCTGGCATAGGAAACGCTCAACTAGGTACGAAGCCCGACAGACCGGGCCCTCCAACAGAATCCAAAAACGCGAGGTCTCTTCAGCACCGGCAAATCGGTCTCGAATCGTCGCTGGCAATGGAGCCCAAGTCGCCAGTGATCGAAAAATGAAATCTGATTTGTTATCTCTTATTGAAAATATCGAAAGCGAAGCTTAAATAAACTATAAAGTTCAACGTACCTCTGCGGGAGTGATGGTGTCAAAGTAGCGACGGAAGAAGCTAAACGTCTCCCGGGGCCTCCGCACACACCTCCCGTCGAAGTGTCACGAGAACGGGACGACAAGAGGGGTCTCCGTGTCTGGCACTGGGGCTAGTTTGGGAAAGTAGGCGTAGACCCACAACTACAGAGCAAATACCAGTGTGCTTATCAGATAAAAGCGAGAATCACGAGGACAAAGTAGAAATAATGAGTGTGTATCGTGCGGTGTATTGTGCTTGAGCAGTGTATTTTGCAAGGTGTATGCGATTAATGCAGTATAGAAGATGTAAAGTAGAAATGTAAAAGAGGAAAGAAACGTACCTCCCAAGCACGCCAGTAGCCCCCGAGCAACTGCCCGCTGCCCCGGGAAGCCGAGCTCATATATCCGTAAAGCGTAGCCAGAGCGGCGCCACCCCAGTCATAGTACAGGATCTGAGTGACATCCACCAGGGCGCTAAGTAGACAGAGGGGCACGGTATTCGCCCGGTCGGCGAAAATAGTGGTCCCCAGCAGGAACATGAGAAAGTCGCGCGCGTATCTCTCCACGGCCTCCTGAGTCATCAGAGGCTCCTCAACCAAAGTTGGAACCTGACGCACCTCGAACCAAGAATATGAGCGAAGCACGGGCCAGGCGAGGTGGCACCTCTAGCGAGATAGATCTGCGGCGATCCACTCGTCCATGTCAATGTCGAAGGGGATCGGATCACCCCCTACCCCGATGCCTGTGAGCATCGAGAAATCATAGGGTCATCGTCATGTCTCCGTCGCGAAAGATGGAGCAGTCGGTGGTGTCCCACCACCTCTCCGCCAAGCGGCGAGAGAGGCTGCTTTCATGATAAGTCGGGATAATCCCCTGCAAAAAGCGCCGAAACCGGCCTGGTCCACGATGTGGCGAACTGCATCGGGTAGCTCAGCGTACCAGTCCCGAGCGGCGATGTTCCCATACCCTCGGATGGTATGGCAATCTCCCTGTTTTCAAGCAAATAATCGCGAAGCAATGCTAAATATACCAGTTTTGAAAAGCATTCAGAATTCAGTGCAAATAGAGCATGTGTGCATATTTTCAGATTCAAACAAATACCGGGTGCCGGTGTGCTTACAGTGAACTACAACGTATGATGTGTCAGCGTGTTTGCGTGGTTCAGTGCAAGTATAGCATATGCGCATGTTTTCAGATTCAAATAGATACCGGGTGCCGTTGTGCTTACAGTGAACTACAACGTATGATGTGTCAGCGTGTTTGAGTGGTTCAGTACAAATATAGCAAGTGCGCATATTCTCATATTCAAACAGACATCGGGTGCCAATGTGTATGCAGCGAAATACAATGTGTACTGTGTCAGTGTGTTTTGAGTGATTCAGGATCAGTGTAGTGTGTGTGCACGTGTCAGTTGTGAACAGATATCAGTTGTAAGTTTGTTTTCGACCGACTACGGTGTACAGTGCATCGGGGTATTTGAGTAAGCAGTTAAAGAATGTAATTAGCTATGGCGGTCTTATATATTCTACATTGCGGAAAATAAAAAAGCAGAGGAAGGGATGGTACCTCGGAAGCACTGAACGACAAGTGAGATGTAGGCTCGCGCAAAAGAAGCTCTGGGGGCATCGCCCTATCAAAGCTCAGAAACTAACGAAGACCGTCCAGAGGCAAGACATGGATCGTCAGCCGGTAGGTCGCCGGATCGAACGGACGGACGCTCAAGGGGAGAAGCTCGACCCCGGGATCCATCTCGTGCTTCGGGGGAGTCCCGCCCTGTGGAATGTCATCCTCCATGTCAAAGGTGGTGAGAAAATAGCCGGAAGAGGGAAAACCGGGCTAGAATACGAAGGGTTAACCGAAAAGTCAACCCCGGGAGGGCGGAAAATGACCGGGAAAGCCGAAATGTGGAAAATGTACGAAAATCGAGAGAAACTTGGGGGAAGCAAACCCCAAAAGGTGGAAATCGAAAAAGAAGCACTGAAACAAAGAAATGTTCGGATGAAAGTGTTTGAAACGCGAAGGAGATCGCAAATCGGACGATGGAACGGGCGTAAAACGCGAGAAAACGGGAGAATGAGAGGAGGAAAAGTGCTCTAGAGAGAGAGGGAACTATTTTTTGGCTAGAGGGGAATGAGAAAAATAGGGTTTGAAACCCTGTTTTAAAAGACCCAAGGCGAAAAGTCAAAACTGCCCCGAATCAGGCATTTTTGGCCGGTCGGCTACTTTTTTGGCCGGCCGGCCAAATGTTTGGCCGATTTTGTTTTTTGGTGGCCGGTAGATGGCCGATGGCCTTCCCATGTGGCCGGTGATGCTCCTACAACCCTTTTTGGGTCGGCTCTACAGTTTGGGGTCTTTATTGCTCAAGATAGTGCAAGAACAGTGCATTTCCGAACCTCAACCGGCCTCCGTTTTGACCTCGGACCGTATCTTCTGTGCGTGGCACTCAAATATGCGCAAGGCGTATCCTTTTTGGTATCCTTTTGTCTTTTACAAGATTCGAAAGTTGCCCCATGTGCATTTCAATTCAATTACGCTATTTAGCACCTCGCACTGTCTTGTGCACCGCATTTCAAATCGCGTTATTTTTGCACATTGCTTTGCATTTGGCATGCATTCATTGTTCGCGCTGTTTTGCGCACCTCACTTGCATCATTATGCATTTCCTGAGCAACCTGGTCCGGCGGGACTGTAAACACGCCCGGTCTGGCGAGACCTTAAAAACGTATAGTCTGGCGAGACCTTAAACACGCACGGTCTAGGAGACCTTAAATCCTTGGAAGGTGCAAGACCTTCGGTGCAATGGTGTGCACAGCACATGCATATGTCATGCATTCATTGTAAATAGTGCATATGTCATGCATTTCATTGTAAATATAATGCATTTGTCATGCATCATTGTAAATACTGCATATGTCATGCATCAATGTAAATACTGCATATGTCATGCATTACATTGTAAATAATGCATATGTCATGCATCATTGTAAACAGTGCATATGTCATGCATTTCATTGTAAATATTGCATATGTCATGCATTTCATTGTAAATACTGCATATGTCATGCATATTATCGTAATATAGTGCATATGTCATGCCTTATCCATCGTATCTATTCCATTCCATTGCATATTGTAAATATCGCATTGTAGCTTGCATGCATCCACTGCATCACCACCTCCATCTATGGCTCGCACCTTTCCTTGTTGAGCTTGGTTTGGTATGTGCTCATACTTTTCATGTCGAAGCACAGTTCTGCATGTGTACGCGCCTATTCCTTGATGAACTTGGTTTGAGGGTTGCGGCACCTTTTCTGTGTTAAACACGATTCGTTTGTGTACATGCCTTTCCTAGGCAAGATTTGGTTTGGCCTGCGTGCCTTATCCATCGTATCTATCTATTCCATTGCGTATTGTAAATATTGCATTGTAGCTTGCATGCATCCACTGCATCACCACCTCCATCTATGGCTCGCACCTTTCCTTGTTGAGCTTGGTTTGGTATGTGCTCATACTTTTCATGTCGAAGCACAGTTCTGCATGTGTACGCGCCTATTCCTTGATGAACTTGGTTTGAGGGTTGCGGCACCTTTTCTGTGTTAAACACGATTCGTTTGTGTACATGCCTTTCCTAGGCAAGATTTGGTTTGGCCTGCGTGCCTTATCCATCGTATCTATCTATTCCATTGCGTATTGTAAATATTGCATTGTAGCTTGCATGCATCCACTGCATTACCACCTCTATCTATGGCTTGGACCTTTCCTTGTTGAGCTTGGTTTGGTACGTGCTCATACTTTTCACGTTAAAGCACAATTCTGCATGTGTACGCGCCTATTCCTTGATGAACTTGGTTTGAGGGTTGCGGCACCTTTTCTGTGTTAGACATGGCTTGTATGTGTCCATGCCTTTCCTAGGCAAAATTTGGTTCGGCTGCATGCCATATCCACTGTATATATTACATTGTAGTGTAATTTTTGTATCCAGCATTAGGATCATTGTTCTTTTATTAGCGGGTTGTTTCCCCACTTATGTCATTCCACCCAATACTTGTTCTTGCGTCCGTCTACATCACTCATAGTTCTGCATGTGTACGCGCTTTGAGGGTTGCGGCACCTTTTCTATGGTAGACGGACTTGTTACCTCCATCAATCTATTTGACATTTGTGTGGTTTTAAACCGCTCATGATTGGATCATGATTCAATTGCATTGCATTTCTATTTGCATTATTATACATAGTTTTGTATATATTGCATATCATTTTGCATGTTGCTAACAATATTGTACCTGTTAAGTTTGCTTTCTTTTTAGGCACGATATTGTATGTACGGTTCATTTGAGGCTGGTGCAACCAGATGAACCGGACAGGTATTGTATTCTCCGAATGAGACGTATTGAGAATTGCATAATTCTCTTACACCCTTTCTGCATTGTAATGTAGTTTGGTGTTTGCTAGCTTAAAACTGTTGCATTGTATGTGCTTCGTTACAGCTTTCTTTGCATGATCATAAGTTATGTTCGGCTTTGTGCATTGTCTTGCATCTTGCCCCTGCCTTCGGGCGCATATCTTGTTTGTCTTACATGCTTTGTCTAAGTCTTCGGCCTTGTCAAAAATGGGTCGTCTCTGGGCTTTGACATTCACTCCCGTTATTGTTATGACTTTTGAGTTCTGTCAAAGAGGGGCAACTGTAGACACCCCATTTTTGACCGTTCTCAAGACTTGGACGTCACTGCTTGAACACTTGGTGATCATCCATGTTTGTGTTCGTCTTGAGTTCCCAGAGGTCTTGGCTACGCGCCTTGCTTCAGGATCTCTCGACTCGACTGTTTTGTGTCTGGTTTTGCACCAAACACTTGTGTTTTGCCTTTGAGGGGCAGGGAATGACTTGTGGGCCATCCCCACACTCCACCGGCCATGGCTTGAGGCCACCAAGTGTTTTCTTTAGCCAAATATATTTGGCCGGCCGACACTATAGATGGCCGGCCGGCTATGTTTTTTTGGTCAATTGCACTTTTGGCCGGCCGACTACTGTGCATCTGCTTTTGCAGATATTTTGACACAGCTAGCATGCACTTGGCTCCCCTTTATACACGTGTATGGAGGGATCTCTCTCTTTAGAGGCTTGTCTTGTAAGCTTACAAGAACAAAAGCTCTATAAAAGAGAGGGTCTTCCCTCTTGTTGAGGGTTAGAGATTTTTAGACAACATTTTCAGAGCTTGAGCTTTAGGGTTAGAGTTTACATACATCCTCTATCTCTCTCTCTCTCTCTCTCTCTCTCTCTCTCTCTCTCTCTTTCTTGTGTTTTGTGTGTGTTTTGCCTTGGTTTTGCACACAAACACCCACTATAACACCATCCCTTGGAGCTGAGGCCTTTGAGGGTTATTTTTGGAGCTTTGGAGCTAATTTCAACCTAAAGAACCAGCTGGTCCACCATTGGTGAAGAGGGTCTTCAAGGGTAAGAAGTTCACCCCTTTAATCCCCATTTTTGTATTGTATTTTTACCTACCTTACAACCGTTTTTGAGCTTTGTGTATAACATATAAAAGTTCTGTTTTTTAGTGCTCTAAATAGTTTATTAAGGTTGCTTTAAGCTTTGGGGTTGTTTGACCCCTCTTAAGCCTTGTAAGGCCCCATTTTGTGCCATTTTGAGTGAGCTCAGGGACCATTGAGTTTGGGCCTCCTCACCACTGAAATCTTGAGGGATTTCAGAGGTAAGGATGGTGCCTTGAGGTCCTAGGGAGGAGAGGGTCACCCCCCTCTCCTTATTGTCCTTGAAAAGGACCATTTTTGCCTCCTGAGGAAGCACCGTGTTTAAGTGTATGTTGACCATGCCTTAGCTATTTTTCGTGCTTATTATGTCATAATATAGCATTGTTATATGTTGGTTTTGGTACACCATGCTTGTTTAGCATATATGCCTTGTAATGCCATGATATGCCTCAATACATGCTTAGCATTTTGACTACCATGCTTTTGCATTTTGGCCAAGCTTTGTGAAGCTTATATGTATGTTTTGATGTGCTAAGGGACTATTTTAGGTCATTTGAGTCAGTCATGCCTTGCTTTATTTAGCCACCATGCAATCCCTCTTGTATACCCTAAGCTTTGACCTCTCTAGCATGCATTGCTTGCATCATTTCAGTGGTTTGGAACCACTTGGCATGTTGTTTCAGATCTCATAGTGTGCTCATATGCTTGCCTTTAATGCTTCTTTGATGCTTTGGAAGCTTGTGTTGTATGCTCCATGTTGTAGGCCATTGTGCATGCTTTTAGATTTGAGTCATATAGATGCCATCTATAGATGTTCCTTTGGTATTGTCTAGGTCTGCCTTGAACCTATTTTAAGTCCTCTTCGCCTTGTAAGGCTTGGTTGACTTAGTCATGGTTTAAGTCTTCTTGGCTTGCCCCAAGTATTTGGACCTTAATTGCATCCCATGCTTGTCTTGTTCATTTGGTTTGGCACCATTTTATCATGATTTTCAGAGCTCATGTGCACACCATTAGTCCATATTTATTCTCTTTTAAGTGTGCTTAGAAGTTGCTTATTTGTGCTTAGGTGTTGGCTCATTAACATGTGCATGTGTGTGTGTGTGTTGGCCCTCATTTCTATAGCATTGGCCGCTGTTTTGGGCTTCGCATAGAGCTGTCCAAGTTAGTGTAAGACCCTCCTCACACGTTGTCACATGCCTTGTATGCTTGCCTACGTTATCCATGTTGCATACTAGTCAACATGCTTAGGATTGCATTGCATTGGCATGCATGCTTGGCCTCTTGAATTGCTTATGATAGAGGTTAAGCCCCATTGTTTGATTATGTGCATTGCATTCCATATTAAAATGCACACTTGATTCTTTGGGCCATCATGCGTAGAAATGCATGATTGGTGGTCCGAGAATCGAGGCCCATGTCCCTTTGAGTCATAAACATGATAAGGGATGTGATTGGTGCATACATTGCTTGAAATGCATTGCCATGCCAAGTCTTGCCCTCTGCTACTGTCAAACACAGATCCTGCAGGAAGATTTGGCCGGCCGGCTATCTACAGTGCCGACCGGCCATTATTGTTGGCCGATGGATTAAATTTGTGGCCGGTGACCATTCTCTATGGCCGGTGGTGTTCTCCTTCAGCCGGTGGTGTTCCACATCACTCAGAGAAGCAACCCTGAGACTTTGGCAGTCATCAGAGAAGCAGAGTAGCCAAAGAGAGGCAACTTGAGCATGGTGGCGGATTTTCGAGCAAAACCAAGCGCGCATGCATTGAACCCTCTCCCAGAGGCTGCTGTTTACTGCTTTCTTAGATTAATTAATTCAATGGTCTGTAATATTAATTAGCTTGTAGGCTAATTAATTGTATTATTCTTTTTGGTCCATCCGGGCGAGGGAAAATTTGTAATAAGTGTGGGTGCGTGTGTGCATGTCTTCCAACCCTCACTTCTTTCTCCCTTTTGCTTACCTTCTTTGATGGTTAGTATTAGGTCATGTTCAATTTAGCATACCTTATGCTATGCATGTGTGCATCCATACATTTGTCTTACATGCACCGGGCTCGGTACATCATACTAACTGCACTCATATTTCAATTCCAATTTGAATACCTGTTAGCTGCAGCATCTCATATGCCATTCCTTAGGATAGCCGAGCCCATTGTAGTTGCATTCTGTATGCGTCGCATTAGCCACTTAACATGGACTTGGATCATGCATGATTGCTAACATGTTCTTGTTTTGGCACGGAGTACTTTGTAAGTATTTTATGCTTTAGCATCTCGCATGAGTGTGAATGTTAACATGACAGCATGATTGCAATGTGGCTAAATGCTTATGTGATAAACTGCCTAAATGCCTGTGGGTGAAGGTTGGATTGTTTGAGTTGGAACAACTCATTGAAATCCGTATTTTAGCCTACTTGCGAGTAGCAAATTCCAAAGCGTTTTCCAAGCAAACGGATATGCAATTTTGTTGCAAATTAGGCGATCTAGTCTATACTTGTTTGCTGTGCGCATAACATAGTAATTCTAGGCTAATAACCGGAATAAGAACACATAATGTTTTCAAAATCGAATATCACAGTTAGTAGAGGTCGATCTTCGGATCGGGCGAGAGGGGGTGCTCATAGCTGACCTTCCCCAATCGTACCCAAGTTCCCGAGCCGAGGCAACTTTGGTGATAACGGATACGTGGCCTTTGGCACCGAGTCAGGGTTTCCTAAATTTCCCATTAAAAAATATTTAGGTGGCGACTCTGTATCTGGCAAAGCAGTCCATGTTTGGCACTTCTTTCAAAATTTGTTTTTTTTTTTAAAACGATTTGCTGGATTTGGACTCTTTGGTTGAAGATTAAGAACCGTGACGCAAATCGAGTCCGAACTGTAGCGGGGTCCCTCGCGGACATCTTACAGAGGCGCTCGTTCTCAGCGATCAAGTTTTCCAACCTCTACTCATTTCGCTTTGCCTGCTCGATGATCGCTTGGATTGCCTCATGTTCTAGAGTCGAAGGTGAGGCGAAGTTCAAAACGTGTCTTTCTGGGATAAGCTCCGGTCCGTGCGTGTTTGTTGGAGTCAAAACGTCTACCTCTGTGCTTTCATTAGTGACTATTAGAGGATCCTCCGTCACGTCCGCCATGGATATACTTGAGTATTCCCACAGACGGCGCCAATTGTGGGGAGATGTTTTCTGGAAATACTCTTCTGATCTTGGGGGACGCTCATGATCCACTGATATACACTTGAAAGGAAGCAAACTCTCCAGTCGGGGGGTGCCGAAATTAGCACTCCAACGGGTAAGTCAGTCACTCGTTCTAGATTACTTATATTCTAAGCTAAGCACCACAAATATCACATACCACTTTCTGGCTGATGTCTCCTCTATTTATATCTTTTCTTCTTTGGGCCTTGGGATTAGTTCCAGATCCAATCTCCTATTCGGCATATGTTGTAATAAGCCGATCTTCATTCGGTCCCTTGTTTAATCGGTTATCAAGCCGAATAAGGTTAGGTCCGAGTTTCCATGGCAATGGCCGAATATTTCGAATCTCGATCCTTCAATATTCAGCTATCCGGAATCTCTACGACTCCCAATATTCGGCCACCACAGGTAGTTATGCCAAAAGGCTCGAATGGACATGAGCATATCCTAGTGGCAATAGACTATTTTACAAAGTGGGTCGAGGCCCAATCCTATGCAGTGCTGAAAGCATCGCACATAGCCATGTTCAACGAGAATAACATTATTTGTCGTTATGGGGTCCCAAATGAGATCATTTCAGACAATGGCTCCCATTTTAAGAAAGAGGTGATCGACTTGTTGGAGAAGTAAAACGTGGCTTTTCATAAGTCATCTACATATCAGCCGCAAACTAACGGAGCTGTTGAGGCCGCCAACAAGAACATCAAGCATATTCTGCAGAATATGGTGGAAACTTACAGGGACCGGCCAGACAAACTGCCATTTGCTCTTTGGGGCTATAGAACATCAATTTGAACATCTACTGGGGCAACTCCGTATTCTTGGGTTTATGGGATGGAAGTTGTTTTGTCGATTGAAGTTGAGGTTCTGTCGCTGCGAGTTATGGCTGAGTGCTAGATAGCAGAAGCGGATTGGCAGCAGAGCAGGTTCAAGGAACTTATGTTGTTCGATGAGAAGAGGCAGAAAGCACTGTACCATGTCCAAGGTTATCAACGCAGAATTGCCAAGGCTTTCAACAAGAAAGTTAAGTCTAGGAATTTGAAAGAAGGGGATTTGGTGCTCAAAGACAACCGAGCTCCCATCCATGACCCTAGGGACAAGTTCAAACCCAATTGGACTGGTCCTTACATTATCAAATCCATTTGGTCAGGTGGAGCTGTGATTCTTATAGACCTAGATGACCTTGAATTCTCTCAACCAATCAACATGGATAAGTTGAAGAAGCACTATCCTTGAGTGCCTCACTAGGCTAAAAACCCAGAACGGCAACCTAGGCAAAAGTTAGAGCACAAAAAAATTGAAATAAGAAAAACTGAGCTCACAAATTGAAAACCCATGAAGGGTGGCCTTGGCAAAAGTTAGAGCGTAAAGGGAGAGTATTAATACCCGAGTGAACCCGAACCGAACTATGTAAAGCTTGATTCCCATCTTCGAGATACGTAGGCAACTTTATTCTAAAGTCCAGCCATAAACACTTCAAACTCAACTGTCACGTCCATGAGATTATTCAGACCATCTTTGTCTTTTATGTATCCAAGAGTTCGGTTGTGATCTTCACTATGAGTACTGGTTACAGTGCAGTGCAATGCTATTCAGACAAGGGGCAACTTTCCATTTGCTGGATTCGGGGTTAAACATCTCGAGAATAGACTCCATGTGTGTCAAGTTGTGATCCTTACCGAAAATGATTTTGAAAAGTTTTAATAAAAGTAGATTTTGTTCAAATTAATCTTTTTACAACTTAGACCATTTTTGGACCAAAAGGAAAATTTTCAGTACCCACAACTTCAATTTCATTGATTTCAATACAAAGTTCTCTAACTCTCGATACAAATCAAAGTTGCTTTTTATTACATTCAAAAGGAAAACTTGAAAGTACAGATCAAAGCAATAAACTTGGGGCACAGATGAGTCAGATGTTCCTGTGTCCTCTTCCAGAGCTTGTGGAAGCTTCAGATGCTAAAGTAGGCCCGGTTTGCGCCTCATCTTCAAACCAAGCTATGCATTCGCCAAAAAGGGCGCAACTAAAATTAGGAGGGGGAGCCAGAAGTTCTCTTGTCCTCCATGCAGTGGTATATCGAGCTAGTTGTCAACCTCGAATTGGAAATGAAGTCGGGTACTCTACTTCTTCTTCTGGGCAAGTCTGGTCATATCCGAACTGACGCCGAAACCGAAATGGAAAGTAGAAGATAGAGTGTGTCAAGCCAATCAACTGAACGTCGGGTTGTCAAGACCTGCTGTAGCCAATCAACTCAGGCAGATCAAACCAAGGGCAACACCAAGCAATGTCAGCAGCAAACCTGTTGCATATCCAATGGCACCAACACCCTTCGTTTGGGAAATCAACTAGCCTCTGGCGAAAGAAATAGCCTCGTGCTGAGTATGGAGGGTAAGAGTCCACTACCTTCAACTTATCCATAAGCCATATCTGGGGAGGGATGAAAAATAAGAGAGATTAAATCATAGAGAGGTGTATGTGGAGAGAAAAAGTGAGAATCGGTTTTGAGAGAAGAATAGAGCATGAGTACCGAGTGATGTGAGAAACACATGTAAGAATGGTGGGAAACATTACCTGCAAAAGTAGTGGACTTCCTGCGAATTTGGTTGCCTCTTGCTGATGGAAAGCATCCAAGCCCATCAAAGTCTCAGCTAGTGTCAAGCCAATGCAGCTCTTGCCCTCTTTCAAGCCTTGGGCCACTTCGATCAAGCGAATGCTAGACCCTTCGAAACCAGGGCCAAGCAGGAAATGAGCCAACATACACAATCGGAGGGCATGCTGTCGAAAACTTTGCCAAAGACGATCGCCTTGGTCACCGGCATCAGAAAATCGATGAATCAAACTGGGAATGTCTAGTTCTCCGTTGTGAACCAAAGATCGGGCATCGTGTAGAGTGAGCCCACACATCCTTCCTAAAGCTTGGATGTGGCCAAAACAGAACTGGGGCAGGATTTCCTCGTCACGCCGAAATTCCATCAGAACTTGGAATTCATCAATTGTATAGCATATCTCTTGCCCCCTGAAGTTAAACACATGTGTAACCGGGTTCCAACATCTAGCCGCGACATGTAGGAACAGAAGAGACAGTGGGGTACGACTTAGCGAGAATAGTGCATTTATTCTAAAACCCCAGAAATTCACTTTTTCCAAGCATCTGAAGTTGCAAGCTAATTTGATAGTGTTTCAGTGAAGAAAGGCTCCATTTGTGGCAAAAATAGAGCTGGAATGAAAAAACTACGAAGTCCCAACTTTTGTAGAAGATAAGGCACTAAGAGGAAGACAGGTGGTAGCAATCTGGAGGCTCCTTTCTCTGGTGGCAGACCGGCCAGTTCTAGTAGTCGATCGGCCACCTTTTGTAGCCGACTAGCCCCTTTGGTGGCCGACAGCGACCACTGGTGGCCGACAGCCTCTGTTTCTGTCACGCCCCTAAACCCGCCCCTAGAAGTTTGGGCATGACCACTTCAAATCAGGCACTTAACTCGATGTACATAAGATATGGGGCCTGAATGGAAGCATTAATATAAAAAATGAACATAAAACAATATCCATTGAGCTATAACTACTATGCTTGGATCACAAACATTGCATAAGGTAGATGAACATACAGTGACATGCATTTGATAATTTAGTTATGCACATATACATATACAGACCCAACCTCATACGTGGGCATATAACACATTGGAAAGTAAAAGGATTGTATACACCTCAACCTTAGACAGACATTCAAGGTACCAAAACCGAGAGCTTAACAAAACTCCACAAAATAAGCGGCCTCCATCTAGGTACCTGGACACTCTGAGGTTCACAAAAGATGAACGAATGCCACGGGGTAAGACTGACCTCCAGGTTGAGTGCCTACAGAAATAGACATAACATGAAGTGAGCCAAGCACAGTGAGTAATAGTACGTAAATAATCCAATGACTAACTTGAATCACAAGATATGTAAAGGTAGGGAACTTATAGTTAAACTTATCCTGTAATTATTTTCAAAACGGCCATAGGCCCAGTCTTTAAACAGAATGGCTTTAAGCCCAGTAATATACAGAACGGCCATAGGCCCAGTCTTTAAACAGAATGGCTTTAAGCCCTTGAACAGAGTGGCATTGAGCCCTTAAACAGAATGGCATTGAGCCATTAAACAGAGTGGCATTAAGCCCAGAATGCAGAACGACCTCAGCCTGTTCATGCATGTATGAACCCAAGAGATGTCTTGTATGGATTCTAGAGGTGACTCACACTGTAGCACTTAGTTCCGTACAGCACTTTGTTCCATACCAGAAAATATAGATTGGCCTCAAGCCTAACAGATCACACAGAATGGCCTCCGGCCTAACAGATCATACAGAATAGCCATAGGCCCAGATTTGCTTTAGCCCAGTTCATGTATGTATGGACTAAAGAGGTGTCTCGCATTGCAGCACTTTGTTCCATACCAAAAATCCTTAGGTCTTAAAGACTAAACAATCCATATCATGTCAAAACATAGCATAACCGGAACAGATAAACAGAAACAGAATAATCTCAGTTTCCTAAGAATGCCATTATACAATAATGCACATAAGTTTCTCATGGTTTAGTTACAGATTAATACAATTGTCTCACGTATAACAGAATAAGGATAGTAACTATTATAGAGAGCACATAATAATGTTAAACCTTTGCATTCATATCGTAGGTTCTGAACAACCTCGGCTCCATATGTAACACGACAAAATTATTTCAGATTCATACGAACACACATAGCTTTTCCAATTATTCTGATTCTTCGAAGATATCCATACTTGATGACTTATAACTGAACGGTCTCAGGCCCATTAGTAGCAAAACGGTATGCTCTCCTATTTACACTGGAACCGTTATTCAAGAATGAACATAAGTTTTCTTTATTCATTAAGAACCGACGTAATTTACTTACGGAGAATAGAATGTTAATATTAACTATTAATCAGAATCATACAGAGGTATACACATTTATTTAATCGTTCATATACGTTAACATAGTTAATGTCATGACCCGAACCGGCCCCTATGGGTTAAGGCCATAACCAGCCAGTAATCATGAGATTACCTACGGCCTCAAACCAAACAAGATAAAGACTCATCAGAGTAAAAGGGGCCAAACAGAAGCAAATTAAAAACCTTGTCCATAGAGCCGTGCTTATATGCACATCAAAACATTCCAGACATACGTATGTTAATACCTCACAACAGAAAGCATAGCAACATAAATTTCTGTACAGACAGGATCATTCAAAACAGAGTCAACCAAACAAAACTATATATAGACATACTCAAAACTTTGCCGACATGACAACATAGAATAGAACGACATAAAGGCGAAGGCAAGTCTCGTGCGTGAGACGCAAAGGCTGACTCTCCAAAACCTTTGTTGTTCCACACAGACTTCACTGAGGCTGGGTTTGGACTTCCCTTGGCTCACCTATAAACACATGAATGAGCGTGAGCGAGAGCCCAGTGAATAATATCAAATGAAGAATATACTTTGGAACAATGTACATCAAACGGCCTTGGGCCCAATTTGCATTTCTAACTAATACATACATACGTACATAGGCATATGTAAGTCAAGTAACTGAAATTCCAATACATTCCACGGCCTCGGGCCTAATTCATTCATGTCCATCGGCCTTTGGCCCACATTTATTATCAAACGGCCTTCGGCCCAATCATCTATATCAATCGGCCTTCGGCCCAATCATTTATCAATCGGCCTTTGGCCCAATCATTTATATCAATCGGCCTTCGGCCCAATCATTTATCAATCGGCCTTCGGCCCAATCACTTATCAATCGGCCTTCGGCCCAATCATTTATCAATCGGCCTTTGGCCCAATCATTTATGTCAATCGGCCTTCGGCCCAATCATTTATCAATCGGCCTTTGGCCCAATCCTTTATATCAATCGGCGTTTGGCCCAATCATTTATATCAATCGGCCTTCGGCCCAATCATTTATCAATCGGCCTTCGGCCCATATGTCAAACTGGCTCTTAGGCCTTTATATCAAACTGGCACATAGGCCTTTCCGACTTTTATATCAAACTGTGTCCACCCTTCAAATTAATGAACTTTACATACTTACATAGAAGTAGCAATTGGACAGCAACATATGTCAGATATTACTCACAGTGATCGACTTGCAGATTTGCCCTGGAGCTTGACCCTACAAATCACATAACATATACGGGTCACAAATAACTTAATCCGTTCTTTAATTCACATATTCCTCTTTAGGCTTTATTCTTATCTCATTAACTCATTTACAATGCTTAACATATGCCTAAGAGTGCTTACAAGTGAAAGAGAACAGAAAAAAATATAACACAGAATGCATTTTCAGAATTTGAGAAGCAGGTCCCCGCCGGCGTGATTTCCCGCCGAGCGGACCCTTAAGCCTGCAAAAGTGCTGGTTACCTCAAATTCACGCTCGAGCGTGAACTCGGTTGCTCGAGTGTACTGCCTATCTACATAGCTCCCCGCTCGAGCGTCCACTTCCCCGTTCGAGCGGGCACCATGTCTGTTAAAAAATGCTGGGAACACGATTTTCCCGCTCGAGCGGCGGTTCCCACGCTCAAGCGGACACCATAAATTCTGGGTTTTCCAGAATGGTTCCCTGAGTTCATTTTCGACATTCAACCCATTTTTCTTGCATGCTATGACACAATTCTCACATATACACATGGCAACATGATACTAATGCAAGATTACAACATTAGGAAACCCAATTTCACAAATTAACCATATGCATGCCCCAAAATTGACTCCAACTCATGCATTCAAGGTTCCCATTTTAAATAAACAACATGCATGTGCAATTTAACTTCCATCTCCACTTCTAATGATGCAATTAGTGCTTCTTCCCATGAAACTCAACAAAAACATGCTTGCATGTGGGATTACACTTCTAATCTTTCAAAATTTACAATTTACATGCTAGATTTTGTGATTCCATAGGTGTTGTTTACATGCATCCACATATCAAGCCTCAATTCCAACAAAACCAACTCAAATCATGCTCTTGATTGCAAACAACCTTGAACACACAAGATTACACATTAAATTCATGAATACAAGAATCAATGCTTACCTAGAAGCCCAATCTATGGCTAGTTCTTGAACTAGACTTTAAATTCCCAAGCTTGAGTCAAAAATCATGCAATTCTCTCCCTCTCTCTCTCTAATAGCCGGCCTCTCCTTTATTTTGAGTCCAAGATCAGTCAAATAAGTCAAGAAGAGAGATTTGGGAGTGTGGTGCCCTTTTACAACAATTCCCACTAGCCACAATATAATAATATAGGGTAATTGGGCACTAATTCATTAATTTAATCAGTTTAATCTGACCTGAATCAATTTTCAATTAAATTTCACCGTAGGCTCTAAAAATTATGCCAATCACAATGGCGCAATCAATTTTGGGTTCTGTGGCCGATAAGGCCCTCAATTTAATTCCTGAAGCAGTAAAATCAAACAGATACTCCTACGGTGAACAGATGGAAATTCAAAACCACATATATTCACATAATTGGCACACCAAATCATATCAAACATATAATCAAATTCATATTAAGGACCAATTAGCTAATTACGGAATAGGGGCATCACAGTTAACGTGTAATTAACAGAGTGCTAATGGTAATCAATAGCTATACATAAAGCGGACTATGACAGTACTACTACTAACAATGTTGTGGCGTAGTTCTAGCCCCTCCCAGAGTATGTCCTTGGGGTGAAATTCCTATGATTTCCTCAACTTCCCAATCTTCTTGATGAACTTACTCTGTAACCCTCTTCCTCTTTAACTTCTTCTTTTCCAGGAAAATATTTTGAGGGATGGCTTCTAAGTCAAACATATAAAGAGCATAGACATATATGGATACTAAGGTGAATAAAACAAAAAAATCATTCAGTTTAATCACTCCAAATCAAATTTTTACAAAAATGCTTATTATAACTTAAAAATTATGTTGATCTAAATTATAAAGTAAATTTCAAATTATCAAACCTCTAAGGCTCTCAATTTCTGATTCAAGCACTAGGATTGTAACAGATATTTCTCATATTAAATAGATACACATCCATAAGCATAAGATTCACTTCATTAAACTTACTTCCACATACAATTTTATAATAAGTATTTAGATGCACAGAATAAGAGATCGAGAGTATATCAGGAAACATGTACGACGGTCGGGTTATTACAGTTCCTTGCCAATGGCCCCCTATTTTGTCCTCTGATCTGTCTTCTAGTCAATTTCTATGTGTTGAGAGCTTGTGTTTTGTTCAGCTCTTGGCACATTCTGTTGTTCTGTTTTAGTAGTCTTGTTGAGTTGCTTTTGTGTTGTTTCAATTTGTTTATCAAGTTGTTGTGTTTCTTATCGAGTTGTATCGATGTTGTTTTGTTTATCGAGTTGTTGCATTGTTTGTCGAGTTGTTATCGTTAGTTGTTCATTGAGTTGTTTTACTCTGTTTGTTATGTGTTGTTCGGTTCATTACCTGATTAAACAATTGCCAATACAATGTACAAAGTTCAGTTTCCATCAATCCCATTTTTGTGCAATGTGGTGCAATGCGATGCTCAGAATGTAAAACGTAACACTTTTTTCAAAAGCTTATTGTCATTCCAATCATGATTTCTTTTCACAAAAGAATACAAGCTTTTAAGAAAATAACACTGTCTGAAACTGTACAATGTGCTAACACTATTAGCAAAATGAGACTAAGCAAAAATATATGAATCGGTGCCATCCACCTCAGGATCGAAAGGCCCTCTTCGTCCTCTTCCTGGGAACGGACTCAAAGCTATCTCCATCAGCGCCACTATCAGAGGCCCCCGTGTCTGAGCTAGCTGCTAAACCTGCCTCCGTATCATCTCTGCCCTCAGAATCTAAGTCAGTGTCGTCCTCTCCATCCTCAAATGACTCTAACTATAGACTCGCTGCCTTCTTGTCCTTGCCTGTCTCATCATCATCATCGTCTAGGGCGGGCTTTGAAGGGCCACTCTCATGACGGGTGCCCCTAGCTCTTCCTCGGCTGCATGCGGGAGCCTCTCATCTCTCTCCCCGCTGCCGAAGGTGGCACTGATGGTCCTGCTGAAGCTCCCGCTAGAGCGCCCGGTGTGGCTAGGAAAAGAGTAGTTTGTCTAATACATAAGTCGCAGTGTATGGATGTAGTGTATCAGATCAGTGCAGTGTGGAACAGATTACAGTTGAAATGCTAATGTCTCGGCAGAAAATTTCATGACATGAAGTGCGAACTGAAGTAAATTACTGAAATCCTGTAGAGGTTGAGCAGGTTCATGCTCCTCTACACCATCTCCATCAGGGAAGCCACTGGCGCGAGAGCCTGCTCGGTGTACTCTATAGGGGCCTGCAAGTGCGTTGAAAGGATCAGTGTTCTATAAAGCATAACTGAAATGAATTGAACATGCAAAATGTAAAGTGTGGTACATACTGGAGTCGGGCCTCGAACCCCGACAAGCTCATGCTCGACTGGTGCAGGCTCAATGGGGATCTGGTAAGCCTCTCCGGTATGGCGCCAACAGATGAGTATGGAAGGCAGCTCTGGCCACCCCGTCCTCTGTCTCGTTTGAGCATCTCTCTTGCCACGGGTCCTGGTCGCCCTGGCTTCTCTGTCTCTCTCTCTCTCGCAACTAGAGCCCTTGCTCTCTCACCTCCACGGGCGCCAATCAGAGGTGGCATAAGCTATGTCTGGATGAAGGCTGTATAATCACCCTCGACTCAGAAAAAATAAGCATCCCAGCCCCTAGTGAAATCAATCATCTCCTGAAAAGTGAATTTCTCTGTGGCTCTTATATATGTCGGAGGTGGCATGGGAACTACCGGCTCGATCAAGCCAATGGTCTGGCGTAAGAACTGCTCCACTAAGAACCATGCCTGACAAACCAGGCCCTCGAGCAGGAGCCGGAAAAGGGAAGCCTGTCGAGCACCAGCAAACTGATCTCTGACTCCCTGAGGCATCATCGCCCAAGACTGCCAACTGATCTGTAAATAGAGAATGTGCAGATTGTTAGCTGTCATCAGATATTGCGATATGAATTAGAATCAAAGGACAATGGAAATAACAGAGAATCTAGAGTTACCTCAGCCGCGGTCACAGTGTTGAAGTATCGACGGAAGAAGATGAATGACTCCCTGAACCTCCACTGACATCTTCCGTCGTATCGGTGAGAGTATGGTACGATAGGCGGCATCTCTACCTCTGGCTCTGGGGCAAGTGTTGGAAAGTAGGTGTACACCCATAACTGCAGAAAGCAAAAGGGCAACAGTGAGTATACAACAGATAAATACAAGTAATGCAGAAAGCAGAGTATGTGTGTTATGTCCAAAAAAATGCAATGTGCAGAGAATGCAGGATACAGAGTGTATAAAGCAGAAAGCAAACTATGTGTGTACAGTATATAGTGTGTGCAATGTACAGAAAGTGCCAAGCAGAAAGCACGATAGGAAATGCAAAACAGAAAGGTAAAGCATACCTCCCAGGCCCTCCAGTAGCCTCCAATTAGATGTTCGCTCCTACGATAGGTCGAGCTCATGTATCCGTATAAGGTGGCCAGGCTTGGGCCGCCCCAATCACAGAATCAGACACGGGACAAGTCCACCAAGGCACTCATGAGATATAGCCCGACGGTGTTCGCCCAGTCGATAAACAAGGTAGAGCCAAAGAGAAATATCAGGAAACCTCGGGCGTATTGCTCGGTCTCCTCTCGAGTCGCTGGTGCTATCCCTCTGTAATGATTTCCAAACCAGGTGTATCAAACCATCCCTGATCGAGAAATAGGTAGGCGTGTCCCCAGCAGATAAATCCAGGCAGCCTCCCACTCGCCCATATCTGTATCGTAAGGAATCGGATAACCCCCCACCTCAATGCCAGTGAGCATTGAGAAGTTGAAAGGAATGATCGCCATCTCCCTTATGGTAGAAAAATGAAAGGAATCGGTGGTATCCCACCACCTCTCTACCAAGGCATCCAGTAAAGACCAACTCGCCATGAGGCGTGGGAGTCCCATGCAGAATGAGCCGAAGCCAACCTCGTCAATGATATAGTGAACACTGTCAGGGAGCTCCATGTACCACTCCCTCGCGGAGGTGGTCCTATATCCTCTGATGGCGTGTGAATCCCCCTGTATTCATGACAAGTAGATGAAAGGCAGTGTAAGAAATACAGTGCAAGAGTATGATTTAGGCAAGCAATGCAAGGTTCATTGGGAAAATTGGAGAATGCAGTGTATACCTTAGAGGCGCCATAAGATAAATGAGACTCCGGCTCGCACAGTAAGAGGTCTTCTGGTGCACCTCATGCAAAGCCTCTAAACTGACGAATGCTATCGGGTGGTAGCACATGTATCTCAGGATGATACGTTGTCGGGTCAAAAGGTTGAATGCTGAGTGGCAATGGCTCAAGCTCTGGATCCACCTTCATCTCCGGAGAAGCTCCATCATGTGGAATGTCATCCACCATCTCAAAAAAAGATGAGAAAATGGTTGAAAATGGGAAAATGGGTGGAGAATGCCAAAAGTCAACTCTCAAAAAGGGAAAATGGCAGAAAAAGTCAAAGCTAGAGAAAGGCACTAAATCCAAGGGAAACTCGAGGGAAACAAACCTCAAGTGGTGAAAATGAAGGAAGAGGCACCGAAATCGACTTTCAATTGGTTCAACACGGAGTAAACTACGAGGGTTTAGCGAAGAAAATGTTTATAGGGCATTGGAAAATGCGTATAATGCTCGGATCTAAGGAGAATGAAGGTCTAGAGAGGGGGAGAAGGGATTTTCAGACTTCAGGTTGTAAGGAAATGAGGTTTGGGGGTGTATATCTAAAGACCCAAGGTGAAATGTCCATTCCGCCATCGGTGGCCGACAACCACCACTGGTGGCCGACATGACTAATTAGTGGTCGGCCGTGCTTAGGGGTGGCCAATGGGTGGCTGACGCCCTTCCCTAGTGGCCTTTCAGTTCCTAGTGCTCCTATTTTGGTGTTTTTCTACTGTTTTAGTCCCTGTTTCCCGAGAGGTGCAAGGAAAAATTACTGCCAAGCTCGAATCCTCTTTGTAGAGGCTTGAAACTGTGTTCTCGGTGATCATTGTGTGTCTCTTATTGGATGAAGTGTATCCTTTTTGTATCCTTCTTGTAAATTGCAACCCTTGTCACGCCCCAAACCCGCCCCTAAAAGTTTGAGCATGACCCATTCGCAAACAGACACAAAACCTGTTATACATATCATATGGGGCCTGAACGGAAGCATTCAATAATATATAATAGCGTAAAATAACATCCATTGAGCTATCACTACTATGCCAGGACCGTGAGACGTAACATAATGCGTATAATTATACTGATGATGTGTATCTCAAGATAGTTATGTACATATACATCTTCCTCATAGACATTTGGGTACAGACTAAATACAACTTTAAAACTTAACAAAACTCCAAAACTTGAGCGGTTAACACCTAACAACTTAGACACTCAAGGCTTGGCAATCGGTATCGGAAGCCACGTTAAGATTGACCTCGGTGTTGAGTGCCTCTAAATGCACATAAAATAAAGTGAGTCAAGCTCGGTGAATAATAGTACGTAAATCATGTAATGTTCCACTCAAACAATAAAGTATATAATTGCGTATATATGTTTATTTGCACTCAGAAATATCATGAGTCCATTTCCTTAACAATGCGCTTTAGTATGTACAGAGGATTCAAAATGTTCATATTTTCAAATAATGTAATAGCCATCACCCCAATTCTGAGAATAGCCTTTCGCCGGTCATATATGTAATGGCTTATCGGCCAGAGATAACAGAACGCATAAAGCGAGAAACGCATAAAGCGTGACAGAACGCATAAAGCGTGAGGGTACAGAACTAGTAGAAGATAATAAGTTTTGAAACCAACAGACATATCATGCTAAATCTTAAACGGAACGGATCAATAGACAATATGTATAACCAGAATAAATAAACAGAGCAGAACAATCCCAATTGATACACAAACAACATCATTCTTGATGTAAAGTGAGCGTTATAAATGTACATTAATAGTAACGACAAACAATAGCAAAGAATTAAACATACATCCGACGTAGTAGTACTCACATTTCACTTGTTTATCGCGACAATGTAATGTGCATTTTATCTATCGAAATAGTTGTCTCATAATTAACAAAGATGATACCAATTGCCTCAGATGCGGAGGATTAATATACCATATAAATAGAATGTAATAGTTCCATAAACATACCGTTGTATGTAGCTTCCTCAACATTCATCTTGATTTACGATTAACTTAATGTTAATGAAATCACTTACACGTAATGCAGGCGTTAATACCATAATCATTATCGAAAATAAAATGTACATGTAGCGTACTATTACTCACGTGATTAGACGCTTGATCCGCCTCTGTAATTGACCCAACACAATTCATAATACACATAAAAATCGGGTCACATATCATTATTCCGTTTTTAACTAGTTTATTTCTCTTTATCCCATTTACACATCATTTGGCAATTCAACATGAATCAAATTAAATCTTTGAATCTCATTTCAACATTCCACAACCAAGTTCATGTCATCCATAGTCTTAATACATTATTTCCTTAATTTTTCCCTTCCATTATAGCATAAATTCTAATGTTTATAACAAAGTTCATTCGCTAATATTTTTACATAATTTCGAAATATCTCAGAAATCCAATTAAATTTATACATATACAATTCAACATCTCAATTTCCTTATTCTACCTTCAATTTGGGCCAATTCATTGGTTATCACCATTAATCAACTTAGGGTTTCAAGACAAAAATCCAAACTCCTCAAACCATTACTTCTTCTTCCAATTTTCTCCATCTAAAGTTCATAATCCATCACCTTAATCTAGCAATTGCATCTCTAACATAATAAACCCAAAACCCCATATCACAAATTGGACATAATATATACAAAACTATAGATTTGTAGTTATATACACAACATACCATAAATCTACACCCAAAATACCATAAATCCATCAATCAATACAAATAAGATCTCCTACCTCAAGATTGAAAGCAAGGAAGCTAGGTCAAGAGTATCACTTTGAAATTCCAAAATCAAATCGGTTGGAAATGTTCATCTTCTTGTCTTCTTCACTTCTTGGTGGAAGATCTTGATCAAAACAAAGAGAAATGGTGAGGATTTGGGATCAAAACCCTAGGGTTTTCGGTCCTAGGGGGAAAGGAGAGAAGAGGGGAAAAGAATATGTGAAAAATGATCCAAAAATCTGGTTTAAAAGCTGCTGTCCCGTAATCTCCGCTCGAGCGGAAAAATTCCCGCTCGAGCGGACCTGTTTTCAGCACAGATCCCGAAACTTTGAACAGGTATAACTCTCTCATTCGGACTCCGTTTTAGGTCATTCTTGTGCTCAAATTGAAGCCCCAAAAATAAACTTTCCAATGGTTCTAACCTCACATTCAAATTCAAAGTGTGGAAAAAGAAAAGGGCAAACGAGTGACGGTTGGTCGTAAACGAATTATTCAAACTAAAGTTTTTGGTCCAATCTTACTTTACCATCGTCTTATCATCTCAATCAACATCGCAAAATAAGGTAAGAACATTTCAAATATACTAAGAAGAACATAAAAAATAAGTCCACATGCTTCAGAATCAAACTTAACCAGGTGCCCCGCCGGCGCCTAACCTTGCGCCGAGCTTCAGACTAACAAAGTCGTCGCTCGGCGTAAACTCCCCGCTCGGCGAGAATCACAACTCCCAAGATCTCAAAGCCGTCAAAAATTGCTGAAATCCCAAAAGTCCGCTCGGCGCCACCTCCGCCGCGGAGGAAAGAATTTCGGTCGTTACATCCTTCCTCTCACAAAAATTTCGTCCACGAAATTTGAGAAAACTAAATAGAAAGTAGGTCATACATAAACAGAAACATACCTTGTAATGTCCAAACTAGATCCATACTTAGAATAGGAAAGGGTCACAAATATTTCCGATCGATATACACGCATCAAAATTTCAACGGGCAAGGAGCAACACCATCCATTTATAATCCCAAAACTCATAACAACTTCTCAGTTATCAACTAAGCGCACCACACCTAGTGCATGCTCAAAACTCAATTCCAAAGACAATACACATTGTATGATCCAACACCAAAAATTTTCACTTGCACTTCAATTAACGGAATTACTAACTCTTTATTTCTTTGACATTGAGAACAAAAACAAAATATATATATATAGATATAGAATAGTGGAGCCCTTCATACAAGTATTTCTTAAAGACACTCACATAGAGAAGTTCCTACTCAACTTCAAGAGAAGTCAATCAAACGATCAAACATACCTTAAGCTTTAAAAGCTCTACCACCCTTCACTTCCTCCTTTACTTCCTTGAAGATCTATGCTCTTTTGTTCAATCCTTTTCTTTCCATACGTAAGAAGACTTAAACGTATATATAAATAGTCATACATCTAAACATATAGGACAAAATCCAATCGTTTACTCATTCCGAAATTCAAATCTCGTAAACATACGTAAGATTACATAAAAGTTATGCTGGTCTCAGATTCATAATTAAACCTATCAAATAAGGTTCTGCCTGCTTGAGAGTTACCACATCTTCCATTTACGAAAACATATCAAAATCACATCATTATGTAGATTTAACCCACCTTCTCTACTTTTTAACAAAATTTGAACAGTGGGAAGAAGAATCCCCATTGTAGATACCTGATCATGCCGTTAAAAATTCAAATCTGAACAATAATTATAGCTATCAAACAAGGTCAGAAATTGCATTCAAAATCTTACTTAAGTAATCACTCATAGGACAAATCAATTTGGCCTCTTTTGTTTTCTACTATTCAGACGATTCTTCCTTTTTCTTCGGAAAACACGAGATCAATCACGAGTTTCAGATTCACAACTTGTAATTATCGAGGGTCAAGAACGGTCATCTGAATTTAGAGACCACCATCCGCTCAATCAGTTAATATAAATAGAGTTTCCAGTTATTCCTCATTCGTAAATTCTACTAGGTTCGTTCATAGAATCATAAATCAGTAATCATAAGAATCACATCCTTCCAGATTCTATAGTGTCAAAAACATATGCAATAGTATAACAAAGGAATAATTTGATTTCATAACATCAAAATTCATAATCCTTAATAAAACGAAATTCGTGGTAGGATAATTCAATGTGGTAGTCAATTAATTTGTAATAAGTAAAAGGGAATATTCTCAAGTCCATTTGTTTTCATCGAAATTCTCAATATCAAACAGAATAGTCCACATCACAACTTCCATATAGGTGATAGAAGAAATTTTTTTTTTTTTTTTTTAAATCTAACATTGACATAGTTACACATAAACATTTCACAGGAATGTTTCCAAATATACGAAGACAGGATTTTAATTCTTGCGGTAGATTCTCTACTTACACTTCCAAGTAGTCAATAGCTACCTCTCTTTTTTTTTTGTACAAATCTCGTGTATCATAGTTCACAAAGTCTATAGACAAATCTCGATTACACATGAACTGCACTCATTTGATATTATCAATTTTCATCATGTTATAACATAGCATAACAGAACGAATAATTAGAAACATATTCATACGTACTCTTAATTATACTTGAATCAGAAACAGAAAGCAGAGTTATGCTCGATCATAACCCACCCGTACAAGACCGTCGGTGGCAAAACATATCTTATAACATATTTAAACCACGGTATTATTACCCCCGGGTAAGGGCCTTGTACTACAGATGTCATGGTTACTTTTCCATATATGGAACATCATTCCTTGATTCATGACCTATCATATTCTTTGAATATCATGTCATTACCGTACAAACACAACTTATCAAAGTACGTATCACAATAACATTTCAAATCATTGGTCTAAACAGTACCATGACAAGGAAGACAAAATATATCATGTTAAACAGAATATATAATAGCAGTACATTCACCAAACGAAATTCAACATTGATTTAGAATTAATTTACTTTCGGAATGGCCTTTGGCCTCGTTTTACAAATTTTACAGAATGGCCTGATGGCCCAGAATTATCATAACAGAATAGCCTCAGGGCTCAGAATTATCAGAATGGTCTTTTGACCCAGAATAGCCTTATGGCTCAGAATTATCAGAATGGTCTTTCGACCCAAAATGTTACTCAGAATGGCCCTCGGCCCAGAATGTTACACAGAATGGCCCTCGGCCCAGAATGTTACTCAGAATGGCCCTCGGCCCAGAATGTTACACAGAATGTGGCCAGACAGAATGTTACATAATGGCCCCCGGCCCGCATGAATGTTGCCAAAGAATGTTACGTAATGGCCCCTACCGCATGTAATGTTGCCAAACAGAATGTTACATAATGTATGGATTCAAGAGGTGGCTCCCGAAAGTGTAGCACTTTGTTCCATACCGTAAATCAATAAATTATACATCAACATTGCATACTATAACATGTCATGTCGTAAATGTAATTACTTACGTAACATATTACATAAAATGAATCGTAATGAATAGTACCAAATTCATATAAATAACACTATACAACAGATACATAAGTCATTTCATGAGTCCTTTCAAATGGCCATAATCATCTCACGTATATCAAAATATTACTAATAGGCACGAATAACTTACTTCACAATAAACCGAGTCATCCTTGGCAAAGCATAAGGATTCAGAACTTACCACTCATGTCCCCTTTTCATTTGTCTAACCAATTCGAGACAATCCTCTATCCCTATTTCTGCCATACTCTACACAACAATCAATCACAGTATATACACAAGAACTGCACAATAGACATGATTCATAATCGTTAACGTAATCATATTACTTTTACCGTTGCTATCAGTCCTTTTACATGCAATAAGGATGTCATGCATGAAGCCTAAATCTTTTCTAGACATCCTACAGCTCAATGGATCCGTGTGTGAGATAGCAACTCGTGCTCTGATACCACTTGTCACGCCCCAAACCCGCCCCTAAAAGTTTGGGCATGACCCATTCGCAACAGACACAAAAACACATTATACATATCATATGGGCCCGAGCGGAAGCATTCAATAATATATAATAGCGTAAAATAACATCCATTGAGCTATCACTACTATGCCAGGACCGTAGACAGAACATAATGCAGATAATTATACAGTGATGTGTATCTGAAGATAGTTATGTACATATACATCTTCCTCATAGACATTTGGGTACAGACTAAATACAACTTTAAAACTTAACAAAACTCCAAAACTTGAACGGTTAACACCTAACAGCTTAGACACTCAAGGCTTGGCAACTGGTATCGGAAGCCACAAAGTTAAGATTGACCTCCGGGTTGAGTGCCTACGTAAAGACATAAAATAAAGTGAGTCAAGCTCATTGAATAATAGTACGTAAATCATGTAATGTTCCACTCAAACAATAAAGTATATAATTGCGTATATATGTTTATTTACACTCTGTAAATATCATGAGTCCAGTTTCCTTAACAACGCAGTTTAGTATGTACAGAGGATTCAAAATGTTCATATTTTCAAATAACAGAATAGCCATCAGTCCCAACAGTTACAGAATAGCCTTTCGGCCCAGTCATAACAGAACGGCTTATCAGCCCAGAGATAACAGAACGCATAAAGCGTAACAGAACGCATAAAGCGTGACAGAACGCATAAAGTGTGAGGGTACAGAACTAGTAGAAGATAATAAGTTTTGAAACCAACAGACATATCATGCTAAATCTTAAACGGAACGGATCAATAGACAATATGTATAACCAGAATAAATAAACAGAGCAGAACAATCCCAATTGATACACATACAACATCATTACTGACAGAAAGCTGAACGTTATAAACAGACATTAATAGTAACGACAAACATTAGCAGCAATTAAACATACATCCGACGTAGTAGTACTCACATTTCACTTGTTTATCGCGGACAACAGAATGTGCATTTTATCTATCGAAATAGTTGTCTCATAATTAACAAAGATGATACCAATTGCCTACAGATGCCAGAGGATTAATATACCATATAAATAGAACAGAATAGTTCCATAAACATACCGTTGAATGTAGCTTCCTCAACATTCATACTGATTTCTGATTAACTTAATGTTAATGAAATCACTTACACGTAACAGCGTTAATACCATAATCATTATCGAAAATAAAATGTACATGTAGCGCATTATTACTCACGGTGATTAGACGCTTGATCCGCCTCTGTAATTGACCCTACACAATTCATAATACACATAAAAATCGGGTCACATATCATTATTCCGTTTTTAACTAGTTTATTTCTCTTTATCCCATTTATACATCATTTGGCAATTCAACATGAATCAAATTAAATCTTTGAATCTCATTTCAACATCCCACACCCAAGTTCATGTCATCCATAGTCTTAATACATTATTTCCTTAATTTTTCCCTTCCATTATAGCATAAATTCTAATGTTTATAACAAAGTTCATTCGCTAATATTTTTACATAATTTCGAAATATCTCAGAAATCCAATTAAATTTATACATATACAATTCAACATCTCAATTTCCTTATTCTACCTTCAATTTGGGCCAATTCATTAGTTATCACCATTAATCAACTTAGGGTTTCGAGACAAAAATCCAAACTCCTCAAACCATTACTTCTTCTTCCAATTTTCTCCATCTAAAGTTCATAATCCATCACCTTAATCTAGCAATTGCATCTCTAACATAATAAACCCAAAACCCCCAAATCACAAATTGGACATAATATATACAAAACTATAGATTTGTAGTTATATACACAACATACCATAAATCTACACCCAAAATACCATAAATCCATCAATCAATACGAATAAGATCTCCTACCTCAAGATTGAAAGCAAGGAAGCTAGGTCAAGAGTATCACTTTGAAATTCCAAAATCAAATCGGTTGGAAATGTTCATCTTCTTGTCTTCTTCACTTCTTGGTGGAAGATCTTGATCAAAACAAAGAGAAATGGTGAGGATTTGGGATCAAAACCCTAGGGTTTTCGGTCCTACGGGGAAAGGAGAGAAGAGGGAAAAGAATATGTGAAAAATGATCCAAAAATCTGGTTTAAAAGCTGCTGTCCGTAATCTCCGCCGAGCGGAGAAATTCGCTCGAGCGGACTGTTTTCAAAGAGATCCAAACTTTGAACAGGTATAACTCTCTCATTCGGACTCCGTTTTAGGTCATTCTTGTGCTCAAATTGAAGCCCCAAAAATAAACTTTCCAATGGTTCTAACCACACATTCAAATTCAAAGTGTGGAAAAAGAGAAGGGCAAACGAGTGACGGTTGGTCGTAAACGAATTATTCAAACTAAAGTTTTTGGTCCAATCTTACTTTACCATCGTCTTATCATCTCAATCAATATCCCAAAATAAGGTAAGAGCATTTCAAATATACTAAGAAGAACATCAAAAATAAGTCCACATGCTTCAGAATCAAACTTAACCAGGTGCCCCGCGAAGCGCCAACCTTGCCGAGCGCCAGCAGACTAACAAAGTCGTCCCGCCGGCGTAAACTCCCCGCCGGCGGAGAATCACAACTCCCAAAGATCTCAAAGCCGTCGAAAAATTGCTGGAAATCCCAAAAGTCCGCTGAAGGGTAACTCCTCCGCTCGAGCGGAGGAAAGAATTTCTGGGTCGTTACAACCCTTCTGCAAGGTAGACAGAAGAGTTTCTTTTGAACTTGTCACCTTAGAATGCATTTCCATTCTTGCGTGAGTTATGCATTCCCTTATTGAATATGTGAAGCGTGTGTCATGCATTTTGTACTTTAGCATAGAGTGTGCTTTTAATTGTGCATTGAACATGCGTTTTGTTCTTTAGTCTGGAACAAGCTTTTGAATAAGATATGCATTGTCGTTATTTTGCATGGAAAATGTTCACATGTTGCATTGTATTGCATTGTACATGCTCTCATGTTTGCATGGAAAATGTTCACATGTTGCATTGTATTGCATTGTACATGCTCTCACTTTTGCATAGAAAATGTTCGTATCTGTTGCATAGAACATATGTTTGCTATTATTGCATGGAATATGCATTTTGGTGTTGCATAAAACATGCTCCAATTTTCGTTGCATAGAATATGTTTCTGTTTTGTTCCTTGCATGTTGTGCATGAAACATGTCCCTAACATTTTGTCATGGTTATTCGTCTTGCATAGAACATGCACTCATGCTATGTTCTTGTTGAGTTTCTTTCTTATACAGGCACGATATTGTATGTACGGTTAATTCAAAGCTGGTGCAACCAGATGATATTGTATGTACAATTCAGCCAAAGGAATTCCAGGTGAGACCACTCCTGTCCTTTGATCCTCTTTGTTTCAGTTTAAAGCATTTGGACGTGTTCCGGTGCTTATACCACACCTTGTTTTGGTTAGAAACATTGGGATGTGTTCCGATGTTTATACCACCCCCGGTTAAAAGCATTTGGTTGCGTTTCGCTGCTTGTACTACACCTTGCTTTGGTTAGAAATATTCAGGTACGCCCGGTGTTTACACCACCCTCTTTCTCCTCTTGCGTGCGACACGTTAGGATGCTTTGGTTAGAAACATTCGGGTACGCCCGGTGTTCACACCACCCCCCTTCTCCTCTCACGTGCAACGTGTTAGGATGCTTTCGGTTGGAGACATTTGGGCACATCCCGGTGTTCTAGTTGCCTTTTCTCCTCTCGCGTATGACACATTAGGACGCTTTCGCTTAGAGACGTTTGCGCACATCCCGGTGTTCTCGTTGCCTTTTCTCCTCTCACATGTGACGCGTTAGGATGTTTTTGAATAAAAACATTTGGGCATGTCCCGGTGTTTACACCATCCATTCTTTCCATCTGCGTGCAACGTGTTGGAATCTTGTTTGACGCCTCGGGTGCACCCGATAGTTGTGTTGTTCTTTGCCTTTCCTGCGTGAGGCATAGTTAAGATTGCATAATTTTCTTACATCCTTTCTGCATGAAATGTGGTTTGGCTTGTGATTCTCACGCTTGGCGCGCTTACTTACTTCTGTTCATGTTTAAGTTTGCTGTACCGCGTTTCGGTTTGTTAAAATGTAGCATTTCTTTGCATAACACTTACATCTAAATGTTTCATTACAGCCTCATTGCATGATCATAAGTTATGTTCTGCATCGTGCATATCACTTGCATCTTGCCCTAGAACTACACTGATTTGATTCCTTACAAAGGGATACGTAGGCAGCTTGCGAGCGCAACTGTTCTTTCTTTTGCTTGTTTGTTTTTCCAAGTCTTGGCCCTTGTCAAAAATGGGTCGTCTCTGGGCTTTGACATTCACTCCCGTCATTTCATGACTTCCGAGTTCTATCAAAGAGGGGCAACTGTAGACACCCCATTTTTGCCCGTCCTCGAGACTTGGACGTCATCGTTTGAACACTCAATGATTTTGTATGCTCATGTTCGTTTTGAGTGCCCGAAGATCTTGGCCGGGCACCTCGTCTTTGAGCCTTCAAACCTTATCTGCTTTGTGCTTGGTTGTGAACCAAGAGCTTGTTGTTTCAAGTCTAGAGGAGAGGGTGGCCTGCCGGCTAGACCCATAGCCGATCGGCCATGACTTGTGCCTGTCGGCCATCAGTGGTGGCCAGTCGGCTATGTTAATGGGTCGGCTTACATGGATGATGATGGCCACCACCAATGGTACGACGACCATTTCTCTCCTTTTTCAGATATTTGTTTGCCAGTTGTGCCAACTGTTGCTCACTGAAGTGCATCTCCATACACGTGTATGGTAGGATGATTTTGAGCTTCAACCTTGGTTTTCTATATATAGGGGGTGCTCTCCCCCATTTGGAGGGGTTAGAAAATTTGGATCAAATTTCTCTCTCTCTCTCTCTCTAGAATTCTCTCTCTCTATTCTTGTTTTGCGCCTTAAAGTCTTGTTTCTCTACACCTTTGCACATCAAGCCTTAACCAAACACTCTTACCTTTGAGCTGAGGTTCTTTGGAGTTTAGTTTGAGCTCTTGAAGGAGGTTTGAGCTGGAATTTGGGGCTATTTTGTGCTTGAGCTTCAAGAGGTAGTTCACTTGCATATTGTACTTGCTTTGACTACTTATTTTGCCATCCTTTTGTATTGTTTTTGAGCTGGTTTTCAACTATAAGAAACTCTATTTTTTGGGGCTTAACATGATGGTTTGAGGCTATTTTGTACTAAGGGGTGATCTACCCTTCTTGTTGCTTAATTGTGTAGAATTTTGCACCATCTTTTAGCATATTCGAATCAAACATTTTGGGCCTTTAAACCACTAAAATTTAGAGTTATTTCAGTGGCAAAAACCTTGTTTTGAAGTCCAAAATTGGAGGGGGTAACCTTCCCTCCTTGTGTCTTGTTTGCATGCCTAGGTAACTTAACATGTGAGCATGTTTTTGTAGCATTTTGTACCTTAATCTCAACATGTTTTTGCTACTATTTTGACTGGTTTCAGCTCTGTTTTGAGCTAGTTTGATCCTTTGAGGCTTGCATTGTGTGGTTGTAGTGTAAAGAGGCTTCACTAGATTAATGTTTTAGGCTTTTAAACATGAATTGCATGAGTTGGTTGCATGTTTTAATGTCATTTTGCACTCCATTTCAGCACTGAAATCTCTACAATCTCCCTCTATTCTTCACTCTTTCATTTTGCACTCCATTTTGAAAGTGGCCTTGAGTATGAAATGGAGACATTCATGCTTAATGGTTTAATTCCTTTAGGAGTTCATTACCAACAACATGAGGTCTCTTTCATGCTCAAAACACTTGTGGTTTAAGACTTCTTTCAAATTAGAGGACACTCACCTTTTGGACTACTGAATTAAAGAATGGATTGGTAATCTAAAATGAGTAAATAAAAATGAACAAGTAAAAGAGGCAAAATAACGCATCTTATGTGTCGCATTGCATGTGTTCAGATCGGATGTTAATTCAAACATGAGGAAAATGGGACGTTTCATACTCAAAGTGATGAAACGTGCCACTTTCCTTGGTCGCCAGCACCCTTGATCATACATGATAGGGTTGTGGCTTTGTTAAGCCTTATTTTGCACTCATTAAGTTTGTAGAAGTTTGGTTCCTTAGCCATCATGCATTGAAAATGCTTGGTCGATGGTTTGAGGACCAACAGTTACAATCCTTTGAGCTTGTGTAATGATAAGGAGAGTAACAGGACACACAAACCTTGAGAATACACTGCCTTGCCTCTGTTTCCTCTCTGTTGCAGCAAAAAAAGGAAGTTCAGGGAAGGGGTGGCCGACCGGCCACCAGAAGCAGCCGACCGGCCACCAATGGCAGCCGACCGTGTGAGACCCCTGACTTTTGTAAACCTTATTAGGTCCCTAAATTTTGAGTTATTATAATAAAGCCCTTAGTTCGTCGATTATTTGCAAATTAAACCCTAGAACCGAAAACGCATCATGGACGAATCCATACAAACCCTAATTGACCCTTGAAGCATAGAAATCATTTCTAACACTCTAATATTAATTGCTTAACTCTCAAATTTTAGATTAATCGCTCTAAACCTTAACTTTCGATTTTCACTGTCATCGTTCGGTTATTTACCTTTAAATTCAAAGCAAGATAATACAAACCGAATTATTTTACACTTGAAATAGATACTTTAATTGAGCCCAAGCCCTCACATTTTTATTAAATCACAAATTAACCCCAAACAAGTACTATTATATATTTATATATACACTTGTACCCTAAAATCTTTTTTTTAACATTATATTTTACAATTTCCAAGATTTGTACAATATATATATATATATAAAACAAGTCCATCAATTCACCATCATGTGCCTAGACATCATACCTCCTAGGCTATAATCATTGTGCCTTAGTACAAACAAATCCCTTGAAATCTTGGAGCAATAATAACTTTGATACCTATAAAGATTTGCTATATATATGTGTGCACTTCTAACTAGAAGGTATTTACATTAGTCCTAAACCTAACTAGATCATAATTAAATACATGATTAAGGTTCTAATCCTCCTCATTCCATTACATTTAATGTGAAGCCCCTGAAAAATGTAGTTTCTTTAAAAACCCTTACGTTTGAATTATTTCCTTAAAGCCCCTTAGTTTCTTAAATTATTTCGAATCTTGCCGGTTAGCATTTTTAAATTTTTATCGGAACAAGAATATCCTAGCCGAATTAGGTTCCTTAGCCTAATTTAATTTAATTCTACATGAATAAGGTTCCAATACATGAATTTAATTCCAAGCCCTCACTTCTTTATTAATTTCAAGATTTGCCCCCAAACAAGTACATGTACTTTTTATACTATAGGTACCATCAAATCAATTTGAGATCTCTATATATACATTGGGAATATGTCCATAGTACTCTTATATTGAATAAAATATTCCCCATTTCCCTTTCCCATGGCCGGCCAATCTTGGAGAGTGTGAGGGACCAATTTTCAAGACTTGTAATTATGACATTCTAGAAGCAAAGTACCAAGTACAAGGGTTGTGTTCCCAACCTAGTTGCATTCCAACTAGAGGCCAACTAAATCTTGTCTAATCACATGATTAAGCCCCCTAATCACTCCCTATTCCTTTAGACTCCAAGTAAATCCCAACTTCCCAATCCAATTCCAACTAGTGGGCCTTTATGTCTTTTCACACCAAATTTGCCTATAAATACCACCACCCTCTTCGCATAGCATACACAAACAACACACACACACACACCTACATTCGACCTAGAGGAGAGAGAGGAGAGCAAGAGAAAAGTCTTGAGAGGGAGAGGAAGGAAGAGGAGAGTAATCTTGTTCAAGCCTAGCAAGTAAGCCACAATACAACTCTCTCTTTCATTTTCCTTTTTCAAATACATGCTCTTAAGGGTTCTAAACATTGTTTTTAGATGCATTTTAATGATTTCCTTGTGTTAAAAATGAAAAGAGTTGAGCCAGGATTCTACTCTTCTTGTAATTTCCCTTAATCAGTACAAAACTATCTTTTTCATACCAATATCTCAAACTTTCCAAAGGCACACCTTCAAGATAAATTTCTGAGTTTAATATATATTATTTAGCATGTTTTCATCACAAAAGAAATGAAAATTTTCTCTTAGTGGATCTCTTTCTCACAAATCTTCTTGTTTTCAGTATTGTGCCTTTATTTATTGTTTTTGGATTGTATTAGGCCTCGTTTGGGAACAGGCTAATTTAGTAACTTTTTGGCTAATTGGCTAAAAAGGTTGGTAAGAAAAACCTGTATGTTTGGGCCAACTTTTTGGCTAATTACGAAACGACGTGCAAAAAGTAGAGAGAAAAGGGAATCTTTGACTTTTTGGTATGGGTTGTTGGCTTTTTGGCTAAAAAGGTAACTTTTTGGCTAATTGGCTATTTTAGCCTCTTGCCAAACGAGGCCTTAGTAATGGAACTCATTTTGCAAGTTTAAAAATTTGAGAGCTGTAATAATTATTTACTTTGTAATCTATGCCTATCTCTGCGTTGCTTATGAGACCTTGCGTCAATGCCTTTGAAGATCTGTCAAAAGGGTGGTGCGCTACCTAAGAAAGCTGGACTTAGAAGGGAGGCTAACTTGACTCCTCCGGCGATCTGGGATCTTAATCGATCATTGGCCATAGGACTCATTAGTGTCATTTTCTAGACTCCTAACCTTAGATAAACCCTGTATTTAATTGATAATATATTCTTTGAAGTTCAAAATTTTTGGGGCGTTAAAGACCGGCCACCAATGGTACCTGACGGCCACCATTTGTAGCTGATCGGCCATCAATGAAGAAGGCTGCTCTGTGTGCTCCTGCATGGGATCAGAGGTGTTCTGGGAACTGGCACAATTTTCAGTAGTCCAATATGTGCAAACAGAGGCTGCAATGGCAAGGTGGTGGATTTTCGGGTGGAAACCAACTGAGCATGCATGTGTCCCTCGTCCCAAGGCCATTTATTCATGCAAGTGTTGTAACTGTTTAATTAGCTTAGATAGTTAATTATTTAATCGTTTTAATTAGCTTAGAATAAGTTAGTTAATTCGCTTTGTTTTGTAATATTTAATTAGCTTAGAATAAGTTAGTTAATTAATTGTGTTGTAATAGTTAGCTTAATTAGTGTAGCTAGTTGGTTAGCTCTTATTCAGTAGGACCCTCCTTCGTGAGGGCGTAATGTTGTAATAACTGTGCGTGCATGTGTGTATGTCTTCCAACCCCACATCTTTCTCCCTTTTATTTAATCACTTTCGATGGTTAGATTAGGGACATTTTCAATTAGCATACCTTATGCTTGCATGTTTGCATCCATTCATTTGTCTTGCATCATTCAAACTACATTGCTATTTCAATACTTCTTTGAATACATGTTTAATCGCATGTTGTTCAAATCAATCAATACGCCATATTAGTAGGCGAGCCTATTAATTGCATTATTGCATGTATTGCATTAGGCATCTTTGTATAGTTAAGATCATGCATCTTTCTAACTAGTTTCTGTTTTGGCTTGGAGTACTCGGCAATTTTTATGCTTTAGCATACTTGCATGAGTGTGATTGCCATACTGCCATGTTTCGCATGCTTTCCATGAGGCTATGTGCTTACTTGCTAAACTGCATGAATGCTTGTGGATGAAGGCTTGTTGTTTGAATTGGAACCATTCAACGAATACATGATTTAAGCCCACTTTGTTATGGCAAATCATGTTTTAAGCCCATCTTGTTTGATGGCAAATCTGCGTTTTAAGCCCACTTAAAGGTGGCAACTTCAAACCATTTTCGAAAATAAACATGAATTGTATTGTTCCAAGTCTTGCGACTAGTCTATACTTTCTTGTGTGCGCCACATAGTAAAGTTAGCTAAAAACCAAAATAAGAACACATAGTGTTCATAAAAGAACATATCATGATTAGTGGAGGCCGATCTTTGATCGGGCAACCGAGGATGCTCATTTCAGGACCTTTCCCTCTCGTACCAAAGTTCCCGAGCCGAGGCAACTTTGGTGATGACATACATGTGGCCTTTGGCACGAGTTAGGGTTTCCTAAATTTCGCCAAAACAAATATTTAGGTGGCGACTCTATAATCTGGCAAAGTAGTCCAATTTGGAATTATTTGTTTTAAAATTGATTTTCCAAAAGGGTTTGCCGGATTGGACTCTTTGGTGTTTATCAGTTTCACATTGCACTTGTGAGACTAGATTCAGAACCGCGGGATTCCGAACTGTGAGGCCTTTTTTTCAAACCCTTTCCGAAAGGTGAGGGCGCGGAAAAAGGTGAGTCCACACACCCTCATCCTATCTCCACCACCTCTACCAACCCACCAACGCTCCCATCTCTCTGCCACCACCCATCTACACCGCCTATCCCCTTTTTACCTCACCGCGCTACCTTCAATTCCTCTCCAAAAAAAACCCAACCTAGAACGCCGTGTAATGCCCTGGAAGAACACCTCCCAATCCTGTTTACTTGGGCATTCCGGCCATACAGCACACACCATACAAATATAGACAAAAGTAATGAAATAACATTCATTAAATTTCGTTCCCTTTTAAACTATCCCTAAGATTTACATTACCATCTCATTGCATCCATGAACAAAACAAAATAGTTCAAAGTTAAGAAAATATACAACGCAAGTCGACTTCCTTCAAAAATGTGTTCCTTATTACCCTAGCATAAAACTAACATCCAATTACGATACAGCCTTGGTCTTGAACACAAAAGATTTCAACAAAAGGTTTCACACTCCAAAAGGGTTCACACTCCAAATGGGTTTTCTTCTTCCCGAGAAATCACTTAAGAGATGCTCAGTTTTCATTTCCTGAAATTGGTCAGCTTTGGGATGAGCAAAAGCTTAGTAGGTAATGAATTTAACAAGTTATATAATTAATTGAAAGACACATGATCATGCAATGCAAACATTTGAAATATAGAAATGAAGATGTATATAAGTATCTATGTATGTGAGTGAAAGCATACAATGCTTGAAATTTGTTCAATCTTTCCACATTATGACATCCCAAGTATGAGCCAAAAATCAAAGCATACATATATAGATATGGTTTTATATACTGAAAATAGTCACACATTTGCCAGCTCTAGGATCGGTCGGGCAATGGGCACCCAAAAATATTTTCCCTTCCACATTTGCCAGCTCCATAATCGGCGAGGACGCAGACACCTAAAACCATGTTTTTCCACATTTGCCGGCTCTAGAATTGGTGGGCTCGTAGACACCGAAAAATATTTTCTTACATTCGTCCAGCAATATGTGCAGACAAGGCAATTGGGCACCTTGACTCCTCGCGCGAATACCAATTACATTACACAACTCAAAAACCAACCCGACTCACTACCTAGATTTATAGACTATTTACCCCCTTCCGCTTTTCAACAATCACTTCATCATAGTGTCAAAAGAGAAATTTGGAATGCATATGACGCATGAATATATAAATCTTCAATTTTCCCTACAATAATTTCAATTCATAACAGTTCACTACTTTATACATCAATAATGGAGGATACCTCATTATCAACCTTCACCAACTCAAGGTGTATATAGAGAAAATTTTCAAATCTTACATTTCAACCTGAAAGTTAAGTAAATACATTCAATTTCATGTTTTTAAAACCAATTGAGCAAAACCCCTCTTTATTGAACAAATCAAAAAACTAGGGTTTATGGAAAATTTGGCATTTTCTCTCTTTTATGAATTAAGGACTATTTTTCCTCATCAACAATGAAAATCATCAATAAAAGACATAATTCCATCCAAAAATCATGAATTATTGACCACATTCTTCGAAATCATTTATTAACCAACATAATCCATACACATATACATACAAATATATATATATATATATAAGGATGAAATATCTAATGAAATTATCACATATGGGTCTCAAATCAAAGATATAACAAGTTAAAGAGACCCTTACCTCAAGATTGCTAGTTGAAGATGAGAACCCTCTTAAAACTTTGGTAAAATTACGAAATAATTGGTAGAACTCTTGATCCAAGCTTTCCTTTCAACCTCCTTGAAGGATCTAGGGCGAATCTAAGATAAAAATTGGAGAAATCAAGTGTTTGGGGCTCTAGGGTTTCGTTATTGAGGAGAGAGAGAGAAGAGAGGAAGAAAGAAATAAAGATTTTAGGCCAAAAAGTGACTTTAAAGTGCATGATATCGACCAGACTGCTCGAGCGGTCAAAGCTTGGCTCGAGCAGTGAAAAGAAGCTCATAGAATCTCTGAAATTCATGCAAACTGCTCAAGCGGTGAAAGGTTCGCTCGAGTGGACTTGCTTTCAACACAGATACTTAAATTTCAAATGGGCATAACTCTCTTGTTCGAACTCCGTTTTAGGTCTTTCTTGTGTCCAAATCGAAGCCCCAGAAGGACGCTTTCTAATGGTTCTAGCCTCACATACAAATTCAAAGTGTGGAAAGAGAAAAGGGCAAAAGAGTGAAGACTACTCATGGGACAATTATCCGAATCAATGTTTTTGGTCCAATCTTACTTTGCCTTTGTGACATCACCCCAATCAATACTCTAACATTAACCAAAGAGGCTCCAAGTACAATAATAAGAGTGTCAAAAGCAATCCCATGAGTTTAAGAAGTACAGAGCGTTACAAACTCCCCACCTTAGGAAATTTCATCCCTAAAATTAAACAGTTCAAGATCTAAAGTTTTGACAATACCATGTGAAATAGAGATTGGAACTAACACTCCCACCAACTAATCACAAATGTCTTTTGCTCAACAACAAGTTCCTAGAAGATTCTCTCAACACAAAAGATTTCGCGTGATGAACAAGAAACAAGTCCCATGAAAAAAGATAAGACAACCCAATGATGTAAGGGGTAGAACAATTCACAGTAAAATTACAACCACCACTCCAGAATCTAGTTAAAAAATCTAAGGTTAACTTTCATAGTTTCAGGTTCCACATTAATATTCAACCAAAAGGATTACCAAGGCCCACTCAACCCAGATAGGTCGCTTCCATTATGTATGGGCCCCCATTTAGTAGGATTAGACAAGTCACGAGCACCTCTAATAAGCCACAAGAACCTATCGATTCCACGAAACTAAGGGTCAAGGGTAAAAGTCTCACTAACATAGCCTATAGTACTCCTGCCTCAGACAAACTTAACTTCTGGAGGATGACTCTCGGTTGTTTAACGACCTAGAACCTTAAAAAAATAATAATAAATAAATAAATAATAATAATAATAATAATAGTTCTCACATCACATTCACACTCCAAGAAATAACTACCGGTCACTTGGTAACCCAATTTTCAAAAGAATATCCCACATCACTTCAGAAGTCCTCAGCCTCCACTCATGAACAGAAAAAAAGGAGAAGGAAAAATGTTATGATAGGAATTCTATCCGCCAATCATGGCTTTTCGATGAGATACGACCTAGCAAAATCATGACACCACAGGTCGTGTTCTTGCAATACAGCTAGTGTTCCATATCCACACGTTACTCAACTGCGTTATTGAAACACTCAAAAGTTAACAATACCCAAAACAATATTTCCAGACCTTTGAAATTTTATGGGATTCATAATTGGTATAAAACTATATATATATATATATAAGGGATGTTTTAGGTACATAAAAGTGAATGGTAAATTGAAGAGTTTGAAAAGGAACGATTTTGTGAAAATAGTTCAGATTTATACATGTCGCAAGACTCGATACACCCACTTTCCCTTTAACTTACTAGTTTATCCATAACAATAAATTCTCAATTCTGGCAAAAATAAGGTCCTATACTTGATAGGAAAACTTCGTTCTCAAACATATTTCAACTGGTGACTGCTAAACATCACCCAACCAAGGATTCCATCATTACCATTACAATGTCGAAACCCCATCACAATCATATGGGTAACAACAATTCAAAATAAAAACAATAAGGTTAAATAAAACCAACAAAAAAGTTTTGCTCATAAACTTGGGTCGTATTCCCCCACAATTGTCATTACCAATTTCAAGCTTGCAAAAATAATTTTTCGCAACTAACCCATCTTAGGGATTACATAATACAACTAGAAACAAATACCAAGCAATTTGCATGACTTGCCACTCCCTTGAGTGACACACACTCACCAAACAATCAATTCCCATTCACACACCTCATTTCTAGAATTTAGATAAGTACTGATGTGACAACCCCGATCCGTAATAAAGTACTAATCCGTAATTAATGATGTAATTTAGTGTATAAAATAAGTTATGTGTTTATTATGTATTTTGCATGATCTTTGACTTTCTATCTGTTACTTGTAGAAATATCTGTCTAGAATTCTGTTTTAATACGAAAATTGAAAGCCTTATCAGCATCCAAAATTGGAATTGGTTACATGAATATGTTATTCGGAATTTTTAGAACCACATGGAAAATTTTATTAAAAATTGATTCAATCTGATTAATTAAGTTTTGTTTGGCAAGCCTTATGTTCTAATTAATGTATTATATCATCAAAACTATATATATATGAGTTATAAGCTCATTTTAAGCTCAAGACCCTCCATTCTTTGAGTGGAAAAATTTGGTGAGACTCTCTAGAGGGAGAGTGAGTGCACTTTAGTGAGAGAAAGCTAAGAGTTTGAAAGATTAAAGCTTGATTCTTGAAGATTAAGAAGAGAAGCTCTCAGATTTGCGAGAATTTGGCTTGTTCAAGACTCTAGGTGAGAATTCAAGACTTAAATATGAGTTTAAGCTATCAAGTAGATTAATTTAAGAGAAATTTGTGATTATGTACAAGAATTGAACTAAAGATGATGAATTTAGAGTTAATTCATACATGCATGCTTAGTTTTGTTTAATTTCATCATTTTGAATATGATTCATATCATCCATGTTGAATTTCAAAGAATTTGGGAGAAAAGTCCACATGCATGCATGAATATATAGAGTTTTACCATGTTGAGTTGAGCTTGAGCATTCAAGGTGTTATTGTGAATTGATTGGTACATGCATGTTTGAATTATCATCTTTTGAACCTTGATTTCATGTTTTGAAAAGGAATTTCTTACACGCATGGAGCTTATGAGCTCAATTTACTAATTTCATGAGTTTTGAAGAAGAGAGCTTGAAAGAATGTACATGCATGTTTTGCTTCTTAAGTTTCAAGATGAATTGTGAGCTATTGGCAAACTCTTGGGCCATGATTTTATGAAATGATCCTTAATTCATCATATTTTACAAGTTTACAATGTTATTTTGGGGCCCAAGAGATGTGTTTTGGAGAGTTGCATTCGAGTTTTGAGCTTGGAAGTGCAATATGGAAATCCCAGATAATGCTTCCCCGCTCGAGCGACGGATTCTATGCTCAAGCAACCACTCGGTGATCTTATACTTTCGCTCGAGCAACCAGAAGTCCGCTCGAGTGTGAAATGAAGGCTCCCAGAAGTTTCATGTCTTTGCAGACCGCTCGAGCAAAGGAATCTGCACTCGAGCAACCATTCATATTTTGCATGTCCGCTCCAGCGAGGAAAGCTACGCTCCAGCGGGGACCCTGTATTTAGAAATTTGACTAAGTGTTTTCCAATGCATTTTGGCATCCTCATTGCATCTTAGGCATTCCTAAGCCTTAATTTGGCCATAGTAATGAGGATATGAAGTAGAAACACACTAAGAAAGGAATGTACTAAGTTAAGAGATTACAAGGGTGTGTTTTAAGCAATGTGATAAGAAAGAACAAGAATCAATATAAAGAAAGCTAAGACGTGATGGCCATATGAATGTGCAATGATAAGATATGTTTATGTTATGTAATTTTGTGTTTGTAGGTCAACGTCCGAAGATTGATTGACCGTTTACAGGAGCCCACTGTGAGTAACATTATTGTAAAATATATGTTTATATGAATTATGTTCCAAATGTGATATGTTAAGTCATGATTTCTGAAATGATTATTTACGTGAACGAATGTCCTATGTTTAAAATCTATTATGGCATCCATAGATAGTTCCAAGTCATGGGGGACGGCTTGTAAATGTGGGTCCATGACATATATGTGAGTGCGAGATCTCGTTAGCCACTTCATTGCAGTGATATGTGTTTAATCGGTATCCGGAACCGATTACTCTAGTCAAAAGACGATATGTGATGTGTTCTATGGGATGTACCATTAGTATGTTCAGATATGAGAATGATTATGTTATGATTTGTCTTATGATTATGAAATGTTCGAAATTCGTTCACTAACCCCTTTACCTTAATGTTATTCGCTAGGCTTTAGCTCACTGTGTGTATATCTATGTATAGGTGGGCATTCTGGAGATCGAGCCTGAAGGCTTTTGTCTGGATCTGTGTTCTGTTGTCAGCCAACCATTGTGCCTCACGTGGAGGTTCCTGAAGTGTCACGTGTTTTGAGCTCTGGTTATTTATATATATAAGACTCGTTTTGTTTTTGTTGGCTGTACTTAAAATGCTACATGATGTGTGGGTATAACGTAAGAATGACTTTTGGTTATGCGTATTTAAAGTTTTAAATATTTCATTCATATAAGTCAGCACAGCTCATTGGACAATTCTATTTTTGTATTTGCTTCTGTTAGCCCCTTAATTTTGTTAAACAGTTCAGAGGCCTTCGGCAATCCAAGGATTATTGGCCGGTTACAATACTAAACCTATAGGAGCGGGTTTGGGCCGTGACAACTGAGATGATTCCTTGTCAACCCCTCCTAATGCGACAACAATAACTAATACACTACCTAAGAAAACCTTATATACTTGCACCATCTACCTATACTCACACAACACACTACATTTCTTGGAATCAAAGCCATGATACTAATTCTGAAGTTGTAATACGACTCCACACCACACTAAGATTATGATGTCCCACAAAATCAACCTAAATTCAATACATTCTATAGCACAAACTTACTCAATGACAACCTTTTATATCGTTAATAAATAAATTAATTTCATATTACAATAAAATTTCTCCAAACTTACTCAATATGCTTCTCTCACCAAAATAATACTACACCTCTAATACAAAATTTTTAACTAAAATCATATTTTCAACACTCCAATCCAATCACTACTAAAGCTGCTCCACCGTTGAAAAATAGTTTAACTCGAAAAGTCATTCACCATAACTTTTCAAAATGAAAAAATAAAATATAATTCTCACAACTGCTCAAGTCACAAAACAATGACACCGACTACCACATCAAACCCACCACAAAAGTCTACATGAATCAAGACACAAGATTATACCAACAAATGTTCATTGTTGTATTTACCTTGAAATTTCTTCCGAAGTCTCTAGTCAGCTCCCTCCTACTCAAACTCTAAAGATATAACCATGAGCCATAATACCACTTATTCACTCTAAGAAATTTTCTCTGCCAGCAACAGTCATTCCAAAACAATCTCCATGACTAACCAAATAACAAAATACTTCGTATCAATTTATTTCCTGAAGAGGAGTCAACCGAACAGTTTCTTCAAAAATAATTTCACCATAAAACATGATGTAATAAAATTAAAATAAGAGATCGACCTCTATCAAGCAAAACTAAACACCTCTTAATCTCATTTAAGCTTAAGTACACTCAACCTAACCTCATAAACAATACTAGACTAACACACCAATAACAAAATTCTCACCACCCTCGTAGGGAAACGAATGACTAACAAGGAACTCACAAATTTCGCCTCAAGGATACAAGACAACTTATGTTAAAAGATAAGGGATACAAAACAAATCTCCATTTTATTTCTCTGAACCACATCATCACAACACCAAACATAACCCAACACAATCATGTGTACCCCCGGTTTACATAATTTCTGACATATAATTAAGGGTAACTTAAAACAAATTAACATTAATCTCTCACGGTGGATCAAGAATATATTTCTATAAAAATACTCAAATCACAGTTATATCAACCATCTCAAGGAACCTAATCCTAATCTCCATAAAATCACAACATTCTCCCAAGATCATTTCAAAAATTTCTCTAAAGACATTTGTTTGCTAATACTATTCCCGAGACACCAATCACATCATATCCCTAAACATTCGTATATTGCACTTAAGTACCTCAACAACCAACACTGAGAGAACTGACTCCACCAAACTCGAAAATATTCAAAACTTGGCTACACATCTTAAAATGTCCACTCACAAGTCACCATTTTTACTACTAAAAATTCCACCAAATAGCGCAATCCCAATCAAATCTAATCTCATCCTAATCTATTCTAGAATTCTTTACCTAGTTCATTCACTTATGATTCACAACAGAATTCTGAATAAAACAAGCTCTCTAAGAAGCACATCCTTTACTACATAGAATTTCTTCGCCTTTAATGGTAAGACAAATTTGGGGTGAGACCACTAGATAATTGGCAATACTATTGACAACAACTCAATGTAATTTAAATAATAGCGTAGCCTATCGAACACAGTGAAGAAGACAACCTCAGCTTTAACTATATAACTTGTATCACCACAATTTACACCCTTTCCATTCATAACACTTTCATATATATATATATATATATATAACTCTTATAAAACTTGAACTCATAATCCGAAATAATCATAATTAACAATTATCAATCATTCTAAATTGAAGGTCTCGACTAAACTCAAGGGTACTATAATCTGGTATATGAAGAACATAATTATACTCGTTCTGTCATGGCATGCATCAAAACCAACCCCAGACAATTGTATACATTTCTCGTATCCATAACTCTTACCTCATAACAAGGATGGAACATGAAGGGCACACCTATATGTCAACAAGTCAAATACCACCTCTTATGAAGATTTTCCTATTTTAACCACATCAGTTATTTCAAAATACCTATCATAAGTCTCAGTTTATTCATAACAACTCCACGCTTGACTCATGGTATCGATGTTTATAAAGCCAACCCTTAAGACACCTATCATATAGCCTCTTCCTTATGCTACTCCACCAAACGAGTTAAATATAACTAACTTCACCTAGTTTGAGATAGTTTCAAAACTAGTTCATATATTCCGATATTAACATTCCAAAATGCTCACCCTTAGGTCACTCTAATCGTTCTTAAGGTCTCAATCAATGTACATTACCATAAGGTTTAATCCTTACCTCACTTCACTTCTAGGACCTCCCTTCTAACCTATTTTCAAAATTTCAATGTGAGTTTATGAGATAATTTCAACTTTTCATTACCACAAACCATTTACCATACAATAAAAAAATAAAACTTTACCATCATAAGGTCACAATTCCATCTCATGAACTTGCAAAATCGATAAACCAAGGTTCCACACCAATCTCATAATCGCATATTCTTGCGTGATCCCAAAACGATATATCTTACCAATAAAAAGTGGTGCCAAAGATTTAAGTCCCAAAAAATTTCCCCCATTTGGGGTCACTCACGTCCCTTCATCCCATAAGAAAATAGAGATAAGGTTTAACCCACACTTAAATACTCCACACAAGATCTCACACGCCAAACCCAAGTTATACATATGCCTATACATGTATCTACTTCCATATAAGGTAGACCACATAAGCACATAATCACATAGAGAACATATGGATCACTCTCCTAAGATATCAACTTGGTCCATGGCTCTCAAAGACCTCTAGGTGGAAAAAGCATTGATCAAGTGCTTTTCCAAAAGGATTTTGATGAATGCAATGGACACTAGTCCTAGAAGCTTAACCCCATACCCACAAAGCCACATAAATACACAAAGCATGCAAAGCACATAAGCGCCCCATCGTAGTCTAGTAAACCTATTGTGACAAATGTCACTTCCCATGAGCCCAAGGTATTCAAACCTTGTTGGCTTTGATACCAATTTGTAACACCTTGGGAGAACACCTCCCAATGTTGTTCACTTGGGCATTTCTGCCATACAACACACGCAATAGAAATAGAGACAAAAATAATAAAATAACATTCATTACATTTCGTTCCCTTTTAAACTATCCCCTAATATTTACAATATCATCTCATTACATCCATAAACAAAACAAAATAGTTCAAAAGTAAGAAAATATACAACAAGACAAGTCGCAAGTTGGCTTCCTTCAAAAATGTGTTCCACTAGCATAAAATTGACATCCAATTACAATACAGCCTTAGTCTTGAACACGAAAAGATTTCAACAAAAGGTTTAACACTCCAAAAGGGTTTTCTTCTTCTCAAGAAATCACTCAGGCGATGCCTAGTCTTTATTTCTTGAAATTGGTTAGCTTTGGGGTGAGCAAAAGCTCAGTAGGTAATGAATTTAACAAGTTATATAATTAAATGAAAAACACATCATCATGCAATGCAAACATTTGAAATATAGAAATGAAGATGTATATAAGTGTCTACGTATGTGAGTGAAAACATGCAATACCTGAAATTTGCTTAATCTTCTACATTATCCACGGGTGGTAAATATACTATGACATCCCAAGTATGAGCCAAAAATCAAAGCATACATATATAGATATAGTTTTGTATACTGAAAATAGTCCCACATTTGTTGGCTCCAGAAACGGCGGGGCGATGGGCACCAAAAACATTTTCCCTTCCACATTTGTAAGCTCCATAAACGGCGGAGAAGTGGACATCCAAAGCCATGTTTTTTCACATTTGTTGGCTCTAGAAATGGCGGGCTCGTGGACACCCAAAAACATTTTCCTACATTCGTCTGACGATATGCGCAGACAGGGCAATTGGGCACATTGACTCCCCACGCAGGTATCAATTACATTACACAACTTAAAAACTAACCCGATTCACTACCCGGACTCGTAGACTATTTACCCCTTTTGTTTTTCAACAATCACTTCATCATAGTGTCAAAAGAGAAACTTGTAATGCATATGATGCATGAACATATAAATCTTCAATTTTTCCTACAATGATTTCAATTCATAACAATTCACTACTTTACACATCAATAATGGAGGATACCTCATTAACAACATTCACCAACTGAAGGTGTATCTAGAGAAAAGTTTTAAATCTTACATTTCAACCTTAAAGTTAAGTAAAAACATTCAATTTCATGTTTTTTAAACCAATTGAGCAAAACCCCACTTTATTGAACAAGTCTTAAAACTAGCATTTATGGAAATTTTTGGGGTTTTCCATCTTTTATGAATTAAGGACTACTTTTCCACATCAACAATGAAAATCATTAATAAAAGACATAAGTCCATCCGAAAATCATGAATTATTGACCACATCCTTCCAAATCTTTTATTAACCAACACAGTCCATACACACATATATATAGGGATGAATATCTAATGAAATTACCACATGTGGGTTTCAAATCAAAGATCTAACAAGTTAAAGACACCCCTACTGTCACGACCCAAACCCGCTCCTATAGGTTTAGCATCGTAATTAGCCAATAATCCTCGAATTACCAAAGGCCTCTAACCTGAATATGATAAAATATAAGGGGCTAGCGGAACAAAATAGAGAAACATACATAGTTCATTGAGCTGTGTAGACAAATATGGGAGAGAAGTTTCAAAAACTTTATATCAAAGGCAAGACGTCATAATTACAGTACTTCACGTCACATATATATATATATATATATATATACAGATAAACAGAAACTTGTTCATAATCCAAAAAGAAAACAAAGTCTTAACGCTCACAAAACATGACCACTCGACTCTTTCTAGAACCACCTCGGGAGGCACATAGGGTGGCTGACAAAACAGCAGTCCAGGCAATCAACTCTAAACCTGGTCACACGAGCGAGGGCCACGTGAACTACGAATGCCACAAATACATTTTAGAAAAATGGACATTAATTTATGATTCATAAAATAGCATTTCAGAAAATAGATCATATCGTTTAGTCAAAAAATACTTTATAGAGTTATTACTCATAGATGGCTCCGGTTGCAGACAGACAGAACAAACTAATCAAATGGCTTACGGCGTGTGACCTGTATAAACATAACAGATACCAATAATGAAACTCATGCTCGGATAGTACTTAACATATTGCATTTCATTCTTAGCGTGTTTCCAGTCCTTAACCTCATTATTATGTCATAATTATGGCCAAGAATGCCTAGGATGCAATGAAAATGCAAAAAGTGCACTTCAGAACACTTAGGCAATTATGCTGAAAATAGGGCCTCGCTCGAGCGCATCCTCCTTTGCTCGAGTGGACGGTCAAAGATGTGAGTGGTCACTCAAGCGCAACTTCCTTCACTCGAGCGGTTTGTAAACTTTGCAAAAGTACTGGTTGTGTGAATTTTTCGCTTGACGGCCGCTCGAGCGTGAGACTGAAGTCATCGCTCAAGTGGTCTGCAAAACATGTGAACTTCTGGGAGCATACATTTTACACTCGAGACAACTTTTGGTCACTCGAGCGGACATGCAAAATCAAAGGTGGTCGCTTGACCGTCAGATCTATCGCTCAAGCTTAGAGACAGAATTCTAGAATTTCCAGATTGCACTCCTAAGCTCCAAAGCTCGAATCCAATTTACAAAACAGCTTCTTTTGGACCAAAAACTTGAGGAAGCACTTGGAAACTTGTCAAACATCAAGAATTCAAATCCATTTTGCAAAATCAAAGCCCAAAAGCATGCCAATTATGCAAAACGAAACTCAAATTTTTGAAAACATAACATGCGTGTAATACCTTGACTTCAAAGCTTCCAAATCATGATCAAATGAGGTCAATAGATGGAAAACATGATAAACTCTCAAAACTAAGGTAGGATTGAGGCATGCATGTGAGAATTCCTAGCAATTCAACTCAAAATGCAAGATAATGTGCATGCATGCATGGTATGATCCATATTTCTTCATTCTAGCTCAATTCTCATGTAATTCCACTAAATTCTCTTGAATTAAAGGTCTAGACATCATAAGTATGCAATCTGAGGGTTGAATTCTTACCTCAACTTCTCAATTAATATCTAGAAGGTGAATTCACTAAGGTTCCAAGCCAATTCCAAGCCAACTCCCTTGAATTCTCTACCAATTCCTTTGTTTGAATTCAATTTTCTTCTCTCACACACTCTTTCTCTCTCTTACACACATTTAGAAGCTCAAGGATGAGGGAATAAGAGTTTAATGTGAGTGTCTCGAGTCAAATAAGCCTTATATAGGCTTGATTAAGAGTTGGCTAATTACACTTTAATTAATCAAAGCAATGACCATTAATTTATTCTAATTAATTTGTTCCGAATCGCGTTTCAATTGAACCCACCACAAATTCCTAAAAATTCCAAATAACACATATATTAAGTCAATTTTATGATCGAATGCCGATACGGCCTTCAATTCACAGAATAAAACAGAAACACAAACAAATCTTTCTATGATAGACAAATAGAAACACAAAGAATGCAACGCACATGCAATTAATTTAGAATTTCCTCTTAATTAGTCATTAGGCATAATTAATCATGGTTAATCGACTAATCATAGGTCGGGGTTGTTACAGTCTTCCCCCTTTAAAGAGTTTGGTGCTCCAAACTCACATTACCTTCATTTTAGAAGAATATCGGATTCAAAGGAAACAAATCAGGGTATCTCTTCATCATGTCCTCTTCCATTTCCCATGTTGCATATATCCCTCCTAGTTTTTCCAATCCAATTTTACCAAGGGTATTTCTTTGTTCTTCAATCATTTGATTTTGTGATTCACAATCTGAATTGGCCTCCCTTCGTACATATAGTCATCCTTCAGAAGCACATGGATCAACTCAGTCACATGGAATGGATCTCATAAATATTCCCGAAGCATCGAAACATGAAAAACATTATGCATACGTTCCACGACTGGAGGTAAAGCTACCCGATATGTCACCGGGTTGATTTTCTCAACAATATCGTATGGCCCAACATATCTTGGTGCCAATTTGCCTTTCACTCCAAACTGCATTTTCCCTTTCATAGGAGTCACTTTGATGAACACATGATCCCTGACTTCATATTCTCGATCCTTTCTTCGAACATCCGCATAGCTCTTTTGGCAGCTTTGTTTAGTTTTCAATCTTTGTTGAATCAATTTCATATTTTCTGTCATCTGTTGCACAAGTTCTTGTCCTAACAAAGGTCTGTCACCTACCTTAGCCGAACAAATCGGAGAACGACATTTTCTCTCAAACAAGGCTTCATAGGGAGCCATGCCAATACTTGAATGGTAGCTGTTGTTATACACAAACTCAGCCAATGGTAAGTAGGTCTCTCAATTGCCTTGGAAATCTAGGGCACATATTCTAAGAATATCTTCCAAAGTCTGTATCATTCTTTCTAATTGGTCGTCTGTCCGTGGGTGATGTGTACTACTCAGTCTTAACTCAGTTCCCAAAGCTTGTTATAGACTCTGCCAAAATCTTGAGGTGAAATTAGGATCCCTATTAGACACAATAGATACTAGCACACCATGCAATCTCACAATTTCATTCACATATATGTTAGCCAACTTATCCGCATTATAAAAAGTTTTGACAGGTAAGAAATGTGCGGATTTAGTCAAACGGTCAACAATTACCCAAACAGAGTCCATACCTCGAGAAGAGCGAGGCAATCCCACAATGAAGTCCATAGTAATATGCTCTCAATTCTATTCCAATATTGGAAGCGGCTGAAGTAACCCAAAGGGTCACGGATGTTCAACTTTTACTTATTGGCAATGTGAACACCTAGCCACAAAATTAGCAATGATTTTCTTCATTCCTAGCCACTAGAAATTTTGTTTCAAATCATAGAACATCTTTGTATTCCCTGGATGCATAGAAAATTTCAAACTGTGAGACTCAATCATAATTCATTTTCTCAAATCCAGACAATCTGGTACACAAAGTCGGCTCTGAAATGTCAACATATTGTTTTCCAATACAAATCCTGGTTTTGGTTTTGAATCAATCTCATCAAAAAGTTTCTTCAAGAACTCATCTTCATGTTGTTTCTCTTTAATCTCTTCAATGATTGCAGGTTGAACAGAAATGGTGGCTAAGATCCCGCCCTGTTCACGCATCACAATTTCAATTTCATTTCTTTCTAGGTCGCATATCAAATCCTTTTGACCGGTGAGTACGCATGACAAATTCCCAATAGATTTTCGGCTCAAGGCATCTGCAACGATATTGGCTTTCCTCGAATGGTATAAAATTTGCAAATCATAGTCTTTAATCAACTCGAGCCACCTCCTCTATCTCATATTCAATTCCCTTTTAGTAAAGAAATATTTTAAACTTTTGTGATCGGTATACACTTCACAAGTTATGCCATACAAATAGTGACGCCAGATTTTCAAAGCAAAAATCACAGCTGCGAGTTCAAGGTCATGGGTCGGATAATTCTTCTCATGTGATCGAAGTTGATGAGAGGCATAATCAATCACTTTACGATTTTACATTAGTACACAGCCCAAACCTTTTTAGGAAGCGTCACTATAAATTTGAAACCCGTCAGTCTCATTAGGCAAAGTCAAAATTGGTGCAGTTACTAACCTGGTCTTTAACTCCTGAAAGGCAGACTCTCTTTATTGTTCCAATCAAATGGCACCTTTTTCTATGTCAACTGTGTCAATGGCATGGCAAGTTCGGAGAAGTCTTTCACAAATCTGCGATAATAGCCTGCAAGCCCCAGAAAACTTTGAACTTCTGACACATTGGTTGGTCTTGGCCAGTCCACAATAGCTTCAATTTTCTATGGATCAACAGAGATACCATCCTTGTTGATTACATGCCCCAAAGATGCTATATTGTCAAGCCAAAATTCACATTTGGAAAATTTCCCATACAATTTCTTTTCTCTTAGAATCTGTAAAGCAGTTCTCAAATGATTCTCATGCTCTTCACTGATTTTGGAGAAAATTAGAATATCATCAATAAACACAACTATAAATTCATCCAGAAATTGTCTAAACACCCTATTCATTAAGTCCATAAACGCTGCAGGTGCATTAGTGACTCCGAATGGCATTACCAAAAATTCGTAGTGCCCGTATCTAGTTCTGAATGCAGTTTTCTCTACATCTTCTGCCTTGACCTTTAACTGGTGATACCCTGATCTAAGGTCTATCTTAGAGAACACTTGTACTCCCTGGAGTTGGTCAAATAGATCATCTATTCGGGGTAACGGGTATTTATTTTTGATAGTGACTCTATTCAATTCTCGGTAATCTATACACAATCTCAAGGACCCGTTTTTCTTCTTAACAAATAAAACTGGAGCACCCCAAGATGAAGTGCTCAGTCGGATGAACTTTTTGTCTAACAATTCTTGAAGTTGGCTTTTCAGCTCTTTCAGTTCAGAGGTTGACATTCGATATGGGGTTTTTGAAATTGGTTGTGTTCCAGGGACAACATCAATAGTAAATTCAATCTATTTTTTAATCAAATCTCCAAGTAATTCATTGGGAAACACATCAGGAAACTCGTTAACTACCGGAATGTTCTCGACATTAGCATGATTACGCTTAAGGTCAAAACACAACACAAATAACCTCGACACCCCTTTCGTAACAGTTTGCTGGCTTTCATTAAAGAAATTAAATACAATGATGGAACTACCCTATTCCCAGCAAAACAAATTTAGGTAATCCCGAAGATCAAAATACAACAGATTTATTCACACAATCGATAGTTGCACAGTACTTCATTAACCAGTCCATACCCAATATGCAGTCAAAATGATCAATTCCCAAAGGCAACAAATCAACGTACAATGTCATATCACCAATCATTATAAGCAAATATCATAGAACCTCTAGATGGCGTAGATACAGATAGTAAACAGTTCATAGGTTCTAAAGTTCTAATTAATTTCTGAGAAAAAGCATGCGAGACAAAGGAATGTGTGGAACCAGAATCTATTAGCACGTAGGCATTCTGAGCATAGATAGAGATTATACCTAACACCACTAATTCAATATTCTGTACATCGCTAGGCACAAGTGCCAAAACTCTACCTTGTCTTAGAGGTTCTCTCGCTGTATTAGCTATCACATTTGTTCTTGATCCAGAAGCAGATCCTGCTAAACTTGCTGTAGGACGGTTAGCATCATCGGATCTCAGTGGACAATCTCTAACCATGTGGCCAGTCTTGCCACACCGAAAACAAGCACCTGATGCACGGTAACATGTGCCTTTATGCTTTCTTCCGCAATCGGGACAGTTTGGAATAGATCCACTATTTTGACTAGAGCTGCTAGAGGATCCCATGCTCTGTCTTTTTGAAAATGACTGACCCTTCTTGAAATTGAATCTGAATCTTTTACCCTTCCATTCAGTTGTTGGAGCTGGAGCTTGTTTCTTTGCTGCCAGAATGGCCTCTGCCATCAATGCTCTATCAAGTACTTCTACATATGTAGGCAACTTCAGTATGCCCACTCGATCATACACATCCAGATCTAATCCCCACTCAAAATTTTGAGCCTTCTTGTAATCTGTGTCAACCATATAAGGAGCAAATCTAGCCTACTCAGTAAACTTAGTTTCATACTCTGCTACAGACATCTTACCTTGTTTAAGTTCTTGGAATTCAGAAACCTTTCGATCCCGAAAGCACTGCGGAAAGTACTTATCGTAAAAGATCTCGTTGAATTGAGTCCATGTCATGTTCCCATTATTAGTTCGAATTAATATCCACCATCTTTGAGCTTTACCTTTTAGGGTAAAGGTGGCCAATAGAACTTTCTGAGTCTCAGAGCAAGTAAACACTTCAAATAATTTTTCCATCTCAAGTAACCATGTCTTTGCCTCTAAGGGTTCAATACCACCTAGGAAAGTCGTTCGTTTTCATAAACTTCTGCGTTAGATTTATAATATCATTCAGTGTGTTTGGTTTAAGTTTTTTAGATTAAGTTTTTTAAAAATTGAGTTTTTTAGTTTTCGTAGTCTTTTATTTTTAGTGAATATTTTTTAAATTTTAAACATTTTTTTTTTTACTTTTTTAGATGCACCTTAGTTAGATGTATCTAAAAAGTAAAAAAATTTGTGAAAAAATATTTTAAAAAATTAATAAATACATAAAAATACAAAAAATGTACTGAATTCTTGTATTTTTTTTTTTTTTTGTATTTTTAGTATTTAGTGAATTTTTAAAAGATTTTTTTTACAATTTTTTTACTTTTTAGGTGTATTTATGTTAGGTGTATCTAAAAAGTAAAAAAAATTGCTTAAAATATTTAAAAAATTCAGTAAAAATAAAAAAATACAAAAAATAAGAAAGTAAAATTTTTTGAAAAGTATTTTTTGAAAAATGAAAACAAGCAAGCGGATTGTTATTTGACTCCACTTGGACCGGAAGGGGCGGAGGAGGCGGAGGTTTTTGTCTTTGCTACTGTATCATTGCTTCAGTTAGGGTTGCGAGCATCTGTTCCATTTAGCTCATCCAAGCCTTAGAAGATTCAATTGTTCCATCACTTCTTGTATTTTCCATTGCTATCGGTAAACAGGACAATAATAAACATAGGCATAATAGTCTTGTTCTCAGTGTTCAAGTCCAAATCAATTTGTTTCACATTAATTCATATGTGTTCATATCAATTCAGTTTAGTTCGTGTATGTTCTCATAGTTCACACACCCACACGTGTAGATGGAATGCCCCTAGTTCTTTTCTAGGACATCCTATAGCTCATATGGACTTGTGTGTGCTGTATAACACGTGCTCTAATACTCTGTCACGACCCAAACCTGCCCCTATAGGTTTAGCATCGTAACAAGCCAATAATCCTCGGATTACCAAAGGCCTCTAACCTGAATATCATAAAATATAAGGGGCCAGCGAAAACAAATAGAGAAACATACATAGTCCATTAAGCTGTGTAGACAAATATGGGATAGAAATTTCAAAAACTTTATATCAAAGGCGAGACGTCATAATTACATTACTCCACGTCACACACACATATATATATACAAATAAACAGAAACTTGTTCATAATCCAAAAAGAAAACAAACTCTTAGCACTCACAAAACATGACCACTTGACTCTGTTCGAAACCTCCTTGGGAGGCACAAGCGATCAACTCTGAGCCTAGTCACACTCCTAGCCTGGCGAATAATAACGGAGTAAAGAATTTAATGAATGATGTCCCTTAGCAAATTACAAATCAGAAACAAATTTAGATTCGCATACTTAACCAGAAATCATAACAGTTATATGTGGTACATCCATTTAGCTGTCATATCATATCAAATTTGTATAGTCGGTCACATAGGTCTACATCTTGTGCATAAGTAGCCATGGCATTGTTACCCCCAGGCTAGGGCCACGTGAACATAGGCCTTGGTATTGTTACCCTCGGGCAAGTGCCACATGAATATAAACCATAGTATTGTTACTCTTGGGCGAGGGCCACATGCATAGTGGTCATGGTATTATTACCCCCGTGCGAGGGCCACGTGAATTACGGATGCCACAAATACATTTCAAAAAAATGGACACTAATTCATGATTCATAAATAGTATTTCAGAACATAGATCATATCGTTGAGTCATAAAATACTTTACAGAGTTATTACTCACAGATGGCTCCGGTTGCAAACAAACAGAGCAAACTAATCAAATGGCTTACAATACGTGACCTACACAAACATAACAGATACACATAATGAAACTCAAGCCCAGATAGTACTTAACGTATTGCATTTCATTCTTAGCATGTTTCTAGTCCTTAACCTCATTATTATGTCTTAATCATGGCCTAGGAATGCCTAGGATGCAATGAGAATGCAAAAAGTGCACTTGAGAACACTTAGGCAATTATGCTGAAAACATGGCCTCGCTCAAGTAGAGGGTCAAAGATATGAGTGGTCGCTCGAGCGCAACTTCATTCGCTCAAGCGGTCAGTAAACTCTGCAAAAATACTGGTTGTGTGAATTTTCCGCTCGACGGTCGCTCGAGCGTGAGACTGAAGTCATTGCTCGAGCGCAACTTTTGTCACTCAAGCGGTCTGCAAAACATGTGAACTTCTGGGAGCATAGATTTTACGCTCGAGCCAACTTTTGGTCGCTCGAGTGGACATGCAAAATCAAAGGTGGTCGCTGTAGCGTCGGATCTATCGCTCGACCTTAGAGACAGAATTCTAGAATTTTCAGATTGCACTCCTAAGCTCCAAAGCTCGAATCCAAGTTACAAAACAAGTTCTTTTGGACCAAAAACTTGATGAAGCACTTGGACACTTGTCAAACATCAAGAATTCAAATCCATTTCGCAAGATCAAAGCCCAAAAGCATGCCAATTATGCAAAACGAAACTCAAATTTTTGAAAACATAACATGCGTGTAATAGCTTGACTTCAAAGCTTCCAAATCATGATCAAATGAGGTCAATAAATGGAAAACATGATAAACTCTCAAAACTAAGGTAGGATTGAGGCATGCATGTGAGAATTCCTAGCAATTCAACTCAAAATGCATGATAATGTGCATGCATGCATGGTATGATCCATATTTCTTTATTTTAGCTCAATTCTCATGTAATTCAACTAAATTCTCTTGAATTAAAGGTCTAGACATCATAAGTATCCAATCTAAGGCTTGAATTCTTACCTCAACTTCTCAGTTAAGCTCTAGATGGTGAATTCACTAAGGTTCCAAGCCAACTCCCTTGAATTCTCTACCAATTCCTTTGTTTGAATTCAATTCTCTTTTCTCACACACAGACTCTCTCTCTCTCTCCCACACATTTAGGAGCTCAAGGATGAGGGAATAAGAGTTTAATGTGAGTGTCTTAAGTCAAATAAGCCTTATATAGGCTTGATTAAGAGTTGGCTAATTACACTTTAATTAATCTAAGCAATGACCATTAATTTATTCTACTTAATTTGTTCTGAGTCACATTTCAATTGAAACTACCACAAATTCCTAAAAATTCCAAATAACACATATATTAAGTCAATTTTATGATCAGATGTTGATATGGCCTTGAATTTGCAGAATAAAACAAAAACACAAACAGATCTTTCTATGATAAACAGATAGAAACACAAAGAATGCAACGCACATGCAATTAATCTAGAATTTCCTCTTAATTAGTCATTAGGCATAATTAATCATTGTTAATCGGCTATTCATAGGTCAAGGTTGTTACACCTACCTCAAGATTAGAAGTTGAAGATGATAACCCAATTGAAACTTTGGCAAAATTACAAAATAACTAGTAGAACTCTTAATCCAAGCTTTCCTTTCAACCTCCTTGAAGGATCTAGGGTGGATCTAAATTAAACATTGGAGAAATCAAGCCTCCGTTTGGCAAAGCTTTCAAAATCTAGTTCCACACTCACTTTTGAGTGTTGTGTTTGTTTAGGGTTTTCAAATCACAATTCTACACTCATTTCTCAAAACTCATTTCAAAACATAATCATTACTTTTCAAAACTCATAACCAAACACATAATTCAAAACTCTTTTCAAAACTCCATTCAAATCAATATTCTAAAAATATTTTAATTTTGTTAAGATTTACGATTTTTTTAATTTTTTTAATTTTTTGAATATTTTTAAATATTTTAATTTTTAAATATTACAATTTTAATTTTTTTAATTTTAAAATATTTTATAAAAATAAATTCAAACTCTATTTTATAAAAATATTTTTAAATATTTTAATTTTTTTAAGATTTATGATTTTTTTAATTTTTTTAATTTTTTGAATATTTTTAAATATTTTAATTTTTAAATATTACAATTTTAATTTTTAAAATTTTAAAATATTTTATAAAAATAAATTCAAACTCTATTTTATAAAAATATTTTTAAATATTTTAATTTTGTTAAGATTTACGATTTTTTTAATTTTTTTAATTTTTTGAATATTTTTAAATATTTTAATTTTTAAATATTACAATTTTAATTTTTTAAATTTTAAAATATTTTATAAAAATAAATTCAAACTCTATTTTATAAAAATATTTTTAAATATTTTAATTTTTTTAAGATTTATGATTTTTTAATTTTTTTAATTTTTTTAATTTTTTGAATATTTTTAAATATTTTAATTTTTAAATATAACAATTTTAATTTTTTAAATTTTAAAATATTTTATAAAAATAAATTCAACTCTATTTTATAAAAATATTTTTAAATATTTTAATTTTTTGTTATGTATTTGGTTACGATTTGAGTGTAGAGTTGTGAAAGTAGTATGAAATTTCGAGTTATGTGTTTGGTTATGAGTTTTAAAAATAATTTTTTAATTGAGTTTTGTTTTATGTGTTTGGTTAGGATTTGAGTGTACAGTTATTTTTAAATTTAAAATATTAAAATTTTAAATTATTTTAATTTTTTGAATATTTAAATTAATTTGTTACTTATTAAATTTTTTAGATTATTTAAATTATTTAAATATTTATGATTTAAATTTTTTGAATATTTATTTTGAAAAAAAATATTTCCTTTGTAGTATTTTCAATTAAAAAATTAATTAATGTTATTTTTTGTTACTAATAAATTTTTTTAATTGAATTTTAAAAAGAGTTTGGTTATGAGTGTTGATCAAAATTTTCAATAATGTGAAAGTAATATGTTTTGTTATGAGTTATAACAATTTGAATTAAGTTTTGAAAACTCTTTTCAAAACTCATAACCAAACAAATTTTCTTACTTCACATGTCAAATCAAACTTTCAAAACTCAATTCTACACTCAATTCAAAACTCAATTCCACACTCAATTCAACACTTTATTCAAAAACCATAACCAAACAAATTTTCTACACTCAAATCATAATTCTAAAACACACAAACTCAAAATACAACTCATATTCTCAAATCATAATTACAAAGCTCTACCAAACGGAGCCCAAGTGTTTCGGGCTCTAGGGTTTCGATATTGAGGATAAGGGAAAGAAGAGAGGAAGAAAAAATAAAGATTTTGGGCCAAAAAGTGACTTTCAAGTGCCTGATATCGACCAGACCGCTCGAGCAGTCAAAGCTTGGCTCGAGCGGTGAAATGAAGCTCCCAGAATCTCTGAAATTCACGCAGACTGCTTGAGTGCTGAAAAGTTCGCTCAAACGAACTTGCTTCCAATACAGATACTTAAATTTCAAACTGGCATAATTCTCTCGTTCAAACTCTATTGTAGGTCATTCTTCTATCCAAATCGAAGCTCCAGAAACAATCTTTCCAATGGTTCTATCCTCACATCCAAATTCAAAGTGTGGAAAGGGAAAAGGGCAAAAGAGTGAAGACTACACATAGGATAATTATCCGAATCAATGTTTTTAGTCCAATCTTACTTTACCATGGTAATATCATCTCAATCAATACTCTAACATCAACCAAAGTGGCTCCAAGTGCAATAATAAGAGTGTCAAAAGCAATCCCATGAGTTTAAGAAGTACAAAGTGTTACACGCCGCCTCCACGACCCAACACTGCCCCGCCACTATGACCTAGCACTTTCACCCTTTTTCCACCCAGAGCTTGAAAGAGAGAGAACCCTATAGAAGAACACGAAGACTTGAGACAGGAATAAAGGGGTCGTGGTGGTTGGAGGAGGCGGGAAAATGGTCGCTTGTGGCTTGAGGCAGTGACAGTGGTATCGGAGGTGGGAGTGTTGCAAAAGATATGGTGCGGCAACGAGGATCTACGAAGGTGTTGGTCATAGCGATGAGATTGGAACTCTGCAAAATACTGGCCAATATCCTAAAGTCGTACCACTTTGCAATGATCTATCTGCTAACTGTGGATTAAACTTTGAAATTTATAACCCGCCTTCGAAACTGCTATGCTCCGCTATAGTTAATACATATATATTTTTTAACCTCTAATGAAATATCAAAATAAAAATAAGTGTGAAACAGATTTAAAATGTGAAGTCTATTATATATGAAAAATATTATGTAAAATTAGTTTGTATTATATATATGAAAAATATTATGCAAATTAGTGTTATATATTATGCAAATGTTTGATAATTGTTTAAGAATATATATATATATATATATATATATATATTAACCTCTAATGAGTATGAAAGTGAAAATGAGTGTGAAAGAGATTTAAGATGTAAAATTTGTTACAAATTAGTAGTTATATATATGAAAAATATTATGTAAAATTAGTTTGTATTATATATATGAAAAATATTATGCAAATTAGTGTTATATATTATATAAATTTTTGATAATTGTTTAAGAATATTTTTCAATTAGTTAGCAAATTGAAACTTTCCCAAACTACTCAAACCGCAATTTGATTTTTTGCAAACTGCCACTTGATTATTCGCAAACTGCCACCTGCCACATAGTTTTTGTTTTATCCTCAAACCGCATTGAATCGCACTGCATACACCCCTAGGTGGGATGACTGAGGGAGTGGTGGTTGAGGTGGTAGGGAACTATGAAGGTGGTGGTCGTGATGATGATGATGGTCATGGTCATGACAGTGAGATGGTGGATGGAGTGGTGACTATAGAAGCAAGGGGTGGCAGAATGGTGGCCAGAGGTCAATGGCGGAGTTAGGATTTTGGCTCAGAAGAGGCACCTTTAAACTAAAATCTTAACAAAAATTATAATTTAACTTAATTTTTATTTGATGGTAGGACTAAAAATTAATGCGATACAAAAGTTATATTTAAATATAACGTCAAGTTAACTAATTATTATCTTTATTGTTATTAATTTATTTTATATATGATGTTCATCATGGTTTAAAAAATAATTACATATACCCTCATAAAATATGAGAACAAAATTATATTAAGATGCACACACATATAGTGAGGATAGAGAAAGAAATGAGAAAAAGATGAATAAATAATATACAAAGGCTATTATATATTACTTGTTTTTTTCACCGTTTTGAATAATTGAATTACATGGCAATATATTATTAGTTGTCATTAATTATGTAATAATTATGTGTCGTATAAGAGGTGATATAAAACAGTGACAAAATATCAGTGATATATAACATTTCTCTACTATAAAATTTATAAGAATTTTTTTTAGCATAATTAAACATTTTTTTATTAAAAAAAAGTAAAAAAAAAAACAGTGATATAAAAATTTCAAGATATTACTTGGATTAAATTAAAATATATATTTTTATTAGAGGTAAAAGAATATTTTTTTAAAAGTTGAGGGGGGCACGTATCCCCTCTGGGCCTCACGTGCCTCCGCCCCTGCTGGAGGTGATGGTGGAAGGAATTAGGGTTTTTAGGTTTTGGGTGTAAGGAGAAGAATGAATGCCAGAGATAATGATAGGAATAAAATTATAAAAATTGTAAAACGATAAAATAAAAAATTTGAATTCTTGAGGATGTAAGTAGTTTGTTTTGTGGTGTAAATAGAAATTATCCGAAAAGTAAGTTGAAAAAGGACTGTATGGGTCATAAAACTGATGGTGGTCTTTAAATTGGTAGTGTGCTCATGTATGGGACTTAACCGTAACTAATAAACCTTGATTTTCTATGTCATAAATAGATTTTTATAATTTTTAAATATTGGGGTAACTATTTGCGTCACGGGAATAAGCATTAGGATAGAGATTTATTTTTAAATTTTTTGAATTAATAGGTCTAGGCTTAAAATTTTTTGAGCCAAAAAGATATTGATATATCTAAAATGACATCTATCTGTCCAAAGTTTATCTATTTATCTATCTATTCAAATGTCACATATTTATAAACGTATTATCTATTTACCAAATTATGTATCCAAATATCACTTATTTGTACACAGATTACCAATCTATTCATATATCTATGCAATGACATATATATGTCCATCTCACCTTCATCAGCCACAGTTGTTGAACACCGTTGATTGCCATTCATCAGCTACCGATGACTTTTTTAACAATTTTTCAATGTATGTCCTTATCATAAAAAAAAATATACGTGTATATATATTAAATCTTAGACAAAAAAATATATGCCCCATTGGTGTGAAGTTTTTCTCAATTATAACTTATTAACAATTACATTATTTTTTTGGGTCAGTTAATTTTCAATTTTTAGTAGTGTATAATTTCACGGGGTCTATCAACTGTCAAATTCTTAACACGTTTTATATTAACCGATAGTCAATGAGGTCTGAGTGCAGTGGCGTTGCCACCTTTGATTATTGTTGACCATCAATTGGTCAAAAAAACAAATTGACGAGTTATCCATTGTTCATGACAGGTTATCCAATGTTCAATACAAGTAAGGTTAGAGATTAAAAATTTAGATAAAATAACAACAAATAAATAAATTCACAAAAATAATATTTAGTTTAAGTCAATACTTGCTTGATGAGACTTGCATTTAGAATGAATTTAAATCGTACATTACTTTTTTGACATTTGTTTTCCCCCAATTCTTGATGCTTATTATTAATGATTGAAAATATCATGTAGCCAGTATCCACCCAATAATAGCAAAGATTGTGATAATTTTTCAAGAAAAACATAGACAATATTACCACATTATGCATATCATTGAGTAAACATATGGCCACTATTAGATTGTTTTCATATCGTCTCTAAGTTATCCAAACTTAGTTAATATATTTGAGAGGTCGCGCTACACATTACAAATTAATTTTGAGTTAGATACTTTAACATTTGAGTTAGATATTTGAGAGGCCCCACTACCATTGGCGCTGTTTTGGAAGTTGGGTTTTTGGTTTTTTTTTTTTTTTTTTTTTCACTAAAAGACAAATTGGTTACAAAATCAAAAAAAACAAATCCAAACAAAATATCACATCAAATGCCATAATCATTTTACTTTTTCTCTCACAAACATTACATCCAACCACAAAAAAATTCAACTATCTTCCCAAAAAAAAAAAATCTTCAATAATATCCTACAACTAAAAAACCTACAAAAAAACTCACTTCTCAAACACTCACAATATCAAAGTTTGGTCTTGAGTAGTTTCTAGTGCATTAAGTCTCTATCCAACTCTAATCTCTCGCCTCTCATTTTTCTGTTACCTCTAGATGCTATCTGGACGAGTCAATGATTTCGTAGGAGTAATGGACAAGAAATATTTTTTTAACATTCTATTGTAATTAAGTTCCTCATATGAGAAAAGTCATTTGATTCGTTTGAAAATTGAGAGCCAACCACTATACATTTCGGATTATAAATATGGATCCCAAAACATATTTCCTGTCTATTCCAAAAAAAATGGGTTGTAGGAAGATTTTGTTAGCTGTTTTGGAAGCAATGTTGATTGTTATGCTTCTACTGCCTTTTTCATCAAGTGGCTTCAAGGGAACTAGCTGGGACTTCCCACTTTCTTGTTGCAGGAAATTCTGCCTCACTTATATTTTCCCTTCTTTTTTTTTTTTTTTCCTTTCTCCCTCTCTCCTTTTATTAATCTAAATATGCAAAATGCAATTTATGTTTATTTTGACCCCAAAAAAAAAATAAATAAATAAAACAAAAATGATAAATTACAAATATACCCCTTGCGATTCGTTTAACATACAAATTGTTTCGTGTAGTTTAAGAAATTATATCTTATCCTTTGAAATTTCTAATTTCATAACAAATATTCTCATTTTATTAATAAATTATCAAATCAATTAATAATTTTTAATAATGTCAAAAATATATTTAAACTACTAATTTAAAAATAATATTATTGTATTGGATAGCAATTAGATAGTTTAATTTTTAATTAATTCAATTAAATAAAAATTTCTAAAAAGTAGGTTTTTATAATTTTTCAAATCACAAGGCAATTAGTATTAAAATATTGCTATGTTAATAGGGTTACATTACATTAAAATTTCATCTGGAATAGATTCTCAAATTTTAAATTCAATGTGACTTAGATATGGCTAAAAGGTATGACTAATTTGTTATTACTATATAAAGATTTTAAAATTTCAAAATTATAAATATATTTAGATGAGTCAATAGTTTTATGCCATGTGTATTTATGAACTTTAAAAATAAAATAATTTGTAAAATTTATATTAATACTTTAAAGCTCCTAAATTCTGTCATACCAAACGTCACTTTGCGGTTATATCTATATCTATACTTATATTTATATAGATTAATAAGAGAGCTTATCTGTAGTCTACCATTTGGACTGGACGTTCAGTCCGGATATGTGATCTCATTACGATTCTAACTTTAATAATTTAATGGTTAATTTTGAAAGGGCATCTTAAGAATCCTCCTTAGTTTTCTTCAAATTTTAGTTAAAGAGTGCTTTTGCTATTTTAGAAAATCACTTTTTCAACTACCACCTCAAACAACACTCCCTATCTTTTTCTCTATATGTTTTAAATATTTTAAAAATAATTTGGTGTAAGAGAATATCTATTTTTTAATTTTTAATTTAGTTAAGTTTAACTTTAATGAAAAAGTATTCAAAATGATCTTTAATTCTTTTATTAAATGTTCATCAAATTAAGGGAGAAACATATTTTTATTAAATTGAGAATTCATCAAATTTGAATCTGATGAAAAATTTAGAAGATAAAAATATTGGAGATGATTTCTTTTTTTCCATCAAATTTTAGTGCAAAAAAAATTTTAAAATAGGAGAATTTCAAAAACATATTAATAAAAATTTGATGAAAAAAAAAATTGAATAATTCATATCAAATTATTATTTTTTTTAAAAAAATTAAAACCAATTTGATAAAAAATATATAAATAAATAACGATACTCTAACATATGATATTGGTCTGGCTAAAACAGACATGATTGTAGCATTCTGTGCGTCCTATTATAATGGAACTATATTTGACTCTTTGATTACCTTGAATGAGAACCTTTTTAGTTGTTATTTGAGCCTTGGTTGAGGTGTTACCTATGTGGTTGAGTGAGATTGAATCAGAAACTTCAAATTTGAATAATTGTTATTGAGTAATTTTCACTCTTTCATCATTTTCTCTCTCCATACTTTGAATCTTGATGAGAGGCTAGAATCATTGAAAAGCATACTTCTGAGGCTTCAATTGGACACAAGAACGACCATAAACGAAGTCAGGATGAGAGAGTTATACCTATTTGATATTTGCGTTTCTGTGCTAGAAGTATGCTCACTCGAGCGAGCTTTTATTCGCTCGAGTGAACTGCGCGATTTTTAGAGATTCTAGGAGCTTCTTTTGTACGCTCGAGCCAAGCTTCCTTCGCTCGAGCGACCACGTCGCTAACAGACATTATAAATTGACTTTTTGGCCCTAAAACTCTATTTTTTCTCCCTCTCTTCTCCTCCCATCCTCCAAACCCAAAACCCTAACCTTCAAAACTCTTGATTTCTCTTCTATTTACCCAAGATTCACCCAAAATCTTTCAAGAATGTTCAAGAGCAAGCATAGATCAACACTTCTACTGATTGTTTTGCGATTTCATTGGAGATTCAAGTTGGGTCCTCATCTTTAGCTTCAAATATTGAGCTTCGAATCTTGAGGTAGGGATTTCTTTGCTGTAACGCCATAAATTTCTAACACAAATAATAATACAACAATCATGGCTCTTTCAAGGAAAGCCGAATATAAATCTCCAAATTTACATTACATGATATAATAGTTCTTCATACAACAATACATTAATCCAACAACAAGTAAATAAACAAATAAATACCCCCAAGGGTTTACAAGTTTCCAAGGCTAAAGCTTGGTTACACAAAACGGTTATTCAAACCCACACAAATACAGCCCTTGGCTTATACACAGAGTCACAGCAAAATGAGAGCATTGTACTCCCAACACACATACTTCCACACCCCTAGTTGGGTGGAATCACCACCTCTTTTCCTGCACAAAATTCCCATAGGGTGAGCATAAAGCCCAGTAGGAAATTCTTAACAAAGTATATACATTTTATACAAGTCTCAAGAGATGAAATGCACATGCCATGTCATGCCCTTTTTGAAGATAAATCACATTTTCATCTTTTGAAAACCACCATGCTACATGATATCATGCAATTTCAATTGTTCAAAACTTAACAATTTATTTCAAGGGCTGTAAATACGACTCTGGTAATCCCTAGGTCAGTGTCTGCAAGTAGACCATACAAGTGCTACTAATTTGTCATTTTTACCGGTATTAACCGGAAGGCTCGACACCTATCCGCGCAGGTTTTTGGTCTTTCACCCCGGACTCTCACGCCAACTTATTCAATATCATCTACACCACCTATCAAGACTTACCAACGTATTTACCCCAAAACCATTCCATAAAAACTTGTTTCTCAACATTCTGTTCTCAATGCAAGTTTTCAAATCAACTTTCAAAGTTTAATGTAATCAAATGAATTGATATGCCAATAGCATAAGATGAATATAAATACTTTTATTCCAATTCATCATCTAAGGAATAACACAATTCCCACTTCTCAAGTATCCTCAACAATCAGTCATTTCAAGACTATTTCAACATTTTAAACAATAATTTTCAAAATGGACAATAGTTCCCATATTCCCTGAAATTCATCATTTATATAAATATACATAAGAAAATTTTCAAAGATCTATTTATTTTGACACACAAAATAAATATAACAATATCATTCTTGAATTTTCAGTCTCTTAAAAAAATTCCCAAATTCTAGGTTTTCTCCCAAAACTATACAACTCAAATCTTTTGAAAGAAAACTTTCCAAAATCATCTTTTCTTCAATCAACGAAGATCAAAACCCATAAGATCATTTTAAAAGAACAAGAGACAAACCCACTTTCAAAATTGCTCAACTTCTTCAATCAACAATGAAGTTTCAAAGCTATCGAAAGATGATTTCGAAAATCATATAGATCTTGCAAAAACATATATATAACTCTAAGAAAATCCCTACCTCAAGTTTTGAAGAAGAAATGAGATGAAACCCCAAAATTTACGATGTCGAAACTCGATTTCCACCGCACACAACGAAGTCCTCGAGAAGTTATACAACTTTGATGAAGAACTTCGGTCTAACTCCCAACGAATATGGAGAAATCAAAGAGAGAATATGACTTCTAGAGAGAGAAGCTCCCAATCTGGAATTTTAGAGGGTTTTAGAGAGAGAGAGAACTGAAAAAGTGATATGAAATATCAGATTTACGAATTGATATAACATGGTTCGCTCGAGCGAGGAAAGCCCCACTCGAGCGTCAAATACACTAACCCAGTACTTTTGTAGATAGGTCAAACTTCTGAAACCAAACATTCTTTGCTCGAGCGCATAAATGGCCGCTTGAGTGGACAAGCAACTTCGAATGCATTTTGCATTTTTGCTTCGGGGGTGCTGCCCCTCGACCCCGCTAGGGCACTGCCCTCGACCCATCAAGGAGCGCTGCCTCCTCGACCCCCCCTAGTTGACCGGGCAGCTCGATCCCCTACCGGCCTAGTCGAAGTGGCAAAACATGAAAGAATGATCGAAACCAGGATCGCTACAACCTTCCTCCCTTAAAGAATTTCGTCCTCAAAATTTCAAATCAAACTACCCAAACAAAGGGGTTTCTAGCGATCAAAGCCATGCTATTTCATTTTCAAATCACAATACTAACTCTAAACCAAATTCCACCATTTCCACCATGGTTATCTCATTAACAACAACCTCCCAAATATGCATAAACATGAAATTTCCTAAAAAGTAATGGCAACTCTCAACAACCTTATGCTTAAAACAACAACGCACATATTAACTTGTGGTTAACAACTTTAAATATGTTTCCCTCAACACTAGGGAATATTACAAAGAAAAGTAACTTAAGCATTTTCAAACAAATCCGGATACTTAGAGCGGACTTTCGCCTCCCATTCCCACGTCGCTTCTTCAACCCCATGGTGTCTCCACATCACTTTTACCAATGGTATAGTTTTGCCCCGTAGCACTTGTTCCCGGGTATCTAATATTTCAACCGGCCATTCTTCATAAGAGACATCCTCATCTACCTCCAAGTCAACCCAATCAAGCACATGAGAAGGGTCGGGTTCATACTTCCTAAGCATAGCTACATGAAACACGTTGTGAACTCCCGAAAGTTGTGGCGGTAAAGCTAACCGATATGCCACTTCCCCAATTCGCTCTAAGATCTCAAAAGGCCCAATGAACCTTGGAGATAATTAGTCACTCTTACCGAATCTCATCAAACCCCGCATTGGTGAGATTTTAAAAAACACATGGTCACCAACTTCAAAAGATAAAGGTCGTCTCCTTTTATCGGCATAACTCTTTTGTCGGCTTTGAGTCGTAGCTAACCTCTTCCGAATGAGAACAACTTTCTCGGTTGTCTCTCTAATAATTTCCAGACCCAGTAACGGTGCATCACCCACTTCGGCCCAACAAACTGGTGATCTCCAAGGTCAACCATACAAGGCCTCAAATGGTGTCATCCCAATACTAGCTTGGTAACTATTATTGTAAGCAAACTCAATCAATGGTAAGTGCCTTTCCCAATGCCCCTTAAAATCAAGGACACAAGCTCTAAGCATGTCCTCCAAACTCTGAATGGTACATTCCGACTGTCCATCGGTTTGAGGATGATAATCGGTGCTAAGAGTCAACTTAGTTCCCAACGCCTCTTGAAGGCTTTGCCATAACCGGGCAGTAAAACGAGGATCCCTATCCAACACAATAGTCACAGGGACTCCATGAAGTCGAACTATCTCTCTAATGTACAACTCTGCCAAGCGTTCAACTGAGTCACTAGTGCACATCGGAATGAAATGGGTAGACTTAGTCAACATATCAACAATCACCCAAACGGCGTCATTGCCTCGATGTGTTCTAGCAAGCCCAACTACAAAATCCATGGTAACGCACTCCCTTTTCCACTCGGCTATCGGTAAGGGTTGTAACAAACCCGTTGGTCTTTGGTGTTCGACCTTCACTTGTTGACAAGTAAGGCACTTCGATACAAATAAAGCAACATCCTATTTCATACCCCTCCACCAAAATTGACGACTAAGATCATGATACATTTTAGTGCCTCCCGGGTGTACCGTAAGGCGTGAGTGATGGAACTCCCGAAGTACCTCCTCTCTACAAGATTCTGGTACAAACAAACGATCTAGGTAATATACACTCAGATCCGAGTGAACATTCAAACCTTTCTCTTCCTTCCCATTAGAAATCTTAACACAGATTGATTCCACATCACAGTCTCCTCGTTGTGCCTCTATGACCTTACTAACCAAGGTAGGTTGAGCATTCAAAGCAAACAAGGTAGCACTCTCTCCGGACTCACCCAAGCGCAAATCAAACTTGCCAATAACATCTAGCATATCCCATTCCTGAATGGCCACACTTGCCAAACAACTCACAAATTTTTGATTCAAAGCGTCGGCCACCACATTGGCCTTCCCTAGATGATAGTGTAACTCAAAGTCATAATCCTCCATAAATTTCATCCACCTCCGTTGTTATAAATTCAAGTCTTTTTGAGAAAACAAATACTTTAGACTCTTATGATCGGAGAAGACTTCAAACTTCTCACCGTACAAGTAATGCCTCCAAATTTTCAAAGCAAAAATCACCGCGGCTAATTCTAGATGATGGGTGGGGTAATTTTTCTCATGAGTTTTCAATTGTCATGAATCGTAGGCCACAACTTTTCCCTCTTGCATCAAGACACAACCAAGTCCATCCCCGGACGCATCACAATAGACAGTGTAATTCAAACCCCTTTCCGGGATTATCAAAACCTGTGCGGTAGTCAATCTAGTCTTAAGCTCTTGGAATGACTTTTCACAAGTCTCACTCCACACAAATTTGATACCTTTTCTAGTCAACCTAGTCAAAGGTACAGCTAGTCTAGAGAAGTCCCTTACAAAACGTCGTTAATACCCCGCTAATCCCAAGAAACTCGGGATTTCAAAAACATTCCTGGGTTGTTCCCAATCTTGTACGGCATCTATCTTTGCGGAGCCCACAGTCGCTCCCTCTCTAGATACTACATGCCCCAAAAACTTCACCTCTGTTAACCAAAACTCACATTTTTCAAATTTGACATACAATTGGTGCTTACTAAGTAAACCCCGCACTACCCGCAAGTGAGTCTCATGCTCCTTTTCAAAGGTTGAATAAATCAAGATGTCGTCCACAAAGACGACCACAAAACGGTCCAAGTATTCCCAAAAAATTCTGTTCATCAAATCCATAAAGGAAACCGGTGCATTGGTCAACCCAAAAGGCATTACAAGGAATTCATAGTGGCCAGAACGAGTATGAAAGGCTGTGTTCGGAATGTCCTCGTCCCAGACTCTCAACTGATGGTACCCCGACCTCAAATCTATTTTTGAGAACCAACGAGACCTTCTAAGTTGGTCAAACAAATCATCTATTTTGGGTAGAGGATACTTGTTCTTAACTGTAACTCTATTCAACTTGCGGTAATCAATACACAACCGCAATGACCCATCCTTCTTCTTCGCAAAGAGAGCCGGCGCTCCCCAAGGCGATATACTAGGGCGAATGAAGCCCTTGTCTAAAAGTTCTTGGAGTTGAATCTTCAACTCATGCAATTCGGCGGGTGCAAATCTATACAGTGACATGGAAATCGGTGCCGTGCTAGACACTAATTCAATGGAGAACTCGATCTTTCGGTGAGGTGGTAAACTAGTAAGATCTTCTGGAAAGACATCTGGGTATTCACAAACTACCCTTCGTAACTCAACAAGAGTCCTGTTACTCTCACTATCCAAGGGAGTTGCAAGAAGGCCACTAAGCTTTCTCCTACAACGAGGGTCAACAACTGGCGACAAGGCTCTATCAACTCGGTTCCCTAGAAAATAGAAACCATCACCACCCGAAGTGCACACTGTCACTCTCTGATGGTAACAATCAATCACAGCTTGATAAGAACACAACCAGTCCATGCCTAAAATGACATCAAAACTCGACATATCTAGTAATACAAAAGCAAACGGAAGTCAATGCCTGGCAACTTCTATTTCACAATCACGACAACCCCGGTCTAATCAACTGTACCCCCAACAGGTAACTCTACTCTGAGTGGAGGCATTAACCGTGCTATCTCTAATCCCAATGTAGAAGCAAATGCGGTAGATATAAATGAATGAAACGCACCAGTGTCTATCAATACATTAGCCAAAGAATTACACACAACAAAAATACCTCTCACAATTGAGGATTCTGGCAACTGCTCTGGCACGGTAACAACATACACACGCCCTTGTGGCCCCTGATTAACTTGCTCCCCTCTCGAAGCATAGGCCTGTTGTACTGACTGAGCCGAAGTGGCTCCCTGATTAACTCGCAAAGCTTGGACTAATTGAGACTGCTAGTGGCTCTGAGTCTACCTTGGCCCTGATACGCCAGATGCGCCTTCCAACTGTAGGCAAGTTCTCTTCATATGCCCCGGCTGACTACACTGATAACAATTAAACCCTTGACCTTTATTCAGAGACTGAGATTGACTTTGAGATCGGTTAGGTGGTGGTAACATTAACTGCCCTCCTCCCTTATGTGGGCATGAGAAGAATTTGCGACCCAGTTGGCCACACTTGAAACATGAGAAGCTACTCAATGCACTTTTTCCCGGACTCACACTAGGCAAAGGAAAAGTGGATCTGGACTTTAGTGGTTGGGACTAGGATGGATAGGTGTTCATACTCTTCTTATTTTGCCTATAGTCTCCTTGAGACTCTTGACCCTTAGACCTTGAACTCCAAAGCCTCTCCTCCTCAACTTGTATGGAAATTTCTACGTGTATCACCGTCTCCATTAGACGGTCATATTCCCGAATCATATTTCCGACAAGCTTGAACATAATTTTTGTTTTCAATTTCGTTTCAAATTCAATGCAATGGCGCTCTTCCGTTGCCACCAACTTTGGTGCAAATCTCGACAAACTAGAGAAGACTGCCTCAAACTCGGCCACGGGCATGTCAAGTTGTTTGAGGTCTTTAAACTCTTGCCTCAATCTCTCCCTAGCAGTGAGAGGTATGTACTTACCTTAGAAAGCAACCGCAAAGGCTTCCCATGTCGGCTCCACTCCACCCTTGGCATATTTGCACCATTGACCCGCGTCTCCTTTAAAGTAGTAACTTGCTAGAGTCACTCTTACTTCACTATCTTCGATGTGAAGCATCTCAAATGTCTTCACAGTTTGTTTGAGTCACTCATCCGCTTTCTTGGGCTCGGGACCACCATGGAACTCATCTGGTTTGGCCCGCAAGAACTCTCTAGTAAGGAAACTCGCCCTTGACTCTGCGGTGTTCTCTCGAGCTTGATTCTCCACCCTCAAGAAGTTCATAGACTCTCTTAAAGCCCCTGCCATTTCTCGAGCTAGGGCCCCCATTGCGGTTTGACCCACTTGTCCTACCTGCTCAGCCACATTAGCTTGGCCTGCTTGCTCAACCACATTAGCTTGGCCGAACCCTTCTTCTTGCACCGGAACCCTATGGACCGGTACCCCATGCACACCTCAGCGAGCCCTACCACGCCTTCCACCTCTACCACCACGGACTTGACCCCTTCCTGACATCCTAATAAAGGACACAAGAGAAATAATTTAGCACATTAACTCATATGTGCTCGTAACTTAACTCACACGTTCGACTACAACAATTCCATATATTTCACTACCATATACACAATTCAATTTCACTCCACATAAGCACTTAGTCATGTAAACACATACAAATTATACTCTTATGATGAGATTTGTCCCACAAAAAATCAAGAATTCTTAGTAGAATGAGTATTGATCAAGTACCCTTTTAATAAGACCTGAAGGAATTTAACAGGTGCAAACAACATCCCAAAAGTCCAATCGCATACCCATTTAGTCACATAAACATGTTATCACATAGTCACAAAAAATGCATAACACTTCCTATGCATGCTAAATGAACCCATTGTGGTTAAACAACCACTTCCCACGAGCTCCAAGTATTCAAACCGGGTAGCTCTGATACCAAGTTGTAACGCCCCAAATTTCTAGCCCAAATGATAATACAACAATCATGGCTCTTTCAAGGAAAACCGAATATAAATCTCCAAACTTACATTACATGATACAATAGTTCTTCATGCAATAATACATTAATCCAACAAGAAGTAAATAAACAAATAAATACCCCCAAGGGTTTACAAGTTTCCATGGATAAAGCCTAGTTACACAAAACGGTTATTCAAACCCACACAAACACAGCACTTGGCTTACACACAGAGTCACAGCAAAATGAGAGCATTATACTCCCAACACACATACTTCCATGCCCCTAGTTGGGTGGAATCACCACCTCTTTTCCTACACAAAAATACCGTAGGATGAGCATAAAGCCCAGTAGGAAATTCTTAACGAAGTATATACATTTTATACAAGTCTTAAGAGATGAAATGCACATGCTATGCTATGCCCTTTGTGAAGATAGATCACCTTTTTATCTTTTGAAAACCATCATGCTCAATGATATCATACAGTTTCAATTGTTCAAAACTTAACAATTTATTTCAAGGGCGGTAAATACGACTTTGGTAATCCCTAGGTTAGTGTCTGCAAGTAGACTATACAAGTGCTACCAATTTGTCATTTTTACCGGTATTAACTGGAAGGCTCGACATCTATCCTCATGGGTTTTCGGTCTTTCACCCCAGACTCTCAGGCCAACTTATTCAATATCATCTACACCACCTATCAAGACTTACCAACGTATTTACTCCAAAACCATTCTATGAAAACTTGTTTCTCAACAATCTTTTCTCAATGCAAGTTTTCAAATCAATTTTCAAAGTTTAATTTAATCAAATGAATTGATATGCGAATAACACAAGATGAATATAAATACTTTTATTCCAATTCATCATCCAAGGAATAACACAATTCCCTCTTCTCAAGTATCCTCAACAATTAGTCATTTCAAAACTATTTCAACATTTTGAACAATAATTTCCAAAATGGACAATAATTCTTATATTCCCTGAAATTCATCATTTATATAAATATAAATAAGAAATTTTCCAAAAATCCATTTATTTTGACACACAAAATAAATATAACAATATCATTCATGGATTTTCAGTCTCTTAAAAAAAAATTCCCAAATTCTAGGTTTTCTCCCAAAACTATACAACTCAAATCTTTTGAAAGAAAACTTTCCAAAATCATCTTTTCTTCAATCAACGAAGATCAAAACCCATAAGATCATTTTAAAAGAACAAGAGAGAAACCCACTTTCAAAATTGCTCAACTTCTTGAATCAACAATCAAGTTTCAAAGCTATCGAAAGATGATTTTGAAAATCATATAGATCTTGCAAAAACATATATATAACTCTAAGAAAATCCCTACCTCAAGTTTTGAAGAAGAAATGAGATGAAACCCCAAAATTTACGGTGTCGAAACTTGATCTCCACCGCACACAACGAAGCCCTCGAGAAGTTACACAACTTTGATGAAGAACTTCGGTCTAACTCCCAACGGATATGGAGAAATCAAAGAGGGATCACTTCTAGAGAGAGAAGCTCCCAATTTGGAATTTTAGAGGGTTTTAGAGAGAGAGAGGATTGAAAAAATGATCTGAAATATCAGATTCATGAACTGATATAACATGGTCTGCTTGAGCGAGGAAAGCCCCGCTCGAGCGTCAAATACACTAACCCAGTACTTTTGCAGATAGGTCAAACTTCTGAAACCAAACATTCTTCGCTCGAGCACATAAACGACTGCTCGAGCGGACAAGCAACTTCGAATGCATTTTGCATTTTTGCTTCGGAGGTGCTGCCCCCTGAACCCCTGCGAGCTGACTGGGTAGCTCGATCCCCGACAAGCCCAGTCGAAGTGGCAAAACATGGAAGAAGGATCGAAATCGGGATCGCTACATTTGCTCCTTTTCAATACATCATAAATAGATAGATATATGGTAGATTTTATTGCATAAAAATCATATCCATTGTGGATTTCTTTCAAAATCAAGAAAAGGGGATCTAGGGTTTGTCATTTGGGAATGAGATTATTAAATTGATTGTTGTTTGGGTTAATTGGAGAGTAATTTAGCATGTTTATGTTGAAAGAAGAAAATGCCCTAATTTAATGTTTTGACTTGGTAAATTAAAAAGGGGTAAAATTGAATGTTGTTTGTATATTATTATAGTTTGTGTAAAAGTGTTAATAGCTAAAAGGGAGAATTAACTATAGCATTGGAATTATTTTGGATTGATTATATTAAGTTGAGTTGGGTTGTGGCTTTGATATCCATGGATTTAATTTTGTGAAATGAAAAGAATGGATTGGGATAAAGGGTTGAGTATGTTAATTTGAAAAATAAGAGAATTGATTTTTGAAATGGAAGAATGAAATGTTAACACTATGTGAATTTCAAAAATTTACTTGAGGTTGGGTTATGAATATTTTATTTTACTATTGTTGTTGTTGGATTTAAAATCTCATGAGAGTTGAATTATTATAATACGTGTATTGAATACATACATTTAGAGGTTTTGTCCTTGGTCATCGGTGGAGGATGACATTGTTGTGTTGAATAGTTGTGTGTATGCATTACACTTGTGTTGGTTGTACTTTGTTGAATAGTTTGTGTGTATGCACTACACTTGTGTTGGTTGCACTTTGTCATATGGTGATGATTGGTAACATATATTGCGCTGAGAATGAGAGGTACCATTACCTTCTAACTAGTGCTTGGAGAATTGGTTGCGCTTAAAATGAGAGGTACCAGTACCTTCCAGCTAGCGCCAGGAGAACTTGGCAAAGATACCATTACCTTCTAGCCGGTGTCTGGTAAATTGGCATTTCATTGTGGAAAGGTGTATCATTGGCTTACCGTGCTTAAGGCAGGTAGAGCAAAACTTGTTTATCATTATTGTCTCAGTGTATCTGGGTATATTATAGGTTATGATGGTTATGGTTCTAGAAGGTCGAGTTGCCTTATTTGTTGAGTAGATAGTTGTTGGTTACTTGTTGTTTCCTTTTGTACTAAAGGTATACATGTATAGATATGAATGTGTTGGAAATGGACGTAAGTACTGTATTGAGATTGTGAATAATGTGAAAGACATCGGATACTTGTGAACATGTTTTGAGAAGGCAAATCAGGTGTAAGTCCGGAAAGTGAGAGAAAACGTAATGGGCTTGGTGAAATTGTTTTCAATAATTTGTTATGGTCATATGAATTTTTGAAGAAAGGTAACAAGACGAATGAAAAGTGAATTGCTTACGTTATTGAATGAAATGAATGATTTTGAGAAAAGTTCTTATATATGTATATTTTTGTATAAACCGTCACATTATTTATATAGTATGAGACTAAGCATTTATGATCATATCTATCTGTAAGTTGTTATTGTTTAGAATCATGTTGACATCCCTACTGGACTTTATGTTCATCCTATGTTGCTAATCCTTTTTCAGGTGAACTCAATAAGTGTTTCAAGGTCATGAATCTATTTGTGGGTTGGATTTGGCAAAAGGGTCGGCAGTTTTAGGATTTGTGGTGACGGTACTAATTTCAGTGGGTTTGGAAATAGTGCTACTGCTAGCATTGGTACCCCTGGAAAACACCCTCCTTGTTGGTTCGTTTGTTCTTAGAAGGATCTGTTTGTTAAATGCGCTCTCAATCTAATTCATGCAAAATTTTAAAAGTGAATAGTGGAGCGACTATTAACTTTTGTAACATATCAGGCTCAAGATTCTGCACCACTATCCACATTTGGTCCCTCTCAGAAGCTCAATCTGTCATTTGTGATGCCTTTGCTCTCCACCTTGCAACAAATTCCACAAAAGGTTCTTCAAGATTCTGGTGGGTTGCTTCAAGCTCTTGGGTGGCCATTTCAATTTGGGTATTGTAAGAATATTGATTGACAAATGCCTCAGCCAAATCTTCCCAGTTCTGCTTCACTTTATCCTCCAACTTGGCGTGCCAAGTGGCTGCTATACCCGACATGGATCTTCCACACAGAGAGAGTTTTTGAGGCTTAGTCAGACCCATTGATTTCAGGACGTCCAAGAAAAGCCAGATATGTACCATAGGATCTCCAGACCCATCGAAACAGTCAATGTGTGGCATTTTGAATCTGTCTGGGAGCCTTAAAACAGCCTCGGTGTACCCATCCTCAATGTTAGGAATAAAGTTAATGCCCTATGCTTTTTTAAATTGCTTCTCAAGGTTAGCAATTTTCAACAAGGTCGGGTTGAGATCATTAATATCAAGGGAAAAAAGCCCCTCATTGGGCTGCACCAGGGGTCTGAAAGCTTAAGCTTGAGCCAACCTTTCTCAAGAATCTGGACCTTGCAAATCTTCAGTTGGTGGGGGTGGATCAAAGTTCGGTTGGGGGCCCAAGACTAGATGTATAGTAGATGCCCCATATGGGCGTTGCATTTCAGCATTGGTTTCATCATGCATGGCAATTCCCTAGCTTAACGCTGCTATCATGGCCACAACTTCTTCTGGACTCTGTGTCATCACGGGTCTGCTGAGTTGGTAATCGAGGAAATGGATGGGTGTAATTTAAGAGCTGACTAACAAGGATTTCGAGCCGGTTATATTTGATGTATCTAAACTGGATTAGTCTAAACAGGTTTGACTAGATTGGGCTTTTTTAGAATGGGCCTTTTGGCAGTAGATGGATTTTTTCTTTTAGCCTTTAGGGATTAGCTGGACTAGACATTTGCTGAGTGGGTTTTTTTCTAAAATTGGATGGACTGTGATGGGTTAAGGCGGGTACTGCTCATTCTCTGGCTCAGACAAACCTAGCATTAAACACAAATGTCCCATCAGATCAGGATACCGGGTATGCCAGTCAAAGCAAAGCAAGATACAATTTTTGGCCCTGGTTTTGGTCTTGCTGAAAATTCACCCATATCAAACACAAATCCCTAGATTTTGCTCCAAATTCTGATTCTGATATGATCCTCAAGGTCGAAAGGAATCGCCTCACGATTCAAACTCTCCTAGGATTGCATCACGCATTTTCCAAAGATTTCACATTTTGCACAAAAGCATTCAAAACACCCCTATAAGAGGTTAGGGTTTCCCTGTCCTAGCTTTGGAGTGATCTACAGCTTTACTATTCAAACAAGCAGTATCACAACATCCTGAGAAGTGGGAGAGCCTCCTGCCCTAATTTAAATGGTCGCTAGAGCTCACTACATGCGCTGGGCCAATTGGTCCAAAAAGGGTACCTCAACAAGATTTCCTAATATACCTCTCACACCTAACACCAAGAAGTGAAAAGTGGATCAAACGGTGCAGTGGTAGTCCAGATCCAAGAGTTGTGTTCCCAACATGGCAGAGCCTATGACCAGTCATCCTTTTGGCAAGCTTTTGGGCAAGCCACCGGCAAACTGTCCAGGAATAGCAGATGGCAAACACAGTGACTTAAGCGCACCAATGCAATGCAATGCGAAGAACATATAAGTGTAGATAAAATTTCACATCATGAAGGTCAAGTCAAGTTCTCTACATCCCTAGCAGAGTCGCCAGAAACTATAGCTTGCTTTTCGTGCTCCTTTTGGATACGATCAGCCCTATAGTTCGAACTCCCGTGGTTTTGAATTTGATTCCACAAGTGCAATCTGAAATAGATAAACACAAATGAGTTCAAATCCGGCAAATCTTTTTGAAAATCAATTTTGAATCAAAATACCAAAAATGGAATGCTTTGCCAGAGTACAGAGTCGCCACCTAAATATTTTTGGCAAATTTAGGAAACTCAAGACTCGTGCCAAAGGCCTCTTATCTGTCATCACCAAAGTGTCTCAGCTCGGGAACTTCAGTACGAGAGGGAAAGGTCATGAATTGAGCACCCTACTCACCCGATCAAAGATTGGCCTCTACTAATCATGATGTGATTTTTATTTACATTATATGCTCTTGTTCTGATTATTAGGCTAATTTTACTGTGTGATGCACATAAGTATAGACTAATTTACAAAAGTTTGGAACACTTTGATTTCATGTTTGTTTGAAAAGTGTTTGAATATGTACCACTTGAAAAAAGTGACCTCATATGTACACTCATCAAGTTATCTCAACTTAAGCAATTAGCCTTCATCCACAAGCATCCAAATAGGTATATCACTTAAGCACTTAGCCTCATGGTAATCATGCTTGAGATGGTATCAATCACACAGATGCAATATGCTAAAGTAATAAACGCTCACCTAGTACTCCAAGGCAAGCCAAAAGAAATAAACTAGCTAGAAAAATGCATGATCCTAACGATGCGAATGACTAATGCAAAACATGCCAAAAAAAAAAATGCAACTAATAGGTTTGGTTGTCTAATATATCATGTCAATCAACTCAAAGCATACGATATCGCACATATTCAATTAAGTAGGAAATGATAATATTGGTTAGAATGATGAACCAAACCTGATGCATGTGAGACAAATGGATGCAAATCATGGAAAATGCTAAAGGAAACGTGATGTTCTATGTTATCCATTATAAACAAGTAAATAAAAGGGAGAAACAAATGGGGATTGGAAAACACACATTATTACAATTTGCCCTCGTGCAAGAGGATCCAAATGAATGTCCTAGCTAATTACTACGAATTACCACGAATTACATACCTATTACAAACCAAATGAAGTAAATTAACTACACTACCTAATTATTACAAATTAAGATTAACTAGCTATTACAACTAGCTCTTAGAATTAAGCTAATTAAGCACAATACGGAATTAAGTTAATTAACTATTATGCGCCCCAAGAAATGAGGGATGACTCATGCATGCACGCGGATTTCCACCTAAAAATGATCTCTGTTTGGCTGCCAAAATACTTTTGTTTTGCAGTAAAAAAATTGCACTATTTTTTGCCTCAGCCTCTGCTTTATTCTGCAAGAAAAATAACACTGCCTGGCTGAAAAAGGTGGTCGGCCGGCCACTAATGTTTGGTACTGTCCTACTGCAACAAACATAAAACAGAGCACAAACAGAGTATTTTCAAGGGATGTTTGTCCACCCTGCCTCTCTTTACCATTGAACAAATCAAATGAGGGGTAGGCTCAGCTTACAAACCATCACTCGATGCAAAATGATTGCGTGATGATCTATGAATCAAGGGATAAGATTTCAATAAATGATAATGAAAGACTAACAAAACCTCCTCCCTATCATGGAGTTAATCAATGGAAGTGGTTGACCTTGAATCTTTAGCCATTTACATCACTAAAGAGTATGAAATGCTTCAAGACTTAATGGGTTCAATTAATGTCTGATTGAACTCCAAACTTGATTTTATTATCTTGTTCCACTTTAGTCCCATTTTATTGCCTCCTTTAATTACCTTTCTATTCCTTAGTCATTTTAATCCAAAAATGAAAGTTAAGTCCACTAAATGGAGAAGAGTGTCAAACAAGAAGTTGTTTTGGGCATGAGAGAGAGGTAATGCCCTGGTAATGAACCTCCAAAGAGATTAAACCATTTAGCATTGTATGGTCCCTTTCTCAAGCTTAAACAACACTCAGTTGAAATAATTCTCAAAGAAATAAAAAGCCAAGCAAGAAGGGAGGTTGCAGAGATGATTATATGTGAACACAAGTAGGAAAAGCATGAAATAAATGCTATCAACTCAAATAGATTGGTGTCTAATGCCTAAACCCCCAAACCTATGCGGACCACTACACTATAAGCATGCTATACAAAGTACAAATGAAATAAACAACCTAAAACAGTCCTAAAATAGCTAGAAACAATGATGAAAATAACATGGAAACGCTTGCAAAAGTTATCTAAAACAATGGAGAAATTGAGCTAGTAAACAAGCATAAGGAGGGATGGCTAACCCCTCCATTTTTGGGACCTCAAAACAACATTTTTAGCCTCTAGAAATCTCTAAAATTTAGTGGTAAAAATTTCAAAAAAAGTTGATGAAAATATAGGAAACACAAGGGAAAAAGCTTGGTAGACAAGGTTCAAAAAAGGATGGTCAACCCCTCTATCTTGCATAGCTTTTAACCACAAGTTTCAGCCCATAAACACAGTCCAAAAAATACTTCAAAAATAACAAGAAAAGAGAAGGAAGTAGTGTAGAGATGCCCAAAATTATACCTCTTGAAGAGAAGTAAATCCTTTATTTACAAACCAACAAGTTCTCACTCTCAAGGGCTAAGATTTGAGCTCAAGAAGCTCAGCAAGAAGACATAAATTTTTGGTTTAGGAAGTGTAGAGAGAGAGTGTGTGGGTTGCAAGATATATATATAGAGAGTGCTATGCAAGTATTGAAGCTCTTGCAATTTTTCTAACCTTTTTTCCAAGAGAGGTGGTCATGTATATATAGGAAAACATGAACCTCAGTCGAAAATATCCATATAGAGACAGTTGGTGCAGTGCATGCACCTAGGGAGACATCTGGCAGTAAAATATCTACCAGCCAGAAAACATGGCCGGTTGGCCATAAAGTGGACATCCGACCACTGTATTTTAGCCTATTGGCTATCCGTTGGCCTACAGGCCTTTGGATGGTCAAGTATTGTTTAGGTATGAAACAAACAGGTTTTTGGAAACCAAGACAGGTTTAGTCAAGTATGTGCACAATTTTAGGCTCTGGAGTTGGAAAATAGAAGCACTTGCTAAGAAACTTGAGCGTACAAAGCGTAGCATTTCATTATCAAGTGATCAACCTGAGGCACCCAAGTCTTAAGGGCGGTCAAAAATAGGGTGTCTATAGGTTGGAACCCCTCTGCCTCTTAAAAGGTCTACCACCACCCCGAGTTACAAGGGTCGCCAAAATGGCCTCCTCCCTACTTCGTCCCATGACTAAGACAGTTGCCTCTACATGAACCGCAGCTTTAACAAGCACACTATAACTTCTATGCCAAGACCCGACAATCCTTCCTCGAATGTCGTCACACAACCTACTCTCAAACTCTGAACAACGAAGTTCTTCAGTCTCCACCAACTCTGGAGCAAATCTCGACAAGTTAGTAAACCATGCTTCAAATTGTACCAAAGGTGTAGTACCTTGGCGTAACTCCACAAATTTTTTCCTCAATTCTTCCCACGTGAAAGGAGGGAAATTGTCACTTTCTCGTCTAGGCATCTTAATAAAGGTAACCCAAAGATTATGACATTCACAAATATGCCGAAGCCAAATTACTCAAGTCCTAGTACAATGGACAACATTTAATCCATTCCACGTAAGCACATAATCACATCAACACATACAAATTTTCTTCCTAGATAATGATCGTTCCGTGATGTTGCTAGAGTTCAAGTAGCAATGATCAAGTGCCCTTCTAATAGGACTTCTAGAAACCTATATACCCAATTAATATCTTAGAAATTAAATCTCATACTCATAAAACCACATAATCATGTTATCACATAACCATACTGCATACACAAATGTCTCTGTCAAGCGAGACAAACCCATTGTGGTAATAACCACTTCCCTTGTACCCAAAGTATTCAAACTCGGTACGCTCTGATATCAAGTTGTAACACCCCAAAAATAAACGCAATGTACCCTTCTTATGATAACTAATAAATAGCAACATAATGAAATGATAAGCTTTCATTAATCAGAGTTTGATATACAAAAGGTGACACAAGCAATATATATTCATAAATAGTATATCCTGAATCTACAGCATGTGTTACATGATAGTGAAAAGAAATAGGGGCTAAATAGATAACCATATGCCTTAACGGCTTACATCTTTCCAAGTCAATGCTTGGTTGCATCAAAAGTGAGTCTTAAGCTCAATACAAATAAAGCCCTAGGCTTGTACAAAATTTAAATATAAGATAACAATAATGAGCCTTCAACTCCATAGTCCTCCCAAGCTATGTCCTTGGCAGAGACATATCACCGGCACCTAAAAATGGTTTTCCCACATAAGGTGAGCCAAAGCCCAGTAGAAATACTACAACACAATGTATAAACCTTGACAATGCCATAAGGTGAATGCATATGCAATGCCTATGCCAAAACATTTTACATTTCTTTCCAAAACCATGCCATGCCAAGTTTATATCACAATTCTCAAAATCATGTCCTTTACCATAGAAATCAGGGGGAGATCTCAAACCAGTACAACCTTTCACGGATATTTCATCCGCAGAAAACTGTCAAACTGCACCCATGTAAACGTAGTCTATACAAGTATTACTATTGCCATTTTACGGATATTTCATCCGTGGGAGCTGGCACCCATGTATACACACGTTTTTCGGGACTCTCACCCTAGACACACAAGCCAACTTGATTTGGTGATACACACCTCTTTCCATGTTCACCCCCTTTTTTTCTCAAAATCATAAAAATTTTCAATATATTAAATAAGCAACAATGTTCAATGCACGTGGATGAGAAATTAGTTTCAGTTCACCTAATTTTCATGCAATTTCTACAATACCCATAGCTATCCTCTACCAATAGCCCAAAACAGATATCTCTAAACCGATAAATAAATTTCATTAAAGACACACTTTTCCAAAATCTCAAATGTGAGTGATAATACATATCTAACTCCACCCTCATCATCAATATCTATTTAATTTCACAATTTCCAATATCATTGCCATATTCACTTTACAATCTCAACATTTACATTTTAGGGCAAAACCCCTTTTCTCTTTGAAAATCCATTTCAATGCAAGAAATATCTTATTTCAACATATATCAACCCCAAAGTTATAATCACAACCTTTTTCCAGAAACCATTTGAAAATTCCTCTTTTACATTTTGATTTCTGTAGACACCCCATTTTTGACCGACCTTAAGACTCAGACGTCATCGTTTGTGCGCGCGATGATTGTGCATGTTTGTACTCGTTTTGAGTTCCTGAAGTTCTCGACTGAGTGCCTTGTCTTCGAGCCTCTAAACCCTATGTGTTTTGGCCTTGTTTTTGGGCCAAACCTTGGTGCCTCTTGCCTGGAGGGGAGAAGGGCCCTGCCGGCCATTTTTGGCATTTGTCAACCACTTTTTCTCCTTGCCAGCCAGTTAAAGTGGCCGGCGGCCAATTTTCTCATTTTTCAGATATTTTTAGATCTTTTCAGCCAGCTGTGGCTCACTGAAGTTCATCTTCTATACACGTGTATGGAGGGATGGAACAAGCTTTTAGCTTGTCAAGCAAGCTTTTACTTGCATTGGCTATATAAGGGGAGGTCCCTCCCCCTTATGAGGGGTTCTGAATTTTAAGAAACAAAATCTCTCTCTCTCTCTCTCTCTCTCTCTCTCTCTCTCTCTAGAATCCTCCCTCTTTCTCTATATATTGCGCTTGAAAGTGTATTTTCTTTACATATTTGCACTAGAACACCTAGTCAAACACCACTACCTTGTTGTTGAGGTGCTTGAGGGTCTTATTTGGGCTATTGAAGGTTGGTTTTTGGCTCAGAAGTTGCTGTCTTGCTGCTGTTCTTCAAGGATAAGCTTCTTCCTTTTTTAAGCTTGTTTTTGTATACTAGTTTAGGCCACCTTTGCATATTGTTTTGGCCTAGTTGTCAACTAAAAAAACCTTTATTTTTGAGTTTTAAAAATGTTGGTTTGAGTCCTTGTTGGAGTTAGGGGTGGTCCACCCTCTTTCATTGCTTATTTGCTAAGCTTTGTGCCTTCCTTTAAAGCTTTTAAAACATTCTCTTTTTGGCCCTTTAACCACTAAATTCCAGAGGAATTTCAGTGGCGAAAAGGTGGTCTTGAGGTCCAAAATGGGAGGGGGTGGTCCCCTCTCCTCATGTCTTGTTTGCATGTGTTGATGGCCTACCAAGTGAGCATGTGTTACTCTTTTTTTGAAGCCTAGTTCAAGCTTGTTTTTGTGACTTTTTGGACCTTCTCTAACTCTGTTTTTGGCTGGTTTGACCACTTGTTGCTTATATCTTACACTTGTAGTGTAATCTTGCTTAATAGCCTTGGATGCCTAATGTTGTAGCCTATTATTCTAGCATGTGTTGGCTCCATTCCAGCATGTTTTGGCTTTGCTTTGACATGTTTAAGCTCTATTTTGAGTGGTCTTGGTCCCTTGAGCCTTGGTTTGTATAGCCATAGTGAAGGTAGCTTCACTAGTTTTGTGTTTCAAGGCCCTTAACATGCTTTGCTTGAGTTGTTTACATGATATGGCATCATTTGGCATGTGATTTTAGAGCATATACCTCTGTCACACTCTCACATACTTCACTTCTTCATTGCTTTTGAGGGTTGTGTATTATGCCTTGCTTGAGAGCCAATTAGTGTGCATGATTTTCTCGCCTTTTAATCTTCAATCTCAGCATGATTTAGCCTTTGTTTTGGCATGCTTTAAATCTTTTTTGAGTTGGTTTGGCCCTTGGAGGCTTGTGTTGCAAGGTTATGGTATAACCCCTTTCATTAGCCTAATGAGTTAAGTCCTTAAACATGCATTACATGAGTTGTTTTCATTGTTTTTAAGTCACTTAGTGTGTTATTTTAGTGCTGAAATGTATGTCATTGCACTCTATTGTTTTAAACTTTCATTCACTTTGAAAGTGGCCTTAAGCCCCTTGTTGGCTTGAGCATGAACTTGAGGCATTCATACCTATTGGTTTTAATCCTCCCTTGGGGATTTCTACTAACAAATAGCATGATACTTCTTTCATGGTCAAGGTACTCGAAGCTTAGGCCATCTTTGAAATTAGAGGACCTTGCACATTGAACTTAATCGATTAATAGACTAATTGGTAAGCTAAAATGTGTAAACAAGAATTGAGCAAAGTAAAATATGCCAAGATAACATATGTGTATTGCATTGCATGTGTTTGGATCGGACGTTAATCCAAACACAAGAAATGTGAGACGTTTCATACTCAAAGTGATGAAACGTGTCGCATTTCTTGGTCGCTAACACCCTTGATCATGCATGATAGGGTGAGGGCACTTTGAGTCTTATGGTCACATTCACTAAGCTTGTACAAGCTTGGTTCTTCGGCCATCATGCATTGAGATGCTTGATTGGTGGCTTGAGAGCCAAGTACCACACTCCTTTGAGCTTGAGACATGATGAGAAGGGTGGTAGTACACACATTTCTTGCCAAATACATTGTTGTGCCTTTGTTGTTCTCTGTTGCAGCAAAACCAGCAACCTGGAAAATAAGTGGCTGACTAGCCACTTGAAGTAGCTAACCGGCCACTCCAACTAGCCGACCGACCAGTTAAACTGGCTGGCAGCCACTTTTTGTGCCTGACCGGCCACCAGCCCAATTTTGTGCAAAAAAATGATTCTATTTTGAGGCAGAGGCAGTCTGCAGGATTGGTTCAACGTTCAGAGGTCAAGGTGAGTGTAAACAGAGGCAACCTTTGGCAAAGCAATGGATTTTCGAGTGGACGCCAACCGAGCTTGCATGTCTCCCTTGCCCGCTAGGCCATCTTCTATTTATTGCTTTATTAGCCAGTTGCTTCTAACTATTTCAATGTGTTGTAATTAATTAGCTTAGATAGTTAATTAATTTAATTGCTTTAATTAGTTTAGATTAGCTAGTTATTCAATCTCATGTGGTTTGTAATATTTTAATTAGCTTAGCATAGTTAATCAGCGGGTTTGTAATAATTAGTTTAATTAGCGTAGCTAGTTAGACTATTTATTCGGACCCTCCTTCGTGAGGGCAATGTTGTAATAAGTGTGCGTGTGTGTGCATGTCTTCCAATCTCACGTCTTTCTCCCTTTTATTTATCCGCTTTTGATGGTTAGATTAGGGGCATATTTCAATTAGCATACCTTATGCATGCATACGTGCATCATTCATTTGTCTTGCATGTACCGGGCTCAACGCATCATTCAAACTACATTGTATTTCAATGCACTTACTTGAATACATGTTTCAAAACATGTTATCAAGTGTTGCATTCATATGCCATTTTAGATATCCGAGCCTATTTAGTTGCATTATTGCATTTGTAGCATTAGGCATCTTGTATAGTTAGGATCATGCATTGATTTCTAACTAGTTCTCTCTTTTCGCTTGGAGTACACTATAAGTGTTTACGCCTTAGCATACTTGCATGAGTGTAAGTGTTGCCATAATAGCAAGCTTACCATGAGGCTATTTGCTTAAGTGATAAACTGCATGAATGCCTGTGGATGAAGGCTTTATTACTTGAATTGGGACAATTCATCAAATGTGAGTTTTAAGCCCGCTTTGCGAAGTGGCAAATCATTATGTTTTAAACCCACTTGAGGGTGGCAAATCCGCATTTTAGCCCACTTGTGAGTGGCAAATTCAAACCATTTTCAAAAACAAACATGAGATGTTTTGTTCCAATTTGAGCGATTTAGTCTATACTTGTATGCTGTGCGCATCACATAGTAAAGTTAGATTCATAATCAGAATAAGAACGCATGTGTCTATAAAATAACATGTCATGCTTAGTAGAGGCCGATCCTTTGATCGGGCGAGCGAGGACGCTCATTTCATGACCTTCCCCCCTCGTATCCAAGTTCCCGAGCCGAGGGAACTTTGGTGATGACGGACACGTGGCCTTTGGCACGAGTCAGGGTTTCCTAAATTTTCCAAAACAAAATTTTTAGGTGGCGACTCTGTAATCTGGCAAAGCAGTCCAGTTTAGCATAATTTGATATAAAATCTAATTTTCCAAAATGATTTGCCGGATTGGACTCTTTGGTGATTTATCAATCTTACATTGCACTTTGTGAGATTAAATTCAGAACCATGACAAGAGTCCGAACTGTAGTAGCTGGACCAATTCGCGCCCTCTCCGAAAGAGAGGCGCACGGAGAAGTTCGGGCGGTCTACAATTTCAAACCCTAGGTTTTTGCCAAAAACCCCTAAACCACAATAATCCTTTGAAATAGCAAATAGCAAAGACAAAGCCCATACTAGATTATGGAGAATCCCTACCTTGAAGCTGGAAGACCAAGGAGGGAGTGAAGAAACCTCAAAGAAGCCGAAATCCACTTTTGTTTCATAGAAAAGAGAGCCCACAGAGTGTTCTACCATTTTAACAAAGGGATTAGGGTAAAGAAATCACTAGATCTTGGTGTTTTTGTAGAGAGAAGTAAGTTTTAGAGAGATAGTGTCTAGATCTAGGGTTTTTGGAGTTTTTAGAGAAAGAGTGAAATAAAAAAGTGACCCAAAAAGGTGGTTCTATTATCTGATATACGCACAGACTGCTTGAGCGCAAGAAATGATGCTGGAGCGTCCAGACACAAAAATAATTACCACTCGAGCATAGGAAGTGACGGTCGAGCGTCAAGACACAAGAAGATACGCTCGAGCGTAGAAGCCGAATTCTGGGCATCAACAACTTGAAAAACAAGCTACAACCTATTCCAAATGCAATAAATACAACCCAATAACCAAAATCAAAGAGATATAAGGGAAACAAGGCATGAATATATGAAACCCGGATCCAAAAACCTACAATGGGCCGGGTCTAAGCCAAAAATGCTTTATATAACCTTAAACTATCCCGTCATTAGTTCCAGCTAGTTCCTACAACGGTCCAACATGACCATAAATTGTCTGCCGATATTAGCTCCGGCCTTTGATCTATCTCAAATGCCCTTACATTCCTGTTCAGACTTTGCAATCTATTTGACTTTTATTTTATTTTTTAGTTTTATTTTATCTTTTAGTTTCTCTCTCAAAACTCAAGTTGGTATCACTACTTGAGTTTGAGGGAGGTGTTAAATATAATAACTATATATTTTGTCTGTCATACATACCATATTATATTCATTACCATATTAAGGATTACCATACTTAGGTTTCTATTCTCCTATATAAAGGAGTCTTGTATACATTGTCACATAATTATTCAACATAAATATATACATAATATAATATTCTCTCCCCCTCTCTCTCTCTCTCTCTCTCTCTCTCTCTCTCTCTCTCTGTATTAGATATCTTAACAGTTTGATTAGCAAGATTAATAGTGAGGGGATTAACAATCCATGAGATTAGTGTATGATTTGTTATCTAGCTGAATTAGTGAGATACATAATTTCCTCTTATCCATGTTTGTTTTGCAATAGAAATGAAAATATATAACTCCAATTATGTGTATGTTTTTGCGTTATTATTAGTTATACTAAAGCTACATTTTCAGAAGGCCTATTGTTAGGTTTTTATAATTAGTAATCTCGTTTAACAAAACTCTTTTTAGTTGTAATTTTTCACTCTTTTGTTTTAGTGAGGCTATGAGTGTTTAGATGCAAATCCAACCTGAATTGTACCTGTGTAGAGGAGTTTATACTGACATTTCGTATCTTGAGCATTCTTTATTTGCCACTCCCCTAACTATGTATGGAGATCCAGCTACTCAGTTAGCTCGAGGGGGTCTAGAGGGCAATGCTTGTTGGCGAGTTTGGGGCAGCGCCCGGGTGGAGTCGAGGGGACGTGCCCCCAAAGCCAAAGTTGTTTGACCACTTGAGCGGTCATTTGTGCGCTTGAGTGGTGAAGTGGGTCATCTAGTATTTTTGCCTTCGTCTGAACTTCTAGGAGACAAGTTTTACCGCTCGAGCAGTGGATGTTGCGCTCAAGCGATTGGCTTATATGTGAGCACCGTCTTTTAGTCACACCGCTTCAGCGATAAAGTATGTGCTCGAGCGGTCATCCTAACTCTGTTTAGTAAAAAGTGCACTGTTTGCTATTTTTAGGGTTGAACTCGTCCAAATTCTCAAAGAGGAAAACTACTAAGGTTTTCTATATTAGAGGGTGTTTATATATTGGTTTCATTGATAATGTAAGAGTGATCAATGGATCTACAAGCTTCATATTGACATCATCAAGAGGTTTGTTTTTATTATTTCATTCACAAAAGAGAAGTGTTCTTAGGTGGGTTTCGGAGAACTTGGGCCTGAAGCTTTGGTGGATTCCGCAGTGGCTCATCGTCGTGGATTCAACATTGGCATTGTGGATTCAACGTTGGGTAACGCAATTCTAAAGTGAAGACGGTGGTGGAAAAGGCATATCGAATTTGATTCAATTCGGGCGTGGATTTGTTAGATAACTGAGGGTAGTCGTGTGTAATTCTTTTTTTGTCTTCTTAGTGGATAGTTTTGTGACTTTGACCCGTGGTTTTTTTTATCATAGTTGGAGGTGCTCCAATTGTGATTTTTTCCAAGTTCAATTGTTGTGTCGATTTGTTGTTGATTGTTTGATTGTGATTGAAAATCACTATTTAAAGTTGAAACATCATCACGAATTAATATCTCGGGGGTTTTTAAATTTTTGAATGACTCAATTAATTGGGAGTACTTATTTTTTATGATGACTAGCTTTGGATTAAATGAGAGGTGGTTGGGGTGGATAAAGACTTCTGTATCCACAATTAGGATTCCAATACTTGTCAATGGGTCTCCTATTAATGAGTTCAGTCCTATGAAGGGATTAAGACAAGGTGACCCTTTATCCCTATTCCCATTCAAAATAACATCAGAAGGACTAAATATGTTATTGGAAAAAGCAAAGGATCTAAGCTAATAAAAAGGGTTATGGTAGGGCAATCAAGGCTGAGGTTGTCACAGCTCCAATTTGCAGTTGATACAATAATCTTCTGTGAAGTAAAAGAGGGGGGGGGGATTGCATGTATAAAAGAGTTCTAGGGTTCTTTGAAGTGATGTCCGGCTTGAAGATAAATTTCCACAAAAGTTTGGTTCATGGTGTGGGGATAAGTGATGAAGTAACTCAGAGGTTTGCGTCACTGTCTGAGTCAGAAGCTACCTATCAATTACTTAGGGCTACCACTTGGGGCAAATCCTAGAGGAAGACAGACATGACAATGTGTGATGGAAAATATTATGTCAGAGCTAACAAAGTGGAAAAGAATGTTGCTATCATTTGCAGGTAGGCCCACCTTAATTAATTTTGTGCTATCTAGTTTGCCTATCTATTTCATGTCTATTTTCAAATTACCTAAGAGTGTTGCCGAAGAAATTGACAAAACTATGGGGAAGTACAGAGTTGAAAAGAAAGATGCATTTAGTTAATTGGTTGGACATTACTAAGAGGAAAGATCAAGGTGGGTTGGGCATCAAATTGACTAAGGAAATTAATAATCAGTTACTAGCCAAGTGGTGGTGGAGATATGGTGTTGAAGATGAGCACTGTAGAAGAAAGTATTGATAAGTAAGTATGGATCAGTGGAGGGTAGATGGATACTAACTATGGAAAAAAGAGGAAATGAGTCTTATGTGTAGAGAGATATACTGGCAATGGCAATCTCCAATCCAAACCTGCTTAACTTTGTTGTAACCAAAACTAAGATTGTGATAGGAAATAGAAGCAGAATAAATTTCTGACTAGACAAGTGGCCAAGGGATGTAGTACTAAAAGAGGAATTTCCTAAGCTGTTTAGACTTTCTATTGAAAAAGAAGAAACAATTAGTATGTGTGTGCAACCAAGGGACACTTCAAGGGACAACACAAAGGAGTGAAAGCTTGAATTTAGAAGGCAATTATTTGCTTGGGAGGCGGAGGAGAAGGAGTTGGGAAGATTATTAGACTTATTAGGTGCACCTCCAAGGCTGATTTTAGGTCACCAAGATTCATTAACATGGAATGCATCATCTTTAGGTCAATTCACTATTGTTGAAGTTATAAACTGGATTGCCAATCATAAAGGGCCTAATATGCTTATTCCTAAACTGATCTGGTGTAATGTGGCCCCTCCAAGAGCACAATTCCTCAGTTGGTTGGCATGGAGAAAGAGGATGAAACTACAGGGAATCTACAGAGTATTGGGATTCTAAATAGTAGTATGGCAAATGTGTGCCCCTTTTGTAAGAATGAGCCTGAAGATGTGAACCTTGTTTTTCTACTCTATCCTGTGATTTGGAAAGTACGGTCATGCCTATTGCAGTAGTGGAATGTCATTTGGGTCACTCGTACTAATCTAGGGGACTACTTCTCTGGTAGTTGGGTACTAAATTTAAAAAGCATATGCTTAAGATTTGGAAGCTTGTACCAATGGCAATGCTTTGGTATGTATGGAAATTGAGGAATAAATGAGTGTTTAAAGCTTGTGAGCCTCATGTGGAGGAGCTAGTTGATATTGTGAAGGTAAGGGCAGCATTATGGGCAAAGTCTAATGTTAAGGAAGTGCATTATTTAATTCATGAACTTGTGGAGTGCCTTAGCCGGATTAGTCGTTGTCAAGCAAGGGGAGGCTAGCTGCTGTGGATTGTTATTGGCGGTCTCTTTGCTTTTGATAGACTGCTTCGTTTGTTGTTAGTCATTTTGCTATTGCTAGGAACCTAGCTGTTTCTAGTTTGGTTGGTTTCTCACCAATTGCGTGTGGTTGCTATCATATGATTGGGCATATTCTTTAGTGCCAACCTAGTTGGGATCATTGAGCGCTGCTATGATGATTTTTACGCCCCTTCCCCCCTTTCTATTGATGTAATATCTATGTACTTGTACAGTTATTTCATCAATAAAGGTTTTTTTGTTGATAAAAAAAAAAACAGTGTAAGAAAAATCGTTAATTTTGTTAATTTTGTTAGATAGAATGGTCATTGAAACTTAATCCGAATAATAAAATTTGCAACCAAACAATAGAATGTGAGTCTTATGAATTAATAATTTCAATCATATGTTATAGTTCATCCAATCAAACAAGCCCAAGAGCATTATACACAATGTTTGGCATTCATAATCATCATTATACTTGACCATCTTATCCACCACTCAATGCACGCAACTTGGCAAGCCAAACCACTTTTGGCTAGGCTTGGTAAATGATCCCTGGCTATAGGGTCGATTTTGGGGCAAAGACCCTAAAGCAGCAGCTTTGAGCCTCAAAAATGCCCAAAAAAAGGCCCAAAACTATAGTAATTATTGTACTAATTGAGGCGAGATTGAAAAAAAAAAATCTAAAGTTTCTTTTAAGAGACTCAATCTAAATAAAAAGGTCTAAAATTTCAAGGCTTTAATTTATGTTTCAAAAACATTTGAGGTATAATTGCAAATTTAATAAGGGACACTTGTGGGCCGATCCTGTTGACCAGATTTACTTATAAATCCTATTATATTCTTTACCTATCAATATCTCCAAAATGTCATATCCTCACATTTTTTATCTCCATTATTCACACTGCCATGACTACACCTTCTCCCTCCAAGGACCATCTTCGACTGTTGGAGACTACCTCTAACCATCGTCTCTAACCACCGACAACTACCTCCGATGATATTTTTTCGGTATTAATTTTTAACAAATTTTCTATAATTTTTCAAGAAAAATCAACATCCACCTCAAGCATGTCACTCTCCCATACCTCTTCAGATTTTGTGGTAACAAGATAAATGCAAAAGAAGTAGAAGTAGTGATAAATAATATTTATCAAATGAGTTAATCATTTACTCTCTTTCACTATCACGTTCACACTTACATACATATACCCTCCCTCACTTATTCATTCAAAGAAACACATTCACACTTATATATAAAAAAGAAGTAAGACTGATAAATTTATCACTGTAATAAATTTATCCAGATTTATAACTGATAAATGTTATCAATGATAAATTTATCATTGTATCAATATTTATATCAAACCAGTTAATCACTTATTCTCTTTCACTATCACACCCACATACTTATACACATTCACGCTCCCTCATTTATTCATTCAAAGAAACAAATGCATACTTACATATAAAAAGGGGGGGTAAATTATAAATACACCCCTTAAGGTTTGATTAAAATACGAATCATTCCCTGTAGTTCTAAAAATTACATTCCACCCCCCGGGCATTTCTAATTTCATAAAAAATCATTCTTTTTATTAATAAATTAAATCAATTAAAAGTTTTAAATGATGTTAGAAACACGTTTTAATTAATAATTTAAGTAATTTTATTATTGTATAGCAGAGGAATTATGAATTTCATTTTTTTTATAGTTAATTCTATTAAATAAAAAATTCTAACAAGGGAGTATTTGTAATTTTCTAAATTACAGAGATCAAACTGTACTTTAAAAAACCCTCAGAGGACGTATTTGTAATTTATCCTTAAAAAAAAGTAAGACTGATAAATTTATCAGTGTAATAAATTTAACCAGTTTATTACTGATAAATGTTATGAGTGATAAATTTATTATTCTATCAATATTTATATGAAACCAATTAATCACTTAGTGTCTTTGACTATTACACTCACACTAACATACATCCAGACTTCCTCACTTATTCTTTCAAAAAAACACATCCACACATTTACATATAGAAAATAATTTTTTGAATAATAAATTTATCACTAATACAAATTTCTCCAAACATTATTTTAAAAGCAATAGACAGAGAGAATAAGAAAGAGAGGTACGATCTGAAATCTCTTTCATTGCTATTCTCATTATCATCATCTTACAAATCCCAAAAAAAAAAAAAAAAAGAAAAAAAAAAAGTGCTAAAAGTCAAACCATAACAAAACCAAATTAAAAGCAAAAACATCTCTAATGGGAAAAAAAATTCAAGACGTTTTTTCGGTGGATCTTTGATTTTTCAACATTAATTATGATTTTGAAAATAAATCGTAGACACAAATGCAAGCTGATCAAATAGTTATTGATATCCGATTAACATAATTTTTTGTGACGATGATTTACTCAACGATCTCTATACATTGAATAGTTTAGATCATTGAAATAGACTTAGAATCGGACCTATACCGCAGCCCAATATCACTGTTTAGTCAATTTCCAAACTATAGAGGAGTTTGCATAATACTTTGACCTATAAATTTCATCAGTCAATCAAATGGATAAGAAATGATGATGTGATTTTTTATTAGAATAAAATGCCCCATAATTATGATTTTGTCTAAACATCACTTACATTCTGTAATGTCCCAAAAATTTGGACAGGGTATATTTATTTATACAACAAACTCACCTGATAGACAAAAACATATTTATAGCTAACTATTCCATACATCCATTTCCATTTAATCCCAAATGCCAAATGCATGCTGTTTATATCTCAATGCCCCAGTTCCAATCCCAAGCATGCATTTTACAACAAGTATGAAATGGAAGCCAAACAGACAATAAGTGCCCTATTGGCTTACAAATTTATCCAAGAACATTCTTGGTTACACAAAATGGAGTTTAAACTCAACGCAAATACAGCCCTGAGTTTACATTCAACAAATAACAATAAAACAAAAATGAAGCCTCAACTCCGAGTCCTCCCAAGTCAATGCCTTAGCGGAGGCATAACACCTGTACCTAAAATGGTTTTCCCTTATAGGGTGAGCCACAGCTTAGTAGAGATATACTACACAACATATGAACAATGACAAGACTAAAGAGGAGTATGCTCATGCCATGCTCATGATAAAACAGTTTATCTCTCTTTTTATAAAATATGCAATGCTAAGATGCAACAACAGATATAAAGCCATTTCCATTTTAAACCATATCTATTACATGAATACATGCTCTGTGAATCTCTAGGTGAGTGTCTGCAAGTAGGCTCTAATGCACTACCAATATCATTTTACCAGTAAGCTGAAAGGCTCAACACCTAACCGCGCTGTTCCACACCCCCTACCCAGATTCACCAAGTATTCATATTTTTGCAAATAGATACATTTCCAATGAAATGAATGTAATGCAATGTCCAATGCAACAAAGGAGGAATGTGGATCAATTTACCTAAGTGTCATGCCTTTCTACAACAATCATGGCTATCCAAAACAGATATTTCTAACTACATATTTAAACAATTAAATTCCAAAAATTTCGATAAATACAATCTATTCCACATCTCATCAAATATGAACAACTACACTAGTTTTCATATCACAATCACGTCCGATAACCTCTCAAGGTCCATTTCTAACTGTGTCAATTTTATTCTAACAGATACATTAAGAAAAATAATACCGTTAATGCCCAAGAAAACATTATTTTCCTTCCAAACTCATTCTCCAAGGATTATTCAACTATGATATCCAATTTTGATCAAAAGCCTCAAAAGTTAAACACAATTCCTTTGTTTTCTTTAAAAATGCTTTTTTGGTTGCAAAACAGTAAAAATTTCAAAATCGATCAAATTGAAGTCCGTTTTTGTTCAAATTTAAAACATAACTCTTTCATAACCTTGAAAACATATTCCAAGTTTACACTTTTGCAATTTGGGCATCAACTCTTTATTTTTCTCAAAATTTCCCTTTTAAGCAAATAAATCACAAATTTTTCAAAAATTCTAATTAAATTATATACAACTCTAAGCTCCATATAATCAAGTAAAAGTACATAAAGAAGTGTAGGAAAAATCCCTACCTCGAGCCAAGAAGCTTTCAAATTTTTCGGCAACAGGAATTAAATTTTTTTGGAGCTAAACGATGCCTTTTCCGCCCACTATATTTTGATCCAAAGCACTAGGGGTCAAAAATGACTTACACTAGATCAAACCCAAGAAAAAACAACTTGGAACCTCTTTTTCTCTTCTTCTCACAGCAAGAACTCCCAAAGTTTGACAAAGATTCCATTTGGTCACTTTTGTAGATATTTCCTAAACAACTATCTAACTAAACAAATATCTAACTATATATATACACCTATATCTATATATATATATATATATCAATTAAAAATACATTTCAACATCTTTAATGACAAAAGTAAATATAATATTTTCTCATTACAAAATATATTTCGTCTAATGGTACACACCATAGATATTCACAACTCTTTTATTGTAGTCAAATAATAATAATAATAAAACCACAAAACTACTACATGGTTACTAACGGGTCACAATTCAATCAATTGGGTCCAAAATGAATAGAGTTTAATAATTCAAAATAAATCCATAACTGATTTATTTCAAATCATGATCCGAACACCCAAAACTCAATTTTAAATTCTGCTATAAATTAAACTGAACACCAATCAGTTCGTAAATTTTCATAAAATAAATACTCATCATTAAATGCTTAAATTTTTATCCAACGTGCTAGACTCATATGGAAACAACATATAAAAATTTCATAATTTGCTGAGATCGGGAACTATTTTTAAAAAATACAAAAACGAATTTTTTTCACACAGAATTTACACGGCAATCAAATTTGAAATTTTGTTCAATTAAATTAGGTACTGTCTATTTTTAAAAAAAAATTCTGGGTCATCACACATTCAAACATCATATTTGAATATGAACGGTTAGGAGAATAAAGGCAATTGAGCAATGCTATATATGATTTCATTTGTATTTTTTTTTTCTCACTTTTGGATGCAAAGTAATAGGACTCACATTCATTAAGGCATATAGGTCAAAATATGATAAGAAATAAAATTATATGTAATATTTTCTAAGGTAATTAGGTAAGAGATCACATACTTGTGTCATTTTATATCAATACATATTTAAACAAAAAAAATATTTAAAGTAATATAAAAAATTTGTCACTTCCATTAGTACCACGGAAGTTGTCAATATTGATTTAAAAACTTGTTTAAGCTCGACTCGTTTATTAAATAAATAAGCCCAAACTTCATTTTTAGCCTCGTTTATTAATCAAGCCGAGCTCGAGTAATTCTAAACTCTGCTCGATAAGGTATAAATAAATGTGTATATAAATATTTTTTTATAACCGAGTGTTCGAGCCAACTTACGTGCATCTCGACTAATAAATTAATATTTATTTTTTAATAATATATAAATAAATTTTTAATAATTTATTTTATTTTTCTATTTATGTTTGGTGTTTGAGTAAATTTATATATTTGACTGATGAAATTTATTATTAATATAAGTATTATTGTATATTTTGCTCATGATTTTTTTATTTTTTTATCTTAATAAGTAAATTAATTTAAATAATTTTTTTTTAAGCTCGAACTCGACTCATTTATGTAACCGAGCGAGATCAAGCCGAGCTTACGTTTATCAAATATTTGATGAGTTGTGCTCAAGCTCGATTACCTCCGATGACACTCCAAGCGCCAACTACGAAGGCCACCTCCGGTCATCCAAGGTTGACTTAAGCTTCCTCAAGTTCTAAAGTAAAATTTTATTGCGAGTCTTTTTGTATTTTAAACTTAAATAAATGTAAATAATATTTATTATTTTTAGTAAATTATCATGTAAAATTCATGCCTCTTTGATTCTCGTAACTAAAATTTGAGAGTTATTTAAAATATTTAGTTATGAAAAAATAAAAATTAAAAGTACCAAAAGTTATCAAATAAATAAAACTTATAAATTCAAAGTTTTAAGAAGGGTTTATAGAACTTATTTCAAATTAGCGTGGGTTCTTTTAAAGTGAGCTTTTTTTCTTTTTAAATTGTATATTATAAGCTTTTTAAAATTTATAGAGCGCTTTTCAATGTGAACTTTTTTTTTATTATAATAATAATAATAAGTGTGCATAAAATAATCATATACTAAATCGGTGGACCTTTTTTTAAAAATTTAAAACTTGTATTATGCCCATGGGAGTGTATCTTTTTTTCTTTTTTTTTTTATGTTGATTTTGTGTTGGTATTTATCAAAGTAAACCTTATGAGAAACAATTAAAAAAAAAATTGTTTTTTTTTTTTGAGTTAATATGAGAAACAATTATGACTTATGATTATATATGAAATTTTTGGGGCTTTTTTGCAAATGAGGCCTAAAGCCAAAACTTCAATTGCTCAAGGTTTCAGCCGGGCCTGTGGCCATCCCTAAAATTACAAATAAATAAATAAATAAAACTTTAGTATTCAGAGTTACGTCATACATGAACAATATCTACTAAACAGAAATTGAGCTAACTTGTATTCAGAAAATACATATAATTATTGCATTAATCGAAATTTATTGTGCAAAGTTGAATCAATTGTGAGATTCTACTTTAATTTTTGATCAAGGAAGCAAAATAATAATAATAATGCACATGAGACAGTTGGGAATGTAGTACTTCTATAATGTGTTGGACTTTTGTGACTTGAGGTCTTGTTTGAGAACAAGTTATTTTAATAATTTTTTAATTTTTTATGAAAAAATATATAGAAAAGCATAGAGAGTGATCTGACAACTTATAGTGACTTTTTGACTAAAATATATAATTGCCAAACGAGACTAGGTGTGGTGGATACAATCCCTAAACAACTTATAGTGTACTTATTTAGGTCATCCCAAACAATCCCTAAATGGCCAACTAAAGAAGAAAAATGGCTTGACTTTTGGGAATGCAGTACTCTAGGCACTACAACAAAATGCACAATTGGCGACCAAAACCAATTTTAGTCGCCAAAAGAACCATATTGGGCGACAAACAGCCTGATTTAGTCGGTGTTTGTTTAATATTTTTAGCTACTAAATTAATTTAGTCGCCATATGTAATTATTGGCGACTAAACTTAGTTTTAGTCGTTGTTTTCCACCATTTTGCGACAAAAAAAGTTTGTCGCCCAAAGATGGAGTATTTTTAATGGATTTGTGGTGACCAAAACTAGGTTAGTCACTGTATAATAAAACATTGCCGACCAAAATTTTGAATTAGTAGCCAAGTAGGTGCTTTTGGCGACTAATGTTTAGTCGCTGTTAATGATGTTTGGCGACTATTGATGCTTTAGTCGCTAAATATTCGAAATATTTTTTAGAGGGAAATCGACTACATATTCGCACCCAATACATATATCTCAGGGACACATTTTCGGACCTGTTTTCTCTCACACATAAATTACCTCACACACCAGCAGTCGATAGCAAAGCAGACCGCCGATCATCACCGTCGTTGGCCACCGGCGTTGGCACCACGACCACTGCAAATCGGCCCCACGACAATCTATCAGGTATTTCTCTCTCGTCTCTCTCCCTATCTGTCGCTCTGGGTCTCTTCCTCGGTGTGTCTCCCATTAGGGTTTTTAAATGTTTTTTTTTCTTTCAGTTTCCATTGATTTCGCAAACAATGTTTAGGGCTTTTTTTGATTTTGTCATTCAATTTGGTTAAAATTTCGGATTGCTGTTTTCTGATTCTCTATTGTGGATTCTTGAACTGTATGAGCAATGTGCCTCTGTTTTGTAGTTCTTTTTTTTAAATCTCTTTGTCAGCGGATTTGAGTTTTAAGGACAAATCATTTATTCAAGTAGCTCTTTGGCTATTGTGTAGCCTTTTCATATTTATTTATTTATTCTCAGTACGGAGTGTGGGGGTGAGGTTTAGGATCTCAGTTTTATCCACTTTTTCCTTTGTAGGACATCCTTGTTTGCTCTCTTTATTAATCAACCACATTTATGGGTAACTCATTTTCAGGTTGGTCAAGCTACTGCAGCGGGACAAGCTGTAGTAGGTATCACAAGACAGCCTGAGGTGGAGGGGAAAATACGAGGTAATTTATTGCTTAGTTTGGCTTTTATGGTATCTTTAACAATTTATGGGCATATTGTTGCATTATAACTTTTATATGCAACTCATTTTGTTTAATCCTAGAAATATGGAAAACACATGTTTTTTTATATTCTATCTATGCATGTATAAAAGTTGAGTGATGGATTTTTGAAATTTCTGGTGGCATTTTATTTAATGAATTCACATTGATGATTTAGTTGCCTTGCATGCATAATGCGCCCATTTTCCCATTAAAATTTGTATTGTTCTATATTTAAGGTTGGACCACTGAAAATAATGGGGAAGGAAATCACTTCTTCAAAAATTGCTAATTTTATTTATGTGATTGGGTGGGTGTACATGCTAATCCATCAAAGCAAAGGTTGATCATTCAATCAGTTATCGATGATTATTGACGTGAACCTTTGATGCATCAAGGAATCAACTCCCTCATATTCATATGGATTTGAGTCATTGATGCATCAGTATTTTATGATTATTTCCTTAAAATTCATTAAATGCTTAATGGAGGAGATTAGAAAACACTAAATGGAGGAGATTAGAACATGAGCAAGTGTACACTTCAGTGCAGATTTTTAGTTGTCGTTTCTATTGTTCGTTTTTCGGTTTTTTTTTTTTTTAACGATGCATGTTGTAATATATTTATAGTTTTAAGCGTAAATTATACCATTAGTTTTTGTAGATTAACCGAAAGGTCACTTTAATTCTCGTAATTTTAATTTGAACAATTTGTGCTGCATACTTTTAGTTTTGTTGCAATAAGAATGGTAGTTTAATAGGTCTATGGGGTGTTTGGTTTTCATGGAATATTCCAAATAATGGTGAATTGTTCATGTTTTGGTTGATGTTGTTTATTAAGCAAAAGGTCACTTCATTGGATGTTTAAGCGAAAGGATCACAATGGTGAATTGTTCATGTTTTGGTTAATGTTGGTGATGGTTGATAGGTGCAGTTTAATAGGTCTATAGGGTGTTTGGTTTTCATGGAATATTCCAAATAATGGTAGTTTGGGGTTTTCATTCTTTGGGGGGTTTTTTTTGCTGGACTTTTTTTCTTGTTCAGTTTGGTTTCTACTTAGAAGGAACAATCAATCCTTGTAATTAAATTAATTATTTTACGGTTGAAAATCAATTTGTTCACACAATTTTTTAGTATATGAACAATACAAAATGTAATTATAGTTCAAATTTAGTTTTTGTTTACATAAAGATACAATTATATGTCTCCCTGTAAGATGACTTCACATATAATTGTTCATGTATGTCATAATTGTTCATGTATGAGTTGAAATTGTTACTACTATTTCATTCACTTCGTTATTGCAATGCTAATCGAACCCATAAACTTACTTCAGCTCTCTTCCAGTACAACGTGTTTTTCCAAGTTGCCGTCAATTCCCAGGTTCATCTTCGCTTGATGTGTACTGTTCCAATAATGGACAAGAGTTGGATGATGATCACCGATAGGCTAAAAAGTAAAAAGTATCTTGAAGGTGTTCAGTCATTTATTGAGTTCGCTACGAAGAATTTAGGGTCGCAGGATGAAATCCGTTGTCCCTGTGTTGATTGCTTGAACGGCACAAAATTTAGTCCACACGTTGTACGGTTGAACTTGATTCGAAGAGGAATCGCATGTTTTTATCGAACTTGGGTCCACCACGGGGAACACGTTCCCATGGTTCATGCTTATCCTACTTTGCGAAACGATGATACTGAAAGCCACCGAGATGGAATGACAACCAACCATGAACATGTAGATGAACTTCCAACCATGTTAGAAGAGATTTACATGAGTGGTCTCATGGATGATCATATCGACGATGAACGTACAGGTTTGGAGAGACACAATTTAATGAAGTTCATGAAGTTGTTCGATGATGCTCAACGCAAAGTATATCCAGAGTGTGAAAAGTTCTCCATCTTGTCCTTCGTAATCAAGATGCTTCACGTGAAGGTGTACAATAAATGGAGCAACAAATCTTTTGATATGGTTATGCAAGTTTTCAAAGACATTCTACCAAAGTGTGATGAAAATGTTCCATGGACCCTTTACGAAGCGAAAAAATTCTTACGTGAATTGGGTTTGGAATATGAGGCCATTCATGCATGCAAGAATGATTGTAGTTTATTTTGGAAGGACAACGCCACGTTGGAGAATTGCCCTACATGTACAGAGTCTAGATACAAGTTGAACGACAAGACGGGTAAGAAAATTCCACAAAAAATACTGAGGTACTTTCCTTTGACACCGAGGTTGAAAAGATTGTATATGTCGAAAAAAATAGCCGCACATATGAGATGGCACAAAGAGAAGCGTGTGGATGATGGAGTATTGCGACATCCAGCTGATGGTGAGGCATGGAAGGACTTTGATAGGTTGCATCCTATGTTCTCTGTGGATCCTCGGAATGTAAGGCTTGGGCTTGCCACGGATGGTTTCAATCCATTCGGAAATATGATTACATCGTATAGCATGTGGCCCATAATCTTAATGCCTTACAATCTACCTCCATGGAAGTGTATGAAAGATCCATTCTTCATGATGTCATTACTTATTCCAGGACGATCCGCACCTAGAAGAGACATCGATGTTTACTTGCAACCATTAGTAGAAGAGTTAAATACTCTGTGGGAGCATGGTGTGCAAACATATGATGCCTCCAACGGCCAAATATTTACAATGCATGCAGCAGTCATGTGGACCATCAACGACTTTCCTGCATATGGTTCCTTATCTGGTTGGAGTACAAAAGGTTACCTAGCCTGCCCTAATTGTAACACGGATGCATCATCTCAGAGGTTGCGAAGTAAGATAGGATATACGGGTGCTCGGCGGTACTTACCTGAGAACCATAATTAGCGAAGAAGTAAGCTATTCAACGGTGAAATTGAGAATCAGTCCAAACCCGTGGAGTTATCGGGCGAACAAATACTGGACCAAATTAATTTGGGGACATACAGCCCGTATGGAAAGCATCCAACCAACCAAAAAAGACAACGAACTGAAAATCCAACTCCGAACTGGACAAAAAGAAGCATTTTGTTCGACCTACCCTATTGGAAAACGCTTAAGCTTCGACATAACCTTGATGTCATGCACATAGAGAAGAATATATGTGACAATCTACTTGGGACACTATTGAGCATAGATGGAAAGAACAAGGACACGGACAAAACACGTTTGGATCTGGAGGACATGCGAATACGAAAGGAGTTACACTTGATAAGGCATGCGAATGGCTCTTTTGAGAAGCCTCTGGCATTGTACACATTGTCCTCGGTAGAATGAATAGGGTTTTCAGATTTCTTGAAATCGATTAAGTATCCTGATGGCTATGCAACAAATATATCCAATTGTGTCACCTCGAATGGTGGTAAGTTAGTTGGCCTGAAGAGTCATGACTGTCATGTCATTCTACAACGACTTCTTTCCATTGGGATGCGAGGATACATTCCTACCGAGATTGGGACCACATTGTTCAAGTTGGGAAGTTTTTTCAAACAGTTGTGCTCAAAGACCTTGAGGGTGACTGATTTGGAGAAATTACAAGAACAAATCATACTTATACTGTGTAAGCTTGAAAAGATTTTCCCTCATGCTTTTTTCGATGTGATGGTCCACTTGGCAATTCATTTGCCTTACGAGGCTAGGCTTGGAGGGCCTGTGCAATATCGATGGATGTATCCTATTGAGAGGTAGAACTACGAGTTTCTTAACTTTTTTCATGTAATTATAGTTCAATATGACCATACTAACAATAAGGCCGATGTGACCATGTAGGATGCTCGGACTTCTTAAAGGATTTGTGGGCAATAAAGCTCGCCCAGAAGGTTCCATTGCAGAGGGCTACATATCGAAAGAGTGTACGATGTTTTGCTCATTATATTTGCATGGAGTTGAAATGGTGTTTAACCGGGAAGAAAGGAACTACGATGGAGGTGACAATGGCCCGGGGTTAGCGATTTTCACTCAAAATGTCCGTCCTTTTGGTCACCTCCCAAGGGCAATTGATGTGTCCGTAGCTGACCGTGAATTGGCTCATTGGTTTGTCCTACACAATAGTTTGGAAGTGGACGAATATCTAGAGTAGGATTCCTCATCATATATGCAACATACATTTTCTACATGGTGTGTATTTTGTAAAGTCTTCATAATTCCAATTACTTATGACTTACACTGTATTAACTAGGGAACACAAGCTCGTGTTGCAACAAAAATATGGAAGTTCATGCAACATTGCAACGCGACAATGCAAAGAGTTCTCTAAATGGTTCAAACATCGCGTAAGCTAAAACGCGTCAATTGTTATAGCTTGCAGATAATGTTTATTTATTCGAAGTTTGAATTGACATGACATACTTTCTTGTGTAGATGAACCAATTGCGAAATCAAAAGTCACTCGAAGCAACTGATGAGATGTGGTCATTAGCCAATGGACCTAATGCCTTAGTGAACACATATTCGGGATGCATTTGTAATGGCGTCCGATTCCATACTATCGACCGTGACAACCGTCGTAAATGTCAAAATAGTGGGTTGGTAGTGGAAGGCGACCACCAAGGCCAATTGATAAAGTTCTACAGCTACCTTTGTAAAGTGTGGGAACTGACATATTTGTTTGGACATCGGGTTGTTTTGTTCGAATGTGAATGGTATAACACCGGTAGTAATCGACCTTTGCGGGTCGAACCACATGTGACAATTGTTGACGTAAGAAGTCGATGGTATAAAGATGACTCGTTTGTGTTCCCAAGCCAAGTTCAACAAGTTTTCTATGTTCATGATACGAAGTTAGGGCCAAATTGGCGAGTCGTGGAAAAGTTTCAACATCGACAAATTTGGGATGTGCCAGAATTTGATGAAGTGTTGCAAGATGATGAAGCCAATACTATTGTACGAACTGAGCCTATTGATGATGATGTTGTTTTGCGTCGGGATGACATTGAACCTGAAATTATTTCAATGGAAGTTTCTCAGTCCAATAAGCGTGTACAACCCGAGGGTGTTATGGATGATGCTTTCATCTGTGATGACGATGATGAACTATCCATCGCGGGTGATGATGAAGAAGAAGATGAGATAGAAAGTGATTTTGGTATAGACACGGACCTAGAGTTTTAACTCAGTTTGTTTCTTTGTCCGGCTTGTTCTGTTTGTTGTTTTGTTGTTTGAGTTTCTATATATGAATGTTTCTATAATTTTTGACCTGATGGATTTTTTTTTTATAACTTCCCATTCATTGACTGATTGATATCAGATACTTCATAATATGTATATCTGTTACTTTCTTTTTTCTTGGTGGATTTCTATGTTGTTGGTGTTTGATTGAACTACTACAATTTTATAATTTTATATTTTTCTCACCATGTGTTTGACAATATGCCCAAAGATGGTACAATGAACATAATGAGTGTGTTCCATAGATATGAATCACATTATCACATAGTTGTTTTAATTGTTGGTGTTACACGTATTATACTATAGTGAGAGTTATAACTTGAGTTGCTCAAGTTAGCTTGCTTGAGGTGCACCTTTTTGTGTAACTTAAGCTTTAGATACTTCTCCTTTTTATGTTTCCTTATTGCTCCAAAGACTAACATACTTTTTAAATTTTCAGGAAATAATAAACATATTGTTCTTCATTAGATGTTTTTAAATATGAAAGGCTGATGTTTCAGAATTTGCTATCTTATGGTGTCACTTCTTACACATTTCCTTCCCTTAACATGCTTCTTAATAAGCAATTATGCCCTTTCCTTTCACAGGTTAATTTAAAGCCAAAGGTTCCAACCAAAGCTGTATGTGCAGAGTATCTTGAGTTGAGAAAAGAAATATTGACTTTATTGAATCTTCAGTAATAGGTACTTCTACCTAAGGTTCATATAGAAATTTGCTTCTTTTTTCATATTATACTGAGCAATACCTTTGCATATATTTAAGCTGAGTTGTTTGAGACCATTTCCCAATCAAACCCTGCCCAAATTCAAACTGTGGTGTGGATTTACAGCCAAGCTTAGGTTGAGGTTGATAAATAGTCGTCCGAGCACAACTGAAATTTGGGTTTAGCTTGGGTCATTGACTCAGCTAAAGGATTTAGAGTAGGATAAGGAAATAAATGATAGAGAAACTGAAATCTTGTTGCTACACAAACGGGGCCAATAGAGTTGATATGTGATGTGTATCTATAGATGGGGATGGCTCATTTCCCATGAACCTTTTTGCGGCTCTGGAGATTACTCCCTGATTTTTTTGTTGACAAATGAAAGTACAGAAATTAGTTGGAATTCTTTTATGAATGTTGATCATCATATCATCCTTTTATAAAATTTTCTCATTCCAAGAATGAGGCAGATGTGCTTGATCCAGCATAATGGCATTGTTTTTCTGTTTACATCCTTTTGAAGACATTGTTAGAAACAGTGATGATTGTGTTTGTGAGACTTGTTGAAGGTTGAATGTATGCAGGTTACAGACGATGGGGGCCTGAGCCAAGGATTGGGGGACGGCACATTGTTAGGGATCAGTGAGGTGCTCTAACACAAGAAGGTATTGTTTTATTGTTTTTGGAAGCAGTAATATTGTTTTACTTTTTTTATATTTTTTATTTTTTTACTTTGGATGTGTTTAGTTACATAGAGAACTGCAATCCCTTTTGCTCTTGAGAGGGGTCCAGTGTAGCAAATAGATCATCCTAGCTCTGAATGTGTCCGTCACATTGAAAATTGTAGTAATTATGAAGATTTTAACTGAGGCTGTCATGTAATTCTATGGTTTCCTCTTATATTCTTGTTCTCCCTAATTTTCTTAGTAACCAAACAAGCTTGAAAATGTTTCTTCATTTCTATTTTGCCACATAATCTAAAAGTATCAACAGCTTGGTCCGTATTTGGTTTGACACTATCTAATTTTTTGGGGCGAAAGTAAGTTATTATTAATTCTTGGAGGGAGTTGAACCTCAACCTCTCCCTTGCAATCACTTAACTGACACAACGTTCCTTTAGCATTTTAATAAGAGGCAACATAAAAATACTAAAATAACAAAAGGTAGACATCAACCTGTGAAATTTTAGTGTTTTTTTTTGCCCCCTTTAAAAAACACCTGAAATTTGATGTAAAGTTAGATGTGTCATTCATGGCCAACACACAAAGTTGCTTTGGCTTTTATTCTACCATTTTCTGGTGTGCATTCAACTTTGTTACTCTGTTGCAGCTTTGAGGTCGCTATCTTTGGGTCCGCCGGTGTTTGTTCTCGCTTCGGTGTTTTGTCATTCTCGCTTTTGTTCGCTTCGAACTAGGCTGCTCGCTTCAGCCGGGTTGTTTGGTGCTTGAATTAGTTTCTTGATTCATCTAAAGCCTCCCGCTAGTATGCTTTCAGCTTTTGGCGCCTCATAGTAGTCGATTCGTGCTTAATCGAAGTGCATTCTCGATATATATGTTGCCGATCTCGCTTACTGCTTTTGTTCTGAGTGGTGTGCTAATCTATTTTGGTTTTTTCTGTCTGTGTTTATAGTCATGGTCTGAATTCTTGGCTGCTGATCTGTGTTGTTTTTCTTCTTGTTTCTGTGTTGATTTGCCACGTAAGGTCTACATTTACCATGGTGTCTATTGTGTATGTGATTTTTTTGTTCTTTAAACTTTCTCACGTTGAATCACAATCCACCATGCTATGCTAATTGCCTTTTGTGCTCAAAGCAAGATTATGTAAATAATTCACTTGTTTATCTTTTAACAATGATGAGAGTGTGCCCTCCATATTGCAATAAAATCTGATGTGCCACTCTCTGATTGGTTGCAAAATATTTCCAGCGAGGCATTAACTAGTGATGATTCCAACTATTAAGAAGAAAAAAAAAATGTAAACAATAGGTTCAAACCAAACTCAGTCCAGTTAGGTAAAGCTTCAAAAAAAACTGAAGTGTGTATAATTAAAGTGAAAACCTTATCAAGAAGCCATGGCAACCATGACTTCACCTCTAAAGATAAAGTAGTTAAAGAGGCTTTTGGAACTTTAGACAGTTTTGACACAAAGTCTGAATAATTACATAAAATATAATGCACATAAATAATTTAGAAATAAAGGGATTTGTCTTGAAATGAATCATAATCTTGAATATTTTAGATTTGATTCTTTTAGTGTTGAATTTAATTTTAATTCATACATGTAATTTATGGGTAGAGGTGTAATGAAAAGCATTAAAAATTGAACTAAATTTGCTGCCATTTGAACCCACCCAAGTATCATGTAGCTGAATATTGGAAATAGCATGCGCACCTTCAAGATCAAGAAAGGAATGTAACAATATCGAAATTCACTAATGCTTTTAAGAACTGGTGCAAACTCGACGCCAAAGATCCTCGCATGATCGACCTAGGATTTCCATCACTTTCCTTCAACTGGTAACATATTGAAATTCTATAATTGTTTAACAAGAAATAAATATATTATAACAAGAATTCAAAGTAGGAGAGAGAGAGAGAGAGAGAGAGAGAGAGAGAGAGAGAGAGAGAGAGAGAGAGAGAGAGAAATTCATTGTAGTAGCTTAGGCTGCTCAGCACAAAGATATAGACATTTGGACTCATAGGATTCAACTCAGAAACATTTCTAGCGTAATACATGAACAAAGACCTCTTCAACTCCATATAAATCAAGCCACAGAGTGGAAATAAGATAGTGAAAACTAAAATTTGATCATACACCTCTGACTTTTAGATGTACTCTAAAAGTGTATATAAAGATAAAAGGAGAGAGAGAGAGAGAGAGAGAGAGAGAGAAAGAAGTTTCCAATTTCCAATTTGTTCTGTTAGACACTTGGGACATTGTTAGACTTTAATACAGATCTCATAAACATTACCAACAAATTAACATAAGTTCGTGGCAACTTGAATAGGGTTATCATATAACTTAATACCATAACAGAGACATAAATCACAACTACAAACAAAAGCAAAACCCAAAGATGTCGTGTAGAAGTAGTCTAATGTGCTCTCCGACAATTGAATCACATCAACTTTTATCAAATACAAAATATACCCAAAAACACCCTTATGCAGTTCAAATTAATTTCTTGGAATGTGAGGGGTCACTTGGATAAAAGATTGGTTGTTCATAGATGGAACACTTCAGTGGTTCAGCTTTGCTATTTGTTTTCAAGAGACAAAGATGGAATATATAGATAGGGAATTGGTAAGGAGTTTGTGGGGTGGCATATGGGAGGACTGAGCTTTTCTTGGGGCAGTGGAGACTGCAGGTGGTATTCTAATGTTGTGGGACATGGGTTTGATCAAGGAGGATGTCTATTTCTTATTTGTTTAGAAGCACGGAGGATGGCTTTCAGTGGACCTTTTCAAGTGTTTTTGAACACCAAGATGAGGAAGATAGAAGAATTATGTAGGCTGAGTTGTCAGTAGTGAAGGCAAGTTGGAATTGCCTGGGATGACAATAGGGTGATTTCAATGTCATTATTCTTGATGAGAGGTTAGTATGTGAACCGATAATGAGGGCTACACTGAAATTCTCTAACATCATTGTAGCAGAAAGATGCAGGTAGTGCACTAAAAATAAGATATATAAGTAAGCCACATTAAAGTAAAAAAAATATCAACAAGTATAAATTAAATAGAGCAAGATAAGGTAAAAAAGAAAAGCTAATGCTAGATATTAAAATAAAACAATTTGAATCATACCCTTTCAGGAAGTGGCCTTGTGCTTCTTTCCTCTTCAACAGCAGCCATTTTGTAATTGATGAAACTAGCACAAAACTTGAAGTAATGGCTGCAAGCACAATTGCACAACGTGGCATTCAGCTAGTCGCCCCTGCTCATGGGGTAACAATCAAGAATTTAATAATGAATCCTTCATTGGAGATGCTTCTTGGAGGAATACAGGTGAGAGAACATGTGCTTTTTGATGTAGCATTAAAACAGATTCTTTCCCCCTCAATTAAAATACATTTCTTTACTTGATGAAAAACTTTTGGGCTCTGGAAATAATGCTACAATAGAAAAGCCGTTTAGGGTCCGTAAATAGCTGAATATCAGGTCGTCCAACTATGTGTTCAAATGCCAAGTCTGTAACTTTTGTGTGGAAGTGGATGAGTCTTGTGCCAGTAGCATATGTTTGTCTGATCTATGCACAAAGCCCATAGTATCATTCATCATGTAAGAAACTTAATATCTTGTCATTTGGCATGATGTGATTTTCTTGCTTGATTACGGAGAACATGCCTAGCTTTAAAGGGACCCCACCCCACTCTGTGCCTAGTTTATCTAATGGATCATTTATATTTCAATCAGAATCTGTCTTGCTTGACAGCACTTTAGAGCATAATTGAAGATTAACTTTAATTATAACCAAATGAGCATAATTGAGCATAATTGAATATTTGAGCATTGATGTCGAACTTTAATCTTATTTTGAAATTCGGCTCGATCCCCATTTCTATAGCTAAAAATGTCAAAAGTGATTAGTGTAAAATCGCTACTGTCTCTGTTATTACATTTGTGCAGGTTTTTACATGTATGTAAGAGCTGCAAAGGTTCTAATCTGTGCTGAGTGCACATTACATAATGCTTTGTGCCAATTTATTGAGTCGTCAATGTATCACATTGTCCATGAGTTGGTCCAATAATCATTGATATATCTTTCTTGTGTCATTGTGTTCCAACAGGAATCAAACACTTCTGATTAGCACACAGAGTGGGTGCAGCACCTTATAGGTAAATCTGTCCAACTTTCTTGAAATTTGAAAAAATCAAAACCTGATCTCCAGATACCTCTGCTGTCATACTTTATCAGTAATTAAATTTGTCACTATATTTAGTGTGTCACTATATTTTGTTGTGTACACTTCGTAGTTGAAAATAGTTTGAAACAAGCAACGTGCAAACTAGCATAATTTGAGTCATGGCTGAATCTTAACAAGTCAACATGTATGCTAACCAAACTGTAGCATCATTTAAATAATAAATGATGGAGAAAAAATGTTTCTTTAAAATTTTAGGTACCATGGTTCCTGGAATCAAGACGGGGCGGCGGAAGAGACCAACAAGTGGCAACGTATTATCAGCCTCTAAAGCATGTTCACAGGAGATTGGCACCCCGCTGACGTTCTCTGATGAGACGCAACCACCAGATGATACCTAAAAAGTGGTGGACGAGACGCAACCAGGTGGAGTGGGTAAGAGCATTTAATCAAAATTGTAGCATAATTTATGTTTGACTTTATGCAGCGAAACTAACATCTTTTTTTGGAAGTTCATTGGCAGTGTTTGTAATTTGTGACTCCTTCCCCTTTTGTACCAGGGCAAACGAGGTCAACTTGTGTACGAGGACCAACATTAGGCAAAGGAGTGCAGAAAAAAATTACTAGGAGAAAGGGGGAGAAATTACATGTCTATGTGAATCGGGTGTTGAACGCAATCATAGGAGGGAATGCCACCCCAGCGACGAATGAGTTGGGCCTTCAAATCAGACGGTTATGCCCTCTTCAGAGCGTGAAGTCATGGAGAAAAATTGATCAACCTACCAAAGATGCGGTCATCCAAGCGGTGCTAGTATGAGAAACATCTTGCCATAATGTCTTCGTTGCCCTATTTATAATTGCATAAATTAATTGTTGTACTAATTCTCTTATTATGTTTGTAGGACAAGTTTGTTATCGGCGATGATTTTGATAATGATGAACAAGCGCAACAGATCCTCGATGGAAAGGCATATTTGCTATACAAGGATTGGAGGTACAATCTAAAGCAAGAGTTCCTCGAACTTGAGGAAAAGGGTGTTGATGACCCCTATAGTCATCCGCCTAGTGGAGTGAGATTGGAGGACTGGAAATATATGATTGATGTTACTTGGAAAGATGAATCTCACTTGGTAACAAATTAATTAGAAACTCCATTATTGAAATTAATTTATGTTTTAATATGTAAAAATTGTTCACTAATCTGTTATTTATTTATTTATTTATTTTTGTTCCTATTTTTTTAGAAACGCTCAAGAGCTGGTAAAGCAAATAGGGGTATGCTCCGCTATAATCATACAAGTGGATCGCGGTCATTTCCTATAGCAATGTCGTTTATGGTGAGAAGTTAATGTAGTAATGTAATGGATGATTGATTCTTCTTGATTCTGAATATTACCATGTACTAATTCGTCAATGGAAATTTTCCAAACGTAACAGGCAAATGAGGATGGACATATAGATTTCCCCGAATTTTATAAGAAAGCACACAAGTCCAAGAAGACGGGAGATTGGTTTGACCCCAAATGTGGTGAGCTACATGTGAGTATTGAATGTTGAAACGAAGTGTGATGCATATCAATTAATAAAGTTGTTTTAAATTCCTTCTCCCATCTTGGCTTTATTGTTTTCTTGCTATTACAGGATGATATGGTGAATCTACAAGTAACAGCCACCGATGCGGGGTTGCCATTGACCCACGAAGAAATATCAAGGCAAGTGCTTGGGGAAAAAAGAAATTACTTGCGTGGATGTGGGATAGGCCCACAACCCTCTTCCACAGCTTCTAGTGCGACACGAGCACGTGATAAACATATGGAGTCAATGAGAGCGGAACTGGAGGTTCTTCGTGAGCAGCGTTAAAGTGATCATGAGGAGTTGTTGAAGGAGAAAGAGGATCGTCAAAGAGATCGGGAGGAGCTATTGAAGGAGAAAGAGAAGCGGCAAAGAGATTGGGAGGAAATTACGAGGGAAAGAAAGCAGCTGATCAAACAAGTCGATGAAGAAAAAAAAGCACAGGAGGCACAACAAGTACAACTCAATCATTTGAACGACGTGGTGTCCTGGCTCACAACCCTCTTGGAGGGTTCAGATGGTCATCCTACTATTCGGTAAACAAAATTTTGTTTGACAAGCTAGTTTAACTTCTACAAAAAAATATGGATCATATTCACATACAATACTTTTCTAAAGTTGCTATGCAAATTTTGTTTTTGTTATGTGCTTCGAATAGGTTTTGAGGCATAAAGTGAGTAGATTATGCAGCAGCCGACGTGGTGTTTTGCGACATTACACAAAGGACCGTAACCTGATTTCTATAAGGTAACCACATGATTTCAATGAAATATGAAGTTCTGTAAAAGCAAATATGATGAGCCTATGAATATGAGGGCAGTTACTATATTAGTAGTGATATCCAATTGAATGTCATTTCAAATTTAAGACTAATTGCAGCAACCAATTAAATTGGAATGAATTTTGATTTAGTACAATATAAGTAGTACAACTTGACTGGTCTAAAGTGCATGAAAGCCATGATTGGTTCATAGTGATGAGTTTGAGAGAGAAGAGCTTTTGGGGTCTGTTAGTGGACAACAATTTTGGGTTGGGAGTTGTCGTGGAAAAGGCCATAAACTTAGCCGAAAAAGGCCTTAGACGGCTGAAAAATGAAAGCAGCCTCCGAACCAGTGTAGGGATGGCATGGGTAGCTTCCTTGTGTCAAATAGGACCTGTGGGGACAGACGGGACGTAATTAGCACGTGTATGTTGGGAGTTGTCGTCGAAAATGCCATAAACTTAGCCGAAAAAAGGCCTTCGAGGGCCGAAAAATGAAAGCAGCCCCCAAACCAGTGTAGAGATGGCATAGGTAGCTTCCTCGTGTCAAATAGGACCTGTGGGGATAGACGGGACGTAATTAGCACGTGTACGTTGGGAGTTGTCATGGAAAATGCCTATAACTTAGCCGAAAAAAGGCCTTCGAGGGCCGAAAAATGAAAGCAGCCCCCGAACCAGTGCCGGGATGGCACGGGTAGCTTCGTTGTGTCAAATAGGACCTATGGGGACAAACATGATGTAATTAGCACGGGTACGTTGGGATTTATCGTGGAAAAGGCCATAAACTTAGCCGAAAAAAGGCCTTGGAGGGTCGAAAAATGAAACCAACCCCCAAACCAGTGTAGGGATGGCACGGGTAGCTTCATTGTGTCAAATAGGACCTGTGAGGACAGATGAGACGTAATTAGCACGAGTACGTTGGGAGTTGTCGTGGAAAAAGCCATAAACTTAGCCGAAAAAGGCCTTGAAGGGCCGAAAAATGAAAGTAGCCCCCGAACCACTGTAGGGATGGCACGAGTAGCTTCTCTGTGTCAAATAGGACCTGTGGGGAAAGACAGGACGTAATTAGCACGTGTACGTTGGAAGTTGTCGTGGAAAATGCCATAAACTTAGCCGAAAAAGGCCCTTCGAGGGCTGAAAAATGAACGCAGCCCCCGAAATGCTATAAAGCTATACAAAAAATATATTAAAGCTTATATTGACTTCCGAAGTTGAAAGATAAGAAACTTGACATTTACCACAAGTGTTGACTAGTTTGTATTGCAATATTTAAATTGTTTCTATTGTTAGCATTTGCTTTGATTTTTTTCTTTTGTACCACTTTTTGATGAAGTTGTGATGGCATATATTAAAGCTTACAAAAATATATGTTGTATAAGCATCTCTATATATGTACATTTATGAATAAAATACATACATATTCACACATTAGACTAAACTTGACTTCGGGCTCATGCTTGACTTGGAAAGTTTCTTTGCACTTTAAATGTACACTTTGAATACAATTTAAAGTGTAAAGAAAGTATATTGAAATTCCTAAATTCAAACTATAGTTAAATACAATTTCAATTACAATTGACATAATTGCGATTTGTGTTTTGTAGATGGCTATAACTTTTTGTTTACAATGGAACTAATGGGTGTAATTTTTGTTGTGTAGATGGCTTTTGGCATTGACATGTGGATCTTCTATTTTTTTGTCCGGAAGTTCATGCACAGTTTTGCAAATTTCGGAAGCTTTTTGTTGTCCTATACTTTTTGTGTGGACTATGGACCAATCGTACATATAATTTTTGACGGGGTACATAGTATTTTTGGAGCTTCTATTAATTGCTCTATTCGTATAGAATCAATGACGGGGTACATAGATCATTCACATTTGCTGTTGCTCCACATGTATTAATTGCTCAGGTGATATATACGTACATTACCTTTTGTCATGGTACATATTACCATGGTAATTTGTACCTTGGCAAATGGTCACTACAATGCGTACTACAGTAAAAATGTTGTGTAAGGACATTGTTTTGGTAACGTATTTAGAATGTATGATGTTATTATTTGTAATTGAAATATATATAGTTGGTTTCTATATAAGTTTACATTAGCAGGTGTTCTTTTTTATTTGATGGTTGTAAGTGAAACATGCAATACGGAATAGGTGATAATATATGTAGGTTGTATATCTATTACAGGTTGCGGTGGATACAGGTTCTAACAAAATTTATTCAAATGAAAAAAAATAAAATAAAAAAATAAAATGACGTTTTTGGTGACAAAACAATTAGTAGCCAAAAAAGAAATAAATCTTATGGCGACTAAATATTTGGTAGCTAAAACAACCCGAAACACTTTTGGCGACTAAATATTTGATAGCTAAAACAACTTGAAATACTTTTGGCGACTAAATATTTGGTAGCTAAAAATCAATTCATTTTTTCGCGACAACAATTTTAGTCACCAAAACAAATAAAAACACTTTTAGCGACAACCATTTCAGTCGCCAAAACATAATAAAAAGGCATACCCGACTAAAAAGTTTAGTAGCCAAACAACAGTGACACTTTCAGCGACTACATATTTAGTAGTTGAAATAATAGTATTGGCGACAAAAGATTTCGTCGCCGTAAAGATTTCCAGTTTTTGCGACAAAATATTTAGTAGCTAAAGAAGTGAGTTAAACAAATTAACAGACCCTTTGGGCGACTAATCTGTTGGTCGCTAATGTGAGTCATCGGCGACTAATACTAGTTTCGTCGCTAATAGCTGTTAGTTTTGGCTACTAAGGTGTTAGTTGGTAATTCTGTAGTACTTTTGGCGACTAAATGTTCTTTAGTCGCTAATACCTTCGGCGACGATATATCCCCGACAAAACCAGCGACCAAAGTATTTGGTCGGCAAAGGCTTTTGGCGACTAAAATCAGTACTTTTGGCGACTAATATTTTAGTCGCCAAAAGTGTGTTTTCTTGTAGTGAGGTGTGGTGGATACAATCTTTATCAAATGTATAATTTTTTTTTTCTCAACAAAATAAAGATTTTATTGATAATGCTAATATTAAATAAGGAAGGCTTTACTGAATTGCATTATAATTCAAAAATAAATCCCACTAAAGTTGGCACCTATAATCCAATCATGTGCAAGTCAAGATTTATGGCCTTTTATTCCTTCCAAGTGGTATAATATTCTGGAATGTTGGTGGAATGTTTTGCCCATAATGCCACTTATCAAATGTATAAATCCTAACCTTTTTTTATCCAACATTGTTAAATGCGATTTTGTACGTTAGATGATGATTTCAAATTCAAATTCAAAATAATTTATTTTGTAATATAAAGTTAGGAATTACAGTATAGTTATTGATGATGATAATTTATTCGATAACTTATTGTCGAAGTGTAATATATCTTGTATTTTGGGAATATTGAACTCCCACCCTCAACTTTGTAAGTACTAAAGTCTTGCCGTTCATTTAACTCTTAAGAATGGAACTCAATATGTCTCCTTAGGAGATATTTGAAGGCCAAAGGGTTAGTCACTTAGGCTACACCCATTGGTTATGAATCTTACTCTATATAAAAAGATTGCATCCGATTCTGTGTCTATTAAGAATTTTTCGTTAGAGATGATGTATCAATTTCAAACCCAAAATCTTTAGTATTATTTTGATCCATTGACGATTGAATAAGAGAAGTAAGAAGATTCAAAGTTTGTATTACCAAGCAAATGAGCTGTCGTGATTCATGAGTTTGTTGGTGAGATTAGTCTAAAATGATCAGATTATGTTCATACTACATAGTCAACTAACAAGAAATTTCGATTGTTTGGTGGCTACACAACAGTCGTTTTCCCACCTGCTAACGTTCTAAGCAGATGTGGCAATGACATGCTAGTTGGACTCATGATTTTGAATAGCAATCAAAAGATGTAATGATTTTGGTAATATAATCATATATAGGTTGCTATTGATATATTAGTAAATAATGATATCAGAAGTTTAAAATCTCGTTAGGTAATGATTCATACCATACGTAACGAATAATATTAAAAGCACTGGTTGGACTGGAGAAGCTAACTGCATCAACAAGAAAACTTTAAGAATAAATGTATACGTCATCAGAAACAAAACAAAAGTAAAAGTTGAGCAAATAAATATAAAAAAATAATCAGAAACAACCTTTGATAAGAGCTATTGGTGAGATTTATACTTTCTAACATAAAAAAAAAAAAAGAAAAAAAAAAAGAAACCTTTGATAATGTTTTAGACAATCCAAACTACCCCAGAACAAACCTCCCCAACCATGCTAGTGAATTACATTTTGTTGGGATTTGGGATCCCGCCCAAGACCTTGTAGAAATCATAGTAAGCAGAAAAACACACCCACACACAAGGAGACACAATATTTAACGTGGTTCGGCCTCAAAGCCTACGTCCACGGGAGAGTAACCGGTTATCACTATACCAATGGGGAGATTACAAAAAGATTACAATAGAGGAGGAGCTCATACTCTCCTCACTCAGCCACTCTCCCATCTCCCTCGCTCACACCGAGAGAGACGGTCTCTCTGCCTCACATCTCTCGCACTCTTTGGTTCACGGTTTGCTCACTCATGGTTTGCTTGGTTTCGGTTCTCACACTTTCACTTCTCCGCTCAACCTCCATTTATACACATTGGAGAAGAGGAAGTCTTTCATGTAAACTGGCTGCCAACCCCATCCACCTTTGCGGCTTGCCGGTTGGTAGCCGCTTTCCTTGACATGGTTGGTGGCCACCAAGCTTGACTTGGTTGGCTGCCTTCCCGTGGGTGAATTCAACAAATCACCCTCTTGACCCATGTAAGGTGATCCACAGCACATACTGCTGCTAATCTTGTTACACCCAAATTTCAGCATAGTCTGCATCTCCTCACTAAGACGCCGCATCCCCTGAAAGCTAGAGATAATACACCAGAGATACAAGAGAAGGAGGGAATCCTACATCCTCAACTCAACTCACTCCACTCTCTGATTTGGAGAGAGCCTCTGCTCCTATCTCCCACAGATCTCTTCCACGCTTTTGTCTCGGATACCTTCACTGCGACTCTGCATCCCCTGAAGCTAGAGATAATACACCAGATATATAAGAGGATGAGGGAATCCTGCATCCTCAACTCAACTCACACAACTCTCTAATTTGGAGAGAGCCTCTGCTCCTATCTCCCATAGATCTCTTCCACGCTTCTGTCTCGGATGCCTGCACTTGCTATGCTTGAACTTGCATAACCAAGATATCTTGACACCCTCTGATTGGATGTCCTGCACCCCCTGCTGAGATGCCCTTGACTGTCATGCCTTATCTCAGAGGACCAGTCATTGGAGCAATAGAAAACTCGTTGTGTATCCCATCAACGTCCTCTGTCTTCTTTGCTCGGAGCTTTTCCTCTGAACTATCAGCATTTGTCATCTGCACTTCTGAACAACCTCTGCGTGTTTTCACATACGTTTGTTGTCTGTGCCTTTGCAATCCCTGATTTATTGTCCAGTAGATTGATGGTTGACAGTAGCTCCATCTGTCAAAGCATCGTCAGCTATGCACTTCCTTGCATAGTGCTCACACCTATAATTCTTGAGTGCTCATCGTGGCTCCATCTCTCCTCCTGCACTCGAGCTAGCCTGAGAGATCCGCAACTACTCTGTTTCATTAAGAGGTGCGTTTGCTGCCACAGAACTCAAGAAACTACCATAGAGAAAGACTTGCCACTCCTTAGCACGCACTCTTGTGTTTTACCTGTCTCAATTTCTCTGTTTAGAAGTTCCTGTGAACTTTCAACAACCCGCTGCTACATACTTTTCTCGCGCTTCTGTACGACACTCTAGCGTACCCTTGCACTGCTGCACGTCTGCATTTGTGCTCCTGCGCTTAGTATGCTCCTCTGCAACTATTGTTCTACATGTCCACATACCATCAGTACCTACTCGTATATAGTACCTCCAACAGCCACAGTATTTCCCTGAGTCTGTACTTGTTGCCAAATCATCTATCTGTTGATGAATTGTCTTCTCTTCTGATTGAACCAGATCCTCTGAACACCTCAACAACCAGGAAAGTTCCCAGGAAAGACTGGTGGGGTCACAACCGGTCCCACTTAAGAACCAGTCTCCTTAGACAGTATCTTTTTGACAGAACTTTCCTAGACATTGTTGATCTTGAGATAATCATGTCTGCAATCCTCTAATCGCCCCTGACCAATCATGATCTCCCTCGACATGCCATTTGATCAAGCCTAATATCCTCTGGTCTTCAATGATCTATCTCAATCTATATTTGGTTGTCCAATCAGGTCAGAATCTGCCCATTCTAACCTCTTCAGTGAATCCGCAGCGTTCCACAATATCCAGCAACCTTCCTTCGAGTATTGAAGATGGCAAACTCCCATGTTTTGGCAATCTTTCAAAACCGTTCAGAATTTCACTATTCTGACCTCGCGGTTGCATCCAAAACGGTCAGATTAGCTAGGACCAACCTTCGCTGCACTTCCGGGGATCTCACTGAAAAACATCCCTGAAAGTTGGGCCACACCACAATTTTTCTAAAAATTCTGGGTCAAATTGCAATTTTCAAAAGTTTAGGGAATATTCCACATTCCAACAGAATATTCCGTCCGTTGCACCTGATGTCATCCGTCACTTCAATCTGCCTTCTTTTTATAGAAACTCCGTCTCCAAAATCTGACCGTACAGATGTGTCCGGAATACTCCAAATAGTCGGAAAACACTATTGGATCACCAAAAACGGACGCCGAATGGCTTAGATCTAGCCAAAACATTTTGTACGCCTCAGATCTACGGCTACACCTTAGCCGCGTCGCACTGGATCTCTTCTCCGAGTGCTAACGTGCCAAATGACGTGGCACAATGCGATGATGTGGCGATGATGTGGTCAGCCACGTGGCCTGACTGGGGTTGCTGACATAGACAGACACGTGGCACTCCTTGCCGACGTGTTGCCATGTGTGCTCACGTGGCTCGATGACATGGCTTGCGCGTGGAGGACACGCCACGCCGATCACCTTCTTCCTTGAGTCAGATGGGGGCGTGCGTTCACGATCGCTCCAACGCTCCTGCTCGCTGGCGTGGAGGCGCATGGTGAGACTGGGACCCATGCGCCATTTTCAATAGGCACGTGAGAGCGCGTCCGACCTCCTCTGGTGATCTACTTTACATTTTTGGACTCCTCTCGTCGAGCCCTTGCTCCTGGTATGCTCAAAACCTGATTGCGAGCAACTTGATTTTTAGGCAGTTTCGAACAACACGCTGTTTATGTTCCGAAACGCCACCGACGAGGCTCTGATACCACTTGTTGGTATTTGGGATCCTGCCCAAGACCTTGTAGAAATCATAGTAAGCAGAAAAACACACCCACACACAAGGAGACACAATATTTAACGTGGTTCGGCCTCAAAGCCTACGTCCATGGGAGAGTAACCGGTTATCACTATACCAATGGGGAGATTACAGAAAGATTCCAATAGAGGAGGAGCTCACACTCTCCTCACTCAACCACTCTCCCGTCTCCCTCGGTCACACCGAGAGAGACGGTCTCTCCGCCTCACATCTCTCGCACTCTTTGGTTCACGGTTTGCTCACTCACGGTTTGCTCGATTTCGGTTCTCACACTTTCACCTCTCCTCTCAACCTCCATTTATACACATTGGAGGAGAGGAAGTCTTTCATGTGAACTGGCTGCCAACCCCATCCACCTTTGTGGCTTGCCGGTTGGTAGCCGCTTTCCTTGACATGGTTGGTGGCCACCAAGCTTGACTTGGTTGGTTGCCTTCCCATGGGTGAATTCAACACATTTCTATTTCTTTCTTTGCTTATTTGGTTTTAATATTAGCTAGCAAAGCCCAATCAGGACCAACAAAATCTGGAGCAGAAGCTCTTCTCAAATGGAAAGAAAGTATAGGCAACAATTCAATCCTCAGTTCATGGGTATATCCTGAAAATGGCAATTTTTCAAGCTCAAATCCATGCAAATGGAGTGGCATAGCATGCAACAATGCAGGAGATATAACTAAAATAAACCTAGCACTCACAGGTTTACAAGGTACACTCGAGTGCTTAGATCTCTCTTCTTTTCCTCTACTTCTTCGCCTCGATCTCAGAGAAGACCAACACACTAGAGCCATACCACTCGACATAGGCACACTCACAAAACTCCAGCTTCTTGATCTTTCCACAAATAATCTTTCCGGTTCACTGCTTCTTTCTCTTGCCAATCTCTCTCAAGTAATTGAGATAGATTTTTCTAGGAACATGATAACCGGTGAACTTGATCCATGATTGTTTCCTAATGGAACAAGTGTAATGAACACAGGGCTAGTTAGTCTCAAGAGACTACTCCTCCAAGATACTTATCTTAGTGGTCACATTCCAATAGAAATAGGAAATTCCAAAAATTTGGTTCTCATTTTTTTTTTTTTTTTTTGATCAGTAAAAAAAAAAATTCATTAACAACATAGGATCCTTTTTTTGGGTCCTATTCCTCAATCTTTGGGTAATTTGAGTGAGCTAACCATCTTGCGCCTTAATGATAATCAATTTTTTGGACAAATTCCCCCAAATATTGGTACCTTGAGCAAATTAATCGATATTCGCTTGTTTATAAACTGATTTTCTGGTTTGGTGCCTAGAGAAATAGGAAACTTGTCATCCTTGGTAACTCTTCATCTAGCAGAGAACAACTTCACAGGTCACTTGCCTCAACAAGTGTGTCAATGTGGAAAGCTTGTGAATTTCAGTGCATCCTACAACAATTTCAGTGGTCCTATCCCAACAAGTCTAAGAAATTGCCCAACCTTATACAGAGTCCGGCTTGAATATAACCAATTAACAGGTAATCTAGACCAAGACTTTGGAGTGTATCCAAGCCTCACTTACATAGACTTGGGCTACAATTGCCTTCGTGGTAATCTCTCACCACAATGGGGACAATGCCGGAACTTGACACTACTAAGAATTTCTGGGAACATGATAGGTGGTGAAATCCCAAATGAAATTGTTCAATTGAGCCAACTAGGAGTGCTTGACCTTTCTTCTAATCAACTCACTGGAAAAATACCGGCCCAAACTGGAAAATTGTCAAAATTAACGTCCCTAAGCTTGAGAGATAACAAACTTTCGGGTCAGGTACCTTTAGAAATCGGAGTACTATCAAATTTGGGATATCTAGACCTGTCATTAAACATGTTAAGTGGTCCAATTCCTGATCAGATTGGGAATTGCATGAAACTACGGTTTTTGAGTTTGAGCAAGAATGGCTTAAATGGTACGATCCCATACCAAATTGGTAATCTTGTAGGTTTACAAACTGTACTTGATCTAAGTCACAATTCACTAACCGGAGAGATATCACCCCAGATTGGGAAGCTTATAAACCTAGAAAATTTGAACCCCTCTCACAATAATCTTTCTGGTTCCATGCCAAATTCTCTAGGTGATATGGTCAGCTTGTTGGCCATTTATTTGTCCTACAATGATCTAGAGGGTCCTCTTCTTGATAGTAAGGACTTTTCTTTGTTTCGTCCAGAATCTTTTGCCAATAACAAAGATTTATGTGGTGATCTTCAAGGTCTAAGGCCATGTAACACACCAATATCTACTAGCAAAAATGGAGATCAATCACGTGTGGTCATTATTGTCATCACCTCTACCATGGGTTCATTGCTTTTAATTCTTGTGGTTGTTGGGATAATTGTGCTTTACAAGAGGCATCATCAATGGAATGTCCGAGAAGATGAACAAGAGGTTCCATTACAGAGAGACAATCTTTTTTCGTTTTTGAATTTTGACAGAAAAATTGTGTACGTTGACATCATCAATGCAACCGAAGATTTCAATGATGTGTATTGCATTGGAGTGGGAGGATCATGAAGAGTTTACAAAGCTAAGCTACCAAGTGGCCAAGTGGTTGTAGTGAATAAGATGAACTCCACAACCGAAGGCATGGAGATTGATGAGGTGAGGAGTTTTGTGAATGAGCTAGCAACATTGACAGAAATAAGACACCGGAACATTGTGAAGCTCTATGGTTTTTGTTCCCATGAAAGGCACAAATTTTTGGTTTATGAGTTCATGGAAAGAGAAAGCTTGGCAGATATTCTAAGCAATGAGAAAGAAGCAAAGGAGCTGGATTGGGATAAGAGGGCGAAAGTTGTTAAAGGTGTAGCAAATGCTTTATTATACTTGCATCATGATTGCGTGCCTCCAATAATTCATCGAGACATATCAAGTAAGAATGTTTTATTGAACTTAGAACTCGAGGCTCGTGTCTCAGATTTTGGCACTGCAAGGTTTCTAAAGCCCAATTCTTCGAATTGGACCTCAATCGCAGGCACATATGGATACATTGCACCAGGTACTTAAAAAAATCTAATTAAAGGGTCATTCTCGTCATGGATTCTATAAAAAAATTATATAGGGATTGACTTTCTTTCATGAAATAGTAAAATTTTCTTTTGAGAGTAGGAGCAAAATTATCCATTGAAATCATGGTTTTAAATAATAGTATTGGGAGATGTATTGGTATAGGAAATACATCGCTCGATATCAGTGAATAATAGTACTAGATCTCAAAAATTCTATTACATATAAGCCAATACAATACATAATGGCTGATAAAACTATTATCAAAATACTATATGATTTTGTTTTCATCAAAAACTTCTTTAATAATTGTTTCAAAAAAATGTATTCAGTATATGAGATGTTAGTATGCTACTAATTGTGTTGAAAACGACCATCTAAAAGTAATTCTCATATTTGTTTTCAAGATCTATCTATGAGAACAATCACTTGTTTACCATCCAATAATTACTATTTTTAGTAATTTATTTATTTATTTTTGTTCTTTCTTTTTTATCACAGAGTTATCATACACAATGGAAGTAACAGAAAAATGTGAAGTGTATAGCTTTGGGGTTTTAGCACTAGAAGTTTTGATGGGATCGCATCCGGGAACTCTCATTTCAAATCTAACCTCACTGGTGGATCAAAACATACAACTTAAAGATGTGTTAGATCCTCGTCTTTCACCTCCTACAACTCAAAAGATTGCAGATGAACTAACTTCTACTGTAAACCTAGCACTATGGGGCTTACATGTTGATCCTCAATCTCGGCCTACCATGCATGTTGCATCCGAGTTGCTCCAAATGCAAGCCGGTGATGACTAGATTTCTATGTGCAGATACATGAAGTACATATTTGCATATAGGTTAAATGTACTGTTGGTTTCTAGAGTATGCGCTATGTTTCATTTTAAGACCAATGTTTTAGTTATGTCAACATCGTTTCTATCCAATTTTTTGATGGAAATTGGACAAAAATACCGTCCATTATAAAATTTGGACTGTTACTGAAATTTCTCTTAACAATTATTTTTGCTTAACGGATCAGTAGATAAAATGTTTAATTTGTTGAACATACGTAAGGATTGTTTTCTTAAGAACTAGTGTGATATTTCCAAGATGCAGCTGGATAAATTGATTATAAACTTGATTAGGGGGTAAATTACACTTTTTACTCTATACTTTGCACCAAATCTCACTTTAGTCCCTACACATGAAATTATAACAATCAACTCCTTACACTTCTGGTCAAATTCCACTTTGATCCCTACACATGAAATTGTAACTGTTAACCCCTCATAATTTTGGTAAAATTTCGCTTTGGTCCCTACACAAGTGTCAATATTTTCTTTTTGTTACTCAATTATTTAAATCTTTAACAGAATCTAGTCATGTAATAAGAATGTGACTACGATATGAGGGTAAAAAAGAAAAATCATATACATTTTCCACCAATACACACTTTATCCCAAAATTTACATCAAAATGTGACTGTGTTAGGCTAAAATAAAATGCAAATTGTGAATAATTAAGAAGATGGACTGGGGTTTTGCATAAATTAGAATTACGAAATTTTGCTTTTCACGATAATATAATCTACTGTCTATTCATCTTTCTTTCTTTTTGATTTCTTTGTCTCATTTTGTTTTTTTTAATTTATTTCAAAAGCTCTACTCTTTCATTTTCGTCCTAATTTTTACCATATGAACATATATATATATATATATATATTGTATTATGTAACTCTTATGCGCTTATCATATAGGACAAAGTGTATTAGTGGGAAACAGGGATGATTTCCCTCTCTTACCCTCATTTCATAGTCACATTTTTGTCACATGACTGTATTTTGTTAAAGATTTAAAAATGAAATAATAGAAGAGGGACATACCTCATTTTTGGTTGCCGAAAGTCAATGGCGACTAAAAATTTTAGTCACCCAGTTAGTTGGGTATACTTTGTCAACGATAGTATTGGCGGCTAAAATTTATTTGGTCGCTAATTTACAACTTTTGACTACTAAAAATTTATTAACCTTTTGGCAACTAAAATATTAATTGCTGAAAGTTTCTATATAAAAATGAATTAAGCTATGTGCGACTAAAAATTTAGTCCCCAAAAGATGTCGTGTCCTTTCGTAACTAAAATATTTAGTCGGCAAGTTTCTTTGCTCAATCTGATTTGGTCGCCAAGACTGTAAGTTGTTTACAAATTTGTTCTTTACATTTTGAACACTACAACAAAATGCACTTTTGGCGACCAAATTTGGCGACTAAAAAAATTTAGTCGCCTAAACTTATGGAATTGGCGACCAAAAATTTTTTTAGTCGGCAAAAGTACAATATTTAGCTACTAATTTTTTTTAGTTAGGAAATATTGATTATTGGCGACTAAAAAAAATTTTAGTGGATAAAAATGCCACAATTGGCGAATAAAAAATGTTTTAGTCGTTGTATAGATAGTTTTGGCTGCTAAAATTTTTTATTCGCCAAACGAAAAATAAAAATTTACTTTCAGACTTTTGGCAACCAAAAATTTGGTTGCCAAAAATTTATTTTTAGCAACTAAAAAATGTTTTAGTCGCTACATAGCTAGTTTTGGTTGCTAAAATTTTTTGTCACCGAATAAAAAATAAAAATTTACTTTTTATTTTTGGCGACCAAAGTTTGATCGCCAAAAATTTATTTTTAGCGACTAAAAAATATTTTAATCGCCAAAGAATTAAAATATTTGGAGGGATTTATAAAATTAATTGGCAACCAAAATATTTAGCCACCAAATTACTACTTTTAGCGACTAAAACAATTTTAGTCGGCAATAGTATATAATTTAGGCTAAAATAATATTTATTAGTTAGATTTTTCGCACCCTTTTTAGCGACCAAAATAATATTTAGTCGCCAAATGGCATGAAATTATTTACTCCTTATATACATTTCCCGACAAAGAAATCATTTAGTCGTAGAAGCTCAAAATTTTATAAAGGGAATAATTTCATATTCGTGCCTCTGTCTCACACTTTTACCCTTTCTGTGTATATACACCACAGCCACAAAACCTCTCTCTCAGGAAACCTCACCACCGCAAATCAACAAACCTCACGGCAATGAAATCTCACGACCGCGCATCCTCAGCACCGTTGGTCCCCGTACGCCGCAAATTAGCACTGCCACTGCCGCTAGCAAGTTCGCTTTCTCACTCCCTTTTGCTCTGTTGCTCTCTCTCTCTCTCTCTCTCTCTCTCTCTCTCTCTACCCCTTCTTCTATTTTCCCAATTGTGAACTCTTGTTCTAGGTTGTTTATTCTACCCATTCAGTTTAATTTTGTCTTCATTTCTGAAATGGGTGTGTTTGAAGTGGTTTCATTGTTAGAGTTTTATGGGTTTAATGTTGTAAATGGGTTTGATTTTAGGGTTTGATACCTTTCCCCCTATTTTTCCTTTCTCTTTCATTAGTTTCAAAGCCCTAATCTTTTGTATGTAATCTCGTGTATTCAAAAATAGAAATTATCAAATAAAAGTGTTATCAATGACAAGGTTTGAGGCTGAGATCTGATCCCTTTTTGAAGGCTCTGGAGAAGTAATTTTCTTGAATTTAATTTTCTAAAGGTCGTTGCTTGCTGACATTTATAAATAAAAAGCATATTGTACATTTGTTGGAGGTTAAGAAATGTGCACACTTCTGTATTTTTTTTTTTTTTTTTTTTAATTTTCATCACTAATGAAGATTTATCTGGTAGTGATGGCAGAAGGCTATTTTTGTGGATCTGAATTTACAGCATTTTTTGATGCTCAACAAGGTTTTTGTCATTTTTCTTGTTTTAACAAGTTTTTCTTTCTGGATGATTTGACTAGATTCGAGAGCACATATCTTTTGGCAGTAAATTTTTATTTTTATAGCTTTTTCTCGTTCTCAAATGGAGCTGTATGGAACACTAAGGTGGTAAGATGCAAATTGTTTGAAATACACAGTTGGCTGATAGTTTTGAGATGTACTTTGGCCTTTCCAAGTGACCACAATTTTGATACATGATGCAACCTGTTCATCAATAAGATTATCCCAAGTCAAATCACAGCTAAACAAGTTTGCTCGACCAATTCTCTAGGCAACTAGTCATAATTTTCTACATAATTTAATTTCATTGTAGATAGAAGTTTCTTAGCATCTCTAAATACTATAAAAACAAAGTTAGTTCTTCATAGGATGGTAATTGGCCTTGTTAGAGATTAATTATACGTTATGAATAGGAAAAAAAAAATGAATGGTTTTTAAGTTGAACACGTTGACATATTGTAACAGCTTTTGTGATTCTGTATTTGTAAAAGCTTTTGGCTCTCTTTTTGGAAGAAAGAGGAGTGAGTTGACTATTTTCCTTCAAGAATAGGGATAAGAGTGGGCCATTCATTTCCCACTAAAGCTACCATCTCAGTTTGCTGAGAACCTTATTTGGACAACAAGTTCTTTCACATTTACTTAATGGGAAAGTGAGGGGTCAATTGATTAGGTTGGGATTTTTTATGTAGTCGTCCAAAAGGAATGGTTTCTCCTGTTAGTTCTTGGCTAAAATGAGTGTTACTCTTTCAAATACATTAGTAGTTCAACTATTCCTCATCATTACCATGCATGTGTCACCTGAATGTGTGCAATGCATGTATACAATTCCAAATCATTACTCTTGGTTAAATTGTGAATTTTTGTTCATTACAATGGCAAGTAATGACTAGATATTATCATCTACAGTTTTTCTAGGGCTGGGGAACTCAATTGAAGTAAGTTATAACTTGAAAGCAAAGTTGATATGATGGTGTGAGACAGAGCTTGCTCAACATTATATGAAGTATTTTCTCCTTTTCTCACGAATAAATTTTTGGTTTTTCCTTCTTGGCTTTGATGTTATTTTTTTCTTAATTATTTCAATTATTATTTTGCAACTTCCAGAGCCATTCAGTTTCATTTTCAAATGGTTTGCTGCGTTGCCACTCATATTGTGGTTAGCTTTATCAATTACAAACTTCTTTGTGAAAGACTTTTTGATCTTGAGGGTAGGAACCTTGATGTCATCATGTAAGAGGTTATATATCTAACAACTGTGCCATGTTTGGTGTGCATTGCAAACTAACAATTGCCATTAATTTTTAGGGCCCTTGTCCAAATTGTGGGATAGAAAATTTCTCCTTCTTTGGGACCATCCTATCAATATCTAATGGTGGTTCTGCCAGCGTTGTTAAATGCTCAAAGTAAGTTTGTGGTCATGTATATTATCTATGAACCTCATAATACTTCATTTCCATTCCTGTAATCTTGTTCTTGGTGACATTTATAGAAAAAAATAAACTTCAATTTTTAGTAATTTTAAATTTCATTTCTGGCGTTTTCCTCAGCTGTGGAACTGAAATGGTTGATGATTCAAACACACACTTGATTACATTGCCTGAAGGAAGTGAAGCTTGGGTGGAGGTAGATTCCCTATCTGACCTTTAATCTCTTTCCAACCATGACATTAGAATTCATAAGAAAGGAAAAATCTTCAACTATATTCATGTAGTAAGCGACGTCAAATGGCCTAATTTATGGCCATACATAATAGAGCAATACATTATTATTCAAGTGTAGATATTAATTGATGGCCTAATTTTAAATGTTAGATTGAACATAATTATATTCAGTAATTGACTTTGTCATAAAAAAGATTACATCTTTTGTATCTCCTACAGCCTACAAGATACTAAAAACAGTGAATTGATACAAAATCCAATACCCAATTTGACAACTATAATTACAAATTAATTCAGTATTTGATTTGATTCATTTGGTTGTTTTAAACTTTGTGAAATGGGAAGACTATGAAGCTAAAAAAGTTAAGGATTTTTTAAGACCTGGAAAACCTCAAGTCGCCATTTTTCTTGCATGATACATTAGTTTGTAAGAAAAAAAATTAAAATGACAAACTAATTTATATTACACTTTCCATTTTATTAATTGTTAGGTTATGGCACTTGTCCATTAATATGTAATTCCCAATAGTATTGTCATTAACTTTGTGATGTTGATACTGCTTCTCTGAAATGTTAACTCTTTGTTAAAAATATTTACATTCACAGAGTAACTTGAATAAAAGGCATGCTAAATGGTCTTCATGTTCTTCAGGAGTACACACTTCAAGGAACTAGGGTTTAATTTAAGTTTCTTAACCATGAATCCTTTCTCATTTCAGGGATGACTGATTGAAAGAGAAAACCTGACCGCCCACACACGTCTTTATTCCTTTTTTCTCAGCATTTTCTTCTCCTCTATATCTTCATTATCTTTTCACAGCTGCTACTGCTGCTGCTTGTCTTCTTCTTTACTCTGGTTGTAGACTTCTTCCTTCATTGGTTGATGCTACATAGGTTTGTGTTTGTGTACCCACTTATTGCATGTAATGCACAAGGCCCAATTAACAAGTCTGTGGGTACTATAAGTCAAGTCCAATAGCAAACCTAGCCTATAGTCCAAAACTAAGCTAACTATGTTCAAGAAATAAAATAAACCAAACCCTTCTAACTAATAAAGATAAGAACTCTCTAAACGATGATAATGCATTGCATGCATTTTGCCTTTTCACAAAACATGAGCATGTTTGTATGATCAAGGCTTGAAACTAAAGTTGTTTTGATAATGCTTCACTACAAAACATGCTCAAGACTCAAATAAGCCTAAAAAACAATTATAACAAACTCAATCTTAGAGTGAAATCGCCAACACAAAAGTGACTAAGGGGTAACTAACATTTTTTGCTTACACATTTAGTTAATAACTGTCAGATTATGATCAGTCAAGATATAACCTCTCCTTTTTAGTCTTGTCAAGATCTTTCGTAGGTCTATTTCTATGTATGTGTGGAAGACAAACGGAGGACTAGGACTGTGCATTATGCAGGTCATTCGAAGGAGATCTAACATGCCAAGTTTCACTGTGGCTTGAATCAATTTGGGCTGTCTTGCTGATGTGAAAATTTTGGATTGTCTTACTTAACACTGTTATTCATTCATCTATTTGTTTATGCTATGTGGATGTATATTATCAATTAGCTAGCTAACTGAATTTTGGTTATTTTTTCCGTGGTTGTTCTCTTTTTTCCTTGAGCTTTTGGCTCGAACCTTTTGATAATGATCATGGGTGATGTCATTATGGTGTTGGATTAGAATGTGCTTGTAGTTGTATTGTTGTCGGTTGGTTGGTTTGGAGTTACCTTGGGTTCCTAGATTGAATATTGAATTATTTCTTTGGTAGTATAGAATATCTCTTTCTGCTGAGCACTTGAAACCTCAATATTATAGCTTAGAAGTGGATATGGGTTTTGTTGTTTGAATGTCTATTCTTATTTTTACAGTGTAAGTTGACCCTGGTGTAACTAGTGATGGTATTAAACTCAACCACTGCTAACCAGTCACTTAGACTACTAAATCAAAGAACAGGCAGATCTGAACATCAAGTGATCAATTAGTTAAGTGGGAGTTTCAGCTCCCATTTGTAAAAATATCTTGAGAGCAAGAGTCCCATAAAAGCGTCAATATACATATATAAGTAGAGACATTTATCAAGTGATTTTTTTATGCATTAATCATGTGCAAAACTAATTATATCTATTTAAAAATCAATTGAATGAAGTTCAAATAATGTTTTTATTAATAGTTCATAACACCAAAAAGGCTTTAGGGAGAAGGGGGCCCACAATTGCATAATAAATCAAATTAGCACTTAATTACAATGATTGTTGAGTGTTCTACCGTCTCTATACACTCTAGATCACATTATATAGAGGTTTCCCACCTTTACACCATAGGAGCTCTAGATGAGCATCCCTCTTGAAGTGTTTAGGATTGTGTTTAGTGGTTGTCAATTTTAGGTGAGTTGAGAAAACCTTGTTTATTGTTATATTTAAGAGAGTAGTAATTGTGGAAAAGGTTGGTAGGTGATCCTACTGAAAACCCTTTGCAAAGTAAGTGGTTGTAAAGATTTTGGGTGGCCTTAGTGAAAGCCCATTTTATAATATTGGAGCCATGCCAGTGAGGAATCATGAGTGGATATAGGTACAAGGGTTGTGTCGAACCACTATAAATGTTGGTATTAATCTCTTTTTTTTTATATCTTGTACCTTATTTTACTTAAAGGTTGGGTCCGTTACATTTGCAACTTCTTTTCTTTTGTGATTTACTTGACTATTTATTTATTTTTGGTATGTGATTTACTTGAAACTGTAGTTCTTGATTTCAATTTTCTAGGCTTGTAGCATTCAGCATGTCCTATTTCATGATAGAAAAAGTCTCACAAGGTTATGTTATTGTATGCCTACGATGGAAACTAATCTAATTTTTTCCTTGATATTTTGTAGTCTATGCTTGTTTTCTTGAATCCAATCAAGTTTGGAATAAGCTTTACCTTTGGCAATTTGCTCTCACTTGGGAGGTTTGTGCTTAGATTTGTATATTAGTATGCTTCTTGTCATTATTTCCTGTAAAGAGATTTTGTTTTTAGTTATTTAGATTTCAATTGAATTTTTTGGGATTCTTTATTGAAGTTTGGATTCATTCATTCATCATCATATGTTTATATTGTTCAGCAGGTAAGTATCTTATGCTTTCCCAAAGCCTTGACTTGGTTTCTTATTTGACTTGATCTTTTCCTTGGCAAGTTCTAGTGCCTTTAGTTTGTACTCATGGTAAACATGTCCTTATTTTCTTCATTTTTCTCAATACTTGAATGTTTATATCAAATTAATTATATGAATTTGTGACTCTACTCTTGGTTGTCAAACATTATTTGGAAATTACTAAAAAAATTTGTGGACAAATTACTTTGGTCGTCAAGGTTTGAGTCTATTTGAATTTCTAGTGCTTAGAGTTGATGAAATGACACTTTCTAGCTTATAAAACTCTGTTTGGACTTTGGTTCAACGCTTTTATGAATGGTGCAGTGTAGACGCGCCCGTGGGCTTCACTCTACAGTTCAGACTCGATTTTGTGTCGCGGTTCTAAATCTGAACCAAAGAGTCCAACTCTGGCAAATCGTTTTGAGAAAAACTGATTTTTGAAAAGAAGTGCCAAACATGGACGCTTTGCGGATTCTGAGTAGCCACCTAAATATTTTTTTTAAAATGGGAAATTTAGGAAACCCTGACTCGGTGCCGAAGGCCACATGTCCGTCATCACCAAAGTGGTCTTGGCTCGGGAGCTTGGGTACGATCGGGGAAGGTCAGCTATGAACACCCCCTTTCGCCCGGTCCGAAGACCGGCCTCTACTAACCGTGATATCCGTTTTTGAAAACTTTATGCGTTCTTATTCCGGTTATTAACCTAGAATTACTATGTGATGCGCACAACACAAAAGTATAGACTAGATCGCCTAACTTGGAAATAAACATTGCATATCCGTTTTGTCTCGAAAAATGCGTTGTTTTCTTTTACTACTACTTAAGTAGGCTAAAATACGGATTTCAACGAGTTGTTCCAACTCAAGCAATCCAACCTCCACCCACAGGCATTAAGCAGGTTTATCATGTAAGCATTTAGCGCATGGCAATCCTCTTGTCATGGTAACACTTACGCATGCGGTATGCTAAAGCATAAAAGCTCACCTCGTACTCCGTGCCAAAACAGTAAGCTAGTTAGCAAAACAATGCATGACCTAGTTCATGTTAAATGACTAATGCAACACAGGCAAGAATGCAGTTAGACAGGCTCGGCTATCCTAAGTATGGCATATGAAATGCTGTCACATAGCACATATTCAATTTTGGAATTTGGAAATTGCGATGCAATTTGTATGGTGTACCGAGCCCGGTGCATGTAAACAAATGCATGGATGCACGCATGCATTGCATAAGGTATGCTAATTTAAAATGCCCTAATCTACCACTGAAAGCGGGTAAATAAAAGGGTTAGAAAGAAGTGGGGGTTGGAAGACATACATCACACTCACCCACACTTATTACATTTTTGCCCTCACTCGGAGGGACCGAATAAATAAATAATACAGACCGAAGAATAAATGAATAAATAAATTATTACAAATTTCTAAGTACTGAAATTAAAGCATCTAAGTGAAATGAAATGGGGCCTCGGCCCTGCCTTGGGATGCGCGAATGATGCATGCCCGATGCCCGCCTTGCCCAAAAAGCCCACACCTTGGCACTACTGTCTCTGTTTTTACTGCTCTGCCTCTCTAAAAAAAATCTCAAAACTTCAGAATACCTTCCAAGAGGCCTGAAATGATCCACATTTGGGCGGTGTAGTCATCGGCTTCTTCCGGTGTACCATTGCACTTGGTAATTACCGGCACAAAAATAATACGGTCGGCACTATTTTACGCGGTCGGCATAAAGTTCTGCCGGACGGATAATGGCGACAAAGAATGCATAGGCATGGTTTTTGGGCAAATGTGAGCATGTCTAACACCTCCTATCATGTTTAGGGACTCAAGGGGGTGTGGCTCTTGGTTCTAGGGCTATCAATCGTGCATTTGATGCATGATAGCCTAAGGAACCAAGATTGCTCATTTTAATGTAAATATGCATGCAACACAACAAATGAATACTAAGTCCCTATCATGTGGAAATCAAGGGCCTTAGTGACCAAGGATTGAGGTGAGTTACACCACTTGAAATGTGAACTTCCCTCAATCCTAGGCTTGGCTTGACAACCCCAAACCAAGCTATGAGATGCAAGTATGCAAGCAAGGCTGAAATGCAATGCAAGTTATCATGTTAAGCATGCAAAGAGCTAAAGTATGTAGGATACAAATGGCATGCAAGATGGGCCAATTAACATGGAACTAACAAGCATACATTCAAGGCTATATTGACCAAGCAAGCAACAACCATGAAATAAGCATGCAACAATGGACTTAAGCCATAGAGGGCAGCCCTCAAACTCCCAAAAACAGTGGCAAAACAAGCCTCACAACATGATGAAAATGCCACACAAGCATGCTAGGACACCAAAGAGGGTAATTTGACATCATTCATACAACCACTCATGACATGCATTCAACAAACAAAAACAGATTTTAAGCATGTGGAATGCCACCCAAATCCCCCATGGCACCCCCAAAAATGCACCGAACATGGAAGCATGCACAATGTCTATTTTAAAGCATTCAAGAGCATATCTTTAAAACATGAACTAAGCCACATATGCCAACATGTAAACATGACTAATGGACTGAAATGAGATCTAATATGATGCCAAATCGCTAGATCAAAACAAGTCAATCATGCTAGAACTCCATGGAAGCAAAGTTTACAAGCCTAAAATGCAAAACATGCACATCAAGCATACCAAGGGTGTCCAAAACAGTGGCTCACAGCCCTATTACATGGCAAATAGATACTTATATCCTCATGAAACCAAGCTAAAATATGCAAGAATCAAGGCTCAAAGCATGACACTATTTATAAGCATGAAAGAGCATTCTAAAGCCAACATGGAAAGCGTGCAAGAGGCCATGAAATCAACTAAAAACAGAGGTCACACATGACCTAAAACACACAATAAAGCTCTGAAATGAAAGCTAAGGAAAGCATGCATGCATGTTATGCTATGAGCCAAATACAAAGGCAAATAAAGGACCAAGAGGAGAGGGTGTCCCCCTATATGAGGCTCGAAAATATCACCCTCACCACTGAAAACCCGCTGGTTTTCGTGGTGAAATATCAAAGAACACCAAAACAATAAGGCCTAAGAAAAAGGCACCAAAGATGGCCAAACAAGGCTTAAAGTAATGAGGCTTAACTCAAACCATAAAATGACCTTAAAGAAGGTTCAAGAACAAGTAAAAACAAGACTTTTTTATGTTAAACACAAACTCAAAAACTCAAAGCAAAGAGGGTAAAAAGTAGTTGCAAGAATGGGGAAACTAAAGTGAAAAGCTCACCCTTGAAGATCCAATGAAGAACAGGTGGTCCAGCCCTCTTCAAGTGAACAAAACCAGTCCAAAATCACTCAAAACAAACCTCCAAGTCTCCCAATCTCGGAGCTAGGTGTAATAGTGTGTGTAATGGTGTAAAAGTGAGGTAAAACACACTATTTGGGCCTTAGAACACACACACAAGAGGAGAGAGAGGGAGATATAGATATATGTGTATGTATGAGCTCTGGTTTTTTGTCTCAAAAGGTTCTAACCCTAATCAAAGAGGAAGAGCCCCTCTCTTATAGGCAAAGAATGCTTACAAGCTAAGCAAAGCAAGGCCTCATCCCTCCATACACGTGTATGGAGGAGAGCAACCAGCTTTACAGCTGTGAGAAAATATCTCATAAAGCAATTGTACAGTGCTCGGCCGGCAAAGAGTGCCAAATGTCAAAATTTGGTGCCGGTCGGCACAAAATAGTGCCGGTCGGCACAATAAAGTGCCGATGGACAAACAAGCCAGCCGATGGCCTCCAGTACTAGCCGGTGGTGTGTAGGGATGCCTCAAAAGGCATTCCCCACCTTCCCAGGGCAAAACACAAGTGTTTGGTGCAAAACCAAACACAAACGGTCGAGTTCGGAGGTCCTGAGGCAGGGCACGCGCAGCCGAGAACTCCGGGAACTCCAAATGAACACAAACATGGATAATCACCGAGTGTTCCAACGGTGACGTCCAAGTCTTGAGGACGGTCAAAAATGGGGTGTCTACAGTTGCCCCTCTTTGGAGAACTTCGGAAGTCATAAGAATGACGGGAGTGAATGTCAAAGCCCAGAGACGACCCATTTTTGACAAGGCCGAAGACTTGGACAAACATGCACGACAAACAAAGATTTGCGCAAGGCGAGGGGCAAAATCTGGCGAAAATGCAAGAAGCCGAGCATAACTTATGATCATACAAAGAGAGCTGTAATGAAGCACACATGCGACAGTTATAAGCTAGCGTACACCAGACTACACTTCAATGCAGAAAGGATGTAAGAGAATTATGCGATTCTCGATACGTCTCACTCGGAGGATATAATACATGTGCGGCTCGTCCGGTTGTGCCGGCCTCAAATGAACCGTACATACAATATCGTGCCTGCAAAGAAAGTAAACTTAACAGGTATGGTATTGTTAGCAACATGCAAATTACCCGATTAGAGGTGTGTGGCAGATGCGACGTGTATAGGCAGTTGTAATTGAACACATGTGAGTAAAGCATAGCACGCATACGATGCAATGTGTATAGAGAAAATTGAACACATATCAGTAAAGCATAGCACGCATACAATGCAATGTGTATAGAGAAAATTGAACACATATCAGTAAAGCAAAACACGCATACAATGCAATGTGTATAGAGAAAATTGAACACATATTAGTAAAGCATAGCACGCATACAATGCAATGTGTATAGAGAAAATTGAACACATATCAGTAAAGCAAAGCACGCATACAATGCAGTGTGTATAGAGAAAATTGAACACATATCAGTAAAGCAAAGCACGCATACAATGCAATGTGTATAGAGAAAATTGAACACATATCAGTAAAGCAGAGCACGCATACAATGCAATGTGTATAGAAAATTGAACACATATCGGTAAAAGCAAAAGCACGCATACAATGCAATGTGTATAGAAAACTTGAAATTGAACATGGTAAAACATGATGTTGAAATGCAGCGTCTTGCAACCGCAGTATAATTGAAACAATTTCTTTTGAAATTTACGAGGCGTAAAAGGATACGGAAGGACATCCTTCGCGTTACGAGCATCGCTCACAAAAGTTGTAATCTGAGGTCAACTCGAAGCTCGCTTGTATTACGAAGGCGCCACTTCTTGGGCGCCTTAGCGATGAAGATACCAAATCACACGATGACACGAATAAGGCGCAAAAGGTCTGATGGCGAAAGGAGGAGGTTACCTATGTCAAACTCAGCACCCTGCTACCCTGTTATTTTCTCGCTTTATTTTCCTTTTTACTAGGAGTTTAAGCACATTGCACTGCCTTAGGCAGGTTTTATTTCTCAAAATCGTGTGTTTTTGCAAAACATATGATGGAGATGAAACAACTATTTGTTCAAAAGGTATTGCATTTGCATGTTCTATGCATCGCATGTAAGGTTTCACACCACAATCATTGAAAACTTGTGTTTATGAAAACAAAGCATCGCATACATAATAATCAGGTAGTAAACCAACTACAACTCGATAAACAAATCAAAGATTTGACAGACTAGCCAAGTGCAAGCACAACTTGATAGACACATCAAAGACTTAAAGTGAGTGACATACAACTCGATAAGCAAATATACAACAACTCGATAAACAAATACGCGACTCAGCGGGAATCAATCAGGAGAGTCTTTGAGAGGTGGAATTCCAATATTGACATCGAAAGCTTAGAAAGCATAGAAGGAAGATCATCGGTGGACACAAGGACCATCGGTAGGGAGGATGGTCATCGGCACATAATCTGGGTCGGCACAAAATTATGGCGGTCGGCAATATTCTTGCGGTCGGCAGATTGTATCTGCACCGTGAGAATGTTGACATGTGTCCTCCACTCAACCTTATCCTACAAAAGATCTTAGCCTCGTGGTCTTCTTCATTTCCATGCTGATTGACTCCAAATGGAGGAATTTCTTGCTCAAAATCTCAACTTGGATTAACAACTTGGATGGCTCGGAAAAATTTGAATTCAAGACTTTGATAAACGCACTATTCACTTTGCGCCGCACCCCGCTGCATTTTCCGTTCCTCCATGCCGCGGCAAGGTTCTGGAACCCGGTAACACATGTCTTTAGCTTTGGCGGGCAAGAGGTGTGCCCTACTTTCGAAGATTTCCAAGTTCTAATGGAATCTGGGCGTAATGAGGAAACCCTGCCCCAATTTCGTTTTGGCCATGCTCAAGCCTTAGGACAAATGTGTGGGATCTCAATACCTGATGCTCGTTCTTTGATTTGTGACGGGACACTAGACGTTCCGAGCTTGGTCTGTCGTTTTTCTGAGACCGGTGATCGTGGCGACAAATCCAGCAAGGCTTTTCGGCATGCCCTCTGTCTATGCATGCTATCTCATTTTCTATTCGTCTCCGCTCGGAGAATCGATTGTCGATTGATTGAAGTTGCCCAAAGGCTTGAAGGAGGGCAAAAGTATTGCCATGGTCTGGTGAAACTCTTCTTGGGTTTAGACGCCTTTTTATCGTCGAGAGCGACAGTTAGCAGGGAGTCCACTATTACTGCAGGTAATGTTCCCCACCCTACCTCACTTTTTATGTTTGCTCATGTCACTCGGCCCTCAGGCTCGGTTTTTCTCACAAAAATCCCTTTCTTACTTTTTCTCTCATCGTACTTCTCTCTATTCTTTATTCTCTCATTTTTCGTCCCTCCCCAGGTGTGGTTAATGGATAAAATGAAGGTTGTGGACTCTTGCCCGGCATATTCGGCGCGCGGCTATTTCTTCAGGCAACGCCTAGTTGACGCCCTTGATGAAGGTTGGTGGTTCGAGTGGATGTGCAGTTTGTCCGCAGATCGCATTGCTTGGCGGTGCCCTTGGCTCAATCTCCCAATGATGAGTTACAGCATGACCCGTCAGCCGGGGATCCAATTGATTGGCTTGACTCACTGTATTTTCTACTTCCCATTCCGTATCCTGCGCCAGTTTGGTCATGATCAGACTTGCCACGGAAGGATAGAGTACCATTGCATTCCTAATCCGAGGCTCACAGTGGCGGTATGCCTGACATGGAGGGCGAGAGAACTCGGCCCCGCCTCCACTTTCGGTTGTACTTTGTCGATGAGTGCTTGGATTGGCTTAATGAAGAGGCACGAGGGACCCACTTTGGCATCGAGGCTTTGACCCGGCTCTGGGAGGGCATAGGGACATTTGACTTGACCATGCCGGTTATTGCTTTATTAGTACTTTCAAGTTTTCCTTATGAATGTAAAATAAAAGCAACTTCGATTGTATGCAAGAAACAGAGAACTCTATTTGAAATCAATGAAATTGAAGGTTATAGTCTTGAAAATTTTCCGTTTTGGTCCAGAAATGGTCTTAGTTGCAAAAAGATTTATTTGAGTAAAGTCATCTTTATTAAAACTTCTCAAAACCATTTTCGATATGGATCAGAACTGGACGCGCCTGAAATTTGTCACTGAGGTGCACAACCCAGTTCACGCAATTGGAAAATTGCCCCTAGTTTGGATAGTGCCGTGGCGCTGCATGGCTACGGAAAGTTGCCCCTAGTCTGAATAACACTGCACCGGAGGTTGAAGTGAATACCGATGGACAAAGATGACTAAGACGATCAAACGGACAAAGCTGATCGAGGAAAATGTTTATGGCTGAACTTCAGGATGAAGCTGCCTACGTATCCCAAGGATGGGAATCAAGCCTTACGTAGTTCAGGCTTGGGTTCACTCGAGTATTTTCACTCTCCTTTTGTGCTCTAACTTTTGCCAAGGCCGCCCTTTGCGGGTTTTCAACCTTGCGAGCTCGGTTTTTATATTTTCTATTTTTTTGTGCTCTGAATTTTGCCTAGGTCGCCCTTCCGGGTTTTCGGCCTAGCGAGCCTCTCAGGGATAATATTTCTTCAGCTTGTCCATGTTGATCGGTTGGGAGAACTCTAGGCCATCTAGGTCCATCAGAACCACGGCTCCACCTGACCAGATAGACTTGATGATATAAGGACCCGTCCAATTAGGTCTGAACTTGCCCCTTGGGTCATGGATGGGAGCTCGATTGTCTTTGAGCACCAAATCTCCTTCTTTCAAATTCCTGGACTTAACTTTCTTGTTGAAAGCCCGGGCGATTCTGCGTTGATATCCTTGGACATGGTACAGTGCTTTCAGCCTTCTTTCATCAAAGAGCATGAGTTCCTCGAACCTACTCTGCTGCCAATCTGCCTCAGCTATCTGACACTCAGCCAGCACTCGCAACGATGGAACCTCAATCTCAATTGGTAGAACTGCTTCCATCCCATAGACTAGTGAATAAGGAGTTGCTCCAGTTGAAGTTCTAATCGAAGTCCGGTAGCCCCACAGAGCGAATGGTAACTTGTCTGGCCAGTCCCGATAAGTTTCCACCATCTTCTGCAGTATGTGTTTGATGTTCTTGTTGGCGGCCTCAACTGCTCCGTTGGTTTGCGGCCGATATGTGGATGACTTATGAAAAGCCACATTATACTTCTCCAGCAAATCAATCACCTCTTTCTTGAAGTGAGAACCATTGTCTGAAATGATCTCGTTCGGGACTCCATAACGGCAGATAATGTTGTTTCTAATGAACTTTGCGACATGTGAAGCCTTCAACACGGCATAAGACTGGGCCTCGACCCACTTCGTAAAGTAATCTATTGCTACTAAGATATACTCATGCCCATTCGACCCCTTCGGAGTAACAGCCCCAATCACGTCGATTCCCCAAACTGAGAATGGCCATGGTGATGTCATGTTGTATAACTTGGACGGCGGGATGTTCATGTGGTTTGCGTGAATCTGGCACTTGTGGCATCTCCGAACAAAGCCGATACAATCTTCCTCCATGGTAGACCAGTAGTAGCCTTGCCTGAGGATTTTTCTTGCCAGCATCACCCCGTTCATATGTGCACCACATTCCCCTCCATGGGTGGCCTCCATCGGTAACGCCGACTCTTCGGCTTCCACACACTTGTGCATTCCGGATGACCTCTCTTGTACAATTTACCTCCATAAATGATAAACAGCGAGCTATTCTTCTGATTGCCCTTTTGTCTTTGGCATTTGCCCCTAGTGGATATGCCTCCTTTTCCAAGAAATCCCATATGTCATGATACCAAGGGTAGTTATCATGCACTTCTTCTATGGCAGAGATTGACTCATATCTTTGGCGCAAACTTTTGATCAATGATTCTTGGGCCATCCGGATTCCCGACGGGATGTCTATCATGGAAGATAGAGTTGCTAGTGAATCTGCGAACCTGTTGTTCTCTCTCACTAGGTGAGTGAAACTTAGCTTTTCAAACCGAGGGATTAACAAATCCAAGGTCTGGTGGTATATTATCATCTTCTCCTCCTTCACTTTCCAATCTCCTTTCGCTTGAGACACAACCAGATTCGAGTCTCCAATGACATCCACCCGCCTTGCCCCTAGTTCTAGGGCAGCTTCCAAACCGGCAATACAAGCCTCATACTCTGCCTCATTGTTCGAGACTTTGAACCGGAGCTTAAATGCTAAAGGGATACGGGAGTCGCTATTATCGGCAACACCCTATCCCATATCCGTATTGATTTGGCCTCCGCGAGTCAAAGTACATCGATCAAGTTTCATCTTCGATGTCTTGAGAATAGCTTCATCTGGAATAGGTACTCAACCGCTTCATCCTTCAACCGGTGGTCGACAGGAACTCTGCCACGCTCTCCCTTTTACGGACTTGCGTGTCACATACTTGAGGTCAAATTCGAGAACAGACAACCAACGAGCTAGCCTACCCGTAAGTGCTGGTTTCTCGAAAAGATATTTGATGGGATCAAGTCGTGAAACCAACATTACAGAGTGAGCTAACAGGTAGTGCCGCAGCTTCCTAGTAGCCCATACCAAGGCCAGACATGCCTTCTCCAGCGGAGTGTAGTGGGTCTCGTAATCGAGCATCTTCTTGCTCAGATAGTAGATGGCCCTTTCCACTTTATCTTCCGATTCTTGTGCGAGCATACAGCCCATCGTAGTCTCAGTCACTGACAGATACAATATCAACGGCTTCCCCGGTTTTGGTGGTGACAACACAGGCGGATTCTGTAGATACTCTTTGATCTGTTCGAATGCGGCTTGGCACCGGCCGTCCCATTGGAATTTCTTTCCTTTCTTCAAGAGACCAAAAAGTGGTTCACAAGTCAAGGTTAATTTTGAGATAAACCGCCTTATGAATTGCACTTTACCTAGAAAGCCTCGCACCTCCTTTTCAGTCATTGGTGGTGGCATTTCTAAGATGGCCTTGATTTTGGAAGGGTCGACTTGATGCCTTTGTGTGTCGAAATCGGCATTTTCCATTGTAACACCAAACGTACATTTCTGAGGATTCAACCGCAGCCGAAATTCCCTGATCCTTTGGAAAAACTTTTGCAAGGCGGTGTAGTGGCCCTCTCTCTCTTTGGACTTGACAATCATGTCGTCCACATACACCTCGACCTCTTTATGGATCATGTCATGTAGTATTGTAGTTGCAGCCCGTTAATATGTAGCCCCAGCGTTCTTTAGCCCAAATGGCATCACTCTGTAGCAATATGTACCCCACGGGGTGATAAAAGCAGTCTTCTCCTGGTCTTCGGGTGCCATTACTATCTGATTGTAGCCTGAAAAGCCATCCATGAACGAGAGCAAGGCATGCCCCGCTGTGAAATCTACCAACTCATCGATATGCGACAAAGGAAAGTCGTCCTTCGGACTAGCCCTGTTTAAGTCCCTGAAATCCACACATACCCGGATTCTGCCATCCTTCTTCGGCACTGGAACAATGTTGGCCAACCAAGTCGGGTATTCGGATACGGCAGAAGCTGCGTCAATCGCTTAGTGACCTCTTCCTTGATCTTAATGGCCCGGTGAGGCGGATCCTCTGAGTTTACCTTGATAGGTCGAGCCTCGGGGTCAAGAGGGATCCGGTGCTGTACGATCTCAGGATCGATTCCAGGCATGTCTTCGTAGGACCACGCGAAAACGTCTTTGAAATCTTTTAATAAAGCGACTAAGCGCTCGCGTTCCTCTGAACACAACGTGGACCCGATCTGGACCAGCCGCGGGTCCTTCTCAGTACCAATGTTCACGGTAGTGATTTCATCCATTAAGGGTTTAACAAACCTCTCTTGCTCTTGTTCAATTAGTCGTTGCAAAACCGGAGGAATTTCGTCCTCGTCGTTTTCATCAAAATTTTGAAAGTCCTGATTTAAGCAATAAACCAAAGGCACAGAAAAGTACTCGGAAACCACAGTTACCTCATTCTCATTATGTACTTCCAAACCGTCCGATTCTTCTGTTACAACAGACTCAAAAGAGAAAGAAAAAGACGACACAGATCACTGTGGCATCCGGGTTATCACTCCCAGAATCTGGGACTCAGACGAGCTGGAACCTGATTCCGACTCACAAGACTCAGTGGAATCAGATTCCGGCTCACTACCTGACCCGGTGCTGCTTGATAAAAATCCCTCCTCGTACTGCCAGATGAGGGAGGGTGCGATGGATGCATCCAAAATAGCCGCTGGTTGGCCCACAGCCGTTTCATCTCCGATCATGGACACCGAAGAGTCGTCCCCCAAGCACACCTGGTTGATCAAAGGATCTGAAAGTAGACAGGCCAGTGCTACCCCCATTTCAAACTCTGTGTCCGCAGACTCCAATTCCTTGCTATATTCAGCCTCAACTGTCGGGTCTGTCTGCTCTTCGGCAACATCATCCCCAGATAACTGCAAGTCAAAGAAAATCTCAAATCCCGGCGTGCGTTTCCCTTCTTTATTCAGCCATGGCTCCGGAAAACCACAGAATGGGAAGTCTTCCCCCTCCCGGACGAAACGTCCGTTCAAGGTACCCCGGATGGGCCGGTGCATCAATTCAAAAGGTTTCCCCATCTGTTTTGCTTTGGCTCTTCCAGCCATCTCTTTTCCTTTTCTTACCCAATCTTCCTTGGTGGGCAGGTAACCCAAGCCGAAGGTGTGAGGGTTGTGCGGCACTTCAGCCAGTGTTGCAATGCCCTTACGGTCGCTCTTCCCTAATCCCATCCCGGGGATGTATTGGAGTTTGTTCATGAGGTACACTGCTTGGGCACTAACATATGTCCCTTCATTAGCGGCCATGATATTCTGTACAACCTGAGCCTCAGCCAAGGTAAAACCTGATATGAACACGTCCTCCAGGCCATGCTCTATTTCCAGAACAGGCGTGGATACTTCCGGTAGTGGATGAATTGATGAATTCCCGAAAACGATGGCTACTCCCTTCCCATAGGGGTATTTCACCATTTGGTGCAAAGTAGATGATACTGCCTTCATCTGATGCGTACGCCCAACAACAAATTGAAAGTGGCGGTACTTCCAAGACATGAAAATCTATCTCCCTTTGTCGGCCCAACCTTGGTGCGGATTTTAACGGTTCCCATCACCTCTCGGCTTGTATTGTCATACGCCCTGATGACGTGGGCTGTTGGTACAAAGTCTGTGACTGCCAGACCAATCGCGTAAGCTGTCCTTGCCGGGCATACGTTGATGGCGGACGCTGTATCAACAAGGACTACCGGTATCCATTTATCGCTGCACTCCACGAGAGATGTAGAGTGGCTTGTTGTGATTCGTGCCCTCGGTAATTCCTTATCGATAGCGTCAACATCGGGCGTTCCTCCGGAAAGACTAACCCCACTAGTCATTACGGTGTTGTTTCTATTGAAAGCTTTGCCTTATCCATGGCTGATAAAACAGCTTCTCTGTGCACTCGAGAAGCCATAAGCAGTCCCCAAATAGAGATATCTGCTTGTATCTTTTTCAGCTGTTTGAGTACGGCTTCCTCTTCGAGCTGCTTTTCCTTCTGCTTCTCAGCCTCTCTGTCCTTCCCTGAGGCCTCTGGTTGATCCAAGTGTGGAGGTTTGAAATACCGCCCACTCCGTGTCATATGGTCAACCTCTCCAAGGTACCAAGTGTTATCGGGTTGGTTATTCCCCCAGTCTTCATCTGTATGGGCAAGACAAAGATCCTCATCTTCCCACCACATCCCATCAGCAACTGACAAACATCTGTCGGGCTCTGGCGTGGCTGTTCTCGTACTCACGGCACTTTCCATTCTCATACTTGTAACATTATCCGTTTTTGTGCACACAGCGGTTTCAGTCCCCACTTGGGCCTTCGCCCTTCTGATTCTCTCGGAATCCTCAAAACTCGCTTGTTCTGACATAGCTGACTGCCCATTCATTTCCGTACTCAAAATGTCCCAATCGTGGGCGAAATTCTTAACACCGACGCCCTCCGACAATATGCTCTGCTCTTCGACCCTTCCGGCCGTCACTGATATTCTCATCCCCGCGGAGCTCTGCTCTGCCTGAAATTCTTCTACCACATCGGGCTGATCGTCCAACCACCCGGTAGCTTCTACTGAATCTTCATAATTGAACCACGCAACTGCTGCGTCTTCTGGATATTGGTCGCTGTAGAGTTGTAGACTGGCCAAGTCCTCTCCTACAGTTGTTACATCATCGATCCCCTGTCCCAGACTATCCCCTTGGATCATGCACAATTCTCCCTCTGTTGGCAGTTCCATCCTGGGCCTATCTTGGCTTATCAACGAGATGTAGTCACCCGGACTATATGTCTTCCCACTGTAACTCCCAGATTTCGCAGACTCTGATTTAACAACCCTTTTCTCCTTCGGGGTCCCCTCTCTCCTGTTCTCGGCAGTCACCAGCGGCTTAGGGTGAGCACGGAGATGTCCATCATGCACAAGTCGATGCACTCGAGGAGAACACCTCTGGCTTAGGCAAGCTGGGTGGGTGTGATATAGTCACTAGGGTCATAAGATCTGACCCAGTATGGATGAAATTAAGTCTTTTAGGTGGTGGGGTTGGTTATGTGCGGGAGGATTTGTAGTGACATTGGGCTTCTCGGGAGGCAAAATCACCCGTTATCAATAAGGTCTTGAATTTCATGGCGAACCGTAGCAGTGGTAATGTCGTGACCGTCTTTGTTGGTGAAATGCACAATATTTGGCCGGGTTATGGGTAGGAGGGAGTTTTTCTGGTAGGGGCCGCGGCTCCAAAGGCCTCAGGTGCCCTTTCTTGATCAACACCCCCAGAGCTTTGGATAGGGGCATATAGAGTGGAGCGAAAGTTCTCGAGTTTTTGGGTGGGTATTTGGTTGTTTGTGGGTTGCTTCCGGACGCACCGGAGAATGGCGAAGCTGCCGCATTTCTTTGTGGGGGGTTAGTGGTGACCATACTCACTTCGGAGGCTCTCGTAGCAGATGTTCCACTCGGGCCTGTATTAGTGTTGCGGTTGAAGGTCCTTCGGGGTTGCTCCCGATCACTATCAATCCAACCTTGTTTCAAGGCATCTTCAATCTGCACCCCCATCTCATGTAGGTCAGAAAAGGTGGGAAATGGGACTACTATCATCTTTTGCATCAATTTCGGCTGTAGATTGCGCACAATCATCCGAATCTGGTCCTTGTCCGTAGGCCTTAAGGTCATCATTGAAGCCTTGGCCCTCCATCTGGTTACGAATTCCGAAAAACTCTCCTTAGGATCTTGTCTGGTTGTCTCGAGATCACGAGTAGTGATCTCAATCTGTGTGTTGTATGAATACTGCGCGATGAAAGCCTCAGCCATTTCGTCCCAATTTCTCTTCACGTCGTCGTCTAGCTTAGCATACCATGCAGACGCCACACCTGACAGGGTTCGACCAAACAGAGACAACCACGGAGCCCTCGAGGCCCATTGGCCTTAGAACATCCGAAAATAGTCTTAAGTGTACCATGGGGTCCCCAGACCCATCGAATCGATCAATATGAGGCATTTTGAACCTGTCGGGCAGCGTCACAGCTGCGTCAGTGTAACCATCTTCAATATCGGGGATAGTCTTGACCCTTGGGATCTCTTGAATAACTTTTCAAGCTTGCTTAATTTGAGTGCGGTGGGATCGATCTCGAACTCAAAGGAGAGTCCGATAGATTGGTGGGTGTTTTTGATAATTGAGGTTGAATTTGGGGTAGGGTTGGAGGTGGGGTGGTCCTGTGGGTAGCTCAGACGGCTGAACATTGGTGTCTCCCGACGTTAGGAACTCTGGTGGGGAGGAACTTGATCGGCAGATGCTCCGGTTTCTTTGTTCTAGCAGCAATTGTTTCTGCTGTTCTCTCACAAGCGTTGTCCGGGCTGTTCTGCTCGACGGACGGCATCATCTGTTGCATTGCTTTCATACTCTCTTGAAGGTGGCGCACCATCTCCTCCAAACGCCATACTATCCTCGGTTGGATTCTTGGTATAAATTCCTCTCTGTTGGTAACACAAAACCTCGATCTCTCGAGAGCACGGTGGGGTAGACAAAGCCCTCTCGTATTGTTTGTCTTGATGTCCTCTGCCTTCTTGACTTAGTTTAATGTCGGGGTAGTGAGTAGTACCTTGGTTGTCCGTCTATCGGATCCTCGGATCGAAGAAGGTCGACCTCGACCCAGTGCTTGGGGAATATCTATCGGATCGGTAGCAATTGTGCTCAACTACCTAATGAAAAGATAAATAAAACATGTAAATAAGCAGACAATCGGACAAAGATAACGGTAAAGTAAATAAACACACAACACACGGCCGGGTATTAAAATAAGCGGTCGAATCTTTGAATACACTGCTTCTCAACCAGCGATTCATCGATCACGAACCATCGCCCTAGGCACGAATCGATATCCACGCAAACCGATTCCCAAAACATCGACATCGATGCCCTCGGCCCGATACTTAAACTTGCAAACCGATGTTCTCTGTGAGTTACACTCTAAAGCACATAGCAAGTAAATGAGAACCAAAACACCCCTATGTTGGGGTAGGGTTTCCCTGTCCTATTTTGTCAAGAGCTAGGGTTTCACTACGCACCCAGCGGTTTCAAACAACCTAAATCGGGTAATCAACCTGTCCTAGTTTGGAATGGTCACTACGGATTCCGACTATGCAACTAGGTCGAATGGTCCAAAAGGGTGCCCTTAAAACCGGGTTTGTGTTCCCATCTTTGGCAGAGCCGCAACGGTCGACCTTATGGACATGCCTTGACAAGACAAGCCACCAGCAAACCGCTCAGGGATAGCAGATGGCCAACACGGTGTCCTAGGCGCACCAATGCACATGCAATGCAAAGAGACACATAAATGAAATCAAAACAGGATATCACGAGTTCGAGTCAAGCTCTCTAAAATCCCAGAGAGTCGCCAGAAGCGACGCGTGGGCTTCACTCTGATTCGGACTCGATTTTGTGTCGCGGTTCTAAATCTGAACCAAAGAGTCCAACTCGCAAATCGTTTTGAGAAAAGCGATTTTGAAAAGAAGTGCCAAACATGGACTGCTTTGCGGTCTGAGTCGCCACCTAAATATTTTTTTAAATGGGAAATTTAGAAACCACGACTCGGTGCGAAGGCCATATGTCGTCATCACCAAAGTGGTCTTGGCTCGGGAGCTTGGATGCGATCGGGAAGGTCGACTATGAGCACCCCTTTCGCCCGGTCCGAAGACCGGCCTCTACTAACCGTGATATCCGTTTTTGAAAACTTTATGCGTTCTTATTCCGGTTATTAACCTAGAATTACTATGTGATGCGCACAACACAAAAGTATAGACTAGATCGCCTAACTTGGAAATAAACATTGCATATCCGTTTTGTCTCGAAAAATGCGTTGTTTTCTTTTACTACTCGCAAGTAGGCTAAAATACGGATTTCAACGAGTTGTTCCAACTCAAGCAATCCAACCTCCACCCACAGGCATTAAAACAGTTTATCATGTAAGCATTTAGCCGCATGGCAATCCTACTGTCATGGTAACACTTACACGCATGCGGTATGCTAAAGCATAAAAGCTCACCTCGTACTCCGTGCCAAAACAGTAAGCTAGTTAGCAAAACAATGCATGACCTAGTTCATGTTAAATGACTAATGCAACACAGGCAAGAATGCAGTTAGACAGGCTTGGCTATCCTAAGTATGGCATATGAAATGCTGTCACATAGCACATATTCAATTTTGGAATTTGGAAATTGCGATGCAATTTGTATGGTGTACCGAGCCCGGTGCATGTAAACAAATGCATGGATGCACGCATGCATTGCATAAGGTATGCTAATTTAAAATGCCCTAATCTACCACTGAAAGCGGGTAAATAAAAGGGTTAGAAAGAAGTGGGGGTTGGAAGACATACATCACACTCACCCACACTTATTACATTTTGCCCTCACTCGGAGGGACCGAATAAATAAATAATCTGCATCAAGAATAAATGAATAAATAAATTATTACAAATTTCTAAATCTTGAAATTAAAGCATCTAAGTGAAATGAAATGGGGCCTCGGCCTGCCTTGGGATCTTGTGAATGATGCATGCCCGATGCCCGCCTTGCCCAAAAAGCCCACCCCTTGGCACTCTCTCTGTTTTCTTGCTTCGCCTCTCTAAAAAAATCTCAAAACTTCAGAATGCCTTCCAAGAGGCTGAAATGATCCAATTCGGGCGGTGTAGTCATCGGCTTCTTCCACAGGGCCACCGAGCACTTGGTAATTACCGGCACAAAAATAATGCGGTGGCACTATTTTCACGGCCGGCATAAAGTTCTGCCGACACGGATGGCGAAGAAGAACAGACAAAGAATGCATAGGCATGGTTTTTGGGCAAATGTGAGCATGTCCAACACCTCCTACCATGTTTAGGGACTCAAGGGGGTGTGGCTCTTGGTTCTAGGGCTATCAATCGTGCATTTGATGCATGATAGCCTAAGGAACCAAGATTGCTCATTTTAATGTAAATATGCATGCAACACAACAAATGAATACTAAGTCCCTATCATGTGGAAATCAAGGGCCTTAGTGACCAAGGATTGAGGTGAGTTACACCACTTGAAATGTGAACTTCCCTCAATCCTAGGCTTGGCTTGACAACCCCAAACCAAGCTATGAGATGCAAGTATGCAAGCAAGGCTGAAATGCAATGCAAGTTATCATGTTAAGCATGCAAAGAGCTAAAGTATGTAGGATACAAATGGCATGCAAGATGGGCCAATTAACATGGAACTAACAAGCATACATTCAAGGCTATATTGACCAAGCAAGCAACAACCATGAAATAAGCATGCAACAATGGACTTAAGCCATAGAGGGCAGCCCTCAAACTCCCAAAAACAGTGGCAAAACAAGCCTCACAACATGATGAAAATGCCACACAAGCATGCTATTCAATGGGCCCAAGTCTAGGACACCAAAGAGGGTAATTTGACATCATTCATACAACCACTCATGACATGCATTCAACAAACAAAAACAGATTTTAAGCATGTGGAATGCCACCCAAATCCCCCATGGCACCCCCAAAAATGCACCGAACATGGAAGCATGCACAATGTCTATTTTAAAGCATTCAAGAGCATATCTTTAAAACATGAACTAAGCCACATATGCCAACATGCAAACATGACTAATGGACTGAAATGAGATCTAATATGATGCCAAATCGCTAGATCAAAACAAGTCAATCATGCTAGAACTCCATGGAAGCAAAGTTTACAAGCCTAAAATGCAAAACATGCACATCAAGCATACCAAGGGTGTCCAAAACAGTGGCTCACAGCCCTATTACATGGCAAATAGATACTTATATCCTCATGAAACCAAGCTAAAATATGCAAGAATCAAGGCTCAAAGCATGACACTACTTATAAGCATGAAAGAGCATTCTAAAGCCAACATGGAAAGCGTGCAAGAGGCCATGAAGTCAACTAAAAATAGAGGTCACACATGACCTAAAACACAATAAAGCTCAAATGAAAGCTAAGGAAAGCATGCATGCATGTTATGCTATGAGCCAAATACAAAGGCAAATAAAGGACCAAGGGGAGAGGGGTGTCCCCCCCCTATATGAGGCTCGAAAATATCACCCTCACCACTGAAAACCCACTGGTTTTCAGTGGTGAGAATATCAAAGAACACCAAAACAAGAAGGCCTAAGAAAAAGGCACCAAAGATGGCCAAACAAGGCTTAAAGTAATGAGGCTTAACTCAAACCATAAAATGACCTTAAAGAAGGTTCAAGAACAAGTAAAAACAAGACTTTTTTATGTTAAACACAAACTCAAAAACTCAAAGCAAAGAGGGTAAAAAGTAGTTGCAAGAATGGGGAAACTAAAGTGAAAAGCTCACCCTTGAAGATCCAATGAAGAACAGGTGGTCCAGCCCTCTTCAAGTGAACAAAACCAGTCCAAAATCACTCAAAACAAACCTCCAAGTCTCCCAATCTCGAGCTAGGTGTAATAGTGTGTGTAATGGTGTAAAAGTGAGGTAAAACACACTATTTGGGCCTTAGAACACACACACAAGAGAGGGAGATATAGATATATGTGTATGTATGAGCTCTGGTTTTTTGTCTCAAAAGGTTCTAACCCTAATCAAAGAGGAAGAGCCCCTCTCTTATAGGCAAAGAATGCTTACAAGCTAAGCAAAGCAAGGCCTCATCCCTCCATACACGTGAATGGAGGAGGGAAACCAGCTTAACAGTTGTGAGAAAATATCTCATAAAGCAATCGCATACAGGTCGGCTCGTAGCAAGAGTGCCAAATGTCAAAATTTCGTGCCGGTCGGCACAATAAAGTGCCGATGGACAAATAAGCCAGCCGATGGCCTCCAGTACTAGCCGGTGGTGTGTAGGGATGCCTCAAAAGGCATTCCCCACCTTCCCAGGGCAAAACACAAGTGTTTGGTGCAAAACCAAACACAAACGGTCGAGTTCGGAGGTCCTGAGGCAGGGCGCGCGCAGCCGAGAACTCCGGGAACTCCAAACGAACACAAACATGGATAATCACCGAGTGTTCCAACGGTGACGTCCAAGTCTTGAGGACGGTCAAAAATGGGGTGTCTACATGCAGCATGGCACGTATAGGAAAAATATGCATGTGATCCTCACGTCATGTACGTTTACCTAATTGATCATTTCAAACTGTTATAGATGTAGTGATCAAACCAGTCTCAAGTCAGATTGTAGATGTAGAATTAAGTAAATTTATGGGAGTGTGATAGTCTTAGGTCAATGATAAGGTTGGTGAAGAGATAGGTAGTTAGTGTGCCTTAAACTAAAAAAAAAAAAGGGCGATAAGGGGGTGAAAATACGAAACAGCCCCCAAACCACCGTATGGATGTCACGGCCACCTTCCTTGTGACAAATAGGACCTGTCACAATAGATGGAATGTCATTAGCACACGTAGTTTGGCAGTTCGAGCAGAAAACGCATTAAACTTAACCGAAAAAGGGCGTTAAGGGGGCGAAAATGCAAAACAGCCCCCGAACCACCACATGAATGTCACAGCCACCTTCATTGTGATAAATAGGACCTGTGACAATAGATAGAATGTAATTAGCATGTGTAGGTTAGGAGTTAGAGCCGAAAACGCCTTAAACTTAATCGAAAAAGGGCATTAAGGGGGCGAAAATGCAAAACAGCCCCCGAACCACCGTATGGATGTCACAACCACCTTCCCCATCACAAATAGAACCTGTGAAAATAGAAGGAATGCAATTAGCATGCGTAGTTTAGGAGTTAAAGCCGAAAAACACATTAAACTTAACCGAAAAAGGGCGTTAAGTAAATCAAATCGGACCTATGACACTAGACGGAATGTAATTAGCACACGTAGTTTGGGAGTTAGAGCTGAAAATGCATTAAACTTAACCGAAAATGGGCATTATGGGGGTGAAAATGTGAATCAACCCTTGATCCACCGTACGGATGTCACGGCCACCTTTCTTGTGATGAATAGGACTTGTGACAATAGATGGAATATAATTAGCATGCATTGGTTGGGAGTTAGAGCCAAAAATGCCTTAAACTTAACTGAAAAATGGGCGTTAAGGGGGTGAAAATGCGAAACAGCCCCCGAACTAGCGTAGGGATGTCACGGCCACTTTCTCCATCACAAATAGGACCTGTGACAATAGACAGAATGTAATTAGCACACCTAGTTTGGTAGTTAGAGCCAAAAATGCATTAAACTTAACCGAAAAGAGCGTTAAGGGGCAACAATGCGAATCAGTCCCCGAACCACCATATGGATGTCACGGCCACCTTCCTCGTGACAAATAGGACCTGTGACAATAGATGGAATGTAATTAGCACGTGTAGGTTGGGAGTTAGAGCCAAATACGCCTTAAACTTAACCAAAAAAAGGCGTTAAAGGGGCGAAAATGTGAAACAGCTTCCGAACTAGTGTACAGATGTCACGACCACCTTTCCCATGACAAATAGGACCTGTGACAATAGACGAAATGTAATTAGCACGTTTAGGTTGGGAGTTAGAGCCGAAAACGTCTTAAACTTTACCGAAAAAGGGCGTTAAGGGGGCGAAAATGCAAATCAACCCCAAACCGCCATAAGGATGTCACGACTAGCTTTCCTGTGACAAATAGGATCTATGACAATAGATGGAATGTAATTAGCACGTCTAGGTTGGGATTTAGAGCTAAAAATGCCTTAAGATTAACCGAAAAAGGACGTTAAGGGAGCGAAAAAGTGAAACAGCCCCGGAACCACTGTAGGGATGTCACGGCTAGCATCCCCGTGACATATAGGACTTGTGACAACAGACGGAATGTCATTAGGACACGTAGTTTGGAGGTTAGCGCCAGAAACGACTTAAACTTATTCGAAAAGGGGAGAGTTTGATTTCCAATAAATGTTCAACATTTTCATTATAAATGATGCCATTTTTTCTTCATATATAGTGGTCATTTGGGTGGTAAACGTATTAAAAAAAGCATGATATGGTTATGGAGATAACCCCGTAAATTACTCAATCATTTTACTTTGACTAAGAAAATGAGAATGAAGAAGAGTTAAAATAAATTTACCACCAAAACATTCTACTCATCAAAATTTATTTTATGAAGAAGTATGCTCCTAAAAATTGTATTATTTGTAAATTGAAATCAAGTTTGGAATAAATCTTTCATGATACATACATATGATTGTATTTCGAAAAAAGGTTTTTATAGATTGCTCTATCCTAAATGCATGTTATTACAACTTTTTTCCTATGTCTAAATGAATTGATATTTTGTAATGGGTGCAATTATTTTTTTATTTTTATTTTTTTTAGATGACTTTTGGCATGGACTTGTGGATAGTCTACATTTTTGTTTATGGAGGACACTTGACACTTTTGTATAATCTTGCTAACTATGTCTTCCTCTACTTTTGTGAATATTAGCATTACTGATACATATAACTTTTGTAATCCAACTGATAGTTGCTAGCATGGCATATAGATCACCTTTTGTCGTGGTACAGATTACGATGGTAAGTTGAACCATGCCAAATGGCCATATCGCATGGTAGTAAATATATTTTTTGTATATAGCGGGTTGGATTTTTGTATGGAAATATAATTTTAGTTTGGACAATAGTTGGTTTGTATGGAATATAAACATTTAAAGTTATTCATTTTTGGATGGTTGGAAGTAATATGGACTGTGGCATGATTGATAATTTTACGTTGTGAAATGATGGATAGTATATATGTATTGTTTTGTTTATATATGTATTACAGGTTGCATGGAATATAGACAGGTTGTGAATAAATTATAATTTTGCGATGAAACATAAGAGCATGTTTTTGGCAACTAAATTGTTAGTAGCTAAAACAAAATTCGGAAAATTGTTTTGGCTACTAAAAGTTTAGTAGACAAAAAAAAAAAAAAAAACAATCAAACATTTGGCGACTAAAATATTTTGTAGCGAAAAACAATCAAACATATGGCAACTAAAATATGTCGTAGCTAAAAAAATAAGCTGAAGAAATAAAAAAACTTTTGGCGACTATAACTTTAGTAGCAAAAAAATGTGAGACTTTAGGCGACCAAATGTTTAGTAGCCAGAAAACAAAATGTTTGCGACTAAAATCTTAGTAGCTAAAAACATAGGACTTTAGGCGACTAAACCTTTAGTAGGCAAAATTTTTTTTGACTTTAGGCGACTAAAATCTTAGTAGCCAAAACATTGTTATTTACTTTAGGCCACTAATATATTTAGTAGCTAAAACTCTTTTCCGCGACTAAATGATTAGTCGTTAAAAATAACTGAACTTTTAGCGACAAAAAAAATTAGTCGCCAAAAATATGATAGTTAATTTTATTTCAAACCTTTTTTGGTGACTAAAAACTTAGTCGGCAAATGTAGTATATTTGGCGATTAAAATAATTTTAGTCACCAATGATCTTTCCCGACAATTCTTCCCCAACAAAGTCTATGATTAAATATTTTTGTCACTAAAAGCCTTCGGCGACTAAATAGTGACTTTTGGCAACTAAAAATTTAGTTGCCAAAAGTGAAAATTCTTGTAGTGCTAGTTGGACATGTACCTTTTTGTTTGTTTATTGTACTGTATTGGTGACTTCTATTGTAGTTGCACAATTTCATTTCAATGTACTTCAATATAGATTTTCTTTTTATGTTCTCATGGATTTTTAAAATAAAAATTTTTAAAAAAATTGTTTTATTAAATGCATAAAATATCAACTTTTTTGGCAGAGGTATATGTTCACATAAAAAAATAAAATAAAAAACTACTTTTTGGTGGCAATTTAATTTTGTCATCAAAGGAGTTAATGTAGATACTAGCAATGAAATATGAAATTGCACAAAACAAATAAACTTTTAAGCTGTGTTTGATTCATGAATTTGAAAAGTGATTTAAAAAAGCAAAGGAAAAAGGAAAAGGTAAATGTAGGTGAAATGTAAATAAAATATAATTACATTTCACTTACGTTTCGTACAACTTTTATAGAAAGGCTTTGCCAACAACAAAGCTACTAAAAAAACTACACACGAAGCACATTGGTGTGTAGTTTTGTAGGCCCCGATCCATATGATATTCCAATCATATTGTTGACACTAAATTTTATAGAAGAGCAAATTACACTATCAATCCCTGTAGTTTGGGTCTCATGTGACTTTAGTCCATGACTTTTCAATTGTGATACATTTGATCCTAAATTTTGAATCTTGTTCCAAATAAAGACTATTGAAGATACCATTACTTAATTTCAATGGAAAAATCCTCAATTTGATAAAATATAAACTAATTTGACAAAAATAAATATCAAAAAAATATTTTTAAAATGTTAAAAATTATTTCTATCCACCTAAGATAAAATTATGTAAAATTGATAAAAATTACATAATTAATTTTTAAAAATTAATTTTACATGAAAATCATCCAAAAACATAATAAAAATTCATTTGGTAAAAAAAAAAAAAAAAATTCTAAAAGATTTATCAATTTTACATAATTTTATCTTTAATGGATAAAAATAATTTTTAAAAATTCAAAAATATTTTTTTGACATTTATTTTTGTCAAATTAGTTTATATTTTATCAAATTGATGATTTTGCCCTTAAAAAATTCAATGGTATCTTCAATTGTCCTTATTTGGAACAAGATTCAAAATTCAGGGTCAAATATGTCACAATTGAAAAGTCAATGACCAAAATGATACAAATCTCAAACTATAGGGACCATTAGTGTAATTCACCCTTTATAAAATTTCCTGTCGACAGAGGCGCCAATGTGGCATGGCAGATGTACTAATGACGTGGCATAATGACATGGTTGTAAGGAGTTAAATGAAGGCCAGAAGAGCAAGCCTAGAATCAAGAGATCAAGACCAGGTCAAAACACAAAATCTGTAAAGCAATTTTTGTAAAGAAGGGAAATGGATAAGTAGAGGTTGAGATCAAGAAGAATCATGGTGACACGTGTGGCTGCAGCAAGGATTATATAACGATCTCGGTTTCCCTTTTCTGTTTAATCGTATTTCGGACTCAGTTCTGTGGAATTGGTTGTTGTGTTATCTTGTTGTTATCCTTTAATTCGGTTTGTATGAGTTTTAGGATGTGTTGGGCAGCGTTGTTATAGGTTGGTTGAGCTTTAGTCCCAAATTCTTCATGCCCAGTTTTTTGGTGATCCGCTCGAGCGGGTCTTCTTGCGCTCGAGCAGAGTTTACACACTCTCAGCATTTCGTGCCTCTGCAAAACTTCTGCAGGTGTGCTTTACATGCTCGAGCGGGTTTTCTTACGCTCGAGCGGGTCGCGCTCGAGCGGGTATCTTGGCGCTCAAGCGTGTAGTTTATTGTCTGTAAAAGTACTGGAAGGGGAAATCTACGCTCAAGCGGCTTTTCCTTTGCGCTCGAGCGGGTGTGTTTTGCAGTTCTGTCTTGGCGTTCAAGCGAGTATAATTGCGCTCGAGCGGGTCTAGTTTTTTTGTTCTTGACGCTCGAGCGTTCTATTCTCCGCTCGAGCGGGAGAGTCGTATATCAGTTGACAGCTAGGCTATTTTGAATCACTTTTACATCTTCACTCTCTCTCTCTTACTTTTCAAAAACAGCCATTAGAGAGCTTCTCTCTCTAAAACCTCCACTTCTCTCTAGCTATTGATCTAGTTAGAGTAGTCTCTCACCCTTGGGCCTTTTGTAAAAAGTGTGGGGATCGTTGAGGGCTACATTTTGATCCGAGAATTTTGGGATTTGGAGCATCTTCGTTTTCTTCATCTTCGTCGTTGGGATTCATCTCTTGAGGTAGGGATAACTACTCATTCTTATGGTTTTTGACTTAAATTGTTGGTCATTTTGATAAAGTGTGGAAGTTGGGAAATTTTGGGACTTAGGGTTTCAAAATGTATAAAGGGGGTTTTGTTATTTTGACTCTTAAATATGTTTTTTGGGTCTCAAAATGATGGTATTGTTGAAGGGTTGTTGATATTTGAACCTTTAGGTTAATATTGAGAAACGAGGGAGAAAGCTCTAATTTGTGCATAAATTAATTGGGATAATTAATTTGGGAAAATCATGGGTTTATGAAATTGAGTTGAATATAATGAAATTGGCTCATTATGAGATGGAACGGTGGAGTTGGATTTTATTAATCACTCACTTTTGGAAATATTGATTATATATCTATTGAGGCATTTATTATCTGTCTACAAATAATTGCTTTGGGCTACCGGTAGAGCGTAGTCTTAATTGTTGTAGAGAATGCATGATGATTAGGCAAACTAAAACTAATCAATTGAGTATGCCATCGAATATGGCGGTTGGTATAATACATGAATTTTGTGTATTGGTTTGATTATATATATGATATGTGTTTATATACAATGTGTTGTGTGGGAGGAGATAGTGGATGTACTCCACGGTTTAGGAGAAGATAAGGGATGGATCTCTAAATCGGATATCGTTCGACATTGATACAACACTAAAATGTATATCATATGTGGAATATGGAAGTGTTTTGTCTGAGATTTATACAACACTAAAATGTGTATCATTGGTGAAGTATGGAAGTGTGTGTGTTTGAGATTGATACAGCACTAAAATGTGTATCTATTATGAAGCATGAAATGATTAATTTGAGTTGTTGTTTCGATTGAAATAGAAACATTGTTGATGTGGGATGTAATCTCATTTAAAGTATATGGCCAGGTTCTGAGCCAGGGTTGTGAATTGAGAAATTGGATAAGAAATGAAATATGAATTGATTTATGTGGATTAAACATTTATCAAATGCTGATGGTTTAGTTATTGCTCATACAATGTTTAGCATATCTCTACTGGGCGTTGGCTCACCCTATATGGGATATCATTTTCAGGTACAGGTAGCATGCCACCTCCAAGGACGTAGCTTGAAAGGCTTAGTGGCTGGGTCTTCTTTTGTGATTACATTATTTGTATTACATGTAAATCAAGCCAAGGGCTTATTTTTTATAGAGTTAGAACTCGTCTTTTTGTAACCAAGTGTTGACTTGGAAAGCTGTAAGCCCATAGGGCATTTGCTTTTGTTGTTAACATGTAATGCATTTGTAAGAAATACTCTGATGGAATATATTTATGCTTTATTCTCTTATGTCCGAACATGTTAAGAATGTATGATTATGGGGTTTATTCTCTTACTCTGATAAAATTACTACGTGATGCGCACAGCAAAACAAGTGTAGACTGGAGTGCCTAAGTTGGAAGAAAGCATCGTATATTCGTTTGTTTCGAAAAATGGATTGAAGTTTGCTACTCGCAAGTAGGCTAAAACACGGGTTTCGACGAATTATTCCAACTCAAGCAACCCAACCTTCACCCACAGGCATTCAGGCAGTTATATCACATAAGCATATAGCCTCATGGTAAGCATGTTATCATGGCAGTCACTCACATACATGTAAGGATGCTAAAGCATAAATACTTACCGAGTACTCCGAGCCAAAACAGAAACTAGTTAGTAATCAATGCATGATCCTAGTTCATGTTAGCAATGGCTAACGCATCACATGCAAAATGCAACTAAGATAGGCTCGACTATTCTAAGATGGCATGTGAGATGCTACAACTAACACGTATTCAACTTGGAATTGAAATACAATGCAGTTAGTATGATGCGCCGAGCCCGGTGCATGCAAGATGTATGAATGATGCAAACATGCATAGCATAAGGATGCTAATTGAAATATGCCCTAATACTAACCATTATAAGCAGTTAAATAAAAGGGAGAAAGATGTGGGGTTGGAAGACATGCATCACACATACGCACACTTATTACAACATTTCCTTCTCTCGGAGGGTCCGAATAAATATTACACAACAAAATGAATACTACTAAATTAATTATTACAGAACTTCTAATTAATTAACGAATTAATTGCAGAAGGAAGGTGGCCGCAGCCCTGCCTCGGAATGCGTGGATGATGCAAGCTTGACTCGTCTTGCTCGGAAACCCGTACCATGCCACTGTTGCCTTTGTTTACATTGCCTTGCTCTTCTGAAAATTATGAAAGTTTCCAGAACTGCTTTGAGCTCCCTTATGAGTGCTGAGGAGTGCCACCGGCCAGAACAAAAGGCCACCGGCCATGGGAATGGGATTATCGGCCAAAGCTTGTGTCATCAGCTGGTCGGCACTAAAGATGGCCGGTCGGCCATTTATTCTTGCAGAATCCTGCAGTTGACAGCAGCAAAGGCCAAGCAGTGTATGGCATGAAATTTTCAAGCAAATGTGTGCATGGCCACTCTCCCAATCATGTTATGGACTCAAGGGAGTGTGGCCCTCGACCCTCGGGCCATCAATTGCGCATTTCGATGCATGATGGCCTAAGAGGCCAAGTTTGCCATTTAATGTAAAATGAATGCATAAAAGAGATGAATGCCTCGTGCCCTATCATGTTGAGGTCAAGGGCATTGGCGACCGAGGAGTGAGACGTATTTCGTCACTTTGAGTACGAACACGCCTCATCCCTCATGCTTGGTTTGACACCCCAAACCAAACAAAATGCTATGCATGGGTGCAATGTGGCTCAAGTATGTAAGATGGTTTGAGTGTGCAATGTGCCAAGTGCAATGCAAACTAAGCATCTAAACATGCAATGTGCCGAGCATGCAAAATGCAATGTGATGCAACCTATCATACAATGCAAGCATTTAATGCAAACCTGATATAATGCAAGCATGCAACTAATGTAATGCAACATGCAAACATGCAAAGTATGCAAAGATGGACTTATACTGAAATGAGAGGGCCTCAGCCCATCCCAAAACAGTGGCCTAAGAGGTACAAGAGGGCACAAATCATGTATGCAAGCATGCACACACCAAAGCCTATCACTTAAGCAAGAAAGGGGCAGCCTTTCAAGGTCACTCAAAGACAATATGCACGGACATTAAACACTCATGTTAAACTCCGAAAATCATGCCGAGGATGATACCAAAACATGCTAGGGAATGGATACAAAGTGGAAGGCATTCAAGGCCACAAAAGAGAGCGTTGCTCAATATCTACCCCAAGCCAACATGGCATGAATTTTTCAACACAAAACAGAGTTTTAGCATGCAAAAAGGACCCCCGAAACCCATTGATATGGCAGGTAAGGGGCACAAATCAAAAGGCATGCACAAAAACCCAAACATGGAACATAAGACCACACCTCTTCAAGGCATTGAAAGGAAAACAAATGTAAGCATGTAAGCACAAAACATGGACTGAAATGACATAATAAGTGATTCCAAATCACTGAAATAGCCAAGGTAATGCATGCTAATGACTCACACGCCCGATGCCAACATGCTAGAATGCAAAGGGACTATACAAAGCATGAGAGGTATGACCAAATCAATACCTAATAGACCTCAAGCATGATGAAACATGACCAAAAGCTTCACAAAGCTAGGCAAAAACATGAGGGCATGGTAGGCTAAATGCATGATACACTTCTAGGCAAAATGAGGGAATACAAAGCAAGTATATTAAACATGTAAGGGGCCATTAATCCGACTAAAAATAGAGGTATAACATGACCAAATAACAGCCAAAAACCTCTGAAATGAAGCCAAAAGCAACTAAGCATACATGCTACCCTTATGAGCCAAAAATGCAAACAAAAGAGAGACAAAGGGAGAGGGGTGTCCCTCCCCTATGCAAGACCTCAAAACCCCTTCTTCACCACTAAAAATCCTCTGGATTTCAGTGGTGAGAAGGCCAATGCCCAAAGGTATTCAAAGCTTAACAAGGAGAGCACAAAAAGGACCAAACAAGGCCTAAGAGGGGGAGGTCGACCCCCAACACCAAAATGACCTTAATGAAGCACCTTAAGCATGCAAATACAAGACTTTTTTCAGTTATACACAAAGCCTAAATCAGTATGCAAGATAAGGTAAAGACTAGTGCAAGATTGGGGAAAATAAAGCAAAAGTGTTACCCTTGAAGAACACTTCAAGAACAGCAAGTGCAGCCCCCTTTTCTGATCAAAACCAGTCCAAAACCTCTAAGAACAACCTCTCAACACCTCAAGAACCGAAGTATGGTGTAATACTATGTGTTCTAGTGCAAAACTAAGAACAAATCACCCTTTTAGGCCCTCTAACACACACAAATGAAGAGAGAGAGGGAGATATAGAGAGAGAGGGTGATATATATCAGAGATATATGTAATTAGGCCTGGTTTTTGCTGAACCATCTCAAAGGAGGAAGAAGGTCTCCTTAAATAGACAAGGTAATGGCTCCAAGCTTCTTAGAGAAGCTAAAATAAAAGGGTCAAGGAGGTCAAGCTTCCAAGGGAAGCTAAACCAAAGGTCGAAGCTTCTTGAGGAAGCTAAGACAAAAGGTCAAGCTTCCCCAAGAAGCTTGAGCAAAGGGTGCAAGCTTGTCCAAGAAGCTTGAATCAAAAGAGTGCAAAGGGTCAAAACAGCCACACACGTGTATGGGGGCAGGGTCTGTGCACTCCAGCTGGCACATATGACATGCAATATGCCTGAAAAAGGAAAAAAGGTGGTATTAGCCAGAAAAGGAGGCCATCGGCCAAATACATGGTCGGCCGACTACACTAAGTGCCGACCGGCCATCACTAATGGCCGGTGGGAAGAAAGCAAGGCAGGTGGCCTCAAGCCATGGCCGGTGAGGTGTGGGGATGGCCAACAAGCCATTCCTTGCCCTCCAAAGCAAAGACACAAGTGTTTGGTCTATGACCAAGCATGAAACAAATGAGTTAAGAGATCCTGAGGCAAGGCGCGTAGCCGAGACCTCCAGGAACTCAAAACGAACACGAACATAGATGATCACCGAGTATTCAAACGATGACGTCCAAGTCTTGAGGACGGTCAAAAATGGGGTGTCTACAGCGTTACAACTTGGTATCAGAGCGTATCTGGTTCGAATACTTTGGGTACGTGGGAAATGATTAGTATCACAATGGGTTTGTCTCGCTTGTAAGAGACGTATATGTGATTCTATGTGTTTATTTGATAACATGTTTACGTGACTACTTGGGTATGGGATTTGGTTTCTAGGATGTTGATTGGATCCTTGGGTTTCTGTTAGTCTTGTTGGAAAAGCACTTGATCAGTCTGTGCAGCAGTCGTTTGCTCCTAGGGGTGAGTAGGTAGATCAGGGGCCTACAGGGCGTGTGTATGCTATTACCGCGCAGGATCTCGTACCGGCTCCATCAGTTGTGAGAGGTACCTTCTTGTTTTGCAACTTGGTTGCTAGTGTGTTGATTGATACGGGTGCATCCCATTCTTTTATATCTGCTGGATTTGCATCTGTTTTGGGTTTGGAGTTGGCACAGTTAGCATCTCCTATTTGTGTTGTATCACCTGTTGGGGGTGAGTTGATTTTGAGACAAGGGTGTAGAGGTTGTGATATAGAGGTAGCAGATCGTCGGCTTCCGTTTCCTTTTGTAGTTATGCCCATGTCGGGATTTGATATTATTTTGGGGATGGACTGGCTATCGTCATACCGGGCAGTTATTGATTGCTACCGCCAGAAGGTCACAGTATGTACCTTGAGCGGGGATTGTTTCCATTTTTGAGGGGATCCGATTGGTAGTATATTGCCACCGGTGTATGATCCGCGAGGGCGGAGTGAGCTTAGTGGTCTTCTTGCTAGCCTTTTGAGTAGTGAGTGTGATGAGACCCAGATTGTATTGCCGAGAGTGGCTTGTGAGTACTCGGATGTCTTTCTCGAGGATCTTGTCAGTTTGCCACCCCACCGAGAAATTGAGTTCTCTATTGATTTAGTGCCCGGCACGACGCCGATTTCTATGGCACCTTACCGTTTTACCCTAGCTGAGTTGAGTGAGTTGAAGATTTAGCTCCAGGAGTTACTAGATAAGGGCTTTATTCACCATAGTGTTTCGCCATGGGGAGCACCGGCCCTCTTTGCTAAAAAGAAAGATGGTGCCTTGAGACTTTGTATCGACTACCGGAAGTTGAATCGGGCTACGGTTAAGAATAAGTACCCTATGCCCCATATAGATGATCTGTTTGACCAGCTAAAGGGTTCCCGTTGTTTCTCTAAGATAGACTTAAGATCGGGTTGCCACCAGTTGAGGGTCAGGGAGGAGGATATTCCAAAGATGGCATTCCGTATACGGTATGGCCACTATGAGTTTCTGGTGATGCGTTTTGGGCTCACCAATGCGCCGGCAGTTTTTATGGATTTGATGAACCGGATATTCCGGGAATTCTTAGATCGTTTCGTAGTCGTTTTCATGGACGACATTCTGATTTATTCGCCTTCTGAGGAGGAGCACGAGGAACACTTGAGAGTGGTGGTTGAGTTGCTTAGAGCCCATATGCTGTATGCCAAGTTTGGGAAGTATGAGTTCTGGCTTGGAGAAGTCAAGTTCTTAGGCCATGTGGTATTTGGGAAAGGGGTGTCTGTTGATACATCCAAGATTGAGGCAGTGTAAGATTGGGCACAGCCTAAGAGTGTTTTTGAGATTCGTAGTTTTCTGGGATTAGCTGAGTATTACCGTCGGTTTGTGAAGGATTTCTCCAAGCTAGCTTCACTGTTGACTAGGTTGACGCGGAAAGGGGTCAAATTTGTATGGAGTGAGACTTCTGAAAAGTCGTTCCAAGAGTTAAAAGTTAGATTGACCACTGCTCCGGTTTTGATTATTCCGGAGAGAGGGTTGGGTTATGCTATTTACTGTGATGCCTCACGAGAGGGTTTGGGTTGTGTGTTGATGCAAGAGGGAAAAGTGGTAGCCTATGGCTCACGTCAGTTGAAAATACACGAGAAGAATTACTCTACACATGACCTAGAGTTAGCAACAGTGATCTTTGCCTTGAAAATTTGAAGGCACTACCTTTATGATGAGAGGTTCGAGGTGTTTTCGGACCATAAGAGTTTGAAGTACCTGTTTACACAGAGGGACTTAAATTTGAGGCAGAGAAGATGGATGGAGTTCATTGAGGACTACGATTTTGAGTTGCACTATCACCCGGGAAAGGCCAACGTTGTGGCCGATGCCCTCAGTAGAAAATCCATTAGTGATGTAGCTTGTATAGCCATCTGAGAGTAGGAGATGTTGGGTACACTTGGCGAGTTTGATTTGCTTTTGGGCGAATCTGTTGAGGCTGCGGCCTTGTTTTCTGTTGTTGCGCAGCCTACACTTGTGACTCGAGTGTTAGAGGCACAGGGAGGTGACCTTGAGGTAGAATGTCTCCGAGAGAAGATTTCCAGTGGGAAGGTTGAGAAGGGTTTGTCCGTGTATCCCAACCTGAGTGTGAGATACCGAGACCGTTTATTTGTACCGGAGGCTTGCCGAGAGGAGGTACTCCGAGAGTTTCACGATTCACGCCTTGCGGTGCATCCGAGAGGCACTAAGATGTACCGTGATTTGGGTCGCCAGTTTTGGTGGCGGGGAATGAAGAAGGATGTGGCAGTTTTCGTGTCTAAGTGCCTTACTTGTCAGCAAGTGAAGGCCGAACATCAGAGGTCAGCGGGTTTGTTAAAACCCTTGCCTATTGCCGAGTGGAAATGGAAGCATGTCATTATGGACTTCGTTGTAGGTCTTCCGAGGACTCAGCGGGGTAGTGATGCTATTTGGGTGGTTGTAGACTGGTTGACTAACTCGGCACACTTTATCCCTATGCGCATGAGAGATTCGGTAGATCATCTAGCCGATTTGTATATTCGGGACATAGTGAGGTTGCACGGGGTCCCAGTGACAATCGTCTCAGATAAAGATCCTTGTTTTACTGCTAGGTTGTGGCAGAGTTTGCAGAGTGTCTTGGGCACTAAGTTGACCTTTAGCACAGCTTATCATCCTCAGACTAACGGGCAGTCTGAGCGTACTATTCAAATCCTTGATGAAATGCTGCGAGGTTATGTCCTTGACTTTAGTGGGATGTGGGAGAGGCACCTGCCTTTGGTGGAGTTTGCCTTCAACAACAGTTTTCAGTCTTGTATCGGTATGGCACCGTTTGAGGCCTTGAATGGCCGACCGTGTAGGTCTCCAATTTGTTGGACCGAGGTGGGTGATGCACCTTTGTTGGGCCCGGAGTTGGTGAGGGAAATGATGGAGAAAGTTGAGCTTATCCGTAGGAGGCTTGTTACAGCCCAGAGTCGCCAAAAGAGTTATGCCGATCGTATGAGGAGGCCTTTGGCATTTGAGGCGGGTGATCTTGTTTTTCTAAAAATATCACCTAGACGGGGTTTGATGAGGTTTGGGAAGAGTGGGAAGTTATCCCCTCGGTTTATCGATCCCTTTGAGATCCTTGAGAGGATTGAGGAGGTTGCATACCGTCTAGCTTTACCACCGCAGTTGTCCGAAATTCATGACGTATTTCATGTTAGTATGCTTCGGAAGTACGAGCCGGATCCATCGCACGTGTTGGATTGGACCGACTTAGAGGTTGAAAAGGATGCCTCGTATGAGGAGAGACCGGTTCAGGTCTTGGACAGGTGGGATCAAGTCTTGCGAGGCAAGACTATTCCCTTGGTAAAGGTTTTGTGGAAACATCACGAAGTGGAAGAAGCCACTTGGGAACGTGAGTTAGAGGTCCGTGAGAAATATCCGGACTTGTTTGTTGGTATGTAACCATGCATTGGTAATGTTGTAATACTGCTGAACTTTCAGAGCACTGAATATGTCTTAAGTTGTAAAACATTGTATATGTTGTGATTAATGGAAGTTATTTTAACATTGTGTATGTTAAATATATTGTGGAAATGCAAGCATGATAATAATGTTGCAAATGTTATAGAATTGATGAGAATGTGTTGAAATTGGTAAATTTCAAGGGAAAGCATGTTAATGATGCATATTGAATTATATATTGTGAATTGCCTCTTGAAAAGAGATGAGATGACCGGTAATGGTCGGAATGTTGGTTAATGAGTTGTACTAATGTTGGTAATTGAGAAAACCTATTTTTGAAAAACTTGTACTTAATTTCGGGGACGAAATTCTTTAAGGGGGGGAGGTTATAACGATCCCGATTTCCCTTTTTTGTTTAATCGTATTCCAGACTCAGTTCCGTGGAATTGGTTGTTGTGTTTATCTTGTTGTTATCCTTTAATTCGGTTTATATGAGTTTTAGGATGTGTTGGGCAGCGTTGTTACAGGTTGGTTGAGCTTTAGTCCCAATTCTTCATGCCCAGATTTTTGGTGATCCGCTCGAGCGGGTCTTGTTGTGCTCGAGCGGAGTTTACACACTCTCAACATTTCGTGTCTCTGCAAAACTTCTGCAGGTGTGTTTTTCACGCTCGAGCAGGTTTTCTTACGCTCGAGCGGGTCGCGCTCGAGTGGGTATCTTGGCGCTCGAGCGGGTAGTTCATTGTCTGTAAAAGTATTGGAAGGGGGAAATCTACGCTCGAGCGGCTTTTCCTTTGCGCCCAAGCGGGTGTGTTTTGCAGTTGTGTCTTGGCGCTCGAGCGGGTATAATTGCGCTTGAGCGGGTCCAGTTTTTTGTTCTTGACGCTCGAGCGGGAGAGTCGTATATCAGTTGACAGCTAGGCTATTTTGAACCACTTTTACATCTTCACTCTCTCTCTTACTTTTCGAAAACAACCATTGGAGAGCTTCTCTCTCTAAAACCTCCACTTCTCTCTAGGTATTGATCTAGTTAGAGTAGTCTCTCACCCTTGGGCCTTTTGTAAAAAGTGTGGGGATCGTTGAGGGCTACATTTTGATCCGAGAATTTTGGGATTTGGAGCATCTTCGTTTTCTTCATCTTCTTCGTTGGGATTCATCTCTTGAGGTAGGGATAACTACTCATTCTTATGGTCTTTGACTTAAATTGTTGGTCATTTTGATAAAGTGTGGAAGTTGGGAAATTTTGGGACTTAGGGTTTCAAAATGTATAAAGGGGGTTTTGTTATTTTGACTCTTAAATATGTTTTTTTGGGTCTCAAAATGATGGTATTGTTGAAGGGTTATTGATATTTGAAGCTTTGGATTAATATTGAGAAACGGGAGAGAAAGCCCTAATTTGTGCATAAATTAATTGGTATAATTAATTTGGGAAAATTATGGGTTTATGAAATTGAGTTGAATATAATGAAATTGACTCATTATGAGATGGAACGGTGGAGTTGGATTTTATTAATCACTCACTTTTAAAAATATTGTATCTGTTGAGGCATTTATTATCTGTCTAGAAATAATTGCTTTGGGCTACCGACGGAGCGTAGTCTTAATTGTTGTAGACAATGCATGATGATTAGACAAACTAAAACTAATCAATTGAGTATGCCATCGAATATGGCGGTTGGTATAATACACGAATTTTATGTATTGGTTTGATTATATATATGATATGTGTTTATATACAATGTGTTGTGTGGGAGGAGATAGGGGATGTACTCCACGGTTTAGGAGAAGATAGGGGATGGACCTCTAAATCGGATATCGTTTGACATTGATACAGCACTAAAATGTGTATCATATGTGGAATATGGAAGTGTTTTGTCTGAGATTGATACAGCACTAAAATGTGTATCATTTGTGAAGTATGGAAGTGTGTGTGTTTGAGATTGATATAACACTAAAATATGTATCTATTATGAAGCATGAAATGATTAATTTGAGTTGTTGTTTCGACTGAAATAGAAACGTTGTTGATGTGGGATGTAATCTCATTTAAAGTATATGGCCAGGTTCTGAGCCAGGGTTGTGAATTGAGAAATTGGATAAGAAATGAAATATTAATTGATTTATGTGGATTAAACATTTATCAAATGCTGATGTTTTAGTTATTGCTCATACAATGTTTGGCATATCTCTACTGAGCGTTGGCTCACCCTATATGGGACATCATTTTCAAGTACAGGTAGCATGCCACCTCCAAGGACGTAGCTTGAGAGGCTTAGTGGCTAGGTCTTCTTTGTGATTACATTATTTGTATTACATGTAAATCAAGCCAAGGGCTTATTTTGTATAAAGTTAGAACTCGTCTTTTTGTAACCAAGTGTTGACTTAGAAAGGTGTAAGCCCATAGGACATTTGCTTTTGTTGTTAACATGTAATGCATTTGTAAGAAATACTCTGATGGAATGTAATTATGCTTTATTCTCTTATGTCTGAGAATGTTAAGAATGTATGATTATGGGGTTTATTTTGAGGGCGTTACAACTTGGTATCAGAGTGTACCGGATTCGAATACTTTGAGTACGTGGGAAGTGATTAGTATCACAATAGATTTGTCTCGCTTGTAAGAGACGCATATGTGATTCTATGTGTTTATTTGATAACATGTTTACGTGACTACTTGGGCATGGGATTTGGTTTCTAGGATGTTGATTAGATCCTTGGGTTTCTGTGAGTCTTGTTAGAAAAGTACTTGGTCAATGCTGTTTCTAACTGGAACTGTAAGCCCATAGGGCACTTGATCAGTCTGTGCAGCAGTCGTTTGTTCCTAGGGGTGAGCAGGTAGATCAGGGACCTACAAAATGAGTAAAATATGGGAACTACTGAAGCAATTTATCCTAAATTTTGTTTTTGGTACATAACCGTTTTATAAAAGAATTAAATTAATTGGCATTGAGAACCCTCTACCACAGGTGTTCTGGTGCCAAAATTCAAACATGACAGATGGGAGCTTGTTAGACTTTTCTTTAATCGAGGCTGCTGGTCATTCTAATATATGGCCTCAGACTTTTCTCTAATTTAGGCTGCTGGTCATACTGACCACTTGAAACTCTCTATATTCGTGTTTAATTAAGATGTATTTGAATCTTATATTTCACTATTCGTTTTCAAAGAGAGACAAAAGAAAAATTAAAAAGAAAAAGTAATAAAATTTTAGTTTATATTATTTTGAATATTTGTGTTCTTTTTTTTTCTTTTTCTTTTTTTCCCCTCTTAAACCACTATCATACAATTCAAAATTTAAACACTGCTTAAAAATTGCGGGATACCATTGTTTTCTTCAATAATACTCATAAATTATAATTCAACTTAACTTACATCCAGCCCACTCTAGTCCAGCAGGGGCTCGTGAGCTCACACGAGTTTTATTTTGATAATTTGAATCGTTAATTTTTTAATCTCATATATGTATATATCTATGCGAAAAAATATATATATATATATTGATCTAACAATTATAGTCACTTAATTTAATTAAATTTATTTTCAAAAAAAAAAAAGAACGGTTTGTTTCTAAATTTATATTTGCCATTATTTTTTTTGAAAAAAAATGATTAAGGTAAGTGTCTACAATTATTGGATTAATATAATTTTTTATACGGATGACTTAGATATACAAAATTAGCAATACAAATTGTTAAAATAGGATCCATGATTACTGAACCAGTCCAATGACTGTATAAACTGGAGACAAACTAACCTCATTCTAATTTATAGCGTCAGACCCAAAATTCAACAAGTCTTCTCGGCCCCCACAAATTAAATTGGTAGAAAATGAAAGCAAGTATATTACTTGTGTTATAAAAATGGTGACCCGTAAATGTCCTTCCTTGTAATGGTGAAAAATGGCTTTAGAAAAGGTTTTTGTGGTTTTGAAGGTCCTCTTGATCCTTATGCTTCTATTGGCTTTTGAGGTTGCTGCAAGAGAACTGATCCACACTTCGAGTCCTCTCATTCCTTGTAAGTTTTCCAATTGCTTGCGGTTCATTTAAATTTTGAAGATCATACAATACACATACTACATATATTTATATAGAGAGACCACCAATATTCATCATACTAAAGCAACCAAAATATTCTTTGCAGATCATCTCTCTCTCTCTCTCTCTCTCTCTCTACATATATATAGAATTTCCATTATACATATGCATATCAGAGGTGGGCACACACATAGGCCCTGTTTGATAGAACTGTGAGAAAATGCTTATAGTTTATACCTTAACAGCTTATAGCTTATAACTATGAACATAAGCTGATTTCTGACTTATAAATTAAGCTTCTCCTGCTCCACTCATAGAATAAGTTGATTTTTTTACTTACAAAAAGTTATAAGTTGTATTGTTAAGTTAAACCAAACACATCAAAATAACTTAAATTAAGCTGAAATTAAACTGTACCAAACAGGGCCATAATGTATAATTTATAATTGGATCTAATAACTAAGTAGATATTTGAAACAATTAAAAAGAATTGAAGCAATTTATAACAGGAACAAATTGTATTGATAGTCCCTATACTTTATTCTTTATGTTATTTGGGTCTTTGTAATTATAACTAACTGACTTTTGATCCTGCTTTTTTAATTTATCTCTATTTGGCCCAATTAATTAAAACTGTTAGCATTATTTTATAAAAAAAATGCCCAAATGAGCGATATGTGTCTTACCTTTTGGGACCAAATTGTTAACTCGATCAATTCGGTGAATTAATCTCAATCAACTTAGTGATCACTTTTCATAAAAAATAATATAAATAAAAAAAATTAAATTAAATAAAATTAAAAAACAATAACTAATGGCATTGTCAATTGAACCAATTGGACGCCTAAATTATAAAAGCGTACAAATAGACCCCATAAATTATAAAAAAAAGTACCAATTGGACCCACTAATAGAATGAGTCAAAGTAAAACACGTCAACAGTTTGGTGGTTTATTTATGTGATTTTATAATTTATGGGGTAAAACAATATTTCTTAATAGTTTAGGAGATTTATTTGTACGCTTTTATAGTTCAAGAGTCAAAGTGATATTTTTTTAATAATTTAGAGAATCTCCATGTAAATAATCTTAAGAGTTTTATAAGTACTTCTTGGAAAACAAAATAAGGGTAACGAATCTTTGAAAAATATTTACATCAAACAGGTGTATATACTTTATATAATACTAGTTGTTTTAATTTCACATCTAATTTTTTGGGGATTTAATGAATAAGAAAGACGGTTGAATTTGAAATCAATCAGCAATTATTAACAGTTAACACTATAGCCATTCATGAAAAAAAATGTTAATATACACTTTTAATCTAGTTACAATTTAGTTATTTCATTCAAGTTGGGCACTTATCAGTCTCCTAAAGTGTACATGTAAAAAAATAAAAAATTGAAACTTTGGATAAAATGACTAAATTAAAATTGAATTTAAAGAGCAGAGATTAAATTATTTAATTTAAAAATAATAGAGATTACAGTAAAACTTTACAAGATTACACATTTTCTCAGTAGAATACATAGTAACCTCATTTTAATAACCTATCTTGAGTAGTACACAATTTGTTCGTAATACCAAACCAAAGTATGAAACTATATTGTTTTGGAGCTAATTTTGTAATTTTTTTATAAAAAGATGTCAAGAAAAAGAAAAATAAAAATAAAAATAAAAATAAAAGAAAAAAAGAGTTGATTTTTTAATACTTAAAATAGCTATTGTCAAACTTCATGTTAACATATGGTATTTGCCTTGTTCAACAGATAAGCCGGCTGGCGAGCTGCGTAATGTGAAAGTTATGGTTAAACAGCCCGACAATCCCTGGCCCCACAATCCATGATACTCTTTGTTTAACAAAAGAGGCAAAATTAAAGAGAGAATAGAAAAAATAATTGTACGTTCTTACTGTTAAGTTTGGACGAATAAAAATATAAAGTTTGTAAAAGAAAAATATATGTGAGATTTTTTTCTCGTTTTTTTAATTTTTAAAATTTTTTTATTTCTTTTTTATGATGGATAATCTTGGTATTATAAAAATATGTGTTATATTTTGTACGGCTACGCATCACACTTAATCCTCAATCCCAAATTTCGAATTAAGATGCAATGGGGCTTATTTATATAACACAATTTTGAAAACTAATGGACAACAATCATGTAATAGTATTGATTACACATTGGAACCTTTCACGGTTATCAAAATCTCCGTTTATTCCTCCACTTTAGTCCTTAACATGTTTATACTTTTATCAAAATTTCACTTTAGTCCCTCCACTTTAGTTTATTTGCCAATTTTCAAAACTAGGTTATATGACTAGATGTAAATATAACTTTGACTTGAAATCTAAAGCGTTAACTAAACTAGTAAAACAGTTGGGAGACAAAGTGAGATTGAGTGTAAAGTATAGGGACACAAAGTGCAATTTGTCCTAAAAATATATAACCAACCAGCTTGGTTTCTTACAAAAGTATACCAATTTTTATGGGGATTTAAAGGGATATAACAAGAGAGTTCTCTTTCTCCCTATTTGTCATTATTTCTTACTAGGCTTATTTGAAGGTTCCTTCTCCTTCACAAATGTATTGTTTCTAGTATGTAGATTGCCCTTTTTTAATTTTTTCATATTCCTAGTAAGGTCATCCAAGGCTTGGTCGTGGCGCATTACCCGTTCCTTCCAAACCCTGAGAGAGGTTTCTTTATAATAAGGCTCCAGTGACTTTGGTCGTCCTTCGTTGTCTACATCCTTGATGTTGTTTGCCTCGTTGGTCCTTTTTTGGTGATTTTTCCTTTCTTGTGATTGAATCTCACGTCCTTCGTTGATTTCTCTGATATTACATTCATGTTGAGCTCCAATACTCATCTTGTCTTCGTTTCCAGAGATGGCATGAAATTATGTAGGTGAAAATTTGTACCACATTGTTGATGGTAGGAAAACTAATTCACAATGTCTAGAAAAGACATACATGATGTCAAAGAATAAGCCCCATTTCTTTTAGGTTATAGAGAAGGGGATTCGATTAAAATGGAGGTTATTGGGACTACTAAAATCTTGTTTGTTTGCAAAGTGGAGCTCATGATTATTAGTCCTTTGGGACTATGAAAGGCCTCACTTGATGGGATTAGTAGTGAGCTTAGGGGGTTGGTATAGGGAATTCTATTTTCACACACGTACTTACCTCCATGCACACAATTAATGAAACTTTATTTTAATGGCAATCATACCTTAAAGTAAAATGACTATAATGGATATCAAAATACACCTTTAATATTATATTTCAACTTTCTCTATGCACATCTTTTTAAAATAAAAAAAATCTCAGTGCACATCTTTTTAGTTTAAAAAAAAAAAGAAAAAAAAATCTTAATTTTTACACCTCATTACACACTTACATTAAAACAATAGAAACAAAAACCTGTTCAATCTCATTGGTATTTGGTTTCTCATTGGTGTTTAATCAAGATCATTCAATCTGTTACACACAAAATCATACATATATATTGATTGTTGAAGTTGAAATTCATGCAATAACATAGAATTAGTGTTCAGTTAGTTTAATTAAAAAAAAATGGACTTGACTTGAAACAAAAACCTAACTTCATAAACAAAACAATATATATATATTACCAATCCACATCCAGAATATAGAAAAGAAAACAATATTTCACAATTGCATTGCACGCAAGGAATCAAATTGGGGTTTGGAAGATAGGGAATTTTGGGGACAGAGCTAGAACAACTACAAATTGAAGATGATTTGGGTGAGTTTACAGAAAGGCCATGGATGAGAGAGAGAGAGAGAGAGAGAGAGAGAGAGTGAGAGAGAGAGTGCGCGAAGAGAGTAGAGTGGCAGCTTGTGTAAATAAAGGGGGAAGATAAGGGAGTTTTATGAATGGTGGTTTGGGTCTACCATTTTTAACAAGTGTGTGGAAGGTGAGTTGAGGTAGTATATGTACAATGGTATAAGTGAAGGGTATAATTGAAACATTTAGAGTGTGGATTGAGAAGAATAATAAATAATCAAATTAATAAGTGTGTGTACTGAGAAATGATGTGTACTGAGGTAAGTAAGTGTGTGAAAATAGAATTTCCCAATTGGAATTGGTCAAGTAATCCCTTGGGATTAGAAGAGAATTTACTATTTTTCCCTCTTATTGTCCTACCTAATTTACTTACTCCACTTAGTTAGTATGGTATTTCCTCCACTATTTTTTTTAAAAAATTATTTCACCATTTTTAGCTCCCACCATTCTTTATATCAAAATAATTTAATTTAAATATAATTTTTAATATTAAAATATAATAGTATAATAGTATTTATATCAAAAAAATTTATATAAAAAAAATAAGGGTTAATTACAAAAAAATCCCAATGTTTCGCACATTTTTCACTTTAAACTCCAGTGTTTCAATTTCGACAAATTAAATCTTGGAAGTTCCATCCATGTTTCAATTTGTCCATCCGTCCATCTCTGTCTTTGTAAGGTAACGGAAGGTGTTTAAAGTGAACAATCTTGGGGTTTAAAGTAAAAAATGTGTGAAACCTTGGGATTTTTTTGTGTAATTAACCATTTTTTTAAAATTAAAATCACTAAAAATAGAAAGGGTTAATTACAAAATAAACCCCAAGGTTTCACATGTTTTTTTTAGTTTAAATCCCAAATGTTTTTCACTTTAAACCCCCTCCGTTACGTTGCACAAACGGAGATGGACGGAGGAGACAAATTAAAACACGAATGGAACTCTTGGGTTTAATTTGTCAAAATTGAAACACTGAGGTTTAAATTGAAAAACGCGTGAAACTTTGGGATTTTTTTGTAATTAATCCAAAAAATAATATATTAAAATAATATAGTACCTGTGAACTCGCATTTTTTGCGCCCCCCTTTTGAAATGGTTTGAAATGAAAGGCCTCACAGTTTGGACTCCCGTGGTTTTGAATCTGGTCTCACAAGTGCAATGTGAAATTGATAAATACCAAAGAGTCCAAATTCGACAAATCGTTTTGGAAATTGATTTTGAATAAAAAAGTGCCAAAATTGGATAGCTTTGCCGAACACAGAGTTGTTACCTAAATATTTTATTTTTGGGAAAATTTAGAAAATCCTAACTCGTGCCGAAGGCCACGTGTCCGTCATCACCAAAGTTTTCCTCGACTTGGGAAATTAGATATGAGGGGGGAAGGTTATAAACTGAGCACCCCCGCTTGCCCGATCAAAGATCGGCCTCTATTAATCATGATATGATCTTTTTTATAAACATCATGTGTTCTTATTCCGGTTATCAAACTAGCTTTACTACATGACACGCATAAGCAAGTATAGACTAGTTTACTCAATTTTGAACAATTCAACTCATGTTTGTTTTGTGAAAATGGTTTGAATTTACCACCTCAAGTGGGCTTAAAGATGCGGTTTTTCCACCAAACATAGTGGGCTTAAAATATGATTTGCCACTCAACAAAGTGGGCTTAAAACTCACATTCATTGTATCGTTCCAATTCAAACAACAAGCCTTCACAGGCATTCAAGCAGTTTAGCATTTAAGCACATAGCCTCATGGCATCATTCACACTTATGGAAGTATGCTAAAGCGTAAAAACTCACCTAGTACTCTAAGCTAGGAAGATATGGGTTAGTGAAATATGCATGATTCCTAACTATGTTGAGTGTCTAATGCAACACATGCAATATGTAATTAATAGGCTCGGCTACTAATATGGCATATGAATTGATTTGAACAACATGCGATTAAACACGTATTCAAAGAAGATATTGAAATGGCAATGCAGTTTGAATGATGAGCTGAACCTTGGTGCATGCAATACAAATAAACGGATGCAAGCATGCGATATGCTAATCGAAATATGCTCCTAATCTAACCATCAAAAGCGATTAAATAAAAGGGAGAAAGACGTGGGGTTGAAAGACATACACATACGCACGCATACTTATTACAACATTACGCCCTCGCGAAGGAGGGTCCAAATGAATAAAAGCTGAGATAATTTAAGCTAAGCAAAAATTATTACAACACAATATTTCACTAACTATTCTAAGCTAATTAAATATTACAAATTAAATTAATTAGCCAAACACTTAACTAACTAATTATAAAACAATTAAGCTAATTAATTACAACTTAAATTAATCAACTAATCTACTTATGAAATGTCTCATTTTTCTTGTGTTCAAACTAACGTTCGATTTGAACACATGCAATGCAACACAAAAGATGCTTACCTTGTTTCTTTTACTTGTCCAATTTTGTTTACTTATTTTAATTACCAAACCATCCTTTAATCAATTAAGTCCATTGGTGAATGTCTTCTAATGAAAAGATGGCTCAAACTACAAGTTGCTTAGGCATGAAAGAGGTATTACACTATTGGTAATGAACCGCCTAAGGGATTAAACCATTAGGTGTAGCACCTTCATTTCACACTTAGGCAAACAAGGGGTTTAAAACCACTTTCAAAGCAAACAAAAGAGTAAAGAATTAAGGAAGATTGGAGAGATTTTAGATGTTGAAATGAAGTGCAAAACAACACTAAAACATGATGTCAACTCAAAACAATGGTGATTAAAGCCTTAAAACACCAAGCTAGTGAAGGAATTTACACTACAACTACGCCATACAAGGCTCAAATGACCTAAACAGCCAAAAACAGAACTGAAACAGGTCAAAATAGAGGCAAAAACATACTGGAGTAAAGCTAAGTTAAGCTAGAAAAATATGCTAATGCATGAAGCTAACGAGGCATGCAAACAAGACACAAGGAGGGGAGGCTAACCTCTCCAAATTTGGACTTCAAAATAAGTTTTTTGCCACTGAAAAATCTCTAAAAAATAGTGTTTAAAAGGCCCAAAAAAGTTTATTTGAAAGTGATGAATAATAGCACAAAACTTAACAAACAAAGAGACAAGAAGGGTGGACTACTCCCTAACCAAAAATGGCCTCAAACCAACACTTTTAGATCATAAAAAACAGAGGTTTTTATAGGTCAAAACCTGGCCAAAAATAATTAAAAAAGATGGCAAAGCAAGTGTACAAAAAGAGTATAAACAAGGCAAGTGTTATATCATTGAAGCAAAGCACAAATTAGGCATAAATCCAAGCTAAAACCACCTTTTAGAGCTCAAAGAAGGTCTCAAGTAATCTCAGCCCAAAGATAAGAAACTTTGGTTAAGGGTTGATAGGCAAACTAGTAGTATATCTCTACTTGTATACACAAAAGTTCAAGAGAGAGAAATCTAGAGAGAGGATTGTAGAGAGAGAGGCTCCCAAAATTTTTCCAAACTTGCAATATGAGAGGTAGGTCATCTATATATAGAAATATATGAGCCTTGGTCGAAAATATCTCAAAATGTACAGCTGGAACTTTGTGCAAACAATTAGAGGAAAATATCTACACAAAAATTGACTTTTTTGCAGCAGTGGCCGACCGGCCATCACTGGTGGCCGACGGCCATCATTGATGGTCGAAAAAATGCACCTCTGGACAACACATGGCCGAAAAAGCTCAATCATGGCCAACACATGGCCGACAAAGCCCATTCATGGCCAGCAAACTTCACCAATGGCTGGCCAGAAAAATCTACTCTCCAAGTCCAACTTCAAATGAGCATATCTCCTTCGTCCAGACTCCTTTGCAGGTCATTCTTGAGTCTAAATTGAAGCCACGAAAGTAAGATTTCCAATGGTGTCAACCTCACATCAAAATTCCAAGTGTACAAAAAGATATGATTATTTTAGTGAAGACTGATCAATTTCGGTCCTAACCAGATTCATGCCTAACTTCTCCTCAGCTAGTTTTCTTCCCTCTCCTCCAATTTTCTTCAACTCCAAACCTCTAAACAAGATGTTTTAAAGATTTTTTCAAAGAGTTCACCTCTCTTTCATTTATTTTCACTTTATCCTTGCTCGGTTTACCGAAAAGCGCAATATTTAACGAAATGCGAGCCTCGGAACGTCATAGAAATGTTTTTCAAAAATATTTTGAAAGCGAGGGTTTTATGGTCTAAAAATCATTTTGGTCAAAATAGTTTTAGTCCAAAATGAGGTATAAGGTTGGGATTTGGAGCTCTCCTTGCCGAAGAAATCAAACCTTTACACAACATAACTTTCATCACCAAATAATCAATCAATGCCGCCCAAGTCTGAAGGGTGGTCAAAAATGGGGTGTCTACAGTTGCCCCTCTTTGACAAAGCTCGAAGTCATGAAATAACGTGAGTGAATGTCAAAGCCCAAAGACGACCCTTTTTGACAAGGCTATAAGACTTGGGCAAACGAACAAAATGCAGATGCAATTGGTTGAACCTGAAGGTTGCCTACGTATCTCTTTGCAAGGAATCAAACCAGCGTAGTTCAGGGGCAGGATACAAAATAATACACAATATAACAAAACAATGTAAATGATATGCAATACAATGAAACAATGCAAATGATATGTAATGTAATTGGATCATCAAACCATAAGTAGTGCAAAACCACACAAATACCATAAAGAGATAGAGATGCAACATCAAACTACGTTTAACACAGAAAATGTGCCAGAACTCTCCAACCACAATTATTTTAGTGGAATAGGCGCGTGCACACGCAGAACTCTGTGTTTCGTAGAAATAATACAAGTAATTAGGTGGTATGATATAAGTGATGAATGATCTGCTAAGGAAAGATCGTGATCCTAAATGCTGAATGCAACAAAACAAAGTACAATGTAGTGAATGCAATAGATGCAGTGAATAAGAGACACAAGCCAAACTACATTTTACCTAGAAAAGGTACGGACACTGTGGACGTCCCCGAACGCCCCGAGAGGGTTAAGTCCCGTTCCGTTCATATTGGGGTCACTACAGTTCAAGGACTCCAATGTCACGGTTCTTAATCTTGAACCAAAGAGTCCAAATCCGGCAAATCGTTTTGAGAAAATTGATTTTTGAAAGAAGTGCCAAACATGGACTACTTTGCCAGATACAAAGTCGCCACCTAAATGTTTTTTAAATGGGAAATTTAGGAAACCCTGACTCGGTGCCAAAGGCCACGTGTCCGTCATCACCAAAGTTGCCTCGGCTCGGGAACTTGGGTACAATTGGGGAAGGTCACTTCGTGAGCACCCCCGCTCGCCCGGTCAAAGACCGGCCTCTACTAACCATGATATCAGATTTTGAAAACATTGTGCGTTCTTATTCCGGTTATTAGCCTAGATTACTATGTGATGCTCGCAGCAAACAAGTATAGACTGAGTCGCCTGAATTGGAACTAAACATTTCATGTTTGTTTGTTTGAAAATGGTTTGATGGTGCTGCCCGTAGGTAGGCTAAGACGTGGATTTGCCACCCTCGGGTGGGCTTAGAAAAACGTGATTTTGCCACTATCTAGTGGGCTTAAAACAAACATGTGATGAATTGTCCAATCCAAGTAACCCAACCTCCACCCACAGGCATTCAGGGCAGTTATATCACATAAGCACGTAGCCTCATGGTAAGCATGCTATTCATGGCAACACTCACACGCATGCAACGATGCTAAAGCGTAAAACTCACCGAGTACTCCAAGCCAAAACAGAAGCTCATTAGAAATCATGCATGATCCTAAGTATCTGACAATGCCTAGTGCAACACATGCGAAGATGCAACTATAACTGGCTATTGTAAACATGGCATATGGAATGCTACAACTAACACGTATTCAATTTGGAATTGAAATACAAATGTAGTTTGTATGATGCGCCGAGCCCGGTGCGTGCAAAACAGATGAATGATGCAAACATGCTGTCATACTGTATGCTAATTGAAATATGCCCTATATCTAACCATCATAAGTAGGTAAATAAAAGGGAAGAAAGACGTGGGGTTGGAAGACATACATCACACTCACCCACACTTATTACAATTATGCCCTCGCGCAGAGGGTCTGAATAAATAATACAGTCCCAAATGAAAGAATAATACAGTCCAAATAATGTACAAATTCCTAATTAATTTACAAATTAACTAAGAAAATAATAAAACTGGCATGCAAGCCAAGGACTGCCTTGATTCTGCTCCGGATGATGGAATGATGCATGTTTGGGCTGCTTTGCGCGGAAATCCACGACGATGCCTCGATTAGCCTCTGTTTTGTGATTATTTCTTGAAAAGCGCGCCAGGCCTCAGAAGACTGCTGATCCTTGATATGCTGCAACAGAGAGTAGGAAAGGGGCATAGCAATGTATTTTCACAAATGTATACATGTCTCAATCCTCGTACCACCAATCACGCATCTCGATGCATGATGGCCGAGGAGCCGAATTACACAACTCAATATAGAATGAATGCATATGAACACTACAACAAGACCTAACTCCATCATGGATAATCCGGAGTATCGGTGACTTGGGAATTGAGACACGTTCCGTCACTCGGAGTACGAAACGTACTTCGTTTCCCGTGCCTGGGCTAACTCCTATCCCGAACATGATGCAATATGCATCATATGCGTGAAATGCAACTAAGATACAATCCTAACATACACAATGTTATGGAATGGCATACACGCTACACGAGGTGATACACAACCGAGCATACACAATGCTATGGATGAAATGGCATACGCAATGCAATATGGGCTTACACCAACATGAGAGAGCCTCAGCCACACTCACATAGGAGGCCATAATGATGAAAACAAGACAACTCGGAATGAATGCGTGCACGCATAACCGAGGACGGACCCTCGTAATCAAATGCCACTCTAATGAGACATGGCAAAGACATGGAATATGATATGCAAACATGAAAAAATCAGTGACAAAATGAGGGGCAAAACAGCCCCGAAACGAGGCGAATTGAAACCCGATGCAAGGAACGAGTCCCGAAACATGGAATTAAGCACATGAAATGGCCTATAGCTATGCAATGCATGCATAATTTGAATGTGAAATGTAAATTCAAAAGCAAGGAAGCCCCAAAAATAGAATTTTTACAGTATAAAGCATGGCCAAAAAGCAAGCACAAGTAGGGCTAAAATGGCATACAAAGATGGGCCCGCAAGAGGGGTGATGAAGCAACTCACAGCTGCTGGCCCCAAATAGGAAAGGGGCCTTCTAAAAAACTGAATAGCGGCCAAAAATATGATGTTTTACAGTTTATGACAACCCCCAAAAACAGATACAAGTATGGCCAAATTAACATGCAAGTAATGGGCCAACAAAGGGGCAAAGAAGCAAGTGGTGCACGCTGGCCCCAAACAGGTTAGGGACCTTCAACAATGTTGAAGAGGGGCCCAAAATATGGCTGTTTACAGCTTATGATCAGACCCAAAACAGAACAAAAGCATGCTCAAAGTATGATGCAAGATGAGGCCACCAAGAGGGCTATAACGTGAAGTATACCAAGGATGCTTCAAACAGCCCTAGACCCATAATGAAACATGACAAGCGGGTTAAAACAGGGCCACTTTTAGTTCTGATCATGGCCGAAAAACAGAAGAAAGATAAGCTAACAAATCATGCAAAAATGGGGACCAAAGAGGGGTACAATGGCAAGTGATACATGGAGGTCCCAAACAGTGGTGAGCCCTTCTTCAATGTTGAAGAAGGGCTCAAAATAAGCTACTTCACAGTTTATGATAGAACTGAAAACAGATTATATATAGGCCAAAAATATCATGCAAAAATATGCCATCCAAGAGGGGTAATGAAGAAAGTGCAACAAGGAGGTCCCAAAAAGTGAGGGACCCTTAACGAAAGGTGAAGAAGAGCTCAAAAAAACACTACTTTCAGTTTTGGTCGGAGCTCAAAACAGCAAGAAAAATGGCTAAAAATAATGATACAAAAATGAGCCAAAAATAGGGAAATGGTAACTCACCCTTGTAGACCAATCTTTAGCAACTTCTTGGACCAAATTTGCTGCCTTCTAGCCTCTGAGAAGACCTCAAAGCTGCTGGAAATGGAAGTGGTGGTGTGGTGCTAGGTGATGGTGTGTAAAAATGGTTAAGAACTTAAGGGGTTTTGAGGTTTAGAGTAGAGAGAGAGAGATTTAATGTGAGAGACTTATACAAAAATCTCTAACCCTTCAACACAGATCTGGGGTGCTGTATTTATAGGCAAAAGAGGCTGGAAAAGAGGGGGAAAAAAGGGGGGGGGGGGGGGGGGGGAAATATTTCAAGTTTCCCTCCAAAAATTGGCCTAAAGAGGGGTATAAAGGCAAGTGGTAGCTGCTGGTTCCAAACGGCCGAGAGCCCTTCAACAAAGTTGAAGAGGGGCTCAAAATAAGACACTTTGTAGTTTATAACCAAGCCCAAAACAGCCCACAAATATGCCTAAAATACCGTGCAAAAAAAGGCCTAAAAAGAGGTAGAGAGGCAAGTGACAGAAGGAGGTCTCAAAAAAAGAAAAACCCTTAATCAAACATGAAAACGGACTCAAAATATGACTATTTCTAGTTTGGGTCGGAGCCCAACAATGCTTGCAAGTAAGGCTCGGTGGCCAAAACGCGCAGTCCGAGGCCCCGAAAACTGACTGCTGGGCACCAGGAGTGGTGTTCGACCACGAAGTTGGTCTCTCGGACCACAGTGTCCCTCAAAATGGAGTAAAAAAGATATGTACCAAAAATTGGGGCAAACGGAGATAGTTAGGCAGTCCCAAACCGAGGCACACGGCCTGACGGCTCCGAAAACCGGGAACCGGTCTCCGAAATGGGCAAAATGGCCTACGACCACGAAATGTAGTCCACGGCCACTGAGAGTTGGTCTACGAGACCTCTCCCTCCCTTCGGGAAAAAAACAGAGAAAACCGAGTCTGGTTCGCAAACCTAGGCAAGGCATAGAAGAGGGTTCAGAAGTCCGGAGGCAAGGCTCACGGCCGAGACTCTGAGACTTCTGAACGAACACAATATGCAACATCATCGAGCGCTCAATCGGTGACGTCTGAGTCTTAAGGTCGGACAAAAATGGGGTGTCTACAGTTGCCCCTCTTTGACAGAACTCGAAAGTCGTAAGAATGACAGGAGTGAATGTCAAAGCCCAGAGACGACCCATTTTTGACAAGGCCGAAGACTTAGACAAAGCAGACAAGATAGACAAAGATGTGCCCGCAGGCAGGGGAAAAATGCAACTGACAATGCAAGAAGCCGAACATAACTTATGATCATGCAAAGAAACATAGGGACGTATCCCGGTGTTTCGGAAAGGTACGCATTGGAACGTATTCCAGATGCTCTTAACCAAAGATGGAGAAACAAGGGGACGTATCCCGGTGTTTAGGGACGTATCCCAAGATTTAGGGACGTATCCCAAAGGTTAGGGACGTATCCCAGAGATTAGAGACGTATCCTAGATATCAGGGACATATCCCAAAGGTTAGGGACGTATCCTAGAGATTAGGGACGTATCCCAAAGGTTAGGGACGTATCCCAAAGATTAGGGACGTATCCTGGTGTTTAGAAAAGAAGGAGAAACATAAGGACGTATCCCGGTGTTCTGCAAGGAATGTGAAACATAGGGACGTATCTTGGTGTTTCGAAAAGAGGGAAAAACTTAGGGACGTATCCCAGTGTTTCGGAATGGTGTGAGCATTGGAACGTATTCCGAATGCTTTTAACCGAAGAGGGAGAAACATAGGGACATATCCCGGTGTTTCAGAATGGTGGAGAAACATAGGGACGTATCTCCGTGTTTCAGAAACGGAGAGAAACATAGGGACGTATCTCGGTGTTTCGGAATGAAGGGAGAAACATGGGGACGTATCCCGGTGTTCTGCAAGGAATGAGAAACATAAGGACGTATCCCGGTGTTTTGAAAAGAGATGCGGGCATTGGAACGTGCTCCAAATGCTCTAAACCAAAGAAGGTCTAACCCGTCGCACGCGCGAGGAGAAAGAGTGATAATTGGAAGTGAAAAGGTGCATAACAATGCAAGTAATGAGCATAACAATGCTAGATAAATGTGCATAATCAATGCAATGAATGAGCATAACAATGCTAGTGAAGTGGGTGCATAACAATGCAATTGGAATGGGCATCACAATGCAAGCATGAGAAGTGCATAACAATGCGGGTGGAAGGATGCATAACAATGCAAGTGGAATGTGCATGACAACACATATTTGAAACAAAATGCCGAATAAGGGAATACAAGCCTTAACGAGACCAGATTAAAACGCGACCTCCCATTTACCTTTCGGAGGGGTTCGCAACACATTCAGCTCAAAAACGGGCACACCCTGTTCATATTAGAGAGAGATAACATCTGTTGCTGCTTTAATCACCATTCTGACTTGAAGCAGGCTTACACTTGGGATAGAGGCACGCTCATTCTTTGGAACACTGACAAGGCCTGAAGAGGTACATCCAGAATACAATCTTAGAATTTTCTAAAGGTAAAACACACTCAGATGCTTTGATTTTCCCTCTTTTCTTTTGCTTTGCAGTTTGGAACCCACATAGCTTCAAATAGGTCCTTGTTTCACTGTTCTCACATGACCTGGGTTAAACCCTGCAGTTTTCGAAAGAACAAATTTCTTTTTTTGCACAAATGTGGAGAATGGCACAGCACTCTGAGCACACAACAAATCATTTTTGAAATTGAGGAAATGAGTTCTCGACCAGGTATTGAGCCTACAACTGAACACAGCAAAGACGACCCAACAACGAAAAAAAAAAAGGTAAACAACCTAAACACACCGAGACACACTTGGAACGACTCAAAGCAAGAATCGAGAAAAACAAAACAAAAGACACGACACACAGACGTGTTACAAAGACAAGAGACCTCTCAATGCACGAGGAGCCAGTTTCTCTGGGTATTATTTCCCACCCTTTCTCATTTGTGATTCTCACATCACTCGGCCCTCAAGCTCTATTTTTCTTAGACCTTTTTCCTCACTTTTCCTCTCAGTGCACATCTCTCTATTCTTCAATCTCTCATTTTAAATCCCTCCCCTGGGTGGTTGATGGATAAACAGCAAGTTGTGGCCTCGTGCCCCTAGCATTTTGCTAGATTCTGTGCGCAGCTAGTGAGTTTCTCCCACAGAGGGCCGTATACAACCGGTGTGTAGCAATCTGCGGTGACCTCGATGGCGATGCTCGCCGGGGAGTTTGGGCGTGATCGATATATCCAGATGAGGAAGTGGAATATCTTGCCCCTTCCAGGTTCTTCGCAGACGTGGCTTGATACCTCGTTGCTTGAGGGTGAGAGAGCTTTCACCCTTTGTTGTTAGCTTCAGTTGTGCCCTTTTCTGGCAAGTAGAGTGCCCTTTCTGGCAAGTGCGTTGATACAGGGAAAAAGTGAGAGAACCTAACTCAACTGTGGCCCTAGTTCATCATGTTGACCATGTTTTGTTTTTGCTTTCTACTAAAACAATTTTGACCAAAATGAGAGTTAGATTAACATGCTTGTTCGATTTTGATTTGAAATCATGCAAGTCGGGGCTATGAGCCTTCGAAAATTTTCCTTTTTTGGGTCCAAGAAATGGTCCAGTTTTTGGAAAAGATGAAACAAATTTCGAGAAAATTAGTCAACCTCAGTAAAAATTCTCAAAAACTATTTTTGCAAATGGCCACTACTCAACGAGCATAGAACCCACTCTCGAGATGCACAACCTCAGATTCGAAGCAAAATTGCCCCCTCGAGGGGGGAGCGCATGGCAACGGAAAGTTGCCCCTTGTTTGAACGGCACCGCGGCGCATTGAATGGCAACGGAAAATTGCCCCTTGATTGAATGGCGCCGCGGCACACTGAATGGCAACGAAGAATTGCCCCTTGTTTGGATGGCGCCGCAGCACACTAAATGGCAACGGAAAGTTGCCCCTTGTTTGGATAGCACCGCGGCGCATTGTAGTCAGTCCTCAGAGTGACGAACACAACCAAATCCTCAAATACAGAGAAGACAAAGATGACCAGAACCATCGCATGGACACAATCAAATTGAAGCGTTTTACGGCTGGACTTCAGGATGAAGTTGCCTACGTATCCCAAAGATGGGAATCAAGCCTTACGTAGTTCAGGATTAAGGTACACTCGGGTATTTAACCTCTCCTTTATATGCTCTAACTTTTGCCAAGGCGCCTGTTGCAGGTTGTCAACCTTACGAGCTTTGTTTTTCTTTTCTTTTCATTCTTTTCTTTTCATTTTCATTTTCATTTCTTTTCTTCTTCTTTTTTTTTTCTTTTTCTCTTTTTTGTATTTTTCTCTTTTTTTTTTCTTTTTGCATTTTTTGTATATATTTTTTTTTGCCTTGCTCTAACTTTTGCCTGGGTCGCCCTTTTGGCTTTTCGGCCCAGCGAGCCTCTCAAAGGGTAAAAGTGTAACAGGTCCATGCCAAATGGTTTTGAGATCCTGAAGTCATCTGAATCCAAGAAAATGACTGCTGTATTGATTCACAGAAGGATCCATCTTCGGCTCTTCAAGCACATCGAATATTTTTGCCCCTAGTTCGAGAGGTGTTTCTGATTTGGCTTCGCAACCTTCTTCTGATGAGGTCTGATCTCCTTGATCTGACTTTGGTGCCTCTTGTTCGAGGGCTGCTTCAAATCTGGCCACACAGGCCTCACATTGTAGTTGACCGTTGAACCTTCTAAATTCAAGTTCAAGGTTTGGAAGCGAAGGGGTTGAGTCTCGAGGCTGAGAGCGATCCTAGGTTGCACAATCTCAAGAGCGATTCCACACACGTCTTCGCAGGACCGCGCAAAACATTTTGTTTTTGAAAATTTTTAAGAAAGCGACAAATCGCTCTCGCTGAAGATAGTATGAAACCAGTCTGGATCAAGCCAGGGTCCTTCTCAGTACTCACGCTAACAACCATGATTTCATTCATTAATGGCTTAGCACGCCTCTCTTTCTCTCAATTGATCAAAGTTTTGCAAATCCCGAGGAATTCCTTCCTCTTCGTTTTCACCATGATGTTCAAAAAGTTTTGAAAAACTTAGGTCAATACAATGACTTCAAGGCAGAGAAAAGACGAGTTCTTAGTCAAATCGCCATCTCATTGAACTTCGGCATAAGCGGCACAAGGCGAAACGCGAGGCGTGAAAATCACTTCTTTGTTTCATTCAAATCTTTTGGCATTCTTGGCTCCTGGCGAAACAGACTCAAAACGAAAAGACAAGCATAAAACAAAATTGTGACGCCCGAGGTAACACCCCTGGAATCACCCGACTCCTATATAACAGGACTGACTCGATACAACAAGACAAACCCAAAACAAAAGAGACTGACTCAAAACAAAAAGACATACTTAAAACATAACAACAAGACTGACCCAATACCCAAATCAGAATGCAAAATTAACAGCACTTGTACATTGCTCAAAACAGTGCATGCCATCCACCACAGCTGGAGTAAACTAAACGCCGCCCGCAGGTGGTTCATCCCTTGATCACATCACATTATCCCCCACAAGTTCACTGATCAAGTGCCGATAGACTTTGCAGGACCTGGTACGGGAATGACCCCGTTGTCAATCAAATTTTGTATCTCGTGGTGGAGACGGACGCAACTGTCGGTGTCATGACCGGTTTGTTGATGGAAAGCACAGTACTTAGTCGGGTCATGCTTTGGAGGGAGAGGATCGGGTAGAGGCCACTGCTCTAACGGTTTCAGATGTCCTTTCCTGAGTAGGACCCCTAGGGCTTTAGACAAAGACATATAGAGTGGGGTGAAAACCCTCTTGCCTCGGGGTAGATAGTCTGAAGTTTGGGGGTTTGAAGTGGATGCACCAACAAAGAGGGTGGCTGCTCTTGGTGTGGTGGTGGCGACCATGCCCACTTCGAAAGATCTTGCAGCTACGTCACCGCTGGTGGTCGCATTCGAACTGCGGGTAAACGCCCTCCTGGGCTGCTCTTTCTCCTGGTCAATGAGGCCCTGTTTCATAGCATCCTCGATCTGTACTCCCATCTCATGCAAATCTGAAAAGGTAGGGAAGGGGAGCACGATCATTTTCTACATTAGTTTGGGCTGGAGGTTGCGCACAACCATCCGTATCTGATCCTTATCCATTGGCCTAACAGTCATCATTGAGGCCTTGGCTCTCCAGCGGTCCACGAATTCTGAGAAGCTCTCCTTAGGCTCCTGCCTCGTCGTCTCAAGATCACGGGTCGTAATCTCGATTTAGGTATTGTATGAATATTGTATGACGAAGGCCTCGGCCATCTCCTCCTAGCTTCGTTTCACTGAATTCTCCAATTTGGCATACCAGATGGCCGCAATACCCGACAGGGTCCTGCCAAAAAGGGAGAGCTTCTGTAATCTTGTCAAGCCCATCGGGCGCAGAACATCTGAAAACAAACTCAGGTGGACCATGGGATCTCCCGACCCGTCAAAACGGTCGATGTGAGGCATCTTGAACCTGTCCGCGAGATTCTGTTGCGTCGGTGTACCCGTCCTCAATGTCCGGGATGGACTTTACCCCCTGAGATTTTTTGAACAACTTTTCAAGCTTACTCAACTTCAACGCTGTAGGGTCGACCTCGAACTCGAAGGGAGGGTCCGGTAGATTGGTAGGTGTTTTGGACAGCTGGGGTAAAATTGGGGGCGGAGCCGGCCCTGTTGGAATGTCCGTATCTGCCTGGACATTTGGTGTCTCTCCGGGTGTTGGAGCTCCTGGTGGGAGAGGAGCCTGGTGTGAAGTAGATACCCCAGTTTGCTGCTCTAGCCTAGCAATTATCTCTGCCTGTTGGGCTATAATTTGATGCCGCTTTTGGCAAGGCTGATGGCGTCTTTGCATGAGTTTCATACTTTCTTGGAGTTGACGCATCATTTCCTCCATCCCTGCCATATTGCCTTGGTCTAACTGAACAACCGGTATATTGTCCTCCTTGGATGCCTTTTTACCACTTTTGGTGAAGGAACACTGATTGCCCTTGAACTGAATCTCTGACCCGACAAAGTCTATCAGCACAAGTCTAATGAACCTCGGGGGATATCGAAGCCTTTTGAAGCTATAGTTCCGAGACTACCTAGCAAAAGAGAAAACCGACAGCATCTCAGCCTGATTTCACCATAGCCAATATGAGCAAAGCTGAATGAGTGTGCTCTCTACTGAATTCTGCTCAAAATTCCGCCGATAAACTGATACCCTCAGGTAAATTGAATCCCAAAATACTAAACTGGTGCCCATAGGCCTGATGCCCGAACTTGCAAACTGATACATGCATTCCTGTAGAGACGCACTCTAAAAGCACATAACAGATAAGTGAGAGCCAAAACACCTCTATGTTGGGGTAGGGTTTCCCTGTCCTATTTTGTCAGGAGCTAGGGTTTCACTACGCCTTGACGGTTTCAAACAACCTATATCGGGTAAGCAACTTTGTCCTAGTTTGGAATGGTCACTACGGTTCGATATGCACTAGGTCGAATGGTCAAAGGGTGCCGGTAAAACCGGGTTTGTGTTCCCATACTGGCAGAGCCCGTAACCGGTCAGCCTTATGGATATGCCTTGACAAGACAAGCCTCCGGCAAACCGCTCAGGAATAGCAGATGGCAACACGGTGTCCTAGGCGCACCAATGCAAATGCAATGCAAAGAAACATACAAGTGTAATCAAAACGAGGTATCATGAGTTCGAGTCAAGTTCTCTAAATCCCAATGAGTCGCGAAGCGTAGACGTCCCCGAACGCCCCGGGAGGGTTAAGTCCCGTTCCGTTCATATTGGGGTCACTACAGTTCAAGGACTCCAATGTCACGGTTCTTAATCTTGAACCAAAGAGTCCAAATCCGACAAATCGTTTTGAGAAAATTGATTTTTGAAAGAAGTGCCAAACATGGACTGCTTTGCCAGATACAGAGTCGCCACCAAAATGTTTTTTAAATGGGAAATTTAGGAAACCCTGCCTCGGTGCCAAAGGCCACGTGTCCGTCATCACCAAAGTGGCCTCGGCCCGGGAACTTGGATACAATTGGGGAAGGTCACTTCGTGAGCACCCCCGCTCGCCCGGTCAAAGACCAGCCTCTATTAACCATGATATCAGATTTTGAAAACATTGTGCGTTCTTATTCTGGTTATTAGCCTAGATTACTATGTGATGCTCGCAGCAAACAAGTATAGACTGAGTCGCCTGAATTGGAACTAAACATTTCATGTTTGTTTGTTTGAAAATGGTTTGATGGTGCTACCTGTAGGTAGGCTAAGACGTGGATTTGCCACCCTCGGGTGGGCTTAGAAAAACGTGATTTTGCCACTATCTAGTGGGCTTAAAACAAACATGTGATGAATTGTCCAATCAAAGTAACCCAACCTCCACCCAAAGGCATTCAAGGCAGTTATATCACATAAGCACGTAGCCTCATGGTAAGCATGCTATTCATGGCAACACTCACACGCATGCAACGATGCTAAAGCGTAAAACTCACCGAGTACTCCAAGCCAAAACAGAAGCTCATTAGAAATCATGCATGATCATAAGTATACAGCAATGCCTAGTGCAACACATGCGAAGATGCAACTATAATAGGCTCGGCTATTGTAAACATGGCATATGGAATGCTACAACTAACACGTATTCAATTTGGAATTGAAATACAAATGTAGTTTGTATGATGCGCCGAGCCCGGTGCGTGCAAAACAGATGAATGATGCAAACATGCTGTCATACTGTATGCTAATTGAAATATGCCCTATATCTAACCATCATAAGCAGGTAAATAAAAGGGAAGAAAGACGTGGGGTTGGAAGACATACATCACACTCACCTACACTTATTACAATTATGCCCTCGCGCAGAGGGTCTGAATAAATAATACAGTCCCAAATGAAAGAATAATACAGTCCAAATAATGTACAAATTCCTAATTAATTTACAAATTAACTAAGAAAATAATAAAACTGGCATGCAAGCCAAGGACTGCCTTGATTCTGCTCCGGATGATGGAATGATGCATGTTTGGGCTACTTTGCGCGGAAATCCACGGCGATGCCTCAATTAGCCTCTGTTTTGTGATTATTTCTTGAAAAGCGCGCCAAGCCTCGGAAGACTGCTGATCCTTGATATGCTGCAACAGAGAGCAAGAAAGGGGCATAGCAATGTATTTTCACAAATGTATACATGTCTCGATCCTCGTACCACCAATCACGCATCTCGATGCATGATGGCCGAGGAGCCGAATTGCACAACTCAATATAGAATGAATGCATATGAACACTACAACAAGACCTAACTCCATCATGGATAATCCAGAGTGTCGGTGACTTGGGAATTAAGACACGTTCCGTCACTCGGAGTACGAAACGTACCTCGTTTCCCGTGCCCGGGCAAACTCCTATCCCGAACACGATGCAATATGCATCATATGCGTGAAATGCAACTAAGATACAATCCTAACATACACAATGTTATGGAATGGCATACACGCTACACGAGGTGATACACAACCGAGCATACACAATGCTATGGATGAAATGGCATACGCAATGCAATATGGGCTTACACCAACATGAGAGAGCCTCAGCCACACTCACATAGGAGGCCATAATGATGAAAACAAGACAACTCGGAATGCGTGCACGCGGGCACGCAAACCGAGGACGGACCCTCAGGCACCGAAATGCCACTCTAATGAGACATGGCAAAGACATGGAATATGATATGCAAACATGAAAAAATCAGTGAAAAATGAGGGGGCAAAACAGCCCCGAAACGAGGCGAATTGAAACCCGATGCAAGGAACAAGCCCCGAAACATGGAATTAAGCACATGAAATGGCCTATAGCTATGCAATGCATGCATAATTTGAATGTGAAATGTAAAATAAGAAGCAAGACAGCCCCAAAACTAGCATTTTTATAGTATAAAGCATGGCCAAAAAGCAAGCACAAGTAGGGCTAAAATGGCATACAAAGATGGGCCCGCAAGAGGGGTGATGAAGCAACTCACAGCTTCTGGCCCCAAATAGGAAAGGGGCCTTCTACAACATTGAAGATGGGCTAAAAATATGGTGTTTTACAATTTATGACAACCCCCAAAAATAGATACAAGTATGGCCAAATTAACATGCAAGAAATGGGCCAACAAAGGGGCAAAGAAGCAAGTGGTGCACGCTGGCCCCAAACAGGTTAGGGCCCTTCAAAAATGTTGAAGAGGGGCCAAAATATGGCTGTTTACAGCTTATGATCAGACCCAAAACAGAACACAAGCATGCTCAAAGTATGATGCAAGATGAGGCCACCAAGAGGGCTATAACATGAAGTATACCAAGGATGCTTCAAACAGCCCTAGACCCTTAATGAAACATGACAAGGGGTTCAAAACAGGGCCACTTTCAGTTCTGATAATGGCCGAAAAATAGAAGCAAGATAAGCTAACAAATCATGCAAAAATGGGGACCAAAGAGGGGTACGATGGCAAGTGATACATGGAGGTCCCAAACAGTGGTGAGCGCTTCTTCAATGTTGAAGAAGGGCTCAAAATAAGCTACTTCACAGTTTATGACAGAACTCAAAACAGATTATATATAGGCCAAAAATATCATGCAAAAATATGGCATCCAAGAGGGGTAATGAAGAAAGTGCAACAAGGAGGTCCCAAACAATGAGGGACCCTTAATGAAAGGTGAAGAAGAGCTCAAAAAAACACTATTTTTAGTTTTGGTCGGAGCTCAAAACAGCAAGAAAAATGGCTAGAAAGAATGATACAAAAATGAGCCAAAAAGAGGGAAATGGTAACTCACCCTTGTAGACCAATCTTTAGCAACTTATTGGACCAAATTTGATGCCTTCTAGCCTCTGAGAAGACCTCCAAGCTGCTGGAAATGGAAGTGGTGGTGTGGTGCTAGGTGATGGTGTGTAAAAATGGTTAAGAACTTAAGGGGTTTTGAGGTTTAGAGTAGAGAGAGAGAGAGATTTAATGTGAGAGGCTTATACAAAAATCTATAACCCTTCAACACAGACCTGGGGTGCTGTATTTATAGGAAAAAGAGGCTGGAAAAGAGGGGGAAAAAAGGGGGGGAAATATTTCAAGTTTCCCTCCAAAAATTGGCCTAAAGAGGGGTATAAAGGCAAGTGGTAGCTTCTGTTTTCAAACGGATGAGAGCCCTTCAACAGAGTTTAAGAGGGGCTCAAAATAAGAAACTTTATAGTTTATGACCAAGCCCAACACAGCCCACAAGTATGCCTAAAATACCGTGCAAAAAAAGGCCTAAAAAGAGGTAAAGAGGCAAGTGACAGAAGGAGGTCTCAAACAAAGAAAAACCCTTAATCAAACATGAAAAGGGACTCAAAATATGACTATTTCTAGTTTAGGTCGGGGCCCAACAATGCTTGCAAGTAAGGCTCGGGGGCCAAAACGCGCCTGATCAGCCGAATCGGTATTGGTGGTGTTCGACCACGAAGTTGGTCTCTCAGACCACAGTGTCCCTCAAAAGGAAGTAAACAAGATATGTGCCAAAAATCGGGGCAAACGGAGATAGTTAGGCGGTCCCGAACCGAGGCACACGGCCTGACGGCTCCGAAAATCGGGAACTGGGCTCCGAAATGGGCAAAATGGCCTACGACCACGAAATGTAGTCCACGGCCACTGAGAGATGGTCTACGAGACCTCTCCCTCCCTTTGGAAAAAGAAACAGAGAAAACCGAGTCTAGTTCGCAAACCGAGGCAAGGCATAGAAGAGGGTTCGAAAGTTCGGAGGCAAGGCTCACGGCCGAGACTCTGAGACTTCTGAACGAGCACAATATGCAACATCACCGAATGCTCAATCGGTGACGTCTAAGTCTTAAGGTCGGTCAAAAATGGGGTGTCTACAGACACAAAATAGACCACGTCTAACGCAGAAAAGGTGCCAAAACCCTCAGACCACAATTCTTGCAAAATAGGTGCGTACAGATGCAGTGCTATGCTTCAACGAAGGAATTGTATAAGCACATGCCAAACTAAGCTTAACATGGAAAGGATGTAAGCGATAAAATGGTATGATGTAATGGATGTAACAAATAGTGTAGTAAATGCAAAGGTGACATACTCTAAACACGCTGGAATCGTGAGAGGGGGAAGAATAAATTCCAAACACGCCAAAATAATGTGAGGAGAGGAACACTCAAACCATGCTGAAATCGTAAGAAGTGGTCCTAAGAAAACCACTTAGGGGCATGTTCCACGAGTCTTGAGATAAATTCCAAACATGCTGAAATTGTGTGAGGAAATGAACACTCTAACCACGCTGAAATCGTAAGAAGAGGTCCGAAAACAACCACTCAGGGGTGCATTCCACGCAACCTGAGATAAATTCCAAACACGTCGAAATCGTGTGAGGAAAGGAACACTCTAACCATGCTGAAATCGTGAGAAAAGATCCAAAAACAACTACTCAGGGGCGCGTTCCACGCAACCTGAGAAAAATTCAAAACAAGCCAAAATCGTGTGAGGAAAGGAACACTCTAACCATGCTGGAATCATGAGAAGAGGTCCGAAAAACAACCACTCAGGGGCGCGTTCCATGCAACCTGAGATAAATTCCAAACACGGTGAAATCGTGTGAGGAAAGGAACACTCTAACCATGCTGAAATCGTGAGAAGATGTCTAAAAGCAACCACTCAAGGGTGCGTTCCACGCAACCTGGGAAAAATTCCAAACACACTAAAATCGTGTGAGAAAAGGAACACTCTAACCACATTGAAATCGTGAGAAGAGGCCCTAAAAAAAAGCCGTTAGGAGCGCGTTCCACGCATCCTGAGATAAATTCCAAATATACTGAAATTGTGTGAGGAAAGGAACACTCTAACCACTCTGAAATCATGAGAAGAGGTCCAAAGAAAAGCCGTCAGGAGCACGTTCCACGCATCCTAAGATAAATTCCGAATATGCTGAAATTGTGTGAGGAAAAGAACATTCTAACCATGCTAAAATCGTGAGAAGAGGTCCAGAGAAAAGCCGTCAGGAGCGCGTTCCACGAATCCTGAGATAAATTCCAAACACGCTAAAATCGTGTGAGGAAAGGGACACTCTAACCACGCCGAAATTGTGAGAAGAGGTCCAAAGAAAAGCCGTCAGGAGCGCATTCCACACATCTTGAGATAGTCCCAAGGGACAACAATTCTAAAGCTGCTCAGCGTGAAAGGATAACTGATACAAGATAACACAAGATGCAAATAAATGCAATACTTGTGATGATATGATACATGTTACAAGCAATGTAGTGTATGATGTTTAGGGAATGCAATAAACAAACAAGGCAGTGCTTTAAAAAGCACCTCAAGGGATGAGTGGCGATGAACCGCTCTACTTTAACAGGGATCTCCCCCTTGTGTTCTTCGAACTCTTACCTTCAACACACAGTTCAAAGGCCCTCAAATGCTGACAAGGGTTCTTCATATAAAAGCCATGGATGCCGTTTTTCTTCCTGATCATATTCACAACTTTTCTTATTCTCCAATGGAGTGACAGACTAGGTTGGTTCAGTATCCAGAATTGAGGCTCATACATGCTATCTCAATTTATGAGGCTACCATATAGATTTCAAGCCGAGGATACACCCCTGGGTATTTAAACTAGACTTTAGTCTCAGATATTCCAAACCTTTGTGTTCTAGGCATCGCCATTCGAACTCTAGTTTCCACCATCGCAGTTGGTCTCCTAGGAACTCGTTGCAAACACAGACAAGATGCCTCTGGTAGGGAATAGTACTCAGGGAGAGCACTTCTGATCGCCATTCTGGTTTGAAGCAGACTTGATCTTGAGCTTGAGGTAGAGGTACACTCATACTTCGTGTAACACTTGTGTCCTTCAAAGCTTTTGGAAGTGTATTCGAATCCTTTATTTTTTATTTTGGAAATCTTTGGTGTTGTTATGGGTTGGTTTTGGAGGAGTATAATCCGATTTAAACTTGTTGAGTTTGGTTGTTCGCACTTGTTCTTGTCAAAAGTTCCTTGGAGACTTAGAAATTCTATTCTAGGGTCGACACTAGCCTTCCTAAGGGTCAACCCTTACCTGCTGGTGAAGTTTCTAGAAGTGTTGTTGGAAAATAGGGTAGAACTAGTCCGGGGAGGGTCAACCCTCTTATGTCTGTGTGTTAGTTGCTGGAAAATAGGGTCGACCACCTCCTGTCTAAGGGTCGACCCCCTTGCATGTTGTCAAACATAAGTTTCTTCATATGGTCGACCCCTGTGTTGCAAGGGTCGACCCCTGCAGACTTTTTTCCAGATTTCAGTCCGATTTTTTGCCCTACCTTTTGGAGATTTTGACTTGACCTTTTGGGTTGACTTTGGGACTTTATTTTATTATGACCTAGCACTATAAATAGGTCCCTCACTTAACCTTTTCTTCTCTTTTTCCTTCTCCAAGCCATGAGTCACTCTCTCCCTCTCCAAAATCACTTTTTTCTCAAAGATCTTTAGATCTACTCTCTTGGACGCATCTCCTTGCCTTGCTCCTTTGAGATTAAGTGTAGAGCTTGTCAAGAGCTTCGTTTTGATCCAAGTAGAAGTTGGTTTCGACATCTTTGGATTTTTAACCTTGTTTTACTCATCTTCTCTTCTAAGCTTGAGGTAGGGATTTTCTACACTCTAATATGGTTTTTAGCTTAGTTATTTGCTATTGTGTATAGATAATGAGATTTGGTTGTGGTTTGGACAAATCTAGGATTTGGGTGTGAAATGAAAAGAGGGGTATTTGATGAATATGAGGTAAATGAGTATGAAGCTCGAATACAAGATCATGTTGTGCCAAAATAGTTGATCTTGGTGTTTGGGTTGATATTTGGAAAGAGGGAGATTTTGCCCTAATTTTGATTAAATTATTATTTTGTATAAATAATTGCGATTAGCATTGAAAATGTGAAATCGGAAGGTTATGGGTATAGATGGTGAAATTAGATATGTATTATCTTACACTTGTGGAAGTTGTGAATAAACTATTTATCTTGAAATTGAATATCTATTTAGAGATAAATGTATTGGGCTATCGGTGGAGGATAGCTATGATTGTTGTAGAAATTGCATGAGGATTAGGCGATTTAATGCTAATCAAATGTTGGTTGTCATTGCATATGACTATGTTTATAAATACATTGCATATGTATGTTTATTTGGGAGGAGAAAGGGGATGGACTCTGCAGAAAGCAAGTTGGCCGTAGTGTCCGGAGTGAAAAATCTGAAATCATATATATACATGGGTGCCGATTCCCGAGGACAAAATATCCGTAAAATGGCATATTTGAGAAAATATACATGGGTGCCGATTCCCGCAGACGAAATATCCGTAAAATTGGCAGATAAAAGTGTTTATGTTTTCTTTGTATGAGTTGTAGTCTTGGTTATTGATAGATAATGAATTTGATTCATGAATTGAGAAGTATAGATAAACTGGAATTGAATTGAATGAAAATGGATTAAGGTGTGAACAACTTAGCATGATATGAACATGCAAATTTGTGGATGTTTTGGTACTAGCATTGTTTATGCATATGGTACTTATACCTTTGCTAAATCTCATATATTGTGTTAGATTATTTCTACTGCGCTATGGCTCACCCTATATGGGAATACCATTTTCAGGTGCAGGTGATATGCTTCCGCCAAGGCAATAGCGTGGGGGAACTTTTGGAAAGCAAGAGCTTCTTGATTATGTTTTGTTATTTGTATGATTGTTATTTGTAAAGCTAAGGGCTTAAGATGTAATGAGCGAGACTCACTTTGTGCAACCAAGCAATGACTTGGGAAGATGTAAGCCTACATGGCATTTAACTAGTTGTTAAACAGTAAACTCTGATGAATGAAAGTATTGTATTTCTGTTATATTCTTTTGCATGATAGATAGGTTTATTGTATTATTTTGGGGGCGTTATAACTTGGTATCAGAGGGTACTAGTGTGCACTCGACTTTCTTCATGCGCCTCCTTTCAGAGAGGCTCAAATTGGTCCTACAGTTTGGACTCCTGTCACGGTTTTGAATCTAATCTCACAAAGTGCAATGTGAGATTGATAAACACCAAAGAGTCAAAATCCAGCAAATCGTTTTGGAAAATCGATTTTGAATCGAAAAGCGCCAAACATGGACTGCTTTGCCAGATATAGAGTCGGTACCTAAATATTTTGTTTTTGGGAAATTTAGGAAACCCTGACTCGTGCCAAAGGCCACGTGTCCGTCATCACCAAAGTTGCCTCGGCTCGGGAACTTGGGTACGAGAGGGGAAGGTCCTGAAATGAGCACCCCCGCTAACCCGATCAAAAGATCGGCCTCTACTAAGCATGATATGTGGTTTTATAAACACATGTGTTCTTGCCCGGTTATTATCTAACTTTACTATGTCATGCGCATATCATACAAGTATAGACTAAGTCGCAAGACTTGGAACAAATCAACTCATGTTTGTTTTCGAAAATGGTTTGAAAGTGCCACCCTCAAGTGGGCTAAAGCGCGGATTTCCCATCAAACATGATGTTAAAACATGATTTGCCACTTCGCAAAATGGGTTCAAAACATACATTTGATGAATTGTCCCAATTCAAGCAATAAAGCCTTCATCCACAGGCATTCATGCAGTTAAGCAAGTAAGCAAATAGCCTCATGGCAAGCATGCTATCATGGCAACATACACATCTCATGCAGTATGCTAAAGTGTAAAACTTACAGTGTACTCCAAGCCAAAACAGAAAACTAGTTAGAAACAATGCATGATCCTAACTATGTTAGATGACTAATGCAACACATGCAATAATGAAATTAATAGGATCTGCTATCTAATCATGACATATGATTCAACTTGATAACATGCTTTGAAACACATATTCAAAGAAGTGTATTGAAATACAATGCAGCTTGAATGATGCGCTGAGCCTCGGTACATGCAAGACAAATGAATGATGCAAACATGCAAGCATAAGGTATGCTAATCAAAATATGCCCTAAACTAACCATCGTAAGTGGTTAAGTAAAAGGGAGAAAGACATAGGGATGGAAGACATGCACACACACACTCACCCTTATTACATCATTGCGCCCTCACGAAGAAGGGTCCGAATAAATAAGCTGAGCTAATCGAATTAATCTAATTAATCTAATTAGACTAATTATTACAAAACAAAATAAAGAAGTAGCTAAGCTAAGCTACTTAATTATTACAACACTTAACTAATTAGCAAACTAATTAATTAAATTACAAAACCAATGAATACTAACAAGTAAAGCATTAAACTACACGATTTCAGCTCTGCCTCGGGAAGCGGAGGATGCATGCATTCGGTTTTCGCCCCGAAAAACCCACCGATTTGCTCTTGAGAGGCTCTGTTTGCAAGGTGTCGCCAAGAACTTTCTGCTGAACCTTACCAAATAACTGCTGGGGAGTGCACCAGTGGCCTACCGACCATGATGGCTTGTTGCCGGCCCCCTGCCGGCCAAGAGTGGGATATGCTGGCCAACAATAAAGCACTGCCGGCCACTGGTGTGCTGAGTCACCAAACACTGCAACAGAGCACAAACAGAGGAAAATGGAGGGTTTCCAAGGGTATGTGTGTACCATGTCCCTCCTTATCATCTCAAAACATCAAACGAGTGGCATTATTGGATCCAAAACCATCAATCAAGAATTTTCAATGCATGATGGCCAAAGATCTAACTTGTACACATTCAATATAGGCACAACAAACAAGACTCTAGGACCACTACCTTATCATGGATGATCAAAGGCAATGGAGACATAGGAAGATTGGCTTATTTCATCACTTTAAGTATGAAATGGACCAATCTACCTTGTGTTCAATATAACGTTCGATTGAACACAATGCAAAGCAAACAAAATGCTTATCTTGGTCATGTTTTACTTGTCCAATTCTCGTTTACACATTTTACCTTACCAAGTCATTCTTTAATTGGTTAAGTCCAAGGTGGAAGTCCTCTAATGAGAGAGGGATCAACCAAAAGATGGCTTAAGACATGAGAAAGATCATGCCTTTGACTAGTAGAAACCCTCAAAAGAGGATTAAAGCCATTGAGCACAAGCCTCAATCTCAAGCTTAAACACAACTTTAAGGCTAACCAACCCTCAAAACAAATGAAAAGATGAAGAAATGAGGGAGGTTGCAGAATTTTAGTACTGGAATGGCATGAAGAATAGAACTATAACATGCAAACAACTCATGTACAACATGCTAAGAGGCTTAAGCATTAAAGCTAGTGAAGAGCACTACACTAGAGGCATGCAATATCAAGCACAAATGATTAAACCAGCTCTGGACAAAGCTTAAACAAGTCAAAACAGAGGCCAAAACATGCTAAGATGATAGCATGAAAAGCAAGAAAAACATGCTCATGTAGTGGCTCCTAAACAAGGCTCAAAGCACAACTCTCGAAAGCAATGAAAGAGTGAAATATGTGAGAGAGTGACTAAGCTATATGCACTAAAATTACATATTAAATGATGCCAAAATATGCAATCAACACATGCACAACATGTTAGAGGCCTTAAATCACAAAGCTAGTGAAGCCATTTACACTATAGCTATGCATAACAAGTCTCATATGACCAAGACCACTCAAAATAGAGTCAAAGCATGCTAAATCAGTGGCAAAAACATGCTGGAATCAAACTAACACAAACTATAATGATAAGCTAAATCAAGTATGCTAGGCTAGTAAGCATGATTGCACTACAAGTACAAAAAGCAATCAAGAATTGACCCAACCAACCAAAAACAGAGTTGAAGCATGTCAAAACAAGCCAAAAACATGCTTGAACTAAGCTACAAAAGGGTAGAAAAGCATGCTCAACTATTAGGCCATCTACACATACAAACAAGATAAAAGGAGGAGAGGCCACCCCCTCCAATTTTAGACCTCAAAACAAACTTTTTGCCACTGAAATTCCTCTGAGTTTCAGTGGTTAAAAGGCCAAGCAAAGGGTATTTCAAAAGCTTTGAAAGATGGCTCAAAAGGCTTTACAAGCCAAAGAGCAAAGGAAGGAAACCACCCCCTAACCACACAAGGCTTAAACCACCATTTTAAAACCTCAAAAAATAGAGTTTTTTTAGAGGTTAAAACCAGCTTCAAAGTAGCATACAAAGGTGGCCAAACAATGAAGTAAAACAAGGCTTTAAAGAGCTAAGTTCTTATCCTTAAAGCACAACAACAAAACAGCCAGAATTCTGAGCTAAAACCACTCTAAGAAGCTCAAACAAGGCCTCCAAGAACCTCAGCTCCAAGGTGGAGGTGTTTGGCCAAGGGTGCTACTGCAAATGTGTAGAGAAAACTCACTTTCAAGCCTAAAATATAGAGAGAGAGGATTCTAGAGAGAGAGAGGGAGAAATCTTTGTCTTCCAAATATGTTCAACCCCTTGCATGCAAGAAGATGACTTCTATATATAGAAAATACAAAGGCCCCTTGTAAAGGTTCAACGATCCACGTGCAAGTAGATGGGCCATTTGGTGCAAACAACTGTCAAACTTTCTACAAAAATATCCGTTGATGCATTGGTGGCCGGCCGGCTATTAGCGATGGCCGGCAGGGCCTATCAATGGCCGGCAGGCCAAAGCCCATGGCCGGCAGCCTTCAATGATGGCCGGTAGGCCATCAAGAACATCACTTTGCAAAGACCAACACATGGTCCAAATATGAGACAAAATGGAAATAGGGTTTGGAAAAATCAAACCTGGAGCGTTCCGTCGCGGAATTCGAGTGCTCGACTAGCAATTAGACTTGTCACTGGATGAACCTGCAAGAACATCCAAGTCTTGAGGACGGTCAAAAATGTGGTGTCTACAGTTGCCCCTCTTTGAAAGAACTCGCAAGTCATGAAATGACAGGAGTGAATATCAAAGCCCAGAGACGACCCATTTTTGACAAGGTCGAAGATTTAGACAGACATTCAAGATAATAATATCGATATGCCTACAGGCTGGGGCAACATGCAAATGACATGCACGATGCAAACACATAACTTATGATTATACAGAGGGAGCTGTAATGAAGCATTTAAATGCAAATGTTATGCAAGGTAAATACAACATTTTAACCAAACCAACGAGTTAGAACAGTCTCACAGATGAGAAGAAGCAAACAAACAAACATGCCACGCGTGAGAATCACAAGTCGAACTACATTTCACACAGAAAGGATGTAAGAAAATTATGCAATCTTCATTGTGCCACACGCAAGAAAGGCTAAAAGCGGCTATCGAGAAAACCCGTAGTCTCAAACGAAACACCTCCTAGAGCATCACACTCGAAAGGAGAAAAGGAAGTGGTGTAAACACCGAAGGGTGGTATAAATATCGGAACACGTCCCAATACTTCTAACCAAAACAAAGTGGTATAAGCGTCGGACACACGTCCCAAATGTTTCTAACTGGGGGGGGCATCAGTGTAAACATCGGGCGTACCCGAATGTTTCTAACCAACAAGGTGTCAATGTAAACACCGAGCATACCTGACTGTTTCTAACCAGCGAGATGTCAGTGTAAACACCGGGCGTACCCGAGTGTTTCTAACCAATGAGATGTCAATGTAAACACCTGGGGTACCCGAGTGTTTCTAACCAACGAGATGTCAGTGTAAACACTAGGCGTACCAGAGTGTTTCTAACCAACGAGATGTCAGTGTAAACACCAGGCGTACCCGAGTATTTTTAACCAACGAAATGTTAGTGTAAACATCAGGCGTACCCGAGTGTTTCTAACCAACGAGATGTCAGTGTAAACACCGAGTGTACCCGTTTCTAACCAACGAGATGGTAAGAGAGAAGAATGGTTTTACTCGAAATTTCTCTAAATGAACGGTACATACAATACCGTGCATGTATAAGAAACAAACTTAACAGGTACAATGCAATACAATGCATGTCTCGAGACGAATGACTGTAACACAATGTTAAAGGCATGCTCCATGCATAACATATAAGAATCGAAACGAAGCATATTCTATGCAAAATAATCGACGATGCACATTCAATGCAACATCCATATTTTATGCAATCATGGTAATGCATGTTCAATGCAACACTTCAAAATGCATGTTCAATGCAATGCGCAAAGTCTACGTGATGAAAAAAGCACGCTTGATAAAGACAACTCAAAGACAACTTCCGATTTACCCCTCAGAAGAGTGGCGATATGTGAAAAAGGATACACCTTGTTTGTGTTGATGGGCGATGACTATCGTGCACCGCAAATGCAATTCTGAGCTTCCACAGAGGCATTCTGAATCAAACTTTGAGCATACCCTGTATTTCTTGGAATCCAAGGACACAAATCAAGGCCAAAGAGGCAGAGAAAGATGTTGGAAGCCTGCTGGCTACCAAGGGAGGTCAGCCACCAATCGACCATCGATGAGCACGCCACCACCAAGAAGTAGTCTGCCATCGATGGCAGACTTGGGCATTTTGGTCTTTTTCTCCGTGGGTCTTTAAGTACACATGATGCCACTTCATTTCCTCACAAACCCTTGCACGAAATTGCTTTCCCTTGCTCTTTAGGTGCTCATGCTCTCTAGATTCGCGCATTCTACGCGTTTTCCAACACCCTAAAAACATTTTCTTTGCTAAAACCCTCTTGTTCTCTTCACTTTGAACCGATCAGAATTTGATTTCGACACTTCTCTCGTCGTTTCCACCCTTCTAGGCTCATTCTCCTCGAGTTTCTCCCAAGGTTAGCGTACTTTCCCGGGTTTTGACTTTCTTTGACTTTTTCCTCTCTCGTAGGGTTGACTTTTTCAAAGTTTCGCCTTTTTTTGTATATTTCCTCACTTTTGCTTCTCTTGCATCTATCTCAGATGGCAAACGATGTCCCTCATGATGGGGCCTTCCCCGCGCTTCCTCCGGTAGAGTTTGAGGCAGACTTCGAGGTCATGCCGAAGGTCGAGCCAGAGCCATTACCACCGAGCATATGCCCTTTTGATCCGACGAGGTATCATCTTGAGGCCCATATAGTACCTGTTGCAGGAGGCATCAATGCCTTCGTTGACTTTGCTGAGGACATGCCAGACGACCTTTTGCTAAGAGAGCCTGCGTCTCATTTGTCGACTATTGTCATGGAGGTACAAACACTGTTTTCTATAGTATTACCCTTAACTGTTTGCATTTCTTGCACTGTTTTGATATGATTGCATGAACTGCATTGATCTGATTATATCTCATACATTACTGCTCTACATTCAACTGTACTTTCCACTGTACTTTTATTACTTGATCTGATTGCATCACATGCGTTGCCACAGGACGGATCCTGCTCCTTCAAAGGCTATGGCACGACGACAGCCCAGGACTGGTACGATGAGTTGTGCCAGCCAAGGTCCGCGACATTATCGATGAGATAGGCTTTGGCTTGTTCTGCTCTAGCTCGACGCGGGTTATAGCGAGTTTCCCTCTCTTAGGGGCTTTAGTGGAGAGGTGGTGGGATACCACTAACTCCTTCCATTTCTCCACTACGGGGGAGATGACGATGACTTCCTATGACTTTGCAATGATCACTAGCTTAGGCGTAGGGGGTGATCCGATCCCTCTCGACCCTAATATGGGAGAGTGGAAGGCTGCATGGACCGCACTGCTCGAGGCACGCCCGCCGATACTTCAGGTAGGCATGGTCAGATATAGTTGGTTCAAGGAGCAGTTTAGAGGAGTTGAGCCTGAGACAGTTGAGGAGACAGAGTAGTATGCTGGGGGCTTCCTCATGTTCCTTTTCGGTACCACCTTGTTCTCGAACAGGTGGAATACCATAGGCTTGTATCTGCTGAGCGCATTGGCAATACTCCAGCGAGTTCAGTTCTACGACTGAGGTGGAGCCGGCCTTACTACTTTGTATGGATACATGAGCTCGACCTCTCGCATGAGCGGGACCTTGATTAGCGGCTACTGGCAGGCCTGGGAGGTACACAGCTTAGTTCCCTCTTTTGCTTTACATTTTCTAATTAGCATTTCTTGCTTTACATTTGTTCAACACATGTACTGTCTACTCTGCACTCTCTGTATCTGCTCATATACTGTATGCTTTCTGCTTCACATTTTCTGTATTTGCTCATACACTGTATCAATCACATTCTTCCCGCAGCTATGAGTGTACGCACACTTCCCTGCTCTTGCTCCAGAGACTGTAGAGGAGACTCCGGCGACAGTCCCGTTTTCTCAGGTATATGACGGCCAACTCCGCCGTAGGACCCAGGAGAACTTCATGTTTTTCCGCCAGTACTTCGACATGGTCGCGGTGCACGAGGTAACCCAAAACAAAGTTATTTCACTTTTCAATCAATTTAATGCACACATGAGTTAATTGACGGCTTGTAATCATCTATTCATTCTCTTATCTTCAGATCACATGGCAGCTATGAGACGCGATACCATCAGGACTCCGAGCCCAGTATAACACATCTAGGGTCATCACTCACTGTCATATCCTTCTTGAGGGCCCAATCTGTCGTGCCTGGTTCTTGGGCGAGCATTTCGCGCGCCAGAGTTTAGGACTACCTGCCCCATTCATACCGATGGCACCTCCAATATCCATGAGAGAGACACAGACTGTTTGTCGACCTGGTGATCCAGTTCATGGTAGGGCTGGAGGTAGACTTCTTTCGTGTAGAGGGTGATTATGCGACCTTCATCTAGACACATCTGATGCCGCCTCTGACCGACATTCGGGAAGGTGAGGAAGCGAGAGCTCCAACTGCGAGAGATGGAGGCAAAGGGGCCAGAGCGACCAGGACTCGCGGCAGGAGAGATTCTGGGGAAAGACAGAGAGCTGGATGGCCAGAGCTGCCTACCACACTGACTTGCCGGGGACGTCTTGGAGAGACTTATCAGATTCCCATAGAGCCCGCACCTGCTGGTGACGAGCTTGTCGGAGTTCGAGGCCCGACCTCGGTATGTTCCACACTTTACATTTTGCACATTCAATTCATTTCAATTATACTTTACAAGCCACTGATCATCTCAACACATTTACAGGCATCAATAGAGTACACCGGGCAGGCTCTCAAGTTAGCAGCTTCTCTGATAGGGATGGTTCAGACGAGCACAAACCTGCTCAGCCTCTACAGGATTCCGGTAAGTTTCTTCAGTTTGCACTTCATGCTATGACATTCTTTGCTAACACATTAGCATTTCAACTGTTCCACACTACACTAGTTTGATTCATCACATCAAAACACTGCATAAATACACTGCTCCCATACACTGTACACATACACTGCATCGATACATTGCATCTGATATACACCACAACTAATACATTCTGACAAACTGCCATTTTCAGATCCTTTTCCAGACCCTAGCTCCACCGGATGCCATAGCAGAAGCCACAGCAGGACCCTCAGTTCCTTCCCCAACAGCAGAGACGAGAGGGAGACAAGCTCAGACACGCAGCCAAGGTAGAGCTAGAGGCATCCGCAGCGAGAGTGGCCCTTCAGAGCCCATTCTGGGCGATGATGATGACGAGACGAGCAAGGAGGCTGAAGCAGCGAGTCCACAGTCCGAGTCATCTGAGGAGGGAGACGACGACACTGGCTCAGATTCTGCCGATAAAGAGGCTAGAGAGGTTGAGGTGGGTTCCAGGTCGGGCTCTGATCCATCTTCAGACAGCGGTGCCGATGGCGATAATGCTCTAGAGTCCGCTCTGATAAGGAAGAGGATGAAGAGGGCCTCTCGAGCTTGAGCTAGTTGGCACTGATTTAGATGCTTTTTTGCTTTGTTTTCTTTTTGTTAGTAGTGTTTACACATTGTACAGCCTTAGGCAGTTTTATTTTCTTAAAACTTGTACTCTTTTGCAAAAAGTGACCATGATTGGAATGAAAACTCAGATTTTGTTAAAAACTGTTACATTTTATATTCTGGGCATCTCATGACATTGCACAGCATGAAAATAAGATTGATCTTTTGAAAACTGCACATTCAATTTGCATTGTCTTAATTAGGTAGTGAACCAACTAACAGCTGAAAAGAACAAAACAACTCAATAAACAACACAAGGCCTTGACAGGCTCACAACTCGATAAGCAAATTGCAATAACTCGATAAACAAAACGAAGACGATTACAACTCGATAAACAAAACGAAGACTATTACGTATTAAACAAAACACACTCAAGTCCAAAATGACCAAAACAAAATCTCAAAAGGTACAAACAACAAGATTCCACTGCAACAAGCAATTGAATCTTCACAAAGGAGGTCAGTGAGCCTAAAGAGAGGCTGCCAACTATGGAGGATGGCCTACCGGCCATCACTTCCTTCTATCGGCCATTAATGTGCCTCTGCCAGCAATTGATGAGCCCCTGTCGGCCATCAATGAGCCCCTGCCGGCCATCGATGAGCAGAACCTCCGAAACGTTGACACCTGGCCTCCACTCACTGCCTTATCTTCTACAAAAGTTCCAGCTTCGTGGTTTCTTCATTTCAGCTCCATTTTTGCCCCAAATGGAACCATTCTTCGCTGAAAAACTCTTCAATTGGATTGCAACATTAGATGGCTTGGAAAAGTTGAATTTTTGAGGTTTCGGAATAAACGCACTGTTCTTGCTGAGTCGTACTCTACTGTGTTTTTCATTCCTCCATGTCGTGGCTAGATGTTGTGTAATACCCCGACCCTCATATCTGATTCTGTTATCTTTTCAAGCTTTTGTTCTGTACCTCTGAATATCTATTATGAAATTTTATGTATAAGTGAGGTAAATTGCATGGAAAGAAGACATATTGACCCTTATCTGTTGAATTCAAACATTATCTGTTACACTTGAATTGCTTTCATCTGAAATTGGACACCTTAGAGATTTAATTTGCAAAAATTGATTTGATATTTGGAATCTACATGATTTTTAAGCTATAATGGGATTTTCTGTGAAATTTTTATTTCGGCACCATAAAGCGATTCAATTTCGTCTTATATGCTTTTCTATGGTTAGATATATATATATATATATATGCCTAAGTCTAAGACTTGTGTGGGATTTGTGAGCAAAAACGTGGGACTCTTTGGGAGAGAAAAGAGAGAGAGAGTCAAGAAGGAATTGGGGAAAACGTGAGACACCAAGGAAAGCTAATCAAATTGATAGAATTGTAAGAGTTAAGTTAAGGTAACTCAAATTTCTTGTATAACTCTTCAAGAATTTCAACCCATGTTTGTGTTGGGTTCATGGATAATATATGTTTGATTCATTAGGGTTTCTCACCATTTGAGCATGTTGACACTAATTTGAGTGTTGTATGAATCTCTACTTCAAATCCTTGATTTTGTATCATCTAGTCTTGCATATATGTTGATTTCAGGTGATATGTGTAAAGAACTTGAAGTTAGATTGAAATTTGTGAAAGTGTTGGCTTGTTGAAGCCTTTAACTTGGTTCAACTTGATGTGATTAAGCTTTAATTCATGTTATGGTGTTGTTGAGTGGAATGCTTGCATGAATTTTACCCTTGATTGCATGAAAATTGGGTTTGGATGATGAATTTTGGCTTGAATCGCCGCCTTTGAATTGCAGTCGTCCGCCGAGCGAGGTCGTACGCCGAGCGTGAAAATGCACCTCCCAGAAGCTTTCGAATTTACCTGTCCGCCGAAGCGAGAATCAGACGCCGAGCGTAAAAATCGACCATCCAGTATGTTTGGTAGCACTTTAATCGCTTCGGCGGACAAAGCTACGCCGAAGCGAGGATCGTTTTCAAGAAGAAAAATCTGTTTTGTTCAGTTTTTCATGCTTGACTCTTTGGTGTTATTAGAATGTTTTTCTGATGAGTTTATAACAGAGATATATTCATATCCATAAAACTGTAGTGACTTATGGAATGACTGATAAGGATTTAAAAGGGAAGGATACTAAGTTATCAGTATATTGTGTGCAGGGCACACTCCAGAAGGAACTAGTACGCCGCCCCAACGCTGTGAGTAATAGTGCATTACATATATATTTATGTATCTGTTCTGTAAGACATAATTGTAACTTATGTATTGATCTGGAAATGAAAAGTGGAAACCATATCCGTATATTTGTTGTGCCGAAAGGCTATCTCCGAAAAGGTTATCTTAGAAAGGCTATCTGTCGAAAGGCTATCTGGGCCAACATGCCAATTTGTTATTTCTGTATTTGATTTTGGTACATATACTAAGGTGCATTGTGATTTTATTATTGCGCACTATTATTCACTGAGCTTGTCTCATTCTATATGTTGTCTGATTCTGTAGGAGCCAGCTTGGGGAGCTGTTCTAACATCACCTCGTGCATTTTGTCGGCTTAAGGATAACCAGGCACAGGAGGAAACCCTTACATATTAGACCAGTTTTCTTTGTATATGTAATTTTTGGTATCCATGTTGCTGGTCAGGGTTGTTGTATCTATTGTTTTGTGTGCCTAATATCCGGCCGGATTTGAAGATGTTTTGTAACCTACTTCTGTGTGCATGTTTACCTTTTGTTAAATCTCGATAGGGTCCTGGTTTTTGGTAGTTGCTCAATGGATGGGTCAGTTTATTGTAATTTAAAATTTATTGCTTCGCCAGCCCCAAACTGTTCATCATAGGTCATTCTACATTTACGATTAGGTCATGCCCAAACCTTTTAGGGGCAGGTTAGGGGCGTGACATGTTGGAATCCAGTTACACACATTTTTAGCTTCGGGGGACAAGAGATATGCCCCACAATCGAAGAATTCCATGCTTTGATGGAATCTTGGTGTGACGAGGAGATCTTGCCCCAGTCTCGTTTCGGCCACATCCAAGCTTTGGGAAGGATATGTGGACTCACTTTACAGGACGCCCGTTCTTTGGTTCACAACAGGGAGCTTGACATTCCTAGCTTGATCCATCATTTTTCTGACGCCGGTGATCGTGGTGACCATGCTTGGCAAAGTTTTCAGCAACATGCTCTTTGCTTGTGCATGTTAGCTCATTTTCTGCTTGCCCTTGGCTTTGAAAGATCTAGCATTCACTTGATCGAAGTGGCCCAAGGCTTAAAAGAGGGCAAGAGCATCGGTTTGACACTAGCCGAGACTTTGATGGGCTTGGATGCTTTCCATCACCGGGAAACAACCAAATTCGCAGAGAGTCCACTACTATTGCAGGTAATGTTTCCCATCCTTCTCTCATGTATTTCTCACATCACTCAGCCCTCAGGCTCTGTTTTTCTCCTAGAAACCCTTTTCTTTCTTTTCTCTCCACGCACATCTCTCTATTCTTTAATCTCTCTTATTTTTTTCATCCATCCCCAGGTATGGTTGATGGAGAAGTTGAAAGTAGTGGACTCTTGCCCAGCATATTCGGCACGCGGCTACTTCTTCCGTCAACGGCTAGTTGACTTCCCGAACGAGGGGTGATGGTGCTACTGTATGTGCAGCAGATCCGCTATCGACATTGCTTGGCTCTGCCTCTAGTTTGATCTGCCTGAGATGAGCTACTGCATGTCCCGGCAACCTGGCATTCAGTTGGTTGGCTTGATACACTGTGTCTTCTACTTCCCATTCCAATTCCGGCGTCAGTTTGGGCATAATCAGATTTGTCCGGAAGAGGGGATAGAGTACCTAGCTTCATTTTCGATCCGAGGCAGACAGCTAGCTCAGTATACCACTGCATAGAGAATAAGAGAACTTCTGACCCCCGCTCCCTATTTCAGTTGTGCCCTTTCTGGAAAATGCATAGCTTGGCTTGAAGATGAGGCACAAACCGGGCCTACTTCGGCATCGGAAGCTTCCACAAGCTCTGGGAGGGGACGCAGGAACACCTGACTATGCCCCAAGTTTATTGCTTTAATCTGTACTTTCAAGTTTTCTTTTTGAATATAATAAAAAGCAACTTCAATTTGTATGAAGAGTCGGAGAACTCTGTATTGAAATCAATGAAATTGAACAGTACTGAGAATTTTCTGTTTGGTCCAAAAATGGTCTAAGTTGTAAAAAGATTAATTTGAACAAAATCAACTTTTATTAAAACTTTTCAAAACCATTTTCGATATGGATCACAACTGGACACACCCGGAAGCTATCCTTGAGATGTACAACCCCAAATCGAAAAACTGAAAAGTTGCCCCTTGTTTGAATAGCACTGTACTGGAGATCACAACTGAACTCTTGGATGCAAAAAAAGAAAAAGATGACCAAAACAATCACATGGACACAGTTGATTTGGAAGCGTTTATGGCTGGACTTCAAGATGAAGTTGCCTACGTATCCCAAATATGGGAATCAAGCCTTATGTAGTTTGGTTCAGGTTCATTCGTGTTTTAACACTCTCCTTTTATGCTCTAACTTTTGCCAAGGCTGCCTTTTCTAGGTTTTCAACCTTGCGAGCTCAGTTTTTCTTATTTCAAATTTTTTATGCTCTAACTTTGGCCCAGGTCACCCTTTCGAGTTTTTGGCCTAGCGAGCCACTCAGGGATAGTATTTCTTCAACTTGTCCATGTTGATTGGTCGGGAGAATTCGAGGCCATCTAAATCCATAAGAATGACAGCTCCACCCAACCAGATTGACTTGATGATGTAGGGACCAGTCCAATTAGGTCTGAACTTGTCCCTAGGGTCGTGGATGGGAGCTCGGTTGCCTTTGAGCACCAGATCCCCTTCTTTCAGATTCCTGGACTTAACTTTCTTGTTGAAAGCACTGGCAATCCTCCATTAATAACCTTGGACATGATACAGTAATTTTAGCCTCCTCTCGTCGAACAGCATAAGTTCTTCGAACCTGCTTTGCTGCCAATCTACTTCCGCTATCTGGCACTCAGCCATTACTCGCAGCGACGGCACCTCAACTTCAATCAGAAGAACAGCCTCCATCCCATAAACCAAGGAATACGGAGTTGCCCCAGTAGAAGTCCGAATTGATGTCCTGTAACCCCAAAGAGCAAATGGCAGCTTATCTGGCCAGTCCTTGTAGGTTTCCACCATCTTCTGCAGAATATGCTTGATGTTCTTGTTGGCGGCCTCAACAGCTCCATTGGTTTGCGGCCGATATGTGGATGACTTATGAAAAGCCACGTTGTATTTCTCCAACAAGTAACCATTGTCAGAAATGATCTCATTCGGGACCCTAGAGTGACAAATGATATTGTTCCTAATAAACTTAGCCACATGTGACGCTTTCAGCACCGCATAGGATTAGGCCTTGACCCACTTTGTAAAGTAGTCTATCGCCACCAGGATGTACTCATGCCCGTTCGACCCCCTTCGGAGTAACTGCCCCTATAACATCAATCCCCCAGACTGAAAATGGCCATGGCGAAGTCATGTTGTACAACTTCGGCGGCAGGATGTTCATGTGATTTGCATGGATCTGGCATTTGTGGCATCGCCAAACGAAACCAATACAATCCTCATCCATGGTTGACCAGTAGTAACCTTGTCTGAGAATTTTCCGAGCTAGCATCACCCCGCTCATGTGTGCTCTGCACTCTCCTTTGTGATGGCCTCTATTAGGCGCTTAGATTCGTCAGCATCAACTCACAGTTTATGCATTCCCAGATGGCCCTTTTGTACAATTTCCCTCCACAAATGATAAACTAAGCAACCATTCTTCGTATTGCCCTTTTGTCCTTGGCATTTTCCCCTGGTGGATAAGCCTCCTTTTCAAAGAAGTTCCAGATATCGTGAGACCAGTGGTTCTGATCTTGTACTTCATCTATGGCGGCAATCAACTCGTAGGCCGGCACATACCTTTGTTCGATAATGATCGAATGCATCCGGACTCCCAAAGGGATGTTTATAATGGAAGATAGAGTTGATAAAGTGTCCGCAAACCTATTGCTCTCTCTTAACAGATGCGTAAAGGTTAACTTCTCAAACCTGGGAATCAGAACATCTAGAGTTTGGTGATAGATTTTCATCTTTTCTTCTTTAACCTTCCAGTCTCCTTTCGCTTGAAACACAACTAGGTTCGAGTCCCTAATGACGTCCAACCATTTTGCCCCTAGTTCCAAGGCGGCTTCCAAGCCAGTGATACATGTCTCATACTCTGCTTCGTTGTTCGATACCTTGAACCGGAGTTTGAAGGCTATGGGTATGTAGGAATTGTCGGGTGCTATCAGCAACACCCCTATCCCATACCCATACTGATTAGACGCTCCGTCATAGTACATAGTCCAGATCTCTTCTTCAACCTGCAGAATGGCCTCATTCGGGAACAGATACTCTACTGTTTCATCTCCCTCCACTGGGTGATCGGCTAGGAACTCCGCTACCACTCTCCCTTTTACAGACTTGCGAGTCATATACTTCAAATCAAATTCGGAGAGAAGAAGCAACCAGTGGGCTAGCCTACCCGTAAGCACTAGTTTCTTAAAGAGATATTTGATAAGATCTAATCTCGAAACCAGAATTACGAAGTGAGCTAACAGGTAGTGCCTTAACTTCTTGGTAGCCCATACCAAGGCCAAGCAAGCCTTCTCCAGTAGAGTATAGCGGGTCTCATATTCCAGCATCTTCTTGCTCAGGTAGTAGATAGCCTTCTCCACTTTATCCTCAGATTCTTGTGCAAGCATGCATCCTATTGTCGTGTCAGTTACTGACAGAAACAAAATCAATGGCTTCCCCGACTCTGGCGGTGACAACACGGGTGGGTTCTGTAGATACTGCTTGATCTGCTAAAAAGCAACTTGGCATCGGTCATCCCATTGGAATTTCTTTCCTTTCTTCAGGAGACCAAACAGTGGTTCACAAGTCAAGGTTAATTTTGCAATAAACCGTCCTATGGATTGCACTTTCCCTAGAAAGCCTCATACCTCCTTTTTAGTCCTCGGTGGTGGCATTTCTAGTATGGCCTTGATTTTAGAAGGATCGACTTCGATGCCCCTTTGTGTAATCAAGAACCCCAGCATTTTCCCTGCTGTAACACCAAAAGTACATTTCTGAGGATTCAGTCGCAACCGATACTCTCTGATCCGTTGGAAAAATTTGTTCAAGGCGGTGTAGTGGCCCTCTCTTTCCTTGGACTTGACAATCATGTCATCTACGTACACCTCAACCTCTTTGTGGATCAGATTGTGCAAGATTGTAGTTGCGGCCCATTGATAAGAAGCCCCAACATTCTTCAAACCGAACGGCATCACCCTATAGCAGTAGGTTCCCCACGGGGTAATGAAGGCAGTCTTCTCCCTATCTTCGGGTGCCATCAAGATCTGGTTGTTCCCAAAAAACCCATCCATAATGAGAGCAACACATGCCCCGCAGTGAAGTCCACTAATTCGTCGATATGCGGCAGAGGAAAGTCATCCTTTGGACTGGCTTTGTTTAGATCTCTGAAGTCCACACATACCCGAATTCTGCCATCTTTCTTCGACACCGGAACTATATCGGCCAACCAAGTAGGATACTCAGATACTAACAGGAACCCTGCATCAATCTGCTTGGTGACCTCTTCCTTGATTTTTAGAGCCCAGTCTGGGCGAATCCTTCGAAGCTTCTGCTTAACAGGTCAGGCCTTCGGGTCAAGAGGGATCCGGTGCTGTATAATCTCAGGATCGATTCCAGGCATGTCTTCATAAGACCACGGGAAAACATCTTTGAAATCTTTTAATAAAGCAACTAAGCGCTCGCGTTCCTCAGAAGACAACGTGGACCCGATCTGGACCAGAGGTGGATCCTTCTCAGTACCCACGTTAATTGCAGTGATTTCATTAACCAAAGGTTTTACAAACCTCTCATCCTCTTGATTAATCAAAGTTTCAAAACCGGAGGAATTTCTTCCTCGTCGTTTTCATCAAAGTTTTGAAAGTCCTGGTTAAGGCAATAAACTGAAGGCACAGAGAAGTACTCAAAAGCAGTAGCGGTACCATTCTCATTAACATCTTCCAGTTCATTTGATTCTTCGGTTATAACTGACTCAAAGGAAAAAGAAAAAGACGACCTGGACAAAACAACGGCATCCAGGTTATCAATCCTAGGAATACCGGACTCTGACTCAGAAGAACTAGAATTTGATTCCAACTCCACAGACTCTGTGGAATCAGATTCTGGTTCACTACTTGACCTAGAACTGCTGCATAAAAAGCCTTCCTTGTACTGCCAAATGAGGGAGGGTGTGATAGATGCGTCCAGAATGCCAGAAGAAGGGCCCACAACCATTTGATCTCGAATCATGGAAACAGAGAAGTCACCCCCCGAGTTCTCTGGTGTGATCTGAGGATCTGACAGGAGACAAGCCAGCGCTGCTTCTATCTCGAATTCTACACCATCAGACTCATCCTCTTTGCATTGCTTAGCCTCAACTAGTGGGTCAGTCTGCTCTTCCGCAACTTCATCCGCTTTTAACTGAAGGTCAAAAAAGATCTCGAACCAGGCAAACGCCACTTCTCAGAATTCAGCCATGGTTTCGGAAAGTCGCAAAACGGGAAATCTTCCCCCTCCGGGACAAAGCGTCCGTTTAGAGTTCCTTAAATAGGTCTATGCACTAGCTCGTAGTGCTTCCCAGCTTGCTTCGCCTTAGCTCTTCTGGCCATTTCCTTTCCCTTCCATGCCCAATCCTCTTTGGTAGGCGTATAACCTAGACCAAAGGTATAAGGGTTGTGTGGCACTTCGGCCAACGCTGCGATGCCCTTCCGGCCGCTCCTTCCCATTCCGGGCATATGTTGAAGCTTGTTCATGAGGTAAACGGATTGTGCACTGACATACAGTCCCTCATCAACAGCCAGAATATCCTGTACCACCTGGGCCTCCGCCAAGGTGAACCCAAATAGAAAGACATCCTCCTCTCCGTGTTCAATTTCCAAGACCAGTGTAGCAACCTCCGGCGGCGGATGTATGGAAGAGTTCCCGAAAACAATTGCTACCCCCTTCCCATGGGGGTACTTCAGCATCTGATGTAAAGTGGAAGAGACAACTTTCACTTGGTGCAGTCACGGCCGTCCAAGGAGTAAATTAAAGGTGGCTAGAACATCCAAGACATGAAACTCAATGTCCTGATACGCCAGACCAACCTGAGTTCTAAACCGAACTGTCCCCATCACTTCTCGACTCATATTGTCATAAGCCCTAATCACCTGGGCTGTTGGTGCGAAATCTGCGGGCTTCAACCCGATAGCATAGGCCGTACGCGATGGACACACATTGATTGCAGATCCCGTATCAACCAAGACAACGGGTATCCATTTCTCTTTACACTCCACAGAGATATATAATGGCTTGTTGTGTTCAGAGCCCTCAGGCAGTAATTCTCTGTCTGTGAAGGTTAACGTCGGTGAAGCACCACCTGGGAACACCAGTCCCACCAACTGCTCAGGAGTTGTATCAATAGAAAGCTTAGCCTTGTCCATTGTTGAAAGGACGGCCTGCATTGGCACCCTTAAGGCCATGAGCAGTCCCCAGATAGAGATATCTGCTTGAGTTTTCTTCAGTTGCTTCAGTACAGCTTCCTCCTCTAACAGTTTGTCTTTCTGTTTGTTTGCTTCCTTGTCTTTCCCGGACGTTTCCGGCTGGTCCAAGTGTGGGGGCTTGAAGTATTTCCCACTCCGGGTCATGTGATCGACCTCCTCGGTGCACCAAGTATCATCCGGTTGATTCTACCCCCAGTCTTCATCAGTATGGACAAGATGCAAATCATTGCCTTCCCATCACATCCCCTCGGCAACCGACAGACAACTGTCCGGTTTCACTGTAACTGTTTCTGTGTTCTCAACACATTCTGTTCCTGCAAAATCCTTGGCTTTTCTAGCCCTCTGCTCATTCTCAGTTCTCTCTTGTTCCAACCGCTCAAGCGCGGCTTCCTGTTTCGTGTCAGCTGTACATACACTGCCCAATTTCTAAGCAAAATTCTCAGTACCGGTGCTCTCCAGCAACTGCCCCTTGTTGTCGACCGTTCTGGTCATTGTAGACGTTCCCATTTCCAACTGTCCCTGTTCTAGTTGAGACACCTCAACAACATCTAGCTCATCACTAAGCCATTGTGTATTATCTGTTGATCCATTCAGGTCAAACCAGTTGATGTGCACATCCTCTGGATCCTGTTCATTAAAGAACTGTAGATTAGCGATGTCATCCTCAAGCTTCGCTAAATCATCCAGCCCCTGGCTTGACCTGTCCTCCCGGACCACATTGACCTCTGCCCACTCTCTGGCTGCCCCTAGCGACCCGGTACAAATAATACCACTGGGGTTATGCGATTGCTGGTCTATAGCTCGACCTATATACAATAACACAAATACCCGGGTGTAATGCTTTCCCTACAATTAAGTCCACAGAGCCCTCAGGCATGCCTTCCTCTATCAAGGCCACCACCATGGGTTCGGGTTGTGGTAGAGACGTGCTCATCATGCACAAGTCTGTGCTTTCTGGGATGAACAACACTGGCTTGGGTAGATGGGAGGGAGTGATGTATATGCTGGGGTCGTATGGGACGGCCATTGTTTGGATCAGGTTTACTTGCCTGGGTGGTGGGGGTTGGTTATGTGGTGGGAAGGGATTTGTAGTGACGTTTGGCTTATTAGAAGGCGCTATCACTTTATTGTTGATAAGATCCCAGATCTCATGACAGAGTCTAAAGCACAGGTCGGTGTCATGACCATGCTGCTGATGGACGGCGCAATACTTGGCCGGGTTGTGTGTAGGAGGAAGAGTCTTTGGCAATGGGCATGGTTCGAGGGGCTTTAGATGCCCTTTTCTAATCAAGACCCCCAAGGCTTTGGACAAAGGCATATAAAGTGGGGTGAAAGTCCTTTGGCCCCTGGGTGGGTGCTTTATAGGTTGAGGGGTGGCTCCAGATGTGCCGGTAAAGGGTGTGGCTGTTTTTGGCATGGTGGTGACCACGCCGACGTCAGAAGTCCTTGCAGCTGCAGTGCTACTCGTAGCTGCATTCGAACTGCGTGTAAAGGCCCTCTTGGGTTGCTCCTTTTCATGGTCAATCAGACCTTGCTTCATAGCATCTTCTATCTGTACCCCTATCTCATGCAAGTCAGCAAAGGTGGGAAGGGGTAAGACAATCATCTTCTGCATCAGCTTGGGTTGCAGGTTGTGAATAACCATTCTTATTTGATCCTTTTTGGCTAGCCGAGTTGTCATCATGGAGGCCTTGGCCCTCCACTGAGTGACGAAGTCAGAAAAGCCCTCCTTTGGCTCCTACCAGGTCACCTCGGGATCACGAGTCGTGACCTCAATTTGGGTATTGTAAGAATATTGGGCGACAAAGGCCTCGGCCATCTCTTTCCAACTGCTCTTCACTGAATCCTCCAGTTTAGCATACCAGATAACCGCAATACCCGACAGGGTCTGGCCAAAAAAGGATAGTTTCTGCATTCTAGTCAAGCCCATCGGGCGCAAAATATTTGAAAACAACCTCAGGTGGGCCATGGGATCACCAGAATCGTCTAAACAGTCGATGTGAGGCATTTTAAATCTGTCCGGCAATGTCACCGTTGAATCTGTGTAGCCGTCCTCTATGTTTGGGATCAAGTTAACTCCCTGAGCTCGTTTGAACAACTTCTCGAGCTTAGTTACTTTCAAAGCGGTTGGATCAACCTCAAGTTTGAACGGTGTGTCAATTGGGTAGGCCGGTGCCTTGGAAGTCTAGGGGGGCTGTCCCTGTTGGAATGTCCGTATTCTCCTGGACATTAGCTGTATCCCCGGGTGTTGGAACCCTAGGTAGGGGTGGGTGCGAAGCAGAAGCTTCGGCTTGTTGTGGTTGTTGTTGCTGTTGGAGCTTAGAAATTAGTTCTTCCTACTAGGCTACAACCTCTATTTGACGAGCGGTAACTTCCGTTTGGCGAGCAGTGTCCTGCTGCATGGCCTCGATAGTTTGCTAGAGTTGACGCATCATATCCTCCATATTGTCTGTAAAGTGCTTATCTGTTTGAACAGGTGTATACTCTCCCACTGAGGTAGAAGCGAGAATCTGGGTCCAACTGCGCACAGGTGAAGCAGATAATGACCGCTGAGTCGGTGACTGTTGTATCGGTGATCTATGCTTGACTGCCCTCCGTTTTGTAACCGGAGGTAATAAAGCAAGCACTGGTTGTCCTTCAATAAGATCCTCAGATTAGTGAATCCTCCTAACTCGGGTCTAGAGTACTGGGGGGTATCTGTCTCGTCGGAAGCAATGATGAAATACTACCTTACAAAAAGAAAAATAAAGCAAAAAGAAAACAACAATCAGAAAATGGACAGAATCTCGACTTAGATAAGGACAACACATAGTTGATATCATAAGCTGAACAATCTGTACTCAAACACTGATTTCTGCCCCCAAATTCTCTACCTCAAAACTGATACATACTCAAACACTAATGTCCTCAGGCCGATACCTAGACTTGCAACAGATACATGCATTCCTGTAGAGACACACCCTTAACAACACATATCAAGCAAGTAATAGCCGAAACACCCCTATCGTGGGGTAGGGTTTCCTTGTCTTAGTTTCGTCAGGAACTAGGGTTTCACCACGCACACATGCGGTTTCAAACAATCCTGCATTCGAGTGAGCAACCTGTCCAAGTTTGGAACAGTCTCTAAAGCTTCCGATATGCAACTAGGTCGATTGGTCAAAAAGGGTGCCTTAGCAAGACTACCTAATATACCTCTCGCACCTAACACCGAGAAGTGAAAGGAAGATCAAACGGTACAGCGGTAGTCCAGAACCAAGGTCTGTGTTCCCATCGTGGCAGAGCCTGCAACTGGTCAGCCTTATGGCAAGCTTTTCCAAGCAAGCCTCCGGCAAACTGCTCAGGAATAACAGATAGCAAACACTGTGACTTAGGTGCACCAATGCAAATGCAATGCAAAGAAACACATAAGCGTAAACAAAACAACATAGCATGAGTTCAAGTCAAGTTCTCTAAATCCCCAGCAGAATCGCCAAAAACTGTGGACTCAACTTGCTTCGTGCGCCCCCTTTCAGAGTGGCTCGAATTGGTCCTACAGTTCGGACTCCTGTCACGGTTCTGAATCTAATCTCACAAAGTGCAATATGAGACTGATAAACACCAAAGAGTCCAAATCTGGCAAATCATTTTGGAAAATCGATTTTGAATCAAAAAGCGTCAAACATGGACTGCTTTGCCAAATACAGAGTCGCCACCTAAATATTTTGTTTTTGGAAAATTTAGGAAACCTTGACTCGTGCCAAAGGCCACATGTCCGTCATCACCAAAGTTGCCTCGGCTCGGGAACTTCGGTACGAGAGGGGAAGGTCTTGAAATGAGCACCCCTGCTCGCCCGATCAAAAGATCGGCATCTACTAAGCATGATATGCTGTTTTATAAACACATGTGTTCTTGTCCAGTTATTATCTAACTTTACTATGTGATGTGCACAGCACACAAGTATAGACTAAGTCGCAAGACTTGGAACAAATCAACTCATGTTTGTTTTCGAAAATGGTTTGAAAGTGCCATCATCAAGTGGGCTAAAGCGCAGATTTCCCATCGAACACGGTGGGCTTAAAACATACATTTGATGAATTGTCCCAATTCAAGCAATAAAGCCTTCATCCACAGGCATTCATGCAGTTAAGCAAGTAAGAAAATAGCCTCATGGCAAGCATGCTATCATGGCAACATACACATCTCACGCAGTATGCTAAAGCGTAAAACTTATAGTGTACTCCAAGCCAAAACAAAAAACTAGTTGGAAACAATGCATGATCCTAACTATGTTAGATGCCTAATGCAACACATACAATAATGCAATTAATAGGCTCGGCTATCTAATCATGACATATGATTCAACTTGATAACATGCTTTGAAACACGTATTCAAAGAAGTGTATTGAAATACAATGCAGCTTGAATGATGCGCCAAGCCTCGGTGCATGCAAGACAAATGAATGATGCAAACATGCAAGCATAAGGTATGCTAATCAAAATATGCCCTAAACTAACCATCGTAAGTGGTTAAGCAAAATGGAGAAAGACGTGGTGTTGAAAGACATGCACACACACACGCACCCTTATTACAACATTGCGCTCTCGAGAAGGAGGGTCCGAATAAATAAGCTAAGCTAATCTAAGCTAAGCTAATCGAATTAATCTAATTAAACTAATTAGACTAATTATTACAAAACAAAATAAAGAAGTAGCTAAGATAAGCTACTTTATTATTACAACACTTAACTAATTAGCAAACTAATTAATTAAATTACAAAACCAATGAATACTAACAAGTAAAGCATTAAACTACACTACTTCAGCTCTGCCTCGGGAAGCGGAGGATACATGCATTCGGTTTTCGCCCCGAAAAGCCCACCGGTTTGCTCTTGAGATGCTCTGTTTGCAGGGTGTCTCCAAGAACCTTCTATTGAACCTTACCAAATAACTGATGGGGAGTGCACCAGTGGCCTGCCGACCATGATGACATGCTGCGGGCCCCTGTAGACGTCCCCGAACGTATCTTGGGGAAAGGAGTGTGAGTCCCCCCCCCCCGGTTCTGGTTCGATATTGGGTTACTACAGTTCAAAGGACTCAAAATGTCACGGTTCTAAATCTGAACCAAAGAGTCCAAATCTGGCGAATCGTTTTGAGAAAAACAGATTTTGAAAAGAAGTGCCAAACATGGATTGCTTTGCCAGATACAAAGTCGCCACCTAAATATTTTTTATGGGGGAATTTAGAAAACCCTGACTCGGTGCCAAAGGCTACGTGTCTGTCATCACCAAAGTTGTCTTGGATCGGGAGCTTGGGTACGATCGGGGAAGGTCAGCTATGAGCACCCCCTTTCGCCCGGTCTGAAGACCGGCCTCTACTAACCATGATATCTTATTTTGAAAACCTTATATGTTCTTATTCCGGTTATTAGCCTAGAATTACTACGTTACGCACACAGCAAACAAGTATAGACCAAATCGCCTAAGTTGGAACAAAACATTTTATGTTTATTTTAAAAATGGTTTGCTACTCGCAAGTAGGCTAAAATGCAGGTTTTGCCATGTTCAAGTGGGCTTTTATAAAAGATGGTTTTGCCACTATCTAGTGGGCTTAAAACTCACAGTTTTAATGCATTGTCCCAATTTAGGTAATTCAACCTCCATCCATAGGCATTCAAGCAGTTATATCACATAAGTAGCTAGCCTCATGGTAATCATGCTATTATGGCAACACTCACACACATGCAAGGATGCTAAAGCATAAAAGCTCACCTAGTACTCCAAGCCAAAACAGAAGCTCATTAGAAATCCATGTATGGACCTAAGCATACTGAAATGTCTAATGCAACACATGCAAAGATATAATCTAGGCAGGCTCGGCTATCCTAATCATGGCATGTGAAGTGCTACAAGTAGCACGTATTCAATTTGGAAATTGAAATACAATGCAGTTTGTATGATGTACCGAGTCCGGTGCATGTAAACAAATGCATGGATGCACTCATGCGTTGCATAAGGTATGCTAAAATAAATATGCCCTAATCTACAATCATAAGCAGGTAAATAAAAGGGAAGAAAGAAGTGGGGGTTGGAAGACATACACCGCACTCACCCACACTTATTACAAATTTGCCCTCACTCGGAGGGACCAAATAAATAATATAGTCCAAGAAAAATAAACGAATAAATTATTACAAGACCTCTAATCTAATTAAATTAAATGCAAAGAAGAGATGGCCTGACCTCCCCGGGATCTTGTGAATGATGTATGCTTCAGTCCGACTCGCCCAGAAACCCGCACCATGCCACTGCTGCCTTTGTTTTTATTGCCCTGCCTTTCTGAAAATTACCAAAGTCCCCGAACAGCCTCTATACACACTGAAAAGTACCATCGGCTGGAAGAAATTTCCACCGGCTGTTTAGAGTGATCACCGGCTGCTATAGAGGTTATCGGCCACCAATATAGTGTCGGTCGGCACTCTATATGCCGATCGGCAGAAAATTCCTGCAGGAGACAGTTTTGACAGCAGCAGCAGACAAGCAGTGCATGGCATGAATTTTTAGGCATATATATGCATGGACACGCTCCCTATCATGCAATGGACTCAAGGGAGCATGGCCCTCGACCCCCGGCCATCAATCACGCATTTCAATGCATGATGGCCCAAAAGCCAAGTTAGCAACTTTGATATCAAATGAAATGCAAGCACAAAACACACCAAAGGGCCCCAACCCCTATCATGATTGGTCAAGAGGCAAGGGATGCAAGCTCAATGGAATGCAACCTAGGCATGGCGGCTAAGTATGGGACATGAACATGCAAATGAGCAATGTATGCTAGGCGCGCAACCTAAACATGTAAACAAACATGGCATGCAGCAACATGCAACGATGGACTCAAACTAACATGGGTAGCTCGCAAGCATGCCAAAACCAGCGGCCATTAAATGAAATGAGGTAACCGAAATGCACACAAACATGTCCAATGCATGGATCTATCCTAAGATACAACATGCAACTCTAACAAGGCATGGCAAATGATGAAACATAGCATATAATGGTGGATGTTTCATATCTGAAATGGCATGCCCAATGACTCCAAAATGACTCCAAAGCATGGAAACATTTATGTAATGCATTGTTAAGGACTTAAGCACTAAAGCTAGTGAGATGCAATACACTATAAGCATGCAAAGCGATGCTCGAATGAAGAAGAAAGCCACAAAAAGTCCTCATGCAGCCCAAAATAATGATAAAACATGTATGAAATGTAGCCAAAATAAGCTAGCATGCTTGGCTAAATTAGCATGTGATTTTGACTAGCTAGCATGATTTACATGGCAAGTGTATGATGCAAAGCCCAAACAGGAAAAGTCCCTTCTACAACACTGATGAGGGACCAAAAATATGACTAATCACAGTAGATGACAGCCCCCAAATCAATATGCAAACATGCTCAAAATGCAATGCAAGATTAAGGCCACAAGAGGGCTATAACATGAAGTATACAAAACATGCATCAAATAGCCAAAGACCCTAAATGAAATATGTCCAGGGGGTCAAAATATGACCCCTTCCAGTTCTGATGATGGCCCGAAAACAGAAGCAAGATAGGCTAACAAAGCATGCAAAATTACGGTAAATAGAAGAGATTATGAAGCAAGTGCAAGATAGGGGTCCCAAACAGGGTTGAGCCCTTCTTCAATGTTGAAGAAGGGCTCAAAATGAGCCTACTTAAAGTTTACATTATGCTCAAAAACAGATCACAAATAGGCTAGAAATTTCATGCAAAAATGTGGCATACCAAGGAGTATTGAAGCAAGTGCACTATGGAGGGCTCAAACAGGGTTGAGCCCTTAAACAAACATGAAGAATGGCTCAAAAGAATGCCCATTTCAGTTAGGGTCGGAGCCCAAAACAGTAAGCAAATAGGGTAGAAAAATGTGACAAGAATGTGCTACAAAAGAGGGAAAATGATCTTACCCTTGAAGACTACCCTTTTTGTTGCTTCTTGGCTTGAGTTGTAGCACCTTTGGCTTCTAAAAAACTGCTCCAAGCTGCTGTGATGGAGTAGTGGTGGTGGTGCTATGGATTGGTGAAGAAATGGCCCAAGAACAAGGATATTTGATGGTTGAATGAGAGAGATAGAGGGTTAGATGTATCTAACTCCAGCTGGTTTTTCTAACCTAGCATAAGGAAGAGGAGAGCTTCCTTTATAGAGCCAAAGGAGCAAGACTTCTCTTAGAAGCTTCAAAACCAAGAGCCAAGATCCTCCATACACGTGTATGGAGGATCCAGTCTGCGCCCTCCAGCTGGCACAGCTGGCATCCATTCAATCTGTAGAATACTCCGGATGGTCGTCGGCTAGCAAAAATGGTCGGTCGGCACTCTTTTCTGGCCGGTCGGCACTCTATTTGGCCGGTCGGCAGGAAAAATCTGCTCTGCAGGTCCAACTTCAAACGGGCATAACTTCTTCATATGAACTCATTTTTAGGTCATTCTTGTGTCAAAATTGAAGCCCCGGAAGTAAGATTTCCAATTCCGCAAACCTTGCATTAAAATTCCTTCTGTGGAGAGAGTTATGCTTGTTTTGGTGAAGGCTGCTCAGTTTCGGTCCAACCGGGATGATGCCCAACTTCAACCAATCATATCTCCGCCATCCGGACTCGGGTTTAAGAGATTCTTGTATGAAAAATGAAGCCCCAGAAGTCTTCTTTCCAATGGTGGTAGCCTCATAACTTAACTCCAAGTGTATAGATAAATAAGCTCGATTTAGCGAGGACTGCTCATCCCTCTCTTAGCGATTCTTGCCTATCTTCTTCTCCAACTTGGTTTCTCCCCTCTTCTCCTCTTTTCTTCAACTTCAAACCCCTAAGTAAGGTGTTTTGAAAGATTTTTCAAATATTTCATCTCTCTTTCATTCATCTCCACTTTGTCCTTGCTCGGTTTAAAAGCATAACATTTACCGAAATCTTGCGAGCCGAACATCGTGGGAATTTTATTTCAAAAAAAATGTTTTGAAAGAGAGGTTTTTAAAGTGTAAAAACCATCCAAAATAATTGTGGTCCAAAACGGGGTGTGAAGTTGAGATTTGCCTCTCTCCTTGCCGAAGAAATTGAACATGTGCCCTGCACGTCTCTCAACACCGAGCAAACCATCAGTAATGCCCAAGTCTTGAGGGCGGTCAAAAATGGGGTGTCTACAGCCCCCTGCCGGCCAAGAGTGGGATATGTCGGCCCACAATGAAGCACTGCCGGCCACTGGTGTGCTGAGTCACCAAACACTGCAACAGAGCACAACAGAGGAAAATGAAGGGTTTCCAAGGGTATGTGTGTACCATACCCCTCCTTATCATCTCAAATTATCAAAGGAGTGGCATTATTGGATCCAAAACCATCAACCAAGCATTTTCAATGCATGATGGCCAAAGATCCAACTTGTACACATTCAATAAAGGCACAACAAACAAGACTCTAGGACCACTACCTTATCATGGATGATCAAAGGCAATGGAGACAAAGGAAGATTGGCTCATTTCATCACTTTAAGTATGAAATGGACCAATCTACCTTGTGTTCAATATAACATCCGATTGAACACAATGCAATGCAAACAAAATGCTTATCTTGGTCATGTTTTACTTGTCCAATTCTCGTTTACACATTTTACCTTACCAAGTCATTCTTTCACAGCTTAAGTCCAAGGTGAAAGTCCTCTAATGAGAGAGAGATCAACCAAAAGATGGCTTAAGACATGAGAGAGATCATGCCTTTGACTAGTAGAAACCCTCAAAAGCGGATTAAAGCCATTGAGCACAAGCCTCAATCTCAAGCTTAAACACAACTTTAAGGCTAACCAACCCTCAAAACAAATAAAAAGATGAAGAAATGAGGGAGGTTGCAGAATTTCAGTGCTGGAATGGCATGAAGAATAGAACTATAACATGCAAACAACTCATGTACAACATGTTAAGAAGCTTAAGCATTAAAGCTAGTGAAGAGCACTACACTAGATGCATGCAATATCAAGTACAAATGATCAAACCAGCTCTGGACAAAGCTTAAACAAGTCAAAACAGAGGCCAAAACATGCTGAGATGATAGCATGAAAAGCAAGAAAAACATGCTCATGTAATGGCTCCTAAATAAGGCTCAAAGCACAACTCTCGAAAGCAATGAAAGAGTGAAATATGTGAGAGTGTGACTAAGCTATATGCACTGAAATTACATGTTAAATGATGCCAAAATATGCAATCAACACATGCACAACATGTTAGAGGCCTTAACTCACAATGCTAGTAAAGCCATTTACACTATAGCTATGCATAACAAGTCTCATATGACCAAGACCACTCAAAATAGAGTTAAAGCATGCTAAATCAGTGGTAAAAACATGCTGGAATCAAACTAACACAAACTAGAATGATAGGCCAAATCATCAAGTATGCTAGGCTAGTAAGCATGATTGCACTACAACTACAAGAACCAAGCAAGAAGTGAGCCAATCAACTAGAAACAGAGTTGAAGCATGTCAAAACAAAGCCAAAAACATGCTTGAACTAAGCTACAAAAGGGTAGAAAAGCATGCTCAACTATTAGGCCATCTACACATACAACCAAAATACAAGGAGGGGAGGCCACCCCCTCCTATCTTAGACCTCTATACAAACTTTTTTCCACTGAAATTTCTTTGAGTTTCAGTGGTTAAAAGGCCAAGAAAAAGGTATTTCAAAAGCTTTGAAAGATGGCTCAAAAGGCTTTATAAGCCAAAGAGCAAAGGGAGGAAGCCACCTCCTAACCACACAAGGCTTAAACCACCATTTTAAAACCTTAAAAATAGATTTTTTTAGAGGTTAAAACCAGCTTCAAAGTAGCATACAAAGGTGGACAAACAATGAAGTAAAACAAGGCTTTAAAGAGGTAAGTTCTTACCCTTGAAGCACAGCAACAAAACAGCAAGAATTCTGAGCTAAAACCACTCTAAGAAGCTCAAGCAAGGCCTCCAAGAACTTCAAATGAGCATAACTGTCCCGTTTGAACTTCATTTTGGGTCGTTCTTATATCTAAATCAAAGCCTTGGAAACAAGCTTTCTAAAGGTTCTAGCCTCACATCTGGATTCAAAGTGTAGAGAGAGAAAAAAGGTAAAAAAGTGAAAACTGCTTATGGGACAATTATCCAAATCAATAGTTTTTGTTCAATCCTACTTTACCATTATGATACCACCCCAATTAATACTCTAAAATCAATCAAAGAGGCTATAATTACAATAATAAGAGAGTCAAGAGCAATCCCACTAGTCCAAGGAGTAAGAAGTGTTACATTCTTCATCTTCTTCACTCAATTTTGTCATCTTTATCTTCTTTAGATTATGATTTTGTTAAACTTCTGAGATGAAAAAGATGAACCCAGATAATGAAGATTCGAATGAACCTTGTTGGATTGAATGAACTCCTACCCCTTTTTGGCATTTAATGGATTCGAACGAACTCTAACCAAACACACATAATCATTAAAAGAGAGTGATGGACAAGCCTGATAGAGAGAAAGAGAGAGCTAAGCTGAGAGAGAGAGAGAGAGAGAGAGAGAACTTCGAAGTCTCTGGAATTTCTAGAAAGAGAGAAAGACAGAATTGAGATGAAAGAGAGACATGTGAATGAATGGCTGTGATTTTTTTAATATAGGTAGTATCTTTTTAAAATTTTAATATAGACTGTATTTTTTTTGAAGAAATTACATGTGAGTGGATTAATAAAAAAATTATAATTTTATTTTTTAATATTTGTGAAGTTTACATTAATTTGAAAATATTTTTTCAAACATCCACATAAATGAAATTTTTCCTTTTTTTTTTCTTCCCAATTTTGTAGTGGTATGTTAACGATGGATGAATTAGAAGAATGTTTTTTTTCTTTTCAATTTTTTCTTTTTTTGATTTGTTTAATCATGTAGAATGTAAATATATATTTATATATATATTTGAATTTTTTTTTAAAAAAAAAGATCACAAAAAATGAAAAAAATTAACAAAAAAATCACTCAAAAAATTAAATCCAAACACCACCTAAAAAAACAAAAGAGGAAAACTTAGTTGGTATTTTTCCAAAATGACATGTGATTATTATAGCTCCATTACTATAATTTGGCATTTTACTACTATAACATGCCAAATTATAGTTTTAAAAAATGGCAATAGCAATTGGAAATGTTCTAACATACCAAATTATAGCATTGACAATACTATTTGGACATGCATTATTGGAGATGCTCTAAGCAAACAAGTGAAATCCACAAAAACACACCTTGTTTGATGCACCAAATGCATTGGAAAAAAAAATATTCTATGGTTTGGTACCTGTTGGCTTATTTTTCCTATGAAGGAAAATATCATAAATGTGAGCGTGCCAGCAAGGATTTAAAAATCCTTACAAATTAAATTCAAGCCAATTATCAAGCGATTGTGTTGACGGTTCTTTTGCCTTAATGAACAGGACTTCAAAATTGAGGGAGATGGAGAAAGACAATTGAGTGAACAATAGGGGTGAATGAGTGAACAATCAAAATAACAATTAATTACCTCTACTCCTATGATTTGAAAAGGAAGTGCATAAAATTACCTTTACTCCTATGCTTCGAAAAGGTAGGGTTGAATGTCTCGAATTATAAATATACCTTGAAGGGATATTACATATGTGCTTCGAATCGGTATCAATCCTTTGAAGGAAATTAAACAATTTTGTTTTACTCGTACTTCAAACACTTAGAAAACTTGAAACCTTTTGAAGTAGGTTGATATTGCTTACACTTAGAATCATCTAGAACCTCATATTTTCATGATTCATGTTAAAAAGCTATTGCACATGCTAGCTATTATGAACTAATAACAAGCTTTGAAGGTGGTATAGAGGACCAAAAATCACCCTTTTATGGTCAAAGTGTTTATAAATTACCAAATTCATCATTCGGAGGTCTTGTGGCAAAGCTTCGAATGATCAAAATCACCCTTGAAGGTTGAAAATATTGATATAGGACGAACGTCATCTTTTGAAGATACTTACGACGAAGTTTCAAGGGGCCAAAACCTTCATTCGAAGGTCAAGAGTGATGCTAGAGGAACGAACTTTGTTTCGAAAATGTCACCACACTATGATAACCCTGTTCTGTATTATGCTAATTGGTCCTCATTGTGAATATGATTGTGTATTTTGAATATGATTACGTGTTTAGCATGATTCTGTGTGTCAATTATGTGAATATATGTGGTTTTGAATTTCTATCTGTTCACCGTAGGAATATCTGTTTGATTATCTGCTTTGGGAATTAAATTGAAGGCCTTATCGGTCACCGAAACCGTAATTAGACACGCCATTGTGATTGGCATAATTTTTAGAGCCTACGGTGAAGTTTAATTGAAAATTGATTCAGATCAAATTAAATTGATTTAATTTGTGAATTAGTGCTCTATTATTTGATATTAAAATAATATCACAAGAGGGGCTTTTAATATGGGCACTACACAATCAATTTCTCCCTTTTTGCTTCACTTGGCTGATGATAAACTCTAAGGAAAAGGAGAGGGTCGGCTAGAGAGAGAAAGGGAGAAGGAAATTGGGGTTTTGGTCTCACAGCTTGGTGATCTTGAAGATTATTCAAGAATTTGCTATTGATTGGAAAAATTGAGCCTCTAGGTAAGCAATTGATTCTTGAATTCATTAGTGTAATGTGTAATCTTGTGTGTTCAAAGTTGATTAGTGGTCAAGAGCAAGAATTGAAATGAAATTGAGTTGATCATGTTGAATTGAAGGTCAATGTTTGCATGCATGTATGTACTTGCTTTGAATTTGCATATTTGAGCACCAAATGCATGATCTATGTGAGTTTTTAGTTGAAGATCATGTTCTTGACCATCTCTTCATCATATAAATTGAGAATGAGAATAATATACCACATGCATGTGCAAATTATAAGGGGTGTAAGTGTTGAATGCATGAAATTGTTATATTGGTAATGAGTTTGGTGGGAAAATGAGCCATGCATGTGTTTGAGTCATGAAATTGAGCTCCATATCGATATATTTTAGTGTTGGTACCTTGTTAGTACAAGTATATGTGAAATTGGAGCCATATTATGCAAGGAATGTGGTTGGAATGTTGAATTGGAGCTCAAGAACATTGCTGGAAAATCCATAAATCTTAATGCCCGCTCGAGCGGGGGATCCGTCGCTCGAGCATGGAACACGGGCTCCCAGTATTTTTCTGCAGACATGACTCCCGCTCGAGCAGGGGAAGTTCACGCTCGAGCGAGGAGCCATGTAGAGAGGCCTTCCGCTCGATCGCCAGAATGCACGCTCGAGCGTAAATTCGACATAACCAGCACTTTTGCAGGCCTTAAGGGTCCACTCGAGCGGGGAAGTCCACGCTCGAGCGGGGGATCCTCTTTTCTGAAATTTTGAAAATGCATTACGTGTTCTGTTTTCCGTTCCCTTTCACTTCTAAGCACTCTTAAGCATGCATTGAGCATTGTAAATGAGTTAAAGAGATAAGAATGAAGCCTAAAGAGGAAAATGTGAATTAAGGAACGGATTAAATTGCTTGTGACCCTTTTGTGTTCATGAAATGTGTAGGGTCGAGCTCCAGGGCAAACCAACCAACCGATCACTGTGAGTAATATCAATATTTGAAACTTGTCGTTTGTCTAATTGCTTATTTCCGTATAAGCCTTATGAGTTTGCCAGTATGAATTATAGACAAATGTTTGATATGAATAAAAGAATGGGCCAGAGGCCGTTTTGACATGAACGAATGAGCCAAAGGCCGTTTTGACAAGAATGAATGGGCCGGAGGCCGTTTTGACAAAAATGAATGGGCCGGAGGCCGTTTTGACACGAATGAATGGGCCAAAGGCCATTTTGACATGAATGAATGGGCCAAAGGCCGTTTTGACATGAATGAATGGGCCGAAGGCCATTTTGATGTAAATGAATGGGCCGGAGGCCGTTTTGACGTGAATGAATAGGCCGGAGGCCGTTTTAACGTGAATGAATGGGCCGGAGGCCGTTTTGACATGAATGAATGGACCAAAGGCTGTTTTGACATGAATGAATGGGCCAAAGGCCAGTTCGTCATCTGAATGGGCCAAAGGCCGTTTCGACACAAATGAAAGTTTAAATGGGCCAAAGGCAAGTTTGTTCGGAACCGCAGTCACTTGACCCAAATTATGTATATATGTTAAATAGAAATAAGAATTGGGCCCAAGGCCGTTTGAAGTATGTTGTTCTACATATCGTTTTTATCTTCTTATCTGATATTATTCACTGGGCTATCGCTCACGCTCATTCATGTGTTTGTAGGTGAGCCAAGAGAGGTCCAGACCCAGCTCCAGTGAAGTTTGTGTGGAACAACCGAGTTTTGGAGAGTCAGCCCTAGTGTCCCACGCACGAGACTTGTCTTCGCCTTTCTATTATGCTGTGTTATTTTTGTCATGTTGGCGAGGACTTTGTATATGTCTGTATATAGTTTTCATGGGTTGACTTAGTTTTTGGATGATTCTATTTGTACAAAACTTATGCTACTGTATTTCTGTTGTGAGTTATTAATGTATATATGTTTGGTCGTTCGGATGTGCCATGTAAGCACAGCTCTATGGACAAAGTTTTGAACTGCTTCCGTTTGGCCCCCATTAACTCTGTTAAAATACATTTGTTTTTGTTTGAGGCCGTAGGTAATCTCATGATTACTGGCCGGTTATGTCCTTAACCCACGGGGGCGGGTTCGGGTCATGACAGGAGTGGTATCAGAGCACGAGTTAATAACTCACACACTTGTCCAAAAGTGCAGTAAGTGTCTAGAAAAGATCTAAGATGCATTTATGTGATAAGTATGAATTTGGAAGCATTGAGTATATGCTTAAATGTTTTGATGTGAACAACTTTGTGTTATAAGTTATGAATTGCTTGCATTGCAAATTATTTGAATACGTATGCTCTTTAATATATGCATACTTGTAAATCTTTTGTATGAAGTATAATGTAAGTTTAATCAGATGGTGAGAACAAGAGGTGATGAGTTAGAGGAATCCTCTACTGCCAGAATGGACAGAATGGAAAGACTGATACAAGAAATGGCAGAAGCTTTGAGACAGCAACAAGAGTGGCAACAACAGTGGCAGCAACCACACCCGCCACCTCCACCTCCGGCACCACCCAGGCCAGATAATCAGAATGATGATCGGATAATAGCTCTCACCAAAGAATTCAAGAAAATGAAACCACCACAGTTCCATGGTGGATTAGATCCGTTGAAAGCCGAAGCTTGGGTATTCGGCATCGAAAAATTGTTTGAAGTGTTCCCGTGCTCGGAGACACAGAAAGTGCTTCTAGCCACCTTTATGCTAGAAGACGAGGCAAGAAGATGGTAGATGTTAATGCGAGAAAATTATAAAGATGTTGACTGGGTGAAATTTTTGAAGATTTTCTATGACAAGTACTTCCCGCAATGTGTTCGGGATAGGAAAGTAGTAGAGTTCATGGAACTTAGGCAAGACAGCATGGCTGTAGCCGAGTATGAGGCTAATTCACTGAATTGGCCAGGTTTGCACCACACGTGATTGACACTGACTATAAGAAGGCGAGACATTTTGAAGGTGGGCTTCGAAGTGATATTTTAGAAAGAGTGAATTTTTGAAGCTAGAAACCTATATTGGGGTGCTAGACAGGGCCATCATATCAGAGGCTAACATAGCTAGACAGGATAAGCCAACGACAGAATGGAAAGGCAACAAAAGGCAAGGCTTCTTTTCAAAGAAGAAATTTCTAAAAAAGCAAAACATGGGCTCCTCAAATACTTCGAATTCTTCCCGTGACACAGTTCTCATGTGCAATATTTGTAGCAAAAGGCACCGTGGGGTCTGTTACCATGCATTAGAAGCCTGTTTCAAATGTGGGAAACAAGGGCATATGGCCCGAGACTGTAATCAGAATGGTGGAAAGATAGCTGCTAGTTCCACTGCATCAATCCCAAAATCGGGAAATACTTTGAGATCCGCTACTACCGGGGATACCGTGAGACAGGGGAGAGTTTTTGCGCTTGTTCCGGGCGATACGCGGAATGCCAACACAGTTGTCTCAAGTACTATTTCTATATGTAATCAGGATGCTTTTGTGTTAATTGACTCCGGATCCACACACTCTTTTGTGACATGTGCATTTGCATCTAGACTGAATAGGCCTGTAGAATTACTACCATATCTGCTATGTGTATCTGCTCCATCTGGGGAATCTATATTGTGTGAATCTATATACCGGTTTTGCAATATGCGTGTTGAAGATGCTATCCTATATGTAGATTTGCTACCCTTAAACTTTAGGCATTTCAATGTGATTTTGGGCATGGATTGGCTGACCAAGTATTGTGCCACCGTTGACTATGTGACAAAACGAGTTGTATTTAAACCACCAGAACATAAAGAGATTGTGTTTGTGGGTAATGGGGTAGTGGCTCCACCTTATTTGATATATGCAATGAAAGCATGTAAACTGATCAGGAAGGGAGGCGAGGGTTATTTGTGCTATGTGTTGTCTGAACAATCTGTGAATGTTGAATTGAATGATATCCCTATTGTTAGAGAATTTCCAGATGTGTTTCCAAATGAATTACCAGGGGAATTGGTGGACAGGGAGATAAAGTTTACAATTGAGACTATGCCAGGCACCCAACCTATTTCTAAAGCTCCCTACAGAATGGCTACTACTGAAATGAAAGAGTTAAAAGAACAATTGCAAGACTTGCTTAACAAAGCGTTTATCCAACCTAGCACTTCGCCATTGGGTGCGCCTGTACTGTTTGTGAAAAAGAAAGATGGAACCCTACGCTTGTGTATCGATTATCGGGAATTGAACAAGGTAACAATAAAGAACAAATATCCCCTACCCCGTATTGATGATTTGTTTGACCAGTTGCAGGGATCACAAGTGTTTTCCAAGATTGATTTGAGATCAGGGTACCATCAGTTGAAAGTAAAGGCAGAGGATGTTGAGAAAACCGCATTTAGAATGAGGTATGGTCATTTTGAGTTCCTTGTTATGCCATTTGGAGTGACTAATGCTCCGGCAGCATTTCTAGACCTAATGAACCGAATTTTTAAAACCTACCTTGACGAATTTGTTGTGGTTTTTATTGACGACATTTTGATATATTCTAAAGACTTGAACATGAATATCATTTGAGAACTGTCCTACAAATACTTCGGGAAAGGAAATTATTTGCTAAACTAAAGAAATGTGAGTTTTGGTTAGATGAAGTTGTTTTCTTAGGGCATGTGATCAACAGGGAAGGAATTTTGGTGGACCCACAGAAAATAGAAGCAATTGTGAATTGGCCTACACCGACTAATGTGACAGAAGTCCGCAGCTTCATGGGCTTAGCAGGGTATTACAGGAGGTTTGTGAAAGATATTTCAAAAATAGTTGTACCTCTTATCCAGTTGACATGCAACGGGCAACCATTTGAATGGAATGACGAAAGGGAATCTGCCTATCATGAATTGAAGACAAGATTGACCGCTGCACCATTTTTGACACTACCATCAAGTATGGAGAATTTTGTAATTTTCAGTAACACATCTTATAAAGGTTTGGGTTGTGTATTAATGCAGAACGGAAAGGTTATTGCTTATGCCTCTCGACAGTTGAGACTGCATGAGAAAAACTACCCAACACATGGCCTAGAATTCGCCGCTGTTGTTTTTGCCTTGAAAATCTGGCGGCATTATTTGTATGGGGCAAAGTGTGAAGTCTACACGGATCACAAAAGTCTGAAATACTTCTTCACGTAGAAGGAGTTGAATATGCGTCAGAGGAGATGGCTGGAATTGATAAAGGATTATGATTTAGAAATTCAGTATCACCCCGGGAAAGCTAATACAATTGTTGATGCCTTGAGTAGAAAATCAACAGGGAATATGGCTTGTTTGCTTACTGAACAGAAAGAAATCTTGCAAGATTTTGAGAAATCTGAAATTGAAGTGGTAATATGTGAACAAGGCGGATTGGTAGCCGCTATTACAGCCGAGCCGGCAGTCATTAATGAAATCAAACAGAAACAGAAAGAGGATGAATTCCTCAAGAAGGTGATTGATGAATTTGGGACAAGTCCAAAAGAAGAGTTTAGTATTGAAAATGAAGTGTTGAAATTTCAAAACCAAATGTGTGTCCCAGACATTCTGGAACTAAAGAAGAGGGTTTTAGAGGAAGCCCATAAATCAGTGTTTGCTATGCATCCGGGTAACAATAAAATGTATCGGGATTTGAAACAAACCTACTGGTGGCCTAAAATGAAGAAAGAAATTGCAGAATATGTGTCAAAGTGTCTTCAGTGTCAGCAAGTTAAGGCTGAACACCAGAAACCAGGTAGTCTACTTCAACCTCTCTCCATTCCTAAATGGAAGTGGGAACATGTGACTATGGATTTCGTTGTTGGCCTACCTCAGACTTCTCGAGGTATGGATTCTATTTGGGTTATAGTTGATAGGCTGACTAAATCTGCACATTTTCTGCCTATCAAGACTATATTTAATGCTTATAGATTGGCTACTATTTATGTTGATGAGATTGTCCGTTTACACGGAGTTCCGGTATCTATTATGTCGGATAGAGATCCGAAATTTGTATCTAGGTTGTGGAAAAGTTTGCAGGAAGCTATAGGGACAGAACTGAGATTTAGTACTGCATTCCACCCACAGACAGATGGGCAATCAGAACGAACAATACAGACTTTGGAAGATATGCTTCGGATGTGTGCTTTAGATTTTCAGGGGAGTTGGGAAGACTATTTGCCACTTGCGGAATTTGCTTATAATAACAGCTTCCACTCCAGCATCGGTATGGCACCATACGAGGCTTTGTATGGTAGAAGGTGTAGATCACCAAATTGTTGGACAGAAGTCGGGGATAGAGCTTTACTTGGGCCTGAAATTGTGCAAGATACTTCTGAGAAAATCAAAACTATTCGGTAAAGGCTCAAAACAGCTCAAGACCAACAAAAGAACTATGCAGACGTTCGAAGAAGACCTCTTGAGTATGAGGTCGGTGACCATGTGTTCATTCACGTGTCCCCAATGAAAGGCCATGTCAGGTTTGGAAAGAAGGGCAAGTTGTCGCCCCATTACATCGGGCCGTTTTAGATTTTGGAAAGGCTTGGTCCAGTTGCCTATAGAATTGTTTTGCCACCGGGATTCGAACAAATCCATAATGTATTTCATGTGTTGATGTTAAGGGGTTACCTTCAAGACCCGTTCCATGTGATTGATTATCACCAGGTAGCTATTGATGAAAATATGGAATACGCCGAATGGCCGGAACGAATTGTTGACCGGCAAATGAAGTAATTGAGAAGCAAGTCCATCCCAATGGTAAAAGTGGAATGGAAGGAACACTATGGGATGGATGCTACATGGGAAAAACAGGAGGAAATGCGACTACGCTATCCACATTTGTTTCCCGACGAAGGTAAAATAAGTTTAGAGGACCAAACTTCCTAAAAGGGGGAAGACTGTGATAACCCTGTTCTGTATTATGCTAACTGGTCCTCATTATGAATGTGATTGTGTATTTTGAATATGATTACGTGTTTAGCATGATTCTGTGTGTCAATTATGTGAATATATGTGGTTTTGAATTTCTATTTGTTCACCGTAGGAATATCTGTTTGATTATCTGCTTTGGGAATTAAATTGAAGGCCTTATCAGCCACCGAAATCATAATTGGACACGCCATTGTGATTGGCATAATTTTTAGAGCCTACGGTGAAGTTTAATTGAAAATTGATTCAGATCAAATTAAATTGATTTAATTAGTGAATTAGTGCTCTATTATTTGATATTAAAATAATATCACAAGAGGGGCTTTTAATATGGGCACTACACAATCAATTTCTCCCTTTTTGCTTCACTTGGCTGATGATAAACTCTAAGGAAAAGGAGAGGGTTGGCTAGAGAGAAAAAAGGAGAAGGAAATTGGGGTTTTGGTCTCAAAGCTTGGTGATCTTGAAGATTATTCAAGAATTTGCTTTTGATTGGAAAAATTGAGCCTCTAGGTAAGCAATTGATTCTTGAATTCATGAGTGTAATGTGTAATCTTGTGTGTTCAAAGTTGATTAGTGGTCAAGAGCAAGAATTGAAATGAAATTGAGTTGATCATGTTGAATTGAAGGTTAATGTTTGCATGCATGTATGTACTTGCTTTGAATTTGCATATTTGAGCACCAAATGCATGATCTATGTGAGTTTTTAGTTGAAGATCATGTTATTGACCATCTCTTCATCATATAAGTTGAGAATGAGAATAATATACCACATGCATGTGCAAATTATAAGGGGTGTAAGTGTTGAATGCATGAAATTGTTATATTGGTAATGAGTTTGGTTGGAAAATGAGCCATGCATGTGTTTGAGTCATGAAATTGAGCTCCATGTTCATATGTTTTAGTGTTGGTACCATGTTAGTACAAGTATATGTGAAATAGGAGCCATATTATGCAAGGAATGTGGTTGGAATGTCGAATTGGAGCTCAAGAACATTGCTGGAAAATCCATAAATCTTAATGTCCGCTCGAGCGGGGGATCCGCCACTCGAGTGTGGAATACGGGCTCCCAGTATTTTTCTGCAGACATGACTCCCGCTCGAGCGGAGGAAGTTCACGCTCGAGCGGGGAGCCATGTAGAGAGGCCTTCCGCTCGATCGCCAGAATGCACGCTCGAGCGTAAATTCGACATAACCAGCACTTTTGCAGGCCTTAAGGGTCTGCTCAAGCGGGGGATCCTGTTTTCTGAAATTTTGAAAACGCATTATGTGTTCTGTTTTCCGTTCCCTTTCACTTCTAAGCACTCTTAAGCATGCATTGAGCATTGTAAATGAGTTAAAGAGATAAGAATGAAGCCTAAAGAGGAATATGTGAATTAAGGAACGGATTAAATTGCTTGTGACCCTTTTGTGTTCATGAAATGTGTAGGGTCGAGCTCCAAGGGAAACCAACCAACCGATCACTGTGAGTAATATCGATATTTGAAACTTGTCGTTTGTCCAATTGCTTATTTCCTTATAAGCCTTACGAGTTTGCCAGTTTGAATTATGGACAAATGTTTGATATGAATAAAAGAATGGGCCAGAGGCCGTTTTGACATAAACGAATGGGCCAAAGGCCGTTTTGACAAGAATGAATGGGCCGAAGGCCATTTTGACAAGAATGAATGGGTCGGAGGCCGTTTTGGCATGAATGAATGGGCCAAAGGCCGTTTTGACATAAATGAATGGGCCAAAGGCCATTTTGACGTGAATGAATGGGCCGGAGGCCGGTTTGGCATGAATGAATGGGCCAAAGGCCGTTTTAACGTGAATAAAGCCATTTTGACATGAATGAATGGGCCGGAGGCCATTTTGACATTAATGAATGGGCCAAAGGCCGTTTTGACATGAATGAATGGGCCAAAGGCCAGTTCATCATCTGAATGGGCCAAAGGCCGTTTCGACACAAATGAAAGTTTAAATGGGCCAAAGGCCAGTTTGTTCGGAACCGCAATCACTTGACCCAAATTATGTATATATGTTAAATAGAAATAAGAATTGGGCCCAAGGTCGTTTGAAGTATGTTGTTCTACATATCATTTGTATCTTCTTATTTGATATTATTCACTGGGCTATCGCTTACGCTCATTCATGTGTTTGTAGGTGAGCCAAGAGAGGTCCAGACCCAGCCCCAATGAAATCTGTGTGGAACAACCGAGTTTTGGAGAGTCAGCCCTAGTGTCTCACGCACGTGACTTGTCTTCGCCTTTCTGTTGTGCTATGTTATTTTTGTCATGTTGGCGAGGACTTTGCATATGTCTGTATATAATTTTCATGGGTTGACTTAGTTTTTGGATGATCCTGTTTGTACAGAACTTATGCTACTGTATTTCTGTTGTGAGTTATTAATGTATATATGTTTGGTCGTTCGGATGTGCCATGTAAGCACAGCTCTGTGGACAAAGTTTTGAACTGCTTCCGTTTGGCCCCCATTAACTCTGTTAAAATACATTTGTTTTGGTTTGAGGCCGTAGGTAATCTCATGATTATTGGCCGGTTATGTCCTTAACCCACGGGGACGGGTTCAAGTCATGACACCACACACTTTAACAAAAGCTTCGAGCGAGATCTTAAAGCTTCAAATGTGGATTTTCGAAGCCAACATGTGTTCTTCAAGGATGTTATGCATCATATGTCATGGAACTTTATGCTTGCATGCAACCCCCAAATAACATCATACATTCACAAATTCATTATAGGCCAAGTTAGGAACACTTAGCCAATCTATTTGACATAAACATATGTCTAGGAATATAGACATGTGACCTTCAAAGTGTAAACCACAAACAATTCTGCATGTAAAAATAAATTTTTAGGTGGCCACTATTAGTAATGGACCAATATCATGCTCGGAAGTGTCAATAACATATGAAAATCATGCTTTGAAGAAGTCAATAGTGGGCCAAAATCATGTTTCAAAGGCACTCATGGACTATGAAGCTTCAAAGCTATTTTCAGGCCATATAAGGAGACTAAAATACCAAAAAATGTGGTTTCAAAAAAAAAAAAAAAAAAACATTAATATTGACATTGATTAGTAAATAACTTCGAAATATATAATGGTGTGGTAATGAAGTATGCCAATACGTATGGCACGTGACTAGTATTCGAAGGTATTTATTTTTTTATTTTTTATCAAACCTGTAATTGTTTTTTTTTTTTCATAATAATTGAGTAAATACTTAAAGACCAAATCATCTTGAAATATAAAATACCAAACAAACTGACTTTGTGAATTTTACAAAAAAGTTCTTTTGCTTGATATGAGTAACAAAACAAACTTGCTTAAAATACCATTATAACACCAACAAAGTAGTTTGAACCACATATTCGGCCATTTAACATAATGATCATGTAATAAGTAGCTACCACACTAGAACATTCTCTCATCTTACAATATGCTTCTAAATTTCAAAGAGACAAACCAAAATTAGGCAATTTTAAACAACCAATTGCCTATATATACATGTACGTATTTTTTTTCCAAAGTAATCTTACTTCATGATATTATTTGAAGCTTTATAAAGCTTCAAAAGTGAAATAATCAACCTTCGAAACAACTCTTGATGCTTCGAATGTATTTTCAATACTTTGATTATGTATATATAAGTCACCAGACGTTCACAATTTTGTCAGTTGAATGTAAGAGCCATTATTCGACTACAACCGAAGCACACATACTGTCATTATTTTGTGCCTTTAAAAAAAAAAACAATTGGTCATCTATTTGAAAAGATAATCCATTCTTAACCACTGATTTAAATGCATAGGCTTTTACTAGCCAAGTTCAACGTTTCAAACAGCTAAGTTGTTCTTTAGTGCATCAAACTCATTCAAAACAATGCTTAAAGATGATTGTTTTGTTAGTCATTTCATCAAAATTGATGTGAACCACAAATCCAAAAAGGATTTTGAACATCAAGAACCATAGTACAAGATGGCCTTCAAAATTCAAACAACTTGACATTTTGAATAATTTCAAAATGTGATGACCGGATATGTAACCGTCTTGTTCCTCTTATGTTGTGTTGGGATTACTCGTGTTAGAGTGTTGGGGATTAATTTGAGGCCATGTCGACCGTTTGGGTTTGTCATTTTTGAAAACTTTTCTCAAAATTCTCGTCCTTATTTTTATTACAAAGTCTAGTTTCACTTGTTTCGGAAGGTGCGAGGCTAGAGCCAGGGTGTCAAGGGTCAAGCTGGTGAAATTTTTGGCTGGGAGGCAGAGCCGCATATGGGGGCTTGGGCCGCATGTACGGGAAGTAAGGTCGCACGTGTAAAAAGTAGGGGTTGCCAAGGTGCAACACTGAGATAATTGCATGTAAAATTGCAGGTGCGGAGAAGAAGGGCTGCACGTGCGGGGGTGGAGGGCGCACGTGCAGTGAAAGCGTGTCGTACGTGCGGGGAAAGGCCCCGTACGTGTAGGAAAACGCTGAGTCCGAAAATCTGCCATTTTCTTTCTTCTTAGGCTGAGTGTATCCCACTTTTTACACATCACTCTCTCTCTAAAAATATCTTGTCCTCTTCCGTCTCTCTAAAAACCTCCACCAAACACCATAAACTCTTGATTTCTTCCAATCCATTGGAGTTGTGACCCAACATCTTTCATTAATTTTGGAGAGCTAACCGAGAGCTTTGTTTTGTGTGGTGGAGATTGGATTTCAACACTGTCAAATTTGGGGGTTTCTCATCTTTTCTTCTTCAAAACTTGAGGTAGGAATTTTCTTAGAGTTATATATATATATATATATATTTGCAAGATTATGTTGATTTTGGGAATTCTCTTTGGCGGTATTAAAATTTGATTTTTAGCAAAAGACTGTTGATGATTTTAAAAGTGGGTTTACACTTTGTTTTCAAAACATTTCTTGAGAGTTTGAACTACATTGTTGAGTAAAAATGTTTCGGAGTGATTCTTTCAAAAAGATGAGGAAATGTCTAGTTTTGGTGAAAACCTAGAAATTTGAGAATTTTGGAAAAGATGTTGAGAACTCATGGGTTTTTACTTATTATAGTGTTAAAATGAATGAATGATTGGGAATTTCATATTGTTGTATATAAATGAGAAATTCCATGGAAGATGAGAAATAGTTGGTTTTGAAGTTTATTGTTCAAAAATGTGGGCATAGTCATGAAATGACTAAATTGTTGAGAATGCATGAAATATAGAAATGTTTCTACTCTTGTGATAGATATAAATGAATATATGTTTATCTAGTGAAATTACATTGGAAAGAGAAATGAGAATTTTGATCACAATGGAAGAATTGTGTGGGAGAATTGAAAATGGAAGAATATTATAATGCATTGATATATGTTGCATTAGCATTTCAATTCATTTGGTTGTTACGAATTTTGAATTAAGATTTGAAAACTTTTGCATTGAGAAAGGAAATATTTGTGAAACAAGATCTCATTGATTTGTTTTGGGGTAAATACGTTGATAAGTCCTGATAGGGGGTGTAGATGGAATTGACTAAGTTGGCCTGAGTGTTCAGGGTGAAAGACTGAAAACACGTGCGGAGGAGGAACCACGTGTCTTCTAGTTAGCTACCGGTAAAGTGGGATTTGATAATGGCAGTTATGCCTACTTACAGACACCAACCTAGGGATTAATTGAGTCCTATTTTCTGCCCCTTGAACTTGATTTAAAATTATTGAATTGTTGAATTTTGAAGATCTCATTGTGCATGATGGTTTTCAAAAGAATGAAGATGCTACTTTCTTTTAAAAGCATAGCATTGCATACGCATTTCACCTTACGAGAGTTGTATAAAATGTATATACTTTGTTAAGAATTTCTTGCTGGGCATTATGCTCACCTTATGGGATTTTGTACAGGAAAAGATGTGGTGATTCTACCAAATTAAGGGCATGGAGTGTATCTTGAGAGCACAAGGCTCTTGTTTTTGTTGTGATTTTTTTTGTAAGCCAAGAGCTATATATGTGTGGGTTCGAGCAACCATTTTGTGTAACTGGGCTTAAGCCTTGGACTTTGTAGCCCCTCGAGGGCGTTTATTTACTCTTGATTGGTTATTTCACATGCTATAGATTCATGTACTAAGGTAGTTGAATATATATTCACATATGGGACCTCCTTTTGTAAATCTCTTATGATTATGAATGAAATGTCAGAGATTTTGGGGTCGAAGTGGATATTGGAAATTACTTATGTTTACCTTAAGGTTTTGGTTGTTGGTGCATTGCATTATATAAATTTGGGGCATTAGACAAATGATTTAGATTCATGAATATTAAATTTTTCATCATTCATAGCCATGTTTGGCTTGAGAACATATTCTTTTTCATCATTCATTGACAAATGGGATTGTTTTCTATTTTATCCATTAATGGATTATGAAAATCTTCCATGTGAGTTTCATCATTTCTTGGTCTAATGGGTTGTTCCATTTTAGCCATTAATGGCTTATGAAAATCCTTGAACATCCGAGTCAACATCTGTTGGTAAGTCGCTATAGTGTTTTTAAGGCCGAATGACATTACCTTATAACAGTAGGTGCCTTTGGGAGTGATAAATGTTGTTTTCTCTTGGTCTGGGCCAAACAGAGGTATCTGGTGGTAGTCACTATAGGTGTCCAAGGAACTCATCTGCTCATGTTCGGCCATTGAATCGATGAGTTGATCTATACGTGGCAAGAGAAAGTTGTCTTTCGGACAAGCTTTGTTGAGGCAGGTAAAATCAACACAAACTCTGTACTTGCCATTATTTTTCTTCACTACAATTGTATTAGACAATCATTTTGGGTACTAGACCTCCTGAATTGCCCTACTGTTAGGAGCTTATCCATCTCTACAATCACTACTTCGATATGCTCAACTGAAGATCTTCTGCACTTCTGCATGACGGACCGAGTTGAAGGATTGACATTGAGTTTGTGATAGGAAAATTCAGAATCCATGCCAAGAGTGTCGTAGGTTGACCATGCAAATACTTCTATATTTTCCCTCGGAAAATCTGGCAACTGAAGCTTCTTATTCGCGCCAAGTGAGGTACCGATAAGACAGTATTTCTTAGGGTTATATTCTTTCACTAAAATATTTTCCAATTCTTCTACTATATTTTCAGCTGGAGTTTGTAGACACCTTATGTTTGACACCCCGTAAGACTTGTGTGCTTTGTCCTGTACACTCAATGACGAAAATAGTATTGTGCATGATTCGCCTTCTCAACCAAGGTCAGGCGCTCAAAACAAATTCAAACTTTTCATATCTACACTGATTGAACCCTTGAATTTTATTTTTGAACCTTGTGCTACCCTACACTGAGCTTAAAACAAAGAAACAAGTAAACACTTTTGGACTCAGCTGAGCCTCATTAAGGGCCAGCGGTGGCCATTTGGGGCCGGTCGTGCCTCGATGGAGATAGACACTGTTCTGGGCGGGAGCCCGCCACCTATCCATTTTTGGAGATATTTCTGACTTGTTTTTCTCAAATTCTATAAAAACAAGGTTATACCTCTGTTTTGAGGGTTGAACAATTTAAAAAGATCCTATACATATATTGAGAGCTCCTTCTTCTTGTGCAAGTCATATTTGAGCAAGCTTACCACCCTTAAGCCATCTCCATACTCCATACACACCCTCAAACCTTAACCTTGGAACCTTGGTTGAACCTTGAGGAGTACAATTCAAGCTTGAGAGTGTGTTAGGATTGAGTTTGATCAACAACCAAAGCTTACTCCCTTTGAGAGGTATAAGCTTGTATCTCTTGCTTTTACTTTCATTTTCTATCACTTTCTACCCATTTCTTGTGTCTTTGTATTGTTTTGATCCTAGTTCAAGTGTTAAAACTTGGATTTGAATAGCTACCAAAGGGTAAAGAGTGTTGACACCCTCTCTTACACCTTACTTCATAGCTCAACCGATATCTCTACACTCTTTTCTTTGACCTTTCAAATTGATTTTCAAAGTTTAAAATTGGCTAAAAATCATGCTTTGAGGTTTCAAAGGTGGAGGGGTTAGCCACCCTTCTTTGTTCTTGCTTACTAGCCTTATTTTCTTTGCTTGTAGGTTAGCTTTTTTGGGCTCTTTTCATGCACTTTGAGCCACTATTTTTCACTTATTAGAGGCTGTTTTAAAGCTATCCTAATTTATTTAATTAGTTCATGCTTCGATTAGTTTGATTGTTGTCTCATAAGTTTACATATATGGCTTGTTGTATGTTGTTTTTGGCCTTTCTTTGTTTAATTTCGATGTTAAGAGCCTCATTTTAATAATCAACTTGTCATTCATTTCTTTCATTTTGAGAGTTGTTTCAACCGATTGATGGTTGTTCAAAACATGAGCTAGAGATCTATGTTTAATGGCTTAATCTCTAGAGAGGTTCATTTCCAACGGCATGGTCTCTCTTTCATGTTGTGAATCACTTCCCGCTTGACATGCTTCTCATTTAGTGGATGTAATCTTTAGAGGACTTAATCGTTATCTTGGGCAAATGGACTAAAGAATGGAAAGGTCTAAAACATTGTTAAAATAAACCAACCCATATAAAGAAAATGAGTCATATTGCTTGGATTCGTCTGGACATTATGCCGACTCAATTGTGTCAAAAGTTGTCTTACATCAATTCATAATGTTTCGATGAGCCTTGAAGCGTTTCTACCTCCCTCTTTGAGCTTACTCCGTGATAAGAGGGAGGGGTGGTTATTGATTCATTACATTCTTTAATTTTTGTCCAAAATCATGTCCTAACACATCAAGCAATCAATTTGCTCATTGATGGTTTTGGAAATGACTTCGTTCTTCTCTTGAGGCTTTCCATGACAGAGAAGAGTATGAGGGACAAACAGAGTTCTGAATAATTCTGTCTGCACTGTTTTCACTTCAAAGCACAAAAACAGAGCTTTTCACAAAAATAAGGGACAGTCGACCTTATTTGGGCCCGTCTAGGCCTCATTTGGGGCCAGCCGGGCTCCAATGTTTGGTTAGCACCATGTTTTGCAAATAATAGAAGGCAGTGGTTGAAGGTGAAACAGAATGGTCTGGGCAAACAGAGCAGTTTTTGGACGCTGCGCATGAGAGCATTGTGCATCCTTGTGCATCCTTGTTTGATGATTAATCATTAATCAGTATTGTTGTAATTAATTATTATTGTTGTACTTAATTAATATTATTGTAGCCATTGTTTATTTATAATTGTTATAACTAGTTAACTTAGATAGCTAGTTCATTTCTTTGGTATTCATTAGAATTTGTAATAAAGTAGATAGCTAGCATGTCTCTTTAATTCATTTATTCAAATTTGTAATAGTTAGTTTATTTGGACATTTGGACATTCATTCGGACCCTCCTGCGTGAGGGCAAAACTAGTAATAATGTGTATATCTTCCAACCCCACGTCTTTCCCCCTTTTATTTACTCGCTTATTATAGGTAGTTTAGAACATCATGTTTCTTTTAGCATTTCCCATGATTTGCATCCACTTGTCTTGCGTGCATTGAGGCTCGGTTCGTCATTCAAACAAGCATTGTCGTTTATTACTTCATTGAATACATGTTTGAACCACATGCTTTCAAATTGATTCACATGTCAAAATTAGTAGCCGAGCCTATTAAATTGCATCATTGCATGTGTTGTATCAGTCATTTGCAAAATTAGAACATGTATTTTTTCTAACTCTTTTGTTTCTTTTGTCTTGCCTTGGAGTACGAGGTGAGCATTTTTGTGCTTCAACATCTCGCACGCGTGTGAATGTTGCCATGTCAAGCATGCTTTCCATGAGGTTAAGTGCTTAATTGATATATCTGCTTGAATGCTTGTGGATGAAGGCTAATTGCAAAAATTTGGATAAGTTGATTAATGTAGATACAAACTCACATTTTTAGGTGATGCATATTAAAACAATTTTCAAACAAACATGAAATCATAGGGTTCCAACTTTTTCAAATTAGTCTATACTTGTGTGCGTCACATAGTAAAAATAGATAATAATCGGAACAAAAGCGTATAATGTAAATAAAAATCACATTATGATTAGTAGATGCCGATTTTTAGGTGATGACTCTGTATCTAGCAAAGTAATCTACTTTTGGCATTTTTTATTCAAAATCGATTTTCCAAAAGGTTTGCTGGATTTGGACTCTTTTGTATTTATCTATTTCATATTGTACTTGTGAGATCGGATTTAGAACTACGGGAGTCCAAACTGTAGGGCTATTCATATCCGAAAGGAGCACGAAAAGTCAAGCTACAGTTTCTGGCGACTCCACTGGGGATTTAGAGAACTTGACTTGAAATTCATGATGTGTCATTTTATCTACACTTATATGTTCTTTGCATTGCATTTGCATTGGTGCGTGTAAGTCACTGTGTTTGCCATTTGCTATTCCTAGACGGTTTGTCGGAGGCTTGCCCCAAAGCTTGCCAAAAGGCTGACCGGTCGTGGGCTCTGCCATGATGGGAACACAACCCTTGAATCTAAACTACTGCTGTACCGTTTGATCCTCCTTTCACTTCTCGGTGTTAGGTGTGAGAGGTATATTAGGAAGTTTTGCCGACGTACCCTTTTTGACCATTTGGCCTAGTTGCATACAGAAAAGCCATAGTGACTGATCCAAGTTAGGAAAAACCTAGGACAAGGTAACCCCACCCCCTCATAGGGGTGTTTTGGCTCTCTCTTAATTGGCATGTGATTTACAGTGAAACTATACATGAATGTGTATAGCAGTTGCAAATTTAGTATCTGTTTTGGGGGGCAGAATTTAGTGTGAAGTACAGTCCTACAACTTTGATCATGTCTGTGTTAATAACATCTTAGCTGTGGTGCTGTGCAATTTTTTATTACTGCACTTTTGCTTTATTTCTTTTGCTAGGTAGTTTAAAACTATAGCTTCAGAGTTCCGATATCCCCCAAGTACTCTGGACCCGAGTCAGAAGACTTTGTAAAGCCAGGGATCTTGTTCGGGGATGACCCATGTTTATCTCACTCCCGCCGGTTACAAGACAAAAGAGAATCAGGCAAAGTTCACCAATTCAATTTTTACAACAGTCACCCCTCAGCACACCTGTGTCTAGTCCGGTTTGGGAATGGTCATCCACTTCTAGCCCAACACGAGATCAATCACCTATTCCAATGGCACAGTATCCCCCAGCCAGTGTCGAAGAACTAATACACCATCTGTAACAGATAGTTGAGAACTGACACCCATATCCCTTATACTTTGTTGCCTAAGTCTGTTTTAAGTTCTAGTTGTAGAATAGTGTACATTTGTCGAAACCCAAAAGATGTGTTTGTCTCTATGTGGCACTTCATGGCTAGGTTGACAGCTAAGGAGCTATCAAGTTCACCCCTCTCTCTAGAAGAGGCATTTGACTTATTTTGCAAAGGGATCTGTGGATATGGACCCTTCTGGGATCATGTTCAGGAGTACTGGAAAGCAAGTTTGAAATGTTCTGAGACAGTTTTGTTCTTAAAATATGAGGACATGAAAAGGGAGACACTGTTTCATGTAAAAAGCTTGGCTGAGTTTTTGGGACAACCTTTCTCTTTAGAGGAAGGGAGTAAAGGGGTTATGCAAGAAATTGTTGAACTATGTAGTTTTGAGAGCTTGAGCGATTTGGAAGTGAACAAAAATGGAGCAGCAGATGTCAGTGCCAAGAATAATGTGTTCTTTAGGAAAGGCAAGGTTGGGGATTGGAAGAACTATCTAACAACTCAAATGACAGAGTGCCTAGATCAGATTACCAAGGAAAAATTAGGTGGTCTGTTTTGATTTGAGTAATTGTTATTGTTGTTTAGCTTGAAGTTTAGTTGTATGGTATTTTCGTATTTATCACTGTTGTCCTGTTCATTTGTGTATTTTTCCTTTTTGTGAGTGTTGTTAATTTTGTCCAAATAAATAGCAGTGAGAACTTTGTTGTTTATTTAGTTAAATCTGGCTTCCATCTTAGACATTGCTTGATGAAACTGTTCATCTTAACTAGCACAATTTACTTTCACAATTAACTTATTTAACAAAGAGCAAACTAATAACTATTTCTCTCTTGAATTTGGAACCCATGTTTTTTTTTTTTTTTGCTTGGTGGAACACATGTTTTAAAAATATACATATATCATTTGTTGCATAGATTTACATAACATGTGGATAAAAAAAAAAGAAAATAAAATCAAGAAGGATTCTACTAATGACAGCCCTAAGGGCTAATAATAAGAATCACATAATGTAGAAATATTTATACTTCTAATACACATTTCACCTATATCAATATATATATATATATATGTTTTTAAAGATATTTTCAAATACTAACAGTAGTCTTAAGTGTTTTTTTTAAGGGAGCTTTTTCCATAAATTCATCTTTAATTACTTATGTTCCATTCAACCCATATTCTTTTTGACTATTCCATTAAGTCCTATTTGAGATAAAAAGACCAAAAAACCCTTTTCATCTACTTATGTTCTATTTAGTTCATATTATTTTCTTATGTTTCAATAAGTCATATGGGTGACATAATTACCAAAATACCCTTAATGTATCTACTTATGTTCTATTTAGTTCATATTATTTTCTTATGTTTCAATAAGTCCTATGGGTGACATAATTACCAAAATACCCCTAATGTGAATGTTCACACCGTCAATGTGAATGTTCATATCGTCAATATGTAGGGGCCCGGCCCATGTACAATGTGAATATTCACATTGACATGTTAAGATTCATATTGATAGGAATGTAAAATTAGCCCGTGACAGGGGCGATTCACATTGACATGTTAACATTCACATTGATAGAAGTGTAAAATTAGCCCACGGTCCGGGGCGGGCCCGGTCCGGCCCGTGACAATGTGAATATTCACATTGACATATTAACATTCACATTGCTAAGACTGTAAAATTGACTCGCGTCCATAGGCGAAGCGGCTTCGACTGTGACAATGTCAATATTCGCATTGACATATTAACATTCACATTGATAGGAGTGTAAAATTAGGCTCAAGCCCATGGGAAGCCTCGGTTGCCGGGCGGGCAGCTTCGTGACAATGTAAATATTCACATTGACATATTAACATTCACATTGATAGGAGTGTAAAATTGGCCCGCGGCTCGAAGACGACAGCCTCGGGTCGAGCCGGTGGGCCTGGACCTAGGCTCGAGCTTAGGCCGGGCTTGGGCGGGCCTGGCCATTTTTTTTTAATTCTTTTTAATTTTTTCTACCAAAATTTTATTATTTTCCACAAAAAGAGACATTGTGCCTCAGGTGGGCTGGGCCTCGGACAGAGCCTTGAATGGGCCTTAAGCGGGCCAATGGGCCGGGCCAAGCTTCAAAGTGATGGCCTAGGCCCTAGCCTAGGGTCTCGGACATGCTCGAGCCCGGACCCAAACGAGCCTGCCCCGGGGTATGGGCGGGCTTCGAGCAACCCACGGGCCGCGGGCCAATTCTACATTCCTATCAATGTGCATATTAACATGTCAATGTGAATATTCACATTGTCAATGGGTTGGGTCGGGCCTATCCCGGGCCGAGGGCTACCTTCGGGCAGGGGACAAATTTTACACTCATATCAATGTTAATGTTAACATGTCAATGTGAATATTCACATTGTCACGGGTTGGGCCAAGCGGTCGAGACTTCCCACGCCCATGGTCAAGGGCCAATTTTATACTCTTATCAATGTGAATGTTAACATGTTAATGTGAATATTCACATTGTCAACGGGCCGGGCCGGGCCGGGCCTGCCCCGGGCTGCGGGCGAGCTTTTGGCCGCCCATGGGTCGCGAGCCAATTTTATACTCTTATCAATGTGAATGTTAACATGTCAATGTGAATATTCACATTGTCAACAGGCCGGGCCGGGCCCGCCCCGAATTGCCCATGGGCCGTGGGTGGGTTTTGGATAGCCACGGGGCGCAGGCCAATTTTATACTCTTATCAATGTGAATATTAACATGTCAATGTGACTATTCACATTGTCAACGGGCTGGGCCCGCCCACGAGTCCTGGGCGGGTTTCGGGCAGCCACGGGGCGCAGGCTAATTTTACACTCCTATCAATGTGAATTTTAACATGTCAATGTGAATATTCACATTGTCAACGGGCCCGTCCCGGGCCGCGGGCAGATTTTTGGCCACCCACGGGACGCTGGCCAATTTTATACTCTTATCAATGTAAATGTTAACATGTCAATGTGAATATTCACATTGTCAACTTGGCCGAACGGCCACGGCAGCTTTTGGCCGCCCATGGGCCACGGACCAATTTTATACTCTTATCAATGTGAATGTTAACATGTCAACGTGAATATTCACATTGTCAACGTCTCTGGGCCCCTATGGATCGGCTTGGCGGGTTTCGGCGCGCCACGACGGGCCAATTTTACACTCCTATTAATGTGAATGTTAACATGTCAATGTGAATATTCACATTGTCAACGGGCCGGGCCCACCCCGGCTCTCTGACGGGTTTCGGGCCGTCCACGAGCCAATTTTACATTCCTACCAATGTCAAATTTAAATTATGAATGTTCACATCATAATTGCTAGCCGTTCAAAAAATATTTATAAGGGTATCAAAATTAAATAAAAGGGCATAAGTGTCCAAGAAAATAGTGTAAATCAAGAAAAAAGGCTTTATGGAATAAAACTATACATACATGGGACTAAATGGGTTAAAAAATTCATTCATAGACTTCTTAGGCTAAAACACTTCTAAATAGGATTTATCAATAATTTTCCCTTTTTTAAAAAAATATTCAATTAATAAAATGGCTTTGCTAGGTGCAAGTAAAGGATTTAGGTTGTGTTTGATTTAGTTTTGGAATTGTGATTATTTTTTTGGAGTTGTGGTTTGAGTGTGGAATTGTGAGTTGGGCTTTGAAAAGAGAAAATTTGTTTGATTATAAGTTTTGAAAAGAGTTTTGAAATGAATTTTTGAATTTTAAAATTTGAAAAGAGTAGATTGGGTCTACCTTGTCGTTTGGCTAGTTGACCGGAACAGTGTAATTTTTTTTTTTTTTTTTTTTGCAATTACAACTTGTTATTTGAATATATATATATATATATAAGATATTTCTTAAATATAGAAATTATTATTTTTAAATTGTTTATAAAAATAATTTAAGAATCCCATTACTAACCACCTTCAACATTCTATCATCAAAAAAGTTTTGAAAAGAGTTTTGAATTGAGTTTTGAATTGTGTGTTTGATTATGAGTTTTGAAATTAATTTTTGAATTGAGTTTTGAGTAATTTCGAGTTATGTGTTTAGTTATGAATTTTAAAAAGTAATTTAAAAATCTTACCTTTAAAATTATGATTTCAAAGGCAAACGAAACACAGCCTTAACTTTTTAAGAGTGAACACGGGTTTGAGTTTGAGACTAGTATTGTTAGTGTAAATGTATCGAGTTTTACCCCTCCTAACATACCCAATTAATAGGAACCAACACCACGTAGAAGGGGCAAAACAGTAAGGATGATATCATTGAAAGGGCCAAAAATTAAATGCCAGAGAAATGGATCAACAATAGCATATAACTATTTTTTAAAAGGGTACAACTCCTCTCATGTCTGGAAATGGGACAGGATGGTGCTGTTGGATCACGGTGGGCCCAACTCTAGGTCCATCTTGATAATCAAACCATTCAATATGTAGAGTTCATCAAATACATCATCCTGGAGAAAATCGCATTAATCAGACATCAATAACCACTTGATCAGTTTGCATTTGTGTTTGCGATTTATTTTTAAAATCATAATTGCCATGGAAACAAATGCAATCTGATCAAATGTCTATCCATATCCAATCAATATGATTTTTTGCAGGAATGATGTACTCGACAAATTTTACATATTAAACGATTTGAATCATCAAGATGAACTCAAATCGAGCCCACCATGACCTAATAACATTGTCTAGTCTGACTTTAAACTGGAGAGAAGTTGTGGCTATTTTAATATCAAAAAGCAGCTAATCTTAGTGAAAAATAAAATTTTGAATACATTATGAAGTTTTTTTTTTTTTTGAATACATTATGAAGTTTTTTTTTTAATACATTATGAAGTTTGATCGGAGTAATATTGAAATATTTTTTAAAAATATAAAACTCACCTATTATGAGCTCCTTTTGTGATTAGGTAATTATTTTCTTCTCAATTCTCTGTTAAGTAGCGTGGATTTGAAGACTAACGCTATATTTGGATTATAACCTTATATACTTGAAAAGGGAAAGAAAATTAATGAAACAAATTAACTTTTATTTTATTTATATTTCTCTCAACTTTTTCTTTTTTTTCTCAAATTTTTACCTAAATTCATAATTTAAACATAGTCTGACCATATACATATTTGGATTTGAACTCAAATATTTCATTTCACAGCGATCATATAAGATAGAAGAAAATCAGGGGTGCTCGCTGATCAAATAAGGTCAGGTGGCATTTCATTCGCCATCCGTCCGAACTTAAACAGATTAAGAAAAATCAATTCACATCCATACGCTTAGTTAGCGGATGCAGATTAAGCGGGCTGTGTGAATTGACAGATGGATGTGGATCGGTTTGACGGTTTAGATTTTACTATTTTGAACCTTTTTCAAACTATTTTCCTACAATTCTTTACTATTTTGGGCCCAATTTTTATTATTATTATTATTATTATTATTATTATTATTAATGATAAGCCCAACTTTCATACTTTAAAAATAGTAAATATAAGGGAAATTTAGCCAAAATCTCTCTATTGGACCATTGTTTGTTGAAAAGAACAACCTAGTTTATTTTGCTTCATAAAACCCATAAGGAGCCGGCGCTAATTGAATAAGACCAAAGTAAAATATAATTTTTTTCTTTTTTGGACAATAGTGCCAGAGTAACATATTACTATGAACAAAGTAACATGTTACTGTCAAATAGAGTAACATGTTATTGTTGACACAATTTTGACGATAATAATTAATTATTTTTTAAAAAAAAAATTCATAGTCAGTATAGATTTTATTTGATAGATCTTGATGTGAGGATTCTAAAAATATTAATTTTATTAAAAACTGACCTATAGATCAAAAGTTATATCGTTTTAAAGTTTAATATTTTGGTAATAGTAGTGTATTGGACTTTTCAAGAATTTTTTTTAAACTTGTCTTTAATGCATTAAAATTTTATTATAAGGGGGTTTTGACCAAATTTCCTTAAATATAATGTCAGTTTTTTAACACAATGTAAAAGCATGACATATTTTTTTTAAGGGATTAACGGATCGGATTGTGTTGAGTGGCTTTCCATCCACCAATCATCCTAACTTAGGTGGATTGAGAAAAATTCATTCGCATCAATTCGTTCCGACCATTCAAACCATTCATTCTATGACAAATTGGTCCAAGTCTTTCAATTTTGACGAAACCTAAAGAAAATTATAAAATTTTAAATTTTATTTCATTTTTCTTACATCAATGGCTACTATGGCAACTTTTTTATTTATTGTTCTTTCACATTTTTCAAAAATTCATAATATTTTATTAATTAAAAATATAAATATTCACATTTATAATTATCACACCTTTTAACAAATTTACAGTTAAGAGATTTACAATATTATCTAATTGTGGTGATTTCTGCGAATTGGATTGAGATTATATTGTCAAATTTAAGAAAACATTAAAAAATGAGTTTTTTTTTTTTTTTAGTCTTTTCAAAAGCTATGAAACTAATGAAATTATAAATTATGAATGAAACAAAATAAGATACAAGTTCTAATTATGAAATTATGGGTAAAAATTCCTAAACTAAAACCAAACAATCAAAATATTTTGGGAGACTCATGTATAAGTAGGGGTGTAAATCTAGCCTGATCCACTCGGGCTCGAGCTCAGACTGACCCATGTTGGGCCTCGTGGGCTCCCGCCAAAATTCGGGCCGAGCCGAGCCGAGCCGGGCGAGGCTATGCCATGGGCCAAAAAAATTAGGCCCAAGCCCAGGGGTATTCGGGTCTCGGGCGGGGCAATGGGCTTGGCCTCGGGCCTGGGCTGGGCTTTGGTGAGCCTGACCCCTTTTTTTCTTTTTTGTTTAATTTTTTTATCAAAATTTTATTATTTTTCACTAAAAAAGACATTGGGCCTCGGGCTGAACCTCGGGCCGGACCTTGACTGGGCCTTAAGCGGGCCAATAGGTCAGGCTTCAAAATGATGGCTTAGGGGCTCGAGCTAGGCTCGGGCCAGGCCCACCCCAGGCCGCCCATAGATCGCGGGCTATTTTTACACTCCTACATATAAGTCCTACTAAGTGAACTTATTGTTTAATAGGTCTTGTAATAATTAATAACAATTTTCATTCTACATTATTAAAAACGTCACTAATTTTTAATTTTCAAAAACAGTTTAAAAATTTTGTTACAAAAAATGTTAATAATATAAGTTTTAACAACAGTTTAAAAAAATCGTCACAAAAAAAAAGTCACTAATTTTTAACTTTCAATAACAATTTGAAAATTTCATTATAAAAAAATATCACTAATTATAACTGTGACAAAAAAAAAGTCATCAGTGTCAATTTTTAGCGACATATATAAAAAATCGTCACAAAAAATTATTTGCAACAACGATTGTATTAGAACTTATTTTCAATAAGATTTAATAAGAATTAAATCCAACTATTATGACATATTGATAGTTAAACGGCCAAAAACATAATAAATAAATAAATAAATTCATTACTGAAATCAAAATCCGTGGCGAACTCTATTCCATTATTCACTTTTTTTATTTTTATAATTTATACGATATGATATGAGAATTAGTTAGGCTTCGTTTGGTAAGATTTTCTAACTATGATTTGAGAATATGAGTTACATTTTGAGTTTGTATGTTTTGAAATTATGATTTGAGTATAGAAAATTTGTTTGGTTATGCTTTTTGAATAGAGTGTTTAATTGAGTTTTGAATTGAGTGTATAATTAAGTTTTGAAAGTATGATTTGACATGTGAAGTAAAAAAATTTGTTTGGTTATGAGTTTTGAAAAGAGTTTTCAAAACTTAATTCAAATTATTATAACTCATAACAAAACACACTACTTTCACACTATTAAAAATTCTGATCAACACTCATAATCAAACTTTTTTTAAAATTCAATTAAAAAAATTTATTATTAACAGAAAATAACATTAATTAATTTTTTAAATAAAAATACTACAAAGGAAATAATTTTTTTTCAAAATAAATATCAAAAAATTTAAATCATAAATATTTAAATAATTTAAATAATCCAAAAAATTTAATAAGTAAAAAATTTAAATAAATATTCAAAAAATTTAAATAATTTAAAATTTTAATATTTTAAATTTAAAAACAACTCTATACTCAAATCGTAACTAAATATATAAAACAAAACTCAATTAAAAAATTATTTTTAAAATTCATAACCAAACACATAACTCGAAACTTCATACTACTTTCACAACTCTACACTCAAATCGTATCCAAATACATAACAAAAAAATTAAAATATTTAAAAATATTTTTATAAAATAGAGTTTGAATTATTTTTATAAAATATTTTAAAACTTAAAAAATTAAAATCGTAATACTTAAAAATTAAAATATTTAAAAATTTTCAAAAAATTAAAAAATTAAAAAAATTGTAACATATTTAAATATTAAAATATTAAAATATTTAAAATATTAAAATATTGATTTGAATTGAGTTTTGAACAGAGTTTTGAATTATGTGTTTGGTTATGAGTTTTGAAAAGTAATGATTATGTTTTGAATTGAGTTTTGAGAAATGGATATAGAATTATGATTTAAAAGCTCAAAACAAACAGATAACTCAAATTAATGGATAGAATTATAATTTGAGAGACATACCAAACAAAATCTTAATTTTACAATAAAAAAGTGACGTGGCTTCAAAGATTGAAATTCTAAATCTCTGAGATTTTTACTAACTGAAAGGACTGTTTCGTGAACGTTATTCGCATGATATACTCCAATTATTGAGGCCCATGACCGCTTTAGATCTTCTCAAAGATGACGAGGGTAGAGTGGAGGGTTGGGCTTCACAATCAATTTTACGATAGTATACAAATGAAATGATGGGGATTGTGTGGAGGGATCGGTTTTCGCAATTTAATTATATGAGATTTGAAGATAAAAATATTATTATACTTCTATTCTATAAAATTAAAAGTTGTCTTTTATATATTGAGTATTTTTAAATAAGTGATTGTTTGATATGTGTTAAAATAACACATGTTATTTTAGCAAATTATCTTATTTAAGTCAAATTATCTTATTTAAGTCAAATCATTTTTTTATCACATCACTTCAAACCTATCCTATATTTCACGTTTTTTGTGTGTAAAAAATCAAAGATTATATTAATCTAGCACTTCCCAAATTTATAGATTTATTCTCAATGAACTAATGTTATCTGGTCTTATTTGATTAACATGATTAATAGCGAGGGAATTAACAATTTATGAGATTAGTATAAAATTAGTTATCTAACTAGATTAGTAGGATAAATAATTCTCTTTTGTCCATGTTTGTTTTGCAATATATATATATATATATATATAACCTCAATTATATGTTTGTTTTGCATTATTAGTTGTAACATTAAAAATTCACCAATTTTGTTAGATGTAATGTCCATTGAAATCTAATCCGAATAATAAAAATTGCAACCAAACACATAATGTGAGTCTCATAAATAATAATCTCGGTTATATGATATAATTCACCTAATCAAACAAACCCTTATATTACTAAACAAACAAATACAATTTATTTTATATCTCCAACCTATAACCACCCCACTATTAAGCTACTCACTAAATTTCGTCGTACTCATAGTTTCTTTCAATCCAACTCTTAAAACAAACATAGCCTAAGCTCCATATTTATTCTAAAATCTTTCATACACAAAAACTTGAATTTGAACTACACTAATTTTTATTTGTATATATAAGATTTTAGATATTTTTGGTAGATAGTTTAAGAAATACAAACACTTTAAAATATGTCACATGTTGAACACATTACATGGCTTATTAGCTTTTTTGTATTTTTTTATGCTTTCTTTTTGAATTTATTTACTTACAAAAACACGTTGAGACACTTCAAAAACATGCATATTACATGTGTTGGACAAACCGACACTTCAAAAACATGCATGTTGTGTGTGTGTGGACAAATATCGTAACACATTTGTTTGTGTGTATTTTTTTTTTTTCTTTAAATTTAAAATTGATTTAAAATATATAATAGAATGAAAAGAGAGAAAAATATAAGAAAAATAATAAATACACATACATATACATTTTGATATCTTTTATATTTATATATTTTAAGTTTATATTTGTATATATCAAAAATAATATATATATATATATATATATATATATTGTATTCATATTAGTGTATGTACTTCTTGGCTTGTAATCATTTCGTAAGCGCACAATGTCATTATTGTATGGCAAAATTTTATGACTTATTTGTATTTGGTGATATTTTGATTATGATTTTTTATGATATTATTTGTATTTGGTGATATTTTGATTACGATTTTTTATGATATTAATTATGATTTAGTTATGAGTTTTAATGTTTTTATTTTAGTTATGATGGAAGGGATTCTCATGATTCCTTGTCTATTGATTATGATTTATTGTTATTATTATTTTGATTACGATCAAAAAGGCTTTTGATTACACCTCAAGTCGTGTTTAGTTTTTGTTTGGAAAGTAATAATTTTAATTTAAAAATCAAAAAATTATTTAAAAAATCAAAAAAATTTATAATCTATACCAAAAAGTCAAAAAAAAAAAAATTTATCTCTACTTTTTGCATATTTTTTCGTAAAAAATCAAAAAGCCCAAACATACTAGTTTTATTTATCTTATATTTTAACAAAAAAAGTCAAAAAGTTACTAAAATTACTTATTCCCAAAAGAGACTTATCGTGTTGCTTTTAGTTATAACTTAAACATAATTTAATTATAACGTTTATGGTATTAACATCACAAATATCATAATTTGTATATGATATATCTCAAAAAACAATGTGTATTATGAAATGACCCAACTAATACATATATATATATATATAGTAGAAGAATTCTATAATACACAATATATATACGATTTGGGAAAAACAATTATACACTCGTAAAATGTGCATTTAAAACTTTAATAATTATACCACAGCAATTTGTAACCAAAAAAAAAAAAAATTCACATTGGTTTGTGATATTTTGATATTATAACACCACTATAACAGTTCGTTATATTTTTTTATATGTTGTGCCCTTTGTAATTATACCGTAACAAATCAAGATATTTAATCTAATAATTATATAACACCATTTTGTAGTATGCGATTGCAGATTCAACTCTTATGAAGAGGTGTTTGATACTCTTTAGTGGTAGTTTATTTCACCCCTTATGAGGGTTGCATGTAGGTTAGTAATAGTTGTTGGGCTTACTTTGGGATTAGTGATTGATTGTTGGGCGTGGTATTTGTTTGTTGGCTTTGTAGCTATTATTAGGCTAATAATCTGTTTAATGAAATATCTCCCATATTTCTAATTATCCTTATCGATTGAAGGGGGAAAAAAAATTATACCATAAGGTTTCCTAACTAATACCATACAAATTGATAACTTTTCTTATGATGGGGTGTGTAATGTAGCATTTTCGTACTAATTTATTTCTTAGTTGCTTAAACCAATAAATTCAATACAAAATTTTTGAAATTATATACTTATAATTAGGATGAAAAAAAGAAATATTATCACCCAAACTAAAATATTTTCATCCCGAAATCAGAAAAATATTTTCATCCCAAAATCGAAAAATTAGGATGAAACAATGAAATTTCATCACCCAAAAATAAAAAAAATAATCCCAAAACTGAAAATTAAGATGAAATAACGAAATATCATCCAATATGTTTTGCATAAATTTTTTAATAAAAAAAAAAACAATTGAGGAATTACTTAGTTTAGATAAACTGAAAAATTTCACACAAAACTAGGGAATTTTATACCTAAAAAAATGAGAAACCGTAAGAAAAAAAAATGTGAACTATCCCATAACTAAACAATTGGGATAAAATTGTGAAATTTATTCAAATTTCTTAGTTTTTTCAAATTGAGAAAATGATCAGTTACCAAGGTTTGCATGTGGATTTCGTAGGACTCACTTTGTAACAACCCTCACTTTGCCTTGGTCATGTTTACATGCATTTATATGATTTTGTCTTGTTAAGTTGCATTCATGAAATCCTGTTTTGTTTTATCTAAGTGTTGTTTTTATGTTTTGTCCCTTGCTTGGTGTGTGTAGCCGAGGTCATCTTAAGCCTAGGTCACGCCTTTGGACATTTTACACCTAGGACCATCTCGAAACCACTTTGGTTGACCTCCACCTTCACCCTGGCATATTGGCCGAGATGTTATCATTTAGGCCGAGGTGTGCATCACCGAGGCCGAGATATGTATCATCTAAGCCGAGATGTTATCATTTAGGTATTTTAGATCTTTGATCCCTGCACCTGGTGATCTTGTTCCTGGACTGGTATGACCTAGACCGAGGTGTGACACATCTAGGCTGAGGTGTGGCACAGCTAGGCCAAGTGTTATCCTTCCTAGCCGAGATCATTGAGACACCTTTTGCCGGAGCCGATGTTATAACCCGAGATCCTCGCCTCACCAGAGTGCCCTTGTCACCTTGCTTGTTGTATACACTTTGTCATGCTCTTGTCTTGTCAGTCAGTCACCTTTTGAGGAGAGCCAACCAGTCGTTGCCACGTGTCCCAGCAGAGGGTTAAGTCAGCCAGCAGAGAGAGAAAACATATCATTTGTCATATCTTTTGCATTGTAGAGAGACAAGCTCTAGGAAGAGAAGAGGAGTTCTTGAGTGAGAGTAGAACTCCAAGCTTGATCTTCACACCTTGAACCGTTAGATTCGTGTTTTGAGGTTAGAATCTTGATTTGCTCTTGTTGTTCCTTATGTTCATCTAATCGCATTGTATGATCTAGCATGATTCATGAGCCATGCACTGATTTAAAGCTTGTTTTAGAAAGAGAAAAATGGTGTTCTTGTGTTCTTGAAATAAAACCATGTTTTGATCCGAAAGTTTGTATCAAGATCCATGTTTTTGTGTTTGTTTCATAAGATCTTCAAGTATGGGTACCCAGGTCCATGTTTTCGAACTCACCTCATGAAATCTCAGATTTTGAATAAAGAAGTTATGATTTTAGCATTCATGTTCTTTATGATTCTTCATGTTCATGTTCTTCATGTTCTTCAAGGAAGGAAACCCAAATTTCCAGACTTCACCCTTCTCTAGGTGTGGTTGCCAAGACCACTCTTGCCTAGATCTCACATTCAGGCTAAGCATCGTATCTCACCTTGGCCTACCTTTCATGATCACTTGCACCATTAGTCTATCTTGCATGAACACCTCGACAGTCAGCCGTTTGCTGAAGCCTTGGTAACCACGCCTCAGCCAAGAGGTGTGGGACCTCGGCAAAGACCTGGTTGGTACCCAGCATGTTCCCGAGATAAAAAACAGTGTTTTAACTTCCAGTGTGTTTTGCTCTGACTTGACCTAGTTTTGAAAGAAATGCCGGGATCATTTGCACTCATGAAAAGCTTGTTTTAGGAATGCATTTCATACCCATCTTTGAGCATCTCTTCTTGTCTTCTTGAAATGCATTCAGTAGACTTTATTATGTGTTTGTAGGACTTGGACCCTTGCTTTAACCCTAACGTGTGAAGAGCTATGTGAGTGGTATTTTTAATAAAGCTATGTTATAAAGTTTTTGTACAGGGAGTAAATATTCTGCAAAACCCGTACTCCTTTCTACTAAGCACCTTGTCTGTCCGATCGACCTGCGAACACAACGGCGGTGAGCTACCCAGCGGTGTGTGGCCGGAAAACCCCTCCGACGATCAAGTTAGTACACACTCAGATAGAGAGAGAGAGAGAGAGAGAGAGAGAGAGAGAGAGGAGAGTTTAGTGTTAGGTTGTTCTCACCAAATGATGTTCCATCTCCCGTATGGGGGGCGTAGTCATGCTTATATACTTTCTGCGCTCAAATCTACTCCCACTGGTCTCTTGACATGTGGAGCTGCTTTCCCATCTGTCAGCACAAATCCAGCGGACACCACCTAACCAAACCGCCAGACTACATTAGCGGGAGCCCGGCAGCCCGGTGGCGTCACCTCGGCTTCCCATGACCGTGCTGCGTGACGTGCCTGTGTGCTCTGCTCACCGAGCTCCATAACAGCCGAGCTCAGAAGCATTCCGGCAGAGCCGAGTTCAAGACAGGTCGGCCGGTGAACAGAAGACATTTCCCGCCGAGCTATGCCTGCCACTCATGGAACCCGGGTCGGCAGGCGGTCATCTCGGCCAAGTAAGCTCGGTTAAAACATTGGACCTGGACCTCGGGCCTAAGTGTCGACTGAGCAAAATCAACTCCAGGAAGGCTTCCTTTAGCTCGGGCTGAACAGGGGCCGAGTCTCAACAGGGCAAAATCCACTCTGGACTGGCCCAAATTAGCTCGGCCCAACATGCTTGGTCCTATCTGTCCAGCTTCTACCACGACCCAAAGCCTGATTATAAATCTTCCTCACAATTGCCCGTTAATTCCGTCCGTGCAAGCGTGATTGGGATTACACAATCCGACCGGGGTAGATTCTCCCTCGGTTCTCAGTTTGCAAGATGTTAGCCGCGCTAATCCCCATGCTCGGTTTCTTGGCTTGCTCGATTGACGCCTCAACTTGCCATCTTGTCTCTTCAGTACTGACGCCGCCGCCATTATGAACACACGTCGTGCATTTATTGGCCTCGAGCAGCCAACCCAAACGTCTTTTCATATTCGAATTTTGGCGGCCTTTTTCTCTTACATATACGCCTCTCCCCTCTCTCATTTCCTCTTCATTGACTCTCTTCTATTCCAGACAACCTGAAGCTGCAGTGCCCTCATCAAGCTCCATTCTTGCCCTCCTCTGCGTTCGTGTTCGAGGAACCAGCTCTTACCTCTATACTGGTAAGCTCTTCGAATCTCTTTATAGCTTTTCCCTTTGGTATTTCACGTTTTAAGGCACCAAAACCATAGATTTTAGGGTATAGCTCTCCAAAACCCATCTCTACCCCTGTTCCCTTTACTGTTCTTCAGCCTCAATGATGAACACATGAAGATCTGGAGCGGACCGGGCTCCAGGTCTTCTTTTGATCCCAAAAAACATCCAAACCAAGCAAATAGCGAGTTTGCAAAAACTTCTATAGGAACCGAGGTAGGCAGAGGGCTTGACCGCTCGACCGGGCTAACATCTGGTCCGCTTAAACGGCCGAGCTTCTGGATTTACCTTCGTGACCGAGGTGGTCTGGCACTCCATCTGACCGAGCTAAAGTCAAGCTCGTTTTGCGTGACCGCGCTCCCACTTACACTTACCCTCATTTTCCTGCAGAGTCCAAGGGGACAACGCACCAACACCGAGGCTCTCAAAGACCGAGCAGCCACCAAACTAGAGTTTGTGCCAAACCACCTCAGCCGCGCTAAAACCAGCTGGCTACACATGGGACGCTACCGCTTCCTGGTCGACACGCCGGTCGCTTTAGCCGCGTTCCGGGAAGAATATGGTATCCCGGACGATGTTCACCTAGAGCTCGGTGCTGAGGACACGATCTCTTAGGGCAGATTAGACCAGTGCCCCTTCACCGTACTTTCCATCATAGAAGGTGGCCTTCGCTTCTCGGTAAACCCGCTGATGTGCGAATTCTTGCGGCGCACCGGACTAGCTCCAACCCAAGTCCCAACCAACACCTACCGCATAATAAACGAAATTGCTGAGCTAAACAACCGGCTAGGCACCAACTTAGGACTGGCCGAGATACTTCGCCAGTATACCCTCAAGCATACAGGCGATGGCCTTGCCTATTACTTAAAGATCAGACCGGGCAAGGAGAAAATAGTGACCGGTATCCCAGACAAGGACTTACATGACGACGACTTTTTCTGGGTGTTCAGCAATTATGAAACAACCGACGTGCCGGGCTGGTATATCAGCAAGGATTTCGGTTCAACATGTAAGTCGTGCTAACTGCTCGGTCAAATTACTTTCCTTCTATATTCTGTACTTGATATTTTTCTTCTCTTTGCAGCAATCGAAGCTTTGCAAGCCAATTACCATTATCCCAATGAAGCAACCATCAGAATCGTGCTTCGCTACCGCAACCGGGATTGCCACGAACTCCTTGGTTACGTGCCGACCTACAGGTACCCAGCTCCACGCCGGAGTAAGGTTACAGACTTCCTCCGTGCACCATCTCCACCTCCCGATCCCATATTGTCGGACATGCCATTTATTCGGTTGACCGAGGCAGAAGAGATGGCCAAAAGAAGTCGCATCAAGAACCTCATCACTGCTACCTCCACCGAGCTACCGAGCATCCTATCCCGCACAGTCGCTGCCAGTCAATCAAGCGGGACCGTGGTTGCATTGGCGTCTTCTGCCACCAAGCAGGCAAGCAAAGAAAGCCGCCGGGCTGGGAAAAGGCCTCGCACCACCGATCCCTTAGCCGAGCTAGTTGCGAAGTTGAACACCGAGCAACCGGCGATCGCAACTGGCCTAACACCACCATGGAAGCCCCAACTGAAGCACCGGGGAAAGGAGATCCCGGCAAGCGCATCGGTCAAAGGGGACAAGGATCATCTACTCACCTTTGACCTGACCAAGGCCTTGCTTCTACCGAGCGATGTGGCCAGTGACGACCACGTGCCTGACACCCGGCTGGTGAAGTCTTCGGTCAAGTCTATGACCCGGGTAAGAATCTCGAACTTTTTATTCAATTTTTTCGAAGTGTTTGCCTGGTTTCCTTTCTCTGATCAAGCTCTCTTCTTGCAGGCCATCCAGAAACAACACTTGGTGATGGAATGGATCTACAGACTCCGGCAGAAGGCAACCGACGCTGCCAACCAAGTTGAGCACCTTCAAGCCGAGCTGGGGCGGTCCAAGGCTTTGCTGGAGATTGCAAACTCTGACAACTCCAGATTGCTCGGCCAGCTTGGAGCAGCCGAGCAAGAAAGGGACGCTCTCAGGGCCGAGCTGGTGGCATTGAAACAAGAAAGGAAATAGGAGCTGGAGGAGGCCAACAACGTCGGTTTCAAAGAGGCCGAGGAAAATTACATGAAGCAAGTCCATGCCACCCAAGACATTTTCTTCAAGGCTGGCTGGAAGGCTGCTTGTGAACAGCTCGGCCAAGGATCTGGAACCAACGTGTTTGCCTCCCCCCCAACTGCCTTCCTGCTGACATACATGGTGTCATACGCCAACGACATCTTCAGCGCACTGCAGGTTGAGGCCGAGGAAGACGACGAGGAGGAAGCCGAGGAAAACGCCGAGGGAGGTAACCACCCAAAGCAGACCGGCCAGGTGGAGACCGGAGTCCAGGAAAAAATAACCATGGTCGACCTGGAGGCTACTGCTACCAGGGATGAATCTGATGACCTGTCTCCCTTAGCTTAGTTCTGTTTTGTTGTTTCTCCTTTTTTTTTTTTTTTTTTTTTGAAAATGTAACCAGGCTACCTTCCCCACCTTTTGTAATGTTATTCCACATCAATGGAAAATTCTAATTTCGTTAAGTGTTTACACTATTTAAGCTAAACAACTTCAGCCGGGGTAAAGCACCTTGGCTTAGCAAATCACCAACTTGTCCTTGAGAAAATTATCAACTCATTCAACCCAAATAAAACATCTCGGTTGAGACCATAGAGTTGAGCAAATCATCAACTCGTTCAACCGGAATAAAACATCTCGGTTGCAATCAAAGAGTTGAGTAAATCATCAACTCATTCAACCGGAGTAAAACATCTCGGTTGTAATCACTGAGTTGAGCAAATCATTAACTTATTTAACCGGAATAAAACATCTCGGTTGAGACCATAGAGTTGAGAAAATCATCAACTCGTTCAACAGGAATAAAACATCTCGGTCGCAATCAAAGAGTTGAGTAAATCATCAACTCATTCAACCAGAGTAAAACATCTCGATTGTAATCACAGAGTTGAGCAAATCACCAACTCATTTACCGAAATAAAACATCTCGATTAAGACCATAGAGTTGAGGAAATCATCAACTCGTTCAACGGGAATAAAATATCTCGGTTACAATCAAAGAGTTGAGTAAATCATCAACCCATTTAACCGGAGTAAAACATCTCGGTTTAAATCTCAAAGTAAGCATCGAAAACAACAGAGTGCTTAAGCAAAGATAAGTCACTTTTATTACACTAGACAAAAAGCGTGTTACATTCAGAAGTATAGGGAGAACAAGTCTTTCACAAAAAATTACATAAGAACGTAAAATGCTAAAAATAGTACAGTTTTAGGTTGGCTACATTCCATGGCTGGGGTATGTCATTTCCTTCCAAATCTTCCAAGTGGTATGCCCCATTGCCCGCCAGACCGGTTATCTTGTAAGGCCCTTCCCAGTTTGCCCCTAGCTTGCCTTTCCCAGGCACCAGTGTGTTGCCCATCACCTTTCTTAAAACCCAATCCCCAACTTTGAACGGTTTGGGGTGCACCGTTTTGTAGTATTTTCTGGAAAGCTTTTGTTGGTATGCGGCCACATGGATTAGAGCCTTTTCTCAGCGCTCTTCCACTAGGTCCAATTCCAAGGCGATGGCTTCAGAGTTCAGCTGGGGCTCAAAACTTTCACTGCGGAGAGTGGGCATGCCAACTTCCAATGGGATGACCGCCTCAGTGCCATATGCCAAGGCAAAAGGAGTTTTCTCGGTAGATCGCCTTAGGGTCGTCCGGCATGCCCAAAGGATACTTGGGAGTTCCTCGGCCCATTTTCCTTTGGCTTTCTCAAGTCTTTTCTTCAACCCATCAAGAATGGTCTTGTTTGATGCTTCGGCTTGGCCGTTGGACTGGGTAAGCCGGGGTGAAGTTGTAGAATTTGATCTTCAATTCTTCACAAAATCCTCTGAATAAGCGTCCGTCAAATTGGGTGCCGTTGTCAGAAATCAGAATCTTGGGGACGCCAAACCGCATTACCACATTTTGCTAGACAAACCGTTTGACATCTTTCTCCTTGATAGTCGCTAAGGGCTCAGCTTCAACCCATTTGGTGAAATAGTCCGTAGCTGCGATGAAGAACTTCCGGTTGCCTGGTGCCGTTAGGAGTGGTCCCATTATGTCCAGCCCCCACATAACAAAAGGCCAAGGGCTTGTGAGGGGAAGAAGTTCTCTGGCTGGCTGGTGAATTTGGTGGGCGAACTTTTGGCACTTCTTACATTTGCGGACATATTTCTAAGCATCTGCTTGCATGCACGGCCACCAATACCCTTGCGAGATAGCTCAGTAGGCCAAAGATCTGCCCTCAATTTAACTGCTGCATATGCCTTTGTGAATTTCGTACAGGAAAGCTTCCACGCTGTTTGGGTGTACACACTTGAGATAAGGCCTGGAGAAAGACTTCTTGTATAAAGCGCCAGATGGAGAGAGCCAAAACCGCTCTGACTTCACCTGGACTTCATGCACTTCCTTTTTATCGACCGGAAGGGTCCGCTCTTTTAAGAAAAGGATAATCGGGTCCATCCAAGAAAGGCCAAGCTCGGTGCAGAATACTTCTGTCTGCTCGGGTTCCTCTATACTTGGCCTTGGAAGGTACTCAATCAGGAGAGGACTGAGAGATGTTCGGTCAACCATGGAAGCCAAACCGGCTAACTCATCCGCACGGCCGTTGTCTTCCCGGCCAATTTGTTGGACCCTGATTGCCTGGAATCGCTTGATGTGTTCTCTCTCTAGAGCTTAGTACTTTGCCATTCTGTCATCTTTAGCTTCGTAAACCCTAGACACTTGATTGACAACGAGTTGGGAATCGCTGTAAACCATTAGCTTGGACGCGTGCACCCGAAGGGTGCTCTTGAGCCCAGCCAACAGCGCCTCGTACTCAGCCTCATTGTTTGATGCAGGGAACCCGATGGTGATGGAGTGTTCGATTGTCAGACCATCTGGTGCAATTAGAACTATGCCCAGCCTGGCACCGTGACGACTCGAGGCTCCATCTACAAAGAGTTTCCACATTTTGCCGACAAAGAGCTTCCAACACTCTGAGGGGTCCTGGGAGGCTTGAAGGTTGATGGGATCGCGCTCGCTCGGCTGTTTGGTTTCTAGTGCGCTGCCGTTTGGTTCCATTTCATCCCCCCTCGGCGATGCAGCACCGGACCTAATAGGTTGAACTGCCATGCTTAAGTCCTGAGTCGCATTGCCGAGCTAAAGTACTATGCCAGCTGGAGGTTTTATGGTGGGGCACGCAAGTTCCGCGTCACCAACATCGCCTTGCTGTGCAATTTCTGGCGAGACCGTACTCACCTCCTCGGTTGCCACGATAAGATCCACTGGGCATACTGGATGAATTCCAGGTGAGAATTCAGCAACAAAGTCGGCCAATGTCTGTGCTTTTATGGCAGTTCGGAGTTAGAACTTGACGTCAAATGGTCCCAATTCGACTGCCCACTTGAGGATCCGACCGGAGAAATCCGCCCGCTCAAACAAGGCTTTGAGTGGGAACTCAGTCAAAACGATGATTGTGTGAGCATGAAAATAGTGTGCCAATTTCCTTGAGGCCATCATCAGTGCCAAGGCAAGTTTTTCCAGCGGCAAGTATCCCGACTCTGCCAGTAGCAAGGTTTTGCTCACATAGAAGATGGGGAAATGCTGGATGCCTTCTGACCGGACAAGCACTACGCTAACTGCATGCTGAGAAACGGCCAGGTAAAGGAAGAGTTCTTCACCGGGCTTTGGTGTCACCAATAATGGAGCAGAAGACAGATACGCCTTTAGCTCGGCCAAAGCCCTGTCACATTCCTCATCCCGTGAAAACTTGGATTTTAGGGCTCGAAAGAAAGAGCGGCAGCGATCTGATGACCGACTTATGAATCAATTAAGCGCGGCGCCCATTCCGGCCAGATGCTACACGTCCTTCACCGAGTTGGGCTACTTTAATTCTTGTATGGCTTTGATTTGTGTGGGGTCTGCCTCGATGCCTCGGTTTGTGACTAGGAAGCCTAGGAATTTCCTAGATCCCATGCCGAAGGCACATTTGGACGCATTTAAGCTTAACTTATGCTGCTTGAGAATGGCGAACATCTCGGCTAGGCCGGACAAGTGGTCTGCCTGATGCCTGCTTTTGACCACCATGTCGTTGATGTAAGCCTCCATCGTTCGGCCTAGCAGAGGGGCGAACATTTTGGCACCATCCTTTGGAAAGTTGCCCCGACGTTCTTCAAACCAAAAGGCATGACTCAATAGCAGAAGAGTCCCCTTGGAGTGGTAAAAGAGGTTATCTTGCGGTCGGGGCCATGCATGGCAATTTGATGATAACCGCAGTAGGCATCCAAGAAACTGAGCCTTTCATGTCTGGCCGTTAAATCCACCAGCTGGTCTATTCTGGGCAGATGAAAGCTGTCTTTAGGGCAAGCTCGGTTGATGGTCTTGTAGTCGACGTAAACTCACCACTTCCCATTCTTCTTGGGTACTACGACCGTGTTTGAAATCCACCGAGGGTAGTGCGCTTCCTAAATAGCCCGTGCTTCAAGCAAGTTCCTTACCTCCTCCGCAACTACCTCGGCGTGATGAAGAGCTGATCTCCTTGTTCTCTAAATGACTGGCCGCGCATTAGGGAAAACGTTGAGTTGGTGACAAATAAAACTTGGGTCGATGCCAGGCATGTCGTAGGGCGACCATGCGAAGACTTCGATATTTGCCATCAAGAACTCTACCATCTCGGTCCTTTCTTGAGCGGTCAAGCTTGATCCGAGCAAAAAGAACTTGTTTGGATTTTCCGTGTCGAGCCGTACTTCTACCAATTCTTCAATAGCTTTGTCTTCGGGCTTGGTGCCCACGTCATCAAGGACACTCTGGTCTTCTGGGCCTTCAGTCATTTCCACGAAGCCTTTGGCAGCTCGACTCCCATTCACTGCCACGAAGCATTGCTTCGACATGACTTGATCACCCCAAATTTCCTCAATTTTCCCCATAGCCGAGGGGAATCTCATAACCTGGTGGTAGGTCGACGCTACAGCCTGCATAGCGTGAAGCCGGCCCTGGGGATCGTTGTATGTAGACGGCACCTGCAATACCCAGAACTCCACCTGCTTGACCACGGATCTGGCCTTGACTGGTAAAATTATTTTCCCCAAAGGCCACTCCGGTTGTGAGTTGAAACCTACTAGTGGCGAAGTAGCCGGAGCCAAGTCTGTATCTCGGAGGTTGAGTTGTTTGAACGCGTCGTAGTACATAATTTCAACCGAGCTTCCTTGGTCAATCAAGATGCGCTTGACATCGAACTCTTTGACATGGAGGGTGACCACTAGGGCGTCGTTGTGTGGCGTTTGAATGCGCTCTAGGTCCCTTGTGGAGAAACTAATCACATCTTTTTCCTCAGTCTTCTCCCTTTTGATCGCGGGCTGGACTGACAACACTTCCCTCATGTGTTCCACTTTTTTGATCATTCCACAGAGCTCGCATACATGCGCTGGCTCACTATGCTGTGGATCACATTAACCACTCCTTGAGGAGGCGCCTCCAAGTCAGCCGGTCCATGCGGATCAGCCGGGGCAGGATGCGCGGCCTTAACGCCCCCATCGATGTAAAGATCTAAGTGTCCCGCTGCGACTAACTCCTCTAAGTGTTGCTTCAGAGGTAAACAATCCTCCGTCCGGTGGCCTCGCTCTTGGTGATATGTGTAGCGGTACCACGGATTGAAGCCCTTTTGCGCATCGCCTAACTTAGCAGGAAACCAGACGTAATCCTCGTCACGGATTTCACTAAGTATGCAATAGATTGGAATCTTAAAGACTGTGGTGATGCCCGTCTGAGCTTTCAACCTTCTGTTGGCATTAGCTACGTCATCGCGGGGGTATTTATCTCGGTCATTCCGACGTCCCCTTCCCCGGTTTCGACGATTCGACCATCGGTCAGATTCCTCGGTGCGGTCATTTAGACGGTTAGCCTCCTGTCTGACTGCATGCACCTTGCCAGCCGACCTCTTGTCTGTGACCACCAGAGTTGTCTTCACGGTGGACGCCGCCGCATCATCCTCTACTCGGATGTGCTCATTGATGCGCTGCATTAGTTGGCCCATGGATGTCGGCTGGTTCATGGTAAGCGAGTCCCGCAGCCTATGTCTGACCGGGAGACCGCGCTTATATTGGGTGATTGCCAGATTGATCGGGCAATTTAAAATCTCATTGAAGGTTTCCCAGTATCTGGAGTTGTATGCCTTGAGTGTGTCGCTCGACTCCATTTTGACATTGAGAAGGTGGTCCACCTCCTTCGGCGTTTTAGTGTTGGTCTTGAAACGAGTTACAAAGGCTTCTGCCAACTGCTACCACCTTTCGATACTTCCCTCCGGCAACCTCTCAAACCATTTCAAGCCTAGCTCGCCCAAACTCGATGGGAAGATAAAGCACATAAGAGCATCATTGCGCCTATGTCCGGCCATGACCTGCCGGAAGTGGCTTACATGTATGTATGGATCGGTCTTTCCGTCGTAGAGCGTAAACTTGGGCTGGTGAAAGTCCACGGGGAGTGGTGTGGTTTCTATCTCAAGGGAGAAGGGGGTGGCGTTTAGCCTCGCCAAATCTGTGTCTAGAGGGAGAGGCACAACTGGGCGGGGTGGTGGCATTATGACCTCTTCACTAGCGCGGTCCCCGTAAGATAGCCGCTGGAGCGCCGGCACCCTTTGAGTCTCCCGTTGGCGAGCTCACTCCTTCAAGACTGCCCGTAAGTTCTCTGAGCGAGTGGAATAAGAATACTTCAACGTCGTCACCAGACGTAAGGGTTGATAGGTACTATCTTGCGTGCTAGACTTCTCTATAGGCGTGTCGGATTCTCCAACCCTGTAGCTTCTGGTGATAGAAATGGAGGGAGTATACCGCTGGCTCTGACTGCCTGAACGGCGGGGTTGGGTGCGTTCACTGTGGTCTCCCACTCCAGCTACACCCTTCCCTTTGACATGCCATTTGAGATCTTCCATCTCCGTTGCCATTCTCCGGATGACGACGTCCTGGTCCCTTAACTTGTGCTCCAGACGTCTAGCATGCAATTCTCTTCGCCGCCGGTGCCCATCTGGGCTCCGAGAGTTACCAAAACTTCTACCGCACTTATCACGCGCGTCTCCGGAATGTCCTCTTGGGGAAGTCTCCAGGTCCGCCATGTTTAGAATGGCGGAGAGTCCGCCTCTCCATCTCGCTGACTCTGGGGTGACACCATCAATGACGGACAACGGTACTTCGTCGTTGTTCACCATGGAAGACGATCAGATGAGCTTGGAAGACAAGGTTTTGTCTGTTGAACTCTTCCCACAGACGACGCCAATTGTACGGGGAGCAAATATTTCGTAGAGCCCGTACTTCTTTTTACCAATCTCCTTGTCTGTTCGATTGACCTGCGAACACAATGGCGGTGAGCTACCCGACGGTGTGTGGCCGGAAAACCCCTCCGACGGTCAAGTGAGCACACACTCAGATAGAGAGAGAGAGAGAGAGAGAGAGAGAGAGAGAGGGAGAGAGAGTTTAGTGTTTAGGTTGTTCCCACCAAATGATGTTCCATCCCCCGTATGGGGGGCGTAGTCATGCTTATATACTTTATGCGCTTAAATTTACTCCCACTGGTCTCTTGACACGTGGAGCTACTTTCCCATCTATCAACACAAATCCAGCGGACACCACTTAACCAAACCGCCAGACTACATTAGTGGGAGCCCGGCAGCCCGGTGGCGTCACTTCGGCTTCCCATGACCGTGCTGCGTGACGTGCCTATGTGCTCTGCTCTCCGAGCTCCATAACAGCTGAGCTTAGAAGCATTCTGGCAGAGCCGAGTTCAAGACAGGTTGGCCGGTGAACAGAAGACATTTCCCGCCGAGCTACGCCTGCGACTCATGGAACCCGGGTCGGCAGGCGGTCATCTCGGCCAAGTAAGCTTGGTTAAAACATTGGACCTGCCTAAGCATCGACCGAGCAAGATCAACTCCAAGGAGGCCTCCTTTAGCTCGGGCTGAACAGGGGTCGAGTCTCAACCGGGAAAAATCCACTCTGGACTGGCCCAAATTAGCTTGGCCCAACATGCTTGGTCCTATCTATCCAGCTTCTACCACGGCCCAAAGCCAGATTATAAATCTCCCTCACTGTTTTTAATAAAGCTATGTTATAAAGTTTTGATAAAGTTTTGTTTCGTTTTGGAAAAGTATTTGATCAAGCATGAATGATTATCCCTAATTGTTGTATCAAGCATTATATTTGTTTTGATGACATTCTGGGAAAGTCCTTAGTGCTAGGGGACTATAATGCAATTGCACCCTTGTTTTGAAAGTCCTTAGTGCCAGGGGACTATAATGCAATTGCATCTTTGTTTTGCCACTGACGGTTTTCCGTGTGGGTTTGTCTGTCCGGAATGTCATCCTTTGGTATTATGTAGATGTTATTAACATCCAAGAAGCTTTGAAAGATTTGATAGACGAACTTGGTTCACCCTTTTGATTTGTAAAGTTATGATATGTATTGTTTTGGAAAAGATCTCGGATATCACTCATTTAACCCTTTATTATTTATACCATTCACTGAGTATCCAAGCTCAACCTCCCCTTATATATATATATATATGTAGGTGGCGAGCAAGAAGGCGGTGACGCCTAGATGATTATTTGCAAGATGTTTTTGGATTCATATTTTGTAGCATCTTGAAGATTATGCTTCTTAGCTTTGTATTTCATGTATTTTGTATATGTCGGCTTGAGAAGTCTTTTGATCAAGATGTATTATGTACTTTATTTTATTTGTATCCAAGTTGTAAGACCATGTTAAGATGTATGTTATTTCATTTAATCTATGCACTGCTCTTATGGACTAATTAGATTGAAATTTATTGCTTCCGCACATGTAAGCCCCATATGTATACTCTGATTGTGTGTGAATCCTTGTAAGTTGGCCTTTGGTAATCTCGGATTACTGGCTATCACGGCACCATTCTACTAGGGGCGGAATGGGGTCGTGACAAAATGGTATCAGAGCACTGGTTCCTTATAGTACGTTATTCACACGCTTTGAGTCCTAAAGAGCATATGATTTCCCTTAGAATGATATTAGGATTGCATCATATTTCTTGCTACTTGACAAGATGTGCATCATCTCAGCATGATCATTTGTTAATTACATACATGTCTATTTGTTCATTTTGTTTTAAGAGTCACATTTTTGCATACCTCTAGCATCATGAGAAGGGGTAGACCTCCAGTTAGCTGAGATCAATCCAAGGACAGGTTAGACAGATTAGAAAGGATGGTAGAGGATTTGGCTCATGAGTTGAGGCAAGCAAGGCAGCATAACACTAGCACTACATCTACTCAGGCCGAGCTGACAGATGGCCGACGTGCAGTTCCACCTCTACCTCCTCCGGTACCACAAGTGCCTCCGCAGCCAGCTTTGTATGGAGATGGCACATTGACCTTGATCAAAGAATTCAAGAAGATAAATCCACCGAAATTCCAAGGAGGTATAGAGCTGATGAAAACAGAAGCATGGGTTCTTGAGATGGAGAAGTTGCTCGAGGTTTTTCCTAGCACCGACGCTCAGAAGGTGTCATTAGCAGCATTCACGTTGGACGACAATGCACGAAGATGGTGGTTGATGATCCGAGAAGGCAACCCAGGTTTGACTTGGGCCAGATTTTTGGAGTTGTTCTACAACAAGCACTTTCCCCTCAGTGTTTGAGATCGCAAGACCACAGAATTCCAGATGTTGACGCAGGGTAACAAACCAGTGGCTGAATATGATCGTGCTTTCACCGAGTTGGCAAGGTATGCACCCCACATGGTCAACAACGAATACAGGAAAGCTAGGAAGTTTGAGAGTGGACTTTGGGGCCCAATACAAGATTGGGTTAATATGCTCAACATGCTGACGTATGCCGGAGTGTTAGATAAAGCCATCCTAGCAGAAACTAACTTGAACAGAAGTTAGAGTTCAGGGGAGAATCAGAGAAAGAGTCAGGATTATGACAATCGCCAAGCACCGTCTGATGTCAATAAGAAGGTAAGTGTGGATAATTCAAGCAACTCAAATCAGGAAAGTGGCACCAGGCCGACATGTACAAGTTGCGGGAAGCAACATTTTGGGGTTTGTTATCGGGTATCTGGAGCATGTTTTGAATGCGGTGAGATGGGTCATCGTATTAAGGATTGTCCCAAGGCAAAGGCTAGAGATGATAAGAAGAGATAAGAATCCGACATCCAGAGTTGTTTTGGGGACAAAGTAAGTTAAGTTTGGGGGCCAAACTTCTATAAGGGTGGAAGGATGTAACAACCCTCACTTTGCCTTAGTCATGCTCACATGCATTTATATGATTTTGTCTTGTTAAGTTGCATTCATGAAATCCTGTTTTGTTTTATCTAAGTGTTGTTTTTATGTTTTGTCCCTTGCTTGGTGTGTGTAGCCGAGGTCATCTTAAGCCTAGGTCACGCCTTTGGACCTTTTACACCTAGGACCATCTTGGAACCACTTTGGCTGACCTCCACATTCACCCTGGCATATTGGCCGAGATATCATCATCTAGGCCGAGGTGTGCATCACCGAGGCCGAGATATGTATCATCTAAGCCGAGATGTTATCCTTTAGATATTTTAGATCTTTGATCCCTGCACCTGGTGATCTTGTTCCTGGACTTGTATGACCTAGACCGAGGTGTGGCACATCTAGGCCGAGGTGTAGCACAGCTAGGCCAAGTGTTATCCTTCCTAACCGAGATCATTGAGACCCCTTTTGTCGGAGCCGATGTTATAACCCGAGATCCTCGCCTTACCAGAGTGCCCTTGTTACTTGCTTGTTGTATACACTTTGTCATGCTCTTGTCAGTCAGTCACCTTTTAAGGAGAGCCAACCAGTCGTTGCCACATGTCCCAGCAGAGGGTTAAGTCAGCCAGCAGAGAAAGAAAACATATCATTTGTCATATCTTTTGCATTATAGAGAGAGAAGCTCTAGGAAGAGAAGAGGAGTTCTTAAGTAAGAGTAGAACTCCAAGCTTGATCTTCACACCTTGAACCGTTAGATTTGTGTTTTGAGGTTAGAATCTTGATTTGCTCTTGTTGTTCCTTATGTTCATCTAATTGCATTGCATGATTCCTGAGCCATGCATTGATTTAAAGCTTGTTTTAGAAAGAGAAAATGGTGTTCTTGTGTTCTTGAAATAAAACCATGTTTTGATCCGAAAGTTTATATCAAGATCCATGTTTTTGTGTTTGTTTCATAAGATCTTCAAGTATGGGTACCCAGGTCCATGTTTTCGAACTCACCTCATGAAATCTCAGATTTTGAATAAAGAAGTTATGATTTTAGCATTCATGTTCTTTATGATTCTTCATGTTCATGTTCTTCAAGGAAGGAAACCCAGATTTCCAGACTTCACCCTTTCCTAGGTGTGGTTGCCAAGACCACTCTTGCCTAGATCTCACATTCAGGCTAAGCATCGTATCTCACCTTGGCCTACCTTACATGATCACTTACACCATTAGTCTATCTTGCATGAACACCTCGGCAGTCAGCCGTTCGCCGAAGCCTTGGTAACCACACCTCGGCCAAGAGGTGTGGGACCTCGATAAAGACCTGGTTGGTACCCAGCATGTTCCCGAGATGAAAAACAGTGTTTTAACTTCCAGCGTGTTTTGCTCTAACTTGACCTAGTTTTGAAAGAAATGTCGGGATCATTTGCACTCATGAAAAACTTGTTTTAAGAATGCATTTCATACCCATCTTTGAGCATCTCTTCTTGTCTTCTTGAAATGCATTCAATAGACTTTATTATGTGTTTGAAGGACATGGACCCTTGCTTTAACCTCGACATCTGAAGAGCTATATAAGTGGTATTTTTAATAAAGCTATGTTATAAAGTTTTGATAAAGTTTTGTTTCGTTTTGGAAAAGTATTTGATCAAGCATGAATGATTATCCCTAATTGTTGTATCAAGCATTATATTTGTTTTGATGACATTCTGGGAAAGTCCTTAGTGCTAGGGGACTATAATGCAACTGCACCCTTGTTTTGCCACTGACGGTTTTCCGCGTGGGTTTGTTTGTCCGGAATGTCATCCTTTGGTATTATGTAAATGTTATTAACATCCAAGAAGCTTTGAAAGATTTGATAGATGAACTTGGTTCACCCCTTTGATTTGTAAAGTTATGATATGTATTGTTTTGGAAAAGATCTCGGATATCATTCATTTAACCCTTTTTACTTATACCATTTACTGAGTATCCAAGCTCACCCTCTCCTTATATATATATATATATATATGTAGGTAGCGAGCAAGAAGGCGGTGATGCCTAGATGATTATTTGCAAGATGTTTTTGGATTCATATTTTGTACCATCTTGAAGATTATGCTTCTTAGCTTTGTATTTCATGTATTTTGTATATGTTGGCTTGAGAATCCTTTTGATCAAAATGTATTATGTACTTTATTTTATTTTTATCCAAGTTGTAAGACCATGTTAAGATGTATGTCATTTCATTTAATCTATGCACAGCTCTTATAGACTAATTAGATTGAAATTTACTGCTTCCGTACATGTAAGCCCCATATATATACTCTGATTGTGTGTGAATCCTTCTAAGTTGGCCTTTGGTAATCTCGGATTACTAGCCATCACGGCACCATTCTACTAGGGGCGAAATGGGTTCATGACACACTTAATATTAATATTGTGTATAGTTGATATTTTATAAATAATTTATTAATTTTGTTAACATTATTATTTAATATTTAGAGCACAAAATGAAAAAAATATAAAAATTAATTGACATTAACGTGTCACTCAAGGTGGGTGGGTACATTTTGTATCCTTGCATTTGGAACGTCCTCTGAGGGTAATATCGCACAAGCAAAGAAAAATAAGTGTAATTCTACTTGCACTGTATTTTCAAATCTTTGCACCCTTTTATTTTGTTGCAAAAGGAGGATTCCTTTCAGCCATTTTAAATTAGAAGGGCCCAGGGGCCCGATTTGATCCCACCAATTCATTTTGTCTGATACTTTACATATTTTATTCACATAAAAAATTTAATCGATCTGATAATTGCAACTTATTTAATTTATCGTGTTTTTAACCAAAAAACTAGATGGTTTATTTTTAAAAATACAAAAAAAAAAAAAAAAAATTGGTTAAAAATGCGATAAATTAAATAAGTTACAGTTATCAGATTAACCTAATTTTTTGTGTAGATGAAAGATACAAAATACCTGATAAAATGAATGATTCGAATTATCGAACTAGTGCCTATGGTAGGCTCCATGGGCCGAAACAATACCTTATAGTCCAAAATTTGGGCTGGAGGGGATCCTCCTTATTTTGTTTTCATTAGATTTCTGTTTCTATATAAAATTACCAAAGAGACCTTCCATCTCCAAATTTTGGAAACTAAATTTTCATTACACCCTCATCTCATCACCGCCACCTCCACCGACCCACCAATGCTCCCACTTCTCTACTACCACCTATCTCTTGTGCCCAACCCCTCTTCGTCTCACCACGCTATCCTTAATTCCTCTCTAGCAACACCCAACCTAGAACGTCGCCTCGACGACCCAACATTGCCCCGCCCCTGCGACCTAGTTTTCTACCCAAAGCACGAGAGAGAGAGAGAGAGAGAGAGAGAGAGAGAGAGAAAATACAAAGACTCGAGACAGGGATAAAAGGGTTGTGCTAGTTGGAGGCAGCGGAAGGATGGTCGCTTGTGGCTAGATGCGGTGATAGTAGTACCAGGGGTGGGAGTGTTGCAAAAGGGATGGTTGCAGCAGCGAGGATCTATGAAGGTGTTGGTTGCCGCGATGAGATTATAGTTGTGCAAAATACCGCTCAATCCACTAAAATCGCACCACTCTGCACCGATCTATTCGCTAATCACGAATTAAAATTTGAAATTTATAACATGCCTGCAAAACTAGTCCGCTCCGCTATAATTAATAGATATATTTTTTTTAACCTCTAATGAAATATTAAAGTAAAAATGAGTGTGGAAGAGATTTAAGATGTGAACAAAATAGTAATTATGTTACGAAAAATATTATGTAAATTAGTGTTATATATTATATAAATGTTTGATAATTGTTTAAGAATATTTTTCAATCAACTAACAAATTGAAATTACCCCAAATTTCTCAAACCGCAATTTGATTATTTGCAAACCGCTACCTGCCACATAGTTTCTCTTTTAGTCTCAAACCGCACCGAACTGCACTGCATACACCCCTAGGTGGAACAACTGAATGAGTGGTGGTTGAGGTGGCAGGGAGTTGTGAAGGTAGTGGTCGTGATGATAGTGATGGTCATAGTAGTGAGATGGTGAATGGAGTGGTGACTGTAGAGACAAGGGGTGGCGGAATGGTGGCTGGAGGGGATGGTGAAAAGAATTAGGGTTTTTAGGTTTTAAGTGTAAGGAGAAGAGTGAATGTTAGGGATAATGATAGGAATAAAATTTTAAAATTTTTTAAAAAGATAAAGTAAAAAATTTGAATTCTTGAGGATGTAAATAGTTGGATTTGTGGTGTAAATAGAAATTATCCGAAAAGTAATTTGAAAAAGGACTGTATGGGTCATAAAACTGACGGTGGTCTTTCAACTGGTAGTGTGCTCGTATGGGACATAACCGTAACTAACAAACCTTGATTTTCTATGTTATAAATAGTTTTTTTATAATTTTTAAATATTAGGGTAACTATTTGCGTCATTGGAAGGAGCATTAGGCTAGAGATTCATTTTTAAAATTTTTGACTTAATTGGTCTAAGCTTAAAATTTTTTGAGGCAAAAAGATATTGATATATCTAAAATGACACCTATCTGTCTAAAGTTTATTTATTTATCTCAATGTCATTTATCTGTATATGTATTACCTATTTGTCAAACTATATATTTAAATATCACTGTACACGAATTATCTATCTATTCATATATCTATGCAATGTCACATATCTGTCCATCTCACCTTCACTAGCCACCATTGTCGACCACCATTGCTGGCCACCGTCGACTGTAGTTCATCGGCTATCCATGACTTTTTTAACAATTTTCCAATGCAAGTCCTTATCAAAATATATATATATATATATATTTATTAAATCTTAGATGAAAAAATATATGGCCCATTGGTGTGAAGTTTTTATCAATTGTAACTTATTAATAATTACATTATTTTTTGGGTCACTTAATTTTAAATTTTTATTAGTGCATAATTTCACGAGGTTTGTCAACTGTCAAATTCTTAACACGTTTTTCACGTGTAGCAAAAATTTAAATTATTATGGTAAACTACAAATACACCCCTTTAGATTTGCTTAAAATATAAATTGTTTTCTGTGATTTGAAAAATTACAAATATCTCCTTGTCATAATTTTTTAATTAACATAATTAATTGAAAATGTGAAATTTCTAACTATTCACTTATACAATAATAAAATTATCTGAATTATTAATTGAAATAAAATTTTAACATTATTAAAACTGTTAATTAACTTAATGATTTATTAATAAAAAGACCTATTTGTTATGAAATTAGAAATCTTAGAGCATCCCTATCAGTTCCCTGAAGCTATTATAAGGGGTTGATTCGTCCAAAATCCTTCTCCACCAGGTCCCTTATATAACCCCTTAAATTTATGATTGCTACAGTGACTCCCTATTTGTAGAGAGTCACCAGTAGCCTTATATCTCGACGAGTCGCCCACTGGATGTCCCACCGTCGCCCACCTGCATCTGCCGGCCGACTTCCCACGCCCAATCCTCGGCTTTGCTTTTGCTTTCTTCTGTTTTGGACTTTAATTTATATTGTTTAATTCATATTGCTTCTGCCGCTTTCTTCTGCCTTTAGCCTCCATTTTTTACTTCAATTCATATTGTCTAATTATTTTATTATTAAAAAAATATTCAAATTTAAAAATACTTAAAAAGATTATTTTAATAGAATAGAGAAAAAAATATGAAATTTGTTGAGAGAAGTAAATAAAAAAGTAATTCCTAAAATAGAGAATGAATTTTTTAATAATATTTTAGGGTAAAATTTAGTTAGGCTGATAAGGATGTTCTAAGGGGCATAATATAATTTTTAAAATTACAAAAAATAATCTGTAATTTAAATAAATTTCAAAGATGTGTTTTTAATTTACCCCAACTATTACCATATCAAACATGTATTATGTATATTATATTAATCGATAGTCAATGAGATTCGAGCATAGTAGCGTTTTCACCTTTGATTCTTGTTGACCATGAATCGGTCAATAAAACAAATTGACAAGTTATCCAATGTTGACAAGTTATCTAATGATAAAATAATAACAATAATAATAATAATAATAATAATAATAAAAAATAAACTCACAAAAATAATATGTAGTTTAAATCAATACTGGTTTGATGAGACTTGCATTTTGAATGAATTTAGATTTTACATTGCTTTTTTGGCATTTTTTTTCTTCCAATTCTTGATTCTTATTATTAGTGATTGAAAACATCATTTAGCCAGTGGATACCCAATAATAGCAAAGAATGTGATAATTTTTCAAGAAAAATATAAATAAAATGACCATATTATGTATATCATTGAGTAAACACGCACCTACTATCAGACTATTTTCATATCGTTTTTCTAAGTTATCCAAACTTAATTAATATATTTGAGAGGGCCCTCCACATATTATTAATTAATTTTGAATTAGATACTTTAACATAGTATCAAAGTTTGGTCTTTAGTAGTTTCTAGTGTGTTAAGGGTTTGTTTGGGTTGTCTTAAATAAGTGTATTTTTTGTCTTTTTGAACTAAAAAATTGAGAAAAAAAATATGGATGTTTGGATTAACTTTTGTCTTTTTACGAAAAATGTGTAATAAAAAATTGTATAAATTAGTGTATAGAAGAAGTAAGTGTAATAAGCTGTACGACACCTTTTTCTGGGTAGAGTGTAGGAGATAAGGACATGATTGCCTCCTTTGTGGGCAACCATTTGACTGTGCTGTTCGGACTGTGGGGCCCACCACGAGTCCCATTTTGATAATCTGAACCATTCGATATGTAGAACTCACCGAGTACTATATGTTTGTATAAAATCACATTAATCGGATATTGAAATCACTTTGATCGGATTAGTTTTTGTTCACCAGTTAACTATAACACCATCATTTTTTTATACAGAACTGATTTGATCATATAGTTAGCAATATCCAATCAACGTGATTTTTTACAAGCATATAATATTCAACGAGTTCTACATATTGAACGGTTCAGATTATCAAAATGTGATCCGTGGTGGCCCCCACGGGCCGAATAGCACAGTCTAAATGGTTGCCCAGGAAAGAAGCGATCATTTCTAGACCTGTACAGCAGACCAATCAAGCGGACAGCCCATCACTTTAGCAAAAAGTTGAATTATATTTTTTTATGTGTAAATTTATTTTTTTGTATTTTTTTTTTTGTTGTGAATAGTGATAACTTTTTAGCTTTTTAAGTAACTTTTTGACTTTTTGTCTTTTTCAAGACATGCCAAACCAGGCCTAAGTCTCTATCCGACTCTAATATCTCGCCTCTCATTTCTGTGTTATCTGTAAGTCTTCGTTCGGGAAAAGTTAAAATAGCCTTTTTTTTTTTTTTTTTTTTACTTTTTGGCTATTTTAGTCTCGTTTGGTTTTTATTTTTGAATTTTTTGACTTTTGTAAGAGAAAAAATGTAATGATTATGGTTTAAATGTGACATTTTGTCTTATTGGCTCATGTAGTCAATTTTGTCTTTTGTGCTTTTTTTAACCAAAAAATTAAAACCAAACATAGCTTAAATGTTATCCGGACGAGTCAAAAATTTCTTAGGAGTAATGGACAAGAAATATATTTTAAATTCTATTGTGATTTAAGTTCTTCATATGAGAAAAGTCATTTGATTCGTTTGAAAATTGAGAACCAACCACTATACATTTCGGATTATAAATATGGATCCCAAAACATATTTCCTGTCTATTCCAATAATGGGTTGTAGGAAGATTTTATTCGCTCTTTTGGATGCAATGTTGATTGTTATGCTTCTACTGCCTTTTCATCAAGTGACTTCAAGGGAACTAGCCGGGACTTCCCACTTTCTTGTTGCTGGTAAGTCTGCATCTCTTATGTTGTTGTCAGGGCCGGAACCAAGATTTTATTACCGGAGGGGCCAAAAGAAAAATATTTTTTTTTCACCATATAACCAGAATACACATGTATGTATATATGATATATAAATTATATATATATATATATATTGTAAATATCGTATAAGTAATTTCTACTAGGATGAATAAAATTTTTTTTTTTAAATATAAAATAGAAAGAAAATTCAAAATGAAAGCAGAAGACATGCATATTTTTTATATTGGGGAGTCATTTTATATATAAAATGATTTATATACATATATATTTAAAATTCTATGACAAACAATAATATTCACATAAACAGGGGGGCCATGACCCCCCATAGTCTTCTCCTAGTTCCGTCCCTGGTTGTTGTTGTTTTATTTATTTGTTTGTTTTTTTCTTTTATTACTCTTGACATGAAAAATGCAACTTATGTTTATTTTGACACCAAAAAAAAAAGAAAAAAAAATTAAATTACAAATTTATCCCTTGAGATTTGTTTAACATACGAAATAGATCAGGAAATTACATCCTACCCTTTGAAACTTCTAATTTCATAACAAATGATCCCTTTTATTAGTAAATCATTAAGTAAATTAATAGTTTTTAATAATTTCAAAAAATATATTTAAATTAATAATTTAAGAAATTTCATTATTGTATAAGAAAAGCAGTTATAAATTTTATTTTTTAGTTAATTCTGTTAAGTAAAAATTTTTAACAAATAAGTATTTATAATTTTCTAAATTACTGGGCAATCCATGTTAAAGAATTGCTATGTTAATAGGGTTATTTATTATTAAAATTTCATTTGGAATAGATTTTCAAATTTTAAATTTAATGTGACTTAGATATGGCTAAAAGTTATGACTAATTTGTTATTACTATATAAAGATTTAAGATATATTTAGATGAATCAATAGTTTTACGCCATGTGTATTTATGAACTTAAAAGGTCAAATAATTTGTAAAATTTATATTAATACTTTAGAGCTCCTCAATTCTCTCATACGAAAAATCACTTTACGGTTATATCTACTAGCAACAAAATAAATTTTTTTTTTTTAAATACAAAATATTATGAAATAAAAAAATTCATCATATTTATTTAAACTCTATAAAACAATCTATTTATCCATGTATCTATATATTATATATGAAAATTTGTGTTTTTTAGTGAGGAGTCTTGTAAGAGTTTCAATATCTCATATTAATTTTCTTGATTTTTTTTAATTTTAAACAATTAAGAAAATCTCTATTGGCTAACTTTTGATTGATAATCCCACATCGGGAGAAGAAGGAAAAAAATAAGTTATTTTACTTATATAAAGTGAATCTTCTACTCCCATCCCATTTAATATTGTAGTTTTGTACATAATTCAATTCAATATAATTTAAATTTTAAAAGTTTTAACTAATTATTTTTGACCTAGCCAATTAAGCTAAATCATTTTTGATTTGATTGATTCGTTGGTTTAACTGCAATTTTAACGATTTTATCAAAATATATTGATTATATTTGTTTGATTCGAAATAAACTAAAGACTGATCTGATTAAAGATTGAAAAACTGAGATTGCTTGATTAGAAATAAATTTTCTGTCAAAATAATTGTTAACTTTTGTTTTATAATTCCATATCGGAAAAAGAAGAAAAAAAGTGAGTTATTTCACTTATATAAAGTGAATTTTAATAGTGTAACATTATGTATGCTTCAATTCAAGACAGTTTAAATTTCAAAATTAAAATAACGTTTAAAAGTTTTAATTAATTAATTTTTGTATAAGTTGATTGGTCATTTGACCTAACCGATTAGGCTGAACCATTTTAGGTTTGACCGATTCGTCGGTTTAATCGCTATTTCTCATACTGATTTTATTAATTTTAAACAATTAAAAATATTTCCATCGGCAAACTTTCATTTAACCATATAAAAATAAAATTTTTATGACTTATTTTATAATCCCATATCAGGAGAAGAATAAAAAACAAAGTTTATTTCATTATCTAATCTAAATATTATATAAGGAAAATGTAGTTTTTATGGAGAAGCTTCTTAGAAGCTCCAAATCCTTATTTTAAAATTATTGAATTTTCTTAATTTTAAACAATTAAGAAACTTTTATTGGCTAGCTTCTATTTGCCTTTTATTTTACAATCTCACATCGGGAAAAGAAAGAAAAAGTGAATTATTTCACTTACATAAAGTGAATCTTATATTTCCATTTATATAAGTAAAATGAGATTTTTAATCAGAAGCTTTATGATCAATATCTCATACTAATTTTTTTGATTTTCTTAATTTTAAACAATTAAGAAAATCCTCATTGGTTAGTTTCTATTTAATTTTTATTTTACAATCCCACATAGGGGTTTTGATTTAAAAAATAATTTTGTATAAGGTTTTGAAACTCTCATAATATCTCTCCTTAAAAATATTCTTTTGTAAAATATATAGACATATTGATAATCTCAACGTTACTCTTACTGTTCCTTAATACAAAAATTATGAGATAATTATAATAATTTTAAATTTGTATTTAAAACTTATAAATCATGGGATATATTATTATAATTTTAAATTTATATTGTATCAATTTTAAATTTAAATTAATAGATTGATTTCCATATTTAGTAACAGTTTAAATTTTAATGAAATAAAATTTAAAAGTGTTAATTAATTAATTTTTGTGTAAACTGGTTAGTGTTTTAATCTAACTGATTAAGCTAAATTATTTTTGGTTTGAATGATTTACTGATTTAACCGTAATTTGAGTGGTTTTACCAAAACATATTGACTAGATTTGCTTTATTCAAAATAAACTAAAGAATTGAGATTGCTTTATTAAAAATAAACTTTTCGTCCAAACAATTGTTAATTTTTATTTTACAATCCCACATTAAGAAAAGAAAAAAAAAAGAAAAGGGTGAGTTGTTTCAGTTATATAAAATGAATCTTATAAAGGGGGTTTTGAGGGAGAAGCCTTCTAAAGGCTCTAAACCCTCATTCTAAAATTATTGAATTTTCTTAATTTTAAACAATTAAGAAAATTCTCATTGTCTAGCTTCCATTTACCTTTTATTTTACAATCTCATATCGGGAAGAAAAAGAAAAAACTCAATTGTTTCACCCACATAAAGTGAATCTTATGCTCTCATTTATATAAATTATTGAATTTTCAGAATTTTAAACAATTAAGAAAATCCCCATTAGCTTCCATTTAAATTTTATTTTACAATCTCACTCTGGGAAAAGAAGGAAAAGTGAATTGTTTCACTTACATAAAGTGAATTTTATTGTAACGTCCCGAAAATTAGGCATGATATATCTATTTATGCAACAAAACTCACCTGATAGACAACCACATATATATAGCAAACTAATCCATACACCCAGTTCCATTAAATCTCAAATGCCAAATACATGTTGTTCACATCTCAAAGCCCCAATTTTAATCCCAAACGTGCATTTTACAATAAGTATGAAATGGAAGCCAAACAGATAATAAGTGCCCTATAGGCTTACAAATTTATCCAAGAACATTCTTGATTACACAAAATGGACTCTTGCTCATTACATCTTAAGCCCTTGGCTTTACAAATAACAAACATACACACATAAGACATAATTAAGAAGCTCTTACTTCCCAAAACTCCATCCACGCTATTGCCTTGGAGGAAGCATCTCACCTGTACTTGAAAATGGTATTCCCATATAGGGTGAGCCAACAGCCCCGTAGAAATAATCTAACACAATTTATGAGGTTTAACAAAGGTATAAATACCACGTACATGAATAATACCGATCCTGAAACATCCATAAAACCTGCATATCCATATACCACTAAGACCAACCTTATTCCATTTTCTTTTAATTTCATTTCCAGTTCATATATGCTACTCAATTCATGAGTTAAATTCGTTATCTTTCAAGAATCAAAATGAGACTGCAACTCAATGATTTTTCCAATTATGCAAATCTCACATAAACACTTCAAACCTGCCATTTTATGGATATTTCGTCCAAAGGAATCGGCACCCATGTATATATAAAATTTTGGGTTTTTCACCCAAGATACTCCGGCCAACTTGCTTTAAATGGAGTCCATCCCCTTTCTCCTTCCAAACAAATATACATATACAATGTATTTATAAACATAATCACATATGGAGTACATCCCATTTTTCCTCCCAATAAACATACATATACAATGTATCTATAATATGGTCATTTTCAATGACACCAACAATGGATTAACATTAAATCGCCTAATCTTCATGTAATTTCTACAACAATTATAGCTATCCTCCATCGATAGTCCAATGCAATTATTTCTAAAGAGATGCTCAATATCAAAATAAATAGTTTATTCAAAACTTCCATAGGTGAGATAATACATATCCAATATCACCATTTATAATTGCAACCTTCCAATCTCACATTTTCAATGTTAATCCCAATTATTTATGCAGAATAATAATTTAATCAAAATTAGGGCAAAATCCCCCCTTTCACCAAATATCAACCCAAACACTAAAATCAACTATTTTGGCACAGCATGATCTTATATTCAAGCCTCATACTTGTTTACCTCATAATAATCAAAACCCCTCTTTCATTTCACACCCAAATCCTGGATTTGTCCAAACCACAACCAAATCTCATCATCTATACACAATAGCAAATAACTAAGCTAAAAACCATATTAGAGTATGGAAAATCCCTACCTCAAGTTTGAAGAAGAAATGAGTTGAAACCCCAAAAAACAACGATGCCTAAACTCGATCTCCACCGCACACAACGTAGCCCTCGCCTAGATTACCGACTTTGGTGAAGAACTTAGGTCCAAATCCCAAAGGATTTGAAGAAATCGAAGATCTTGTGAGGTTTTTGGTAGGAAATGTAGAGAGAATGGAGAGGAAATATTTTTAAAGAGAGATATACAAAAGTAATGTGAAATATCAGATTCACGAACTGATATAATACATGGTCCGCTCGAGCGTGGAAAGCTCCGCTCGAGTGTCAAATACACTATCCCAGTACTTTTGCAGATAGGTCAAACTTCTGAAATTAAACATTCTCCGCTCGAACGCATAAACAGCCGCTCGAGTAGACAAGCAGCTCGACCCCCGCCAAGTATTGCTCTTGGACCGCTGAAGGGCGCCCTCGACTAATCGGCCCGGTAAGTGGCAAAACATAAAAGAAGGATCGAAACCGGGATCGCTACATTTATATTCCCATTTATATAAGCAAAATGAGATTTTTAGTGAGAAACCCTATGATTAATATCTCATACCAATTTATTTTATTTTATTTTTTGATTTTCTTATTTTTAAACAATTAAGAAAATCCCAATTGGTTAGATTCCATTTAACTTTTATTTTACAATCCCACATAGATGTTCTGATTTTAAAAATAATTTTTAAAATATTTAACTTTAAAATAATTATAATCTCACATCGAGAAAAAAAAGAAAAAGCGGGTTGTTTCATTTATATAAAGTGAATATTGTAGTATTGTGTATGTTTCAGTTCAAGATGATTTAAAATTTAAAAGTTGTAATTAATTAATTTTGTTGTAAATTGGTTGGAGATTTTTTTTTTCCATCAAATTTTAATGAAAAGAGAAATTTTAAAAAAGAGGAGAATTTCAAAAAGATATTGATAAAAATTTGATGAAAAGATTGGAATAGTTCATATCAAATTATTTTTTTTTAAATTAAAACCAATTAGATAAAAAATAAAAATAAAAATAAAAATAAAAATAAAGATGTTCTAACATATAATATTGGTCTTGCTGAAACAGACATGACGGTGATGAATACGAATATGAATACAGATACAAAGCTTAAAGAGGCTGATATGAAGAATGCTGATCCAGAGGATGGCAACTACACAGAGCCTGCTGGTGGTCCATGACCTAGTTATTGTTCATGTTTGTGGTCTGCTTCTACATGCAACTTTGATTAATAAAACCTTGGACATGGTTGAAGAATCTTTGACATTGTTTGTTTTTGGTTATTGTTTTTTTAAATATGATGGGAATGAAATAAAATTCAATGGAAGTTTTTCCAAGGCTCTACTTATTTACCTAATTATATTCTCACTTTTTTTTTTTTTTTTAATTCACATAGAACCAAAAATTAATTTAAAAATTAATACTTAGAAAGTGAAAATTTTTAAAATTATTTTCCCAACTTCTTGGTAATTTGTGACGCCCCGAAATAAATACAATAACCAGTCTACAATATTAATCGAACAACAATACAAGATGAAATAATTATCTTTCATTAATTTCCAGTTTCTTGTACAAAAGTGCAACATATGCGAATACATATTCATAAGTCTAACCTTGAATCTATAGCATATGTTACATGATGATGTAAAATGAAAGATAAACAATTAAGAGAATGCTCTAAAGGCTTTGTTACAACAAGATAAATCTAAATCCAATACATTTAACGGCCGTTGGCTTGTACAAAACAAATACACAATTAAAGAAAAATGAAGTTCTTGCTCCAAGCCCTCTCAAGCTATTGCCTTGGTGAAGGCACATCACCAGCATTTGAAAATGTTTTTCCAATATAGGGTGAGCCAAAGCCTAGTAGAAATAATCCAACACAGCATATGAATTTTAACAAAGGTATAAGGTGAATGTATATGCAATGCTTGCGATAAAATCATATATAACTCTTTTGCAAAATCACATTATGTTGAACTTATATTTTGATCCATTTTATCTCCATTCATGAGTCATTTCCATTTTATTCAGACAACCAAACTGAGGATACAACTCAGTGGGTCTCTAACCAATACAATCATCACACAAATACTTATATTTTCAATTTTACAAATATTTCGTCCACGGGAATCGGCACCCACGCATACTTGTCGTTTTCAGGACTTTCACCCTGGACACTCTGGCCAACTTAATACGATGGAGTATATCCCATTTCGTCTCCCAAACATGGAGTACAGCCCTTTCTTCTCCCAACATCATATATTTACAGTGTATTAAAGATGTGACAACACTCAATGCAATTTGATGAGAAATTAGTTTCAATTCACCTAATTCTCATGCAATTTCTACAAAAATTATAGCTATTCTCCACCGATAGCCCAAAACAGATATCTCTAATACATAGAAAAATTCAATAACAATATACATTATTATCATTTCCAAGATGTGAGTGATATAACATATCCAACTCCATCACCATCATCAATATCCTCCATCACCATCATCAAGACGTGAGTGATATTACAAAACCAACATCATTCTTCAATATTTTTCCAAAAAATGTCAAACCCATGGTTTTAGAGCAAAACCTCATTTTCTTTCAAAATCATTTTTGAGTAGAGAAAGATATCATTTCAATTACATAGAACCCAGCATCATTTCCATTATCTTTACAAGATTAACATTTGATATTTCTAGGGCAAAATCCCCTTTTTCTTTACAAATCATTTCCAAAGGTGAAAACCCATCACTTCATCATAGATCAACAATAAACACCTTTCTACAAGCATTTCCAACAACCTATTTGAAAACCCTACTTTTTTTTTATTTCCAACCAAAATCTTAGATTTGTCCAAAATCTCATATTTGTCCAAAATCTCCAAATCACCATATTGTTTTAGAAATAACAAATAGCTAAGTTAAAATTTATAAGAGGGTGTGGAGAATCCCTACCTCAAACTTAGAAGAAGAAGAAGGAAGAAAGCCCAAAATGTCGACGAAGACGAAGCGACGATTTGCTTTGATTAGAACGAAGCCCTCGACAAGCTCTACATTTAATCTCAAAGGAACAAGGTGGGGAGATGCTTCCAAGTGAGTAGATCTGAAGATCTTTGAGCGGAAAAGTGAGTTTAGAGAGAGAAAAGAGGGACTCACGATTTAGAGAGGGAAAAGAGAAGAAAAAGTGAAGAAAATAGTAAGTGAGGGCCCTATTTATAGTGTTAGGTTAAAGTGGAATATGGTCCCAAAGTCAACCCAAAAGAACAAGTCAAATCCCCAAGAAGTAGGGCCCAAAACTGAACTAAAATCTGGTAAAAAAAACTCGTAAGGGTCGACCCTTGTGTAGGTGGTGTCGACCCTTCAGGAAGAAATGACAATGCTGGAAGTAGACAATGTGTCGACCCTTGGACCAAAGGTGTCGATACTAAATTTCAGCAATCAATTATGTAGATACCCCATTTTTGACCGTCCTCAAGACTTGGACGTCACCGCTGGAACACTTGGTGATTACCCATGTTCGTGTTTCGTTTTAAGTTCCGGAGGTCTCGGCTACGCGCCTTGCTTCAGGATCTCTCAACTCGATTGTTCTGTGTTTGGTTTTGCACCAAACACTTGTTTTTTTGTTTCTGAGGGTAGAGAGTAGCTTACTAGCTACCCCTGACACCCACCGGCCATGGCTTGAGGCCACCGGCTGTGTTTTGAGGCTACCGGCCATTGGTGAAACATACCATTGGTCAGTCGGCATTTGGTGTGGCCGGCCAACTATATGTTTGGCCGATGGCCTCCTTTTCTGGCCGGTACCACCTTTTTACCTTTTTCAGGCATGGTGGATGCCAGCTGTGCCAGCTGGAATGCACAAGACCTGCGCCCGTGCATATATGTGGTTGTTTTCCACCCTTTGCCCCCCTTTTTTTGCACCTTTTGCTCAAAGCTTCTTGAGGAAGCTTTGACCCCTTGTCTTGGCTTCCTCAAGAAGCTTGCACCTTTGCATTAGCTTCTCTTAGAAGCTTAGTCCCTTTGACCCTTTTGTTTAGCTTCTTTGAGAAGCTTAAACACCTTTCCTTGCCTATATAAGGAGAGCATCTCCTTCCATTGGAGAGGTTGAGCAAAAACCAGAGCAATATACATATATACATCTGTGATATACCTTCTCTCTCTATATCTCTCTCTCTCTCATCATTTGTGTGTGTTTGGGGGCCTTAAAGTGCATTTTCTCCTTAGTTTTGCACACAAACACACACTACTACACCATACTTCAACTTTGAGAGGCTTTGAGGGTTTTTTCTTGAGGTTTTGGACTGGTTTTGATGAAAAGAAAGAGGCTGCACTTGCTGTTCACTAAGGGTTCTTCAAGGGTAACTCTTTTACTTTAGATTCCCCAATCTTGCACTAGACTTTTTCCTATCTTGCTTATTGTTGTAGACTTTGTGTATAACTGAAAAAAGTCTTCTATTTGCATGCTTAAGATACTTCATTAAGGTCATTTTGTTGTTGGGGGTCGACCTCCCCCTCTTAGGCCTTGTTTGGCCCCTTTTTGTGCTTTCTCCTTTAAGCTTTGGTTACCTTGGTGTGTTGGCCTTCTCACCACTGAAATCCAGTGGATTTTTAGTGGTGAAGAAGTTTTTTTGGGATCTTGTATAGGGGAGGGACACCCCTATCCCTTGGTCTCTCTTGTGTCCATATTTTTGGCTCATAATGGTAGCATGCATGAGTAGTTGTCTTTGGCTCCATTTCAGAGGTTTTTTTATGTTATTGGGTCATATTCTGTCTCTGTTTTTGGTCGGATTAATGGCCCCTTTCATGTTTGATATACTTGCTTTGTATTTCCTCATTTTGCCTAGAAATGCATCTAGCCATTAGACCATCATGCTTGCATATTTTTGCCTAGCTTTGTGAAGATTTTTGTCATGATTTATCATGCTTGAGGTCTGTTAGGTGCTGGTTTGGTTGTATTTGATATGCTTTGTATGGCCCCTTTGCATCCTAGCATGTTGGCATCGGGTGTGTGTGTCATTAGCATGCATTGGCTAGGCTATTCTAGTGATTTGGAATCACTTACCATGCCATTTCAGTCCCTAATTCATGCATGTATGCTTGCATTCATTATCCCTTTCATGTCTTGAAGAATTGGTCTTTCACATCTAGGATTGGGTCATTGTGCATGACTATGTGTTTGAAGCTTTAAGCTGCCATAACAGTGGGTTTTGGGGGCTCATTTTGCATGTTAAAACTCTGTTTTGTATTGAAAAGTTCATGCCATAAGTGTTTGGGGTAGTTGTAGTAGAATGCTCCTTGTCTTGGGCCTATTGGTATGCATGCTTGCATGAGCATTTGTCCACCATTTTGGGCATTTCTGGTCACTATTTTGGGAGTGGGCTGAGGTCTGCCCTTTGGGTTTTAGGTCCACCATTGCATGATCATGTTGCATTGCTTTGGTTTCATGGTTGCACTATATCATACTTGCATGCTTGCATATTATTGGCTAGTTGCATTTCATGTCTTAGTTTATATGTTAGATTGCATTGCATTGCATCTTATATGCCTAGCATTGCACATTTGCATGTTTAGTTTGCATCACATTTGGCATGTTTTTGCATCTTAGCCTCATGTTGCATCTTTGAGCCAAGTTTATATACATGCATTGCATTGTTTGGTTTGGGGTGTCAAACCAAACTTGAGGGGTGAGGAGTGTTCGTACTCCAAGTGAAGAAACACGTCTCAATCCTCGGTCGCCGATGTCCTTGATCTCAATATGATAGGGTATTGGCACTCATTTGTTTGTTGCATGCATTTACATCAAGTTGCAAACTTGGCCTCTTAGGCCATCATGCATCGAAATGCGCAATTGGTGGCCCGAGGGTCAAGGGCCATGCCCCCTTGAGTTTAATTGCATGATAGGGGGTGTGGTCATGCTTACATTTGCTTGAAAATTCCATGCCATACATTGCTCGCCTCAGATTCTTTGTCCAATAAGCAGACAGAAGAAGAAATGGCGGCGGGCCCACATGCGATCTTGACCGACCATCTGTGGCTGGCCGGTGGCCCAAATATTTGGCTGACAAGAACATTCCCATGGCCGGTGGAGTTGAAATGTGGCCGGTGGCATTCCAAAACACTCAGGGAATAATTCCAAGCTGTTCTGGAAATTTGTGTGATCTTCAGAGAAGCAAGGTAGTGTAAATAGAGGCAACAGTACTATGACAGCGAGTTTCCAGGTAAGACGAGTCAAGCATGTATCATTCGCGCATTCCGAGGCAGAGCTGCGACAGTCTCTTTAAGCTTCACATTTATTTTGTAATTAATTTTTTAATTAATTAAGAGTCTGTAATAATTAATTAGCTAGGATAGTTGATTTGTTCTTCGGACTATATTATTCTTTCGGTCCCTCCAAGTGAGGGCGTATTTGTAATAAGTGTGTGTGAGTGTGTGCATGTCTTCCAATCTCTCGTCTTTCTTCGCTTTTATTTACCCGCTTATGATGGTTAGACTAGGGCATATTTAAATTAGCATACCTTATACTATGCATGCGTGCATCCATACATTTGTCTTACATGCACCGGGCTCGGCACATCATGCTAACTGCACTTGTATTTCAATTCCAAATTGAATACGTGTTAGTTGTAACATTTTACATGTCATTGTAGATTAGCCGAGCCTATCTTAGTTGCATCTTGCATGTGTTGCATTAGCCATCTTAACATGAACTAGGGTCATGCATATGATTACTAACTAGTTTCTGTTTTGGCTTAGAGTACTAGGTAAGCTTTTATGCTTTAGCATCTCGCATGAGTGTGAATGTTAACATGCTTACCATGCGGCTAGATGCTTATGTGATATAAACTGCCTGAATGCCTGCGGGTGAAGGTTGGATTGTTTGAGTTGGGACAACTCATTGAAATCCGTGTTTTAACCTACTTGCGAGTAGCAAATCTCAAATCATTTTCCAAACAAGCGGATATGCAATGCTTTGTTCCAAATGAGGAGATCTAGTCTATACTTGTTTTGCTGTGCACATAACATAGTAATTCTAGGCTAATAACCGAAATAAGAATGCATAATGTTTTCAAAATAAGATATCATGGTTAGTAGAGGCCGATCTTCGGATCGGGCGAGAGGGGGTGCTCACGAAGTGACCTTCCCCAATCGTACCCAAGTTCCCGAGCCGAGGCAACTTTGGTGATGACGGACACGTGGCCTTAGGCAAACGAGTCAGGGTTTCCTAAATTCCCTCCATAAAAAATATTTAGGTGGCGACTCTATATCTGGCAAAGCAGTCCATGTTTGGCACTTCTTTACAAAAATCTGTTTTCCAAAACGATTTGCCGGATTTGGACTCTTTGGTTCAGATTAAGAACCGTGACAAATTGAGTCCGAACTGTAGCACGGAGGCCCTCACGCGGGGCTCGTCTACAGTTTCTGGCGACTCTGCTGGGGATTTTAGAGAGCTTGACTTGAACTCATGATATCTTGTTTTGATTTCACTTATGTGTTTCTTTGCATTGCATGTGCATTGGTGCGCCTAGGACACCGTGTTGGCCATCTGCTATTCCTGAGTGGTTTGCTGGAGGCTTGACTTTGTCAAAGCATGCCATAAGGCTGACCGGTTGCGGGCTCTGCTAGTATGGGAACACAAACCTCGGTTTTATCGGGGCACCCTTTTCGACCATTCGACCTAGTGCATATTCGGAATCCATAGTGACCATTCCAAGCTAGGACAGGTTGCTTACCCGATGTTAGGTTGTTTGAAACCGCTGCGTGCGTAGTGAAACCCTAGCTCCTGACAAAATAGGACAGGGAAACCCTACCCCAATATAGGGGTGTTTTGGCTCTCATTCCCTTGCTATGTGCTTTTGGAGTGTATCTCTACAAGGGAATGCGCGTATCAGTTTGCAAGTTTGAGTATCAGGCCTGAGGGCACCAGTATCAGTGTTTTTGAGAAATCAGTCATCTGCGGGTATCAGATTCAGCTTTGGGGATAGTGATTCAGGGATAATGACCAGTGTTTGAGGAACAGTGTATTCAGCTTATCAACAGTGTGTTGTGATACCCAACTGTTTGTTATATGTTTATTTTACGCTGTTATGCTGTCCGTTTATCTGGTTGTTTTATTTCCTTATCATTGCTTTATTTTATCTTTTTGCTAGGGTAGTTGAGCACGATTGCTTCTGACCCAGTAGATATTCCCAAGCACTCTGGACTAGAGGTCGTCGACTCCATCGATCTGAGGATCTGGTAGACGGACAACCAGTGTACCACTCTCTACCTCCGGTTACTAGACGAAAGGCAGTTAAGAAGAAAACGTCGGTTCAGCACTCAGTTCAGAGGGCCTTATCTACCCCACCTGAGTACAGTAGGGATCAGGGTTCTGTTTCTCACATAGAGAGGGAATATATACCGGTAATTCAGTCAGAGCAGAACAGTATGGCAAGTTTAGAGGAGATGGTGCACCAGCTCCAAAAAAGTATGAAGACAACGCAGTAAGACGTTGTCCGACAGGCGGAGTTCGCCAAGCAACAGGCCACGGTTATGACTGAACAAGCAGAGTTAATCGTGAGGCTACAACAAGAAATCAAGCATCTGGCTGAAGAAGCTCCTCCCCCGCCAGGAGCTCCAGCCCTCGGGGAGACAGCTAATGTTCAGAATGATACGGACATTCCCACAGGACCACCCCCACCTCCGGTTCTACCCCAGATCCTACCCCAATTATCCAAAACACCCACCAACCTACCGGATTCCCCTTTTGAGTTCGAGACAGATCCTACAGCACTGAAGTTGAGCAAGCTTGAAAAGCTGTTCAAAAGATCCCAGGGAGTTAAGACCATCCCTGACATTGAAGACGGATATACTGACACAGCTGTGACGCTACCGGATAGATTCAAGATGCCGCACATTGACCGATTCGATGGATCCGGGGATCCCTTGGTGCACCTGAGATTGTTTTTAGATATCTTAAGGCCAATGGGCCTCACCAGACTGCAGAAGCTGTCTCTATTCGACCGGACCCTGTCGGGTGTAGCGGCCATATGGTATGCCAAATTAGAAGATGATGTCAAGAGAAACTGGGATGAAATGGCTAAGGCCTTCATTGCACAATATTCGTATAACACACAAATCGAGATTACAACCCGTGATCTTGAGACGACGAGACAAGAGGCTAAGGAGAGCTTCTCAAAATTTGTGACTCGCTAGAGGGCTAAGGCCTCGATGATGACCCTAAGGCCTACAGACAAAGATCAGATTCGGATGATTGTGCGCAATCCTCAGCCGAAGTTGATGCAGAAAATGATCGTACTCCCTTTCCCTACCTTCTCTGATCTACATGAAATGGGAGTACAAATTGAGGATGCCTTGAAGCAAGGCTTAATTGATAATGACCGGGAGCAACCCCGAAGAACTTTCAGTCGCAACAAAAACGCAGGCCCGAGCGGCGCTACAACTACGAGAGCCTCCGAAGTGAGCATGGTTACCACCAACCTCCCTCCAAGAGCCATGGCAGCTACGCCATTCTCCAGTGCGTCCGGAAGACATACAGAAACAGCCAAATACCCATCCAAAAACCAAAAAACCTTCGCTCCACTGTATATGCCCCTGTCCAAAGCTCTGGGGGTGTTAATCAGAAAAGGGCGCTTGAAGCCCCTAGAGCCGCGGCCATTACCGGAAAAACTTCCTCCTACCCACAACCCAGCCAAATATTGTGCATTTTACCAACAGCACGGTCATAACACCGACCTATGCTACTGATTACGTCATGAGATTCAAGATCTCATTGATAACGGGGTGATTATGCCTCCCGAAAAACCCAATGTCACAACAAACCCTCTCCCACCGCACAACCAAACTCCACCTCCCAAAAGAATCAACTTTATCCAGACTGGGGCCGTGGCTTACGATCCCAGCATATATATCACTCCTTCCCACCTACCTAAGCCAGAGGTGTTCCTTCACGACTGCACTGACTTGTGTATGATGGACATCTCCATAACCCAACCTAAGCCAATGGTGGTAACTGTGGAAGACAGAAGAGGGGAGATTTCAGAGAAGGAGGGGGTTGTTGAGCCAGAGTCCGAGGAATCTGGGAGTTTTGTTGAGAAAGTATATAGTCCGAGTGACTACATTTCGTCAGTAGGCCAGGATGGGCCAAGTGTGGAATTGCCAATAGAGATAGAGCTGTGTGTAATCCAAGGGGATGGTTTGGGATAGAAGACAGATGATTTGACGGCTGTGGAAGAGGGCCTTGCCAATATCCAGTTTTACAGTGACCAAGATCCAGGGGACGCAACAGTCAACTGGTTCGAGTATGAGGAATCGGCGGAGGCTACCAGGTGGTTGGATGATCAACCAGATATGGTGGAAGAGTTCCAACCAGAGCAAGGCCCGGCAGGGGCAAGAATGTCAGTGACGGCCGGAAGGGTCGAAGAACCGAGTGCATCACCGGAGAGCGCCGGTGTCAAGAATTTCACTCAAAATTGGAACATTTTGAATACAAGAATTATTGAACAGCCAGCTGTATTGACACAGTCAGAACAGGAAAGATTCGAAGTTTCCGAGAGAATCAGGAAAGCTAAGGCCCATGTAGGGATTGAAACCGCTATGTGCACAGAAACAGAGAATGCTGCGAGCATACGGACGGAGAGTACTGCGAGTACGAGAACGGTCATACCGGAGCCGGACAGGTGTTTGTTGGCTGCTGTCACGACCCAAACCTGCCCCTAAAGGTTTAGCGCCATAACCGGCCAGTAATCCGTGGATTACCTATGGCCTCTGGAGACATTAACAAATATCAAGGGGCTGCGGAAGCAAATACATAAAGTAAACAAGGTCTAATGAGCTGTGATGACATACATGGGACAGACAATTTCAAACTTATTTATAAACATAAACATGCTAGTCAGGTACACTCATATGCACAAAACATTTACACAAGTACATCCCAAGATCCAACTTGACGAACAGGTACAAAGTACTAGCATGAGGTGCAAAACTGCCATGGCATTGGACTTCAGGCGGAACCTCCTCGGGAGGCACAACAGGTGGCTGACCAAAAACAAAACAGAGGGCCATCAACTCTGGCCAGGGTCTTGTGCCGGCTCACCTACATATATAATATAAACTGTGAGCGAAAGCCCAGTGAATAATAACAGAGTAAAGGTTTTAATGAATGAGTCCGTACAATTTAGAACCATGATGCAACACATAGCATGTTCATAATTGCTCAACTATATACCGAATACATAAGTCATGTCGAACATACAGTTCAACCGTTAGCGCTACAACTCGGTGTAAAGCATTAAATGGTAAACTTGTCGCCATAAAGGAACCTCCGGCCGGGCACATACAACTTGTCAGTTTCATAAAGAAACCTCCGGACTGGGCATAGCATAACTTGTCAGTTCTATAAGGAACCTCCAGCCGGGCACATATAACTTGTCAGTTTCATAAAGAAACCTCCGGACTGGGCATAGCATAACTTGTCAGTTCCGTAACGGAACCTCCAGCCGGGCACATATAACTTGTCAGTTTCATAAAGAAACCTCCGGACTGGGCATAGCATAACTTGTCAGTTCCGTAACGGAACCTCCAACCGGGCACATATAACTTGTCAATTCCATAAAGGAACCTCCGGACTGGGTATAGCATAACTTGTCAGTTCCATAAGGAACCTCCAGCCGGGTAGATAAAGCTTGTCAATTCCATGGGGAACCTCCAGACCGGGAACTTGTAACATACTGAAATCATAGCATAATGTCATAAACGCTTGTTATTGTTGGACAATCATTCATAGTAAAAACATAATATTCCATTCAACAGATCATATTTCATATACTGAAAATAATTTAACTTGAACATAATTTTACTAAGTTATTACTCACAGTGGGTGTTGATACAGGTAGACGAAGTCAAAAGGGTCAAATAGATTGCAGTACGTGACCTACATAACACGGATACACACTTTGAAACATGCACTCCAATTGTACAAAACTTACATCAACGATTCTAAGTGTGTAGCTAACCCCTTACCCTTAGTATGGAGCCTTAAACATGGCCTAGGAATGCCTAGGATGGAATGATGGTGCAAAATTGCCTTAGAAAACATTTTTCGAAAATTGCTGAAAATAGGGGTCTCGTTTGAGCGAGGATTTCTTCGCTCGAGCGGACATGCAGACAAAGGAGCTCCGCTCGAGCCTGGATTCCATCGCTCGAGCGGACTGCGTGCTACAGTAAAAATGTTGGATGCTCAGATTTTGCGCTCGATGCTCGCTCCAGCGTGAGACACAGCTTTTCGCTCGAGCGTACGCCTGCGTGTACCAAGATGCTGAGAGCTTGAAATTTACGCTCGAGCCGCCATTCCCTCGCTCAAGCGGAGCTCAGAAGAGACGAAGGTCGCTCGAGCGTAGAATCCTTCGCTCGAGCGTAGAAGCCAAATTCTGGAATTTCCAGATTTGCCTTCCAAGCTCAAACCAAGTATTCCAAAGCTCAAAACTCAACCTCTCGGGCCCAAATTCTGGAAAAACACTATAAACACATAGTATATCAAGTTTCAAAAGCCAATTTGTAAATTCAAGGGCCAAGAGTGAGTCAATTTGAGCACCACTTCCATAAATCTTCAAGAACAAGATGTAATCCAACATGCATGAGTTCAAGTGCATTTCAAAGCTTCAAAACATGACACAAAGCAAGGTTAAACTCAGAAATTTGATGAATTCATGGACTTTAGCAAAAATACGAACATGCATGTGGAGATTTGACACCAAACAACTTCAATTTCCATGAATATGCACATGCATGCATGTTACACTACCCAATTCAACAATTCCAAGCTAACTCTAGACTCTAACCTTCATTTGGCCAAGAAACATGCAAGAGCTAGTTCAATTACATAAATGAGAGAGTGTATTCCTACCTTAAACCTTCAATTTCAAGTGTGTGAGCTCAATCTTACAATTCTCCTATAATTCCTCTAGCAAACTATGTTGTAATCAATCTCCCCTCACCCTATCTCTCTCTAGCCGTTGGTTAGCTCAAGGAATGGCTGATATGAGATGATTCTAAGTGCAATAACATAGACTAAATGTTGCCCCAAGTAAAGCCACTAAGTGGCATAAATGTAATTAAGCTAGGTTCATTAATATAACATTATTTAATCTGATTTAAACATTCCCAAATCGAATTTTAATTGAACCTACCATAAAATCACATAATATCTAACTAGTCCAGAACACTAATCAATTTCGGAATCAGGCACCGATAAGGCTTCCAATTTACAATTTACAGTGTCAAACACGAACAGATATTCCGACACCGCACAGATAAAAACACATAGTTCATGCAATGCACATGCAAATTAGCCCCAGATTTCCCCTTAATCATTATTAGGCTTAATTAAGTTCCATTTAGCGTTAATCAGGGTCGGGGTTATTACAGCCTTCCCCCCCTTAAAAGAGTTTGGTCCCCAAACTCAAATTACCTTCATTCGAAGCCAACATCGGGTCTAGAGGAAACAAGTCTGGATATCTTTTCTTCATGTCTTCCTCGGTCTCCCAGGTTGCATAGGTTCCCCCGTGGTTCTGCTAATCAACTTTCACCAACGGTATCTCTTTGTTTCTTAGTCTTTTAACCCTTCGATTCACAATCTGGTTAGGCCTTTCTTCGTAGATGTAGTCATCTTTCAAAAGTACATTTGTCGGCTCGATAACGTGGAGTGGATCTCTCAGATATTCCCGAAGCATCGACACATGAAAGACGTTGTGCATGTGTTCCATCACTGGAGGTAAAGCTATTCAATACAACACTAGATTGGTCTTTTCAAGAACTTCGTAAGGTCCGACATACCTTGGCGCTAATTTTCCCTTCACACCAAACCGAGTTTGACCTTTCATTGGGGTCACCTTGATGAACACATGATCCCCCACTTCATATTCCCTTTCTCTTCTCCGAACATTGGCATAACTTTTTTGCCTACTCTATGCAGTTTTCAAACGCTACTGTATCAGTTTCACTTTCTCGGTTGTTTCTTGCACAAGTTCCGGTCCCAACAAAGGTCTGTCACCCACTTCAGCCCAACATATTGGAGATCGACACTTCTTTCCATACAATGCTTCGTAAGGAGCCATCCCAATACTTGAGCGGTAACTATTGTTGAACACAAACTCAGCTAATGGCAAGTAGGTTTCCCAATTTCCCTGAAAGTCTAACACACACATTCTAAGCATGTCCTCCAGAGTTTGGTTTGTTCATTCAGTTTGGCCATCGGTCTGTGGGTGGTAAGCACTGTTCAGTCTCAACTCTGTCCCCAAAGCCTGTTGCAGACTTTCCCAAAATCTTGACACAAACTTTGAATCCCTATCAGACACAATAGACACTGGCACTCCATGCAATCTCACAATTTCAGTCATATAAATGTTGGCCAATTTATCAGCATTATAAATAGTTTTGACAGGCCAAAAATGTGCAGACTTAGTTAGACGGTCGACTATAACCCAAATAGAGTCCATACCTTGAGTAGAACGAGGCAATCCCACTATGAAATCCATGGTGATGTGTTCCCATTTCCATTCTAGTATTGGGAGTGGTTGTAGCAAATCGGCAGGTCGTTGATGTTCGGCTTTTACCTGTTTGCAGTGTAGACATCTAGCCACAAAGTCTGCAATACTCCTCTTCATTCCAGGCCACCAAAAATTTTGTTTCAAATTATGGTACATCTTCGTGTTTCCCGGATGCATAGCAAATTTACTACCGTGAGCTTCAGTCATAACACGTTTCCTCAAATCATAGCAATCAGGCACACAAAGACGGTTCTGAAATTTCAGCACACCATTTTCAAACACAAATTCGGGCCTCGGTTTCGAATCAAACTCCTCTATAATCTTTTTCAAGTGTTCATCTTCACATTGTTTCTGTTTAATCTCATCAAGAATAACAGGTTGAGCAGAGATAGCAGATATCAGTCCATCTTGTTCATAGCCAGTTGACAAGTCTTTTCGGCTGGATAACAAACACGACACAGTTGCACCCGATTTTCGGCTCAATGCATCCGCCACAATGTTAGCCTTTCCCGGGTGATATAAGATTTGCAAGTCATAATCCTTGATTAGTTCCATCCAGCGTCTCTGTCACATATTCAACTCCTTTTGGGTGAAGAAATATTTCAAGCTTTTGTGGTCTGTATAAACCTCACAAGTTACCCCATACAAATAGTGACGCCATATTTTTAAAGCAAACACCACGGCCGCCAATTCGAGGTCGTGTGTTGGGTAATTCTTTTCATGAGGTCGGAGTTGTCTAGAAGCATAGGCAATCACCTTCCCATTTTGCATTAGTACACACCCTAAGCCTTTATAAGAAGCATCACTGTACACTTGAAACCCATCAGTACCATTTGGCAGAGTTAAGATTGGTGCAGTCACTAACCTGGTTTTCAACTCTTGGAAAGCTGTCTCTCTCTGATCATTCCAGTCAAATGGCATGTTTTTCTGAGTTAACTGAGTCAATGGGAAGGCAAGCTTTGAGAAGTCTTTCACAAATCTCCGGTAGTAGCCTGCAAGTCCCAAAAAGCTTCGTACTTCTGTCACATTTGTAGGTCTCGGCCAATCCACAACAGCCTCAATTTTCTGAGGGTCCAAAGAAACACCATTTTTGTCAATTACATGGCCCAGAAATGTCACACTGTCAAGCCAAAATTCGCACTTAGACAACTTAGCATATAATTTCCTTTCCCTCAAAATCTGCAAGGCGGTTCTCAAATGATTCTCATGTTCTTCCCTGTCTTTAGAATATATCAGAATATCATCAATAAATACAACAATAAAATCATCCAGATATGATTTAAACACCCTATTGATAAGATCCATGAAAGCGGCAGGTGCATTTGTTATCCCAAACGGCATTACCAAGAATTCATAATGTCCATATCTAGTTCGGAATACAGTTTTCTCTATGTCTTCGGCTCTAACCTTTAACTGATGATACCCAGACCTGAGGTCAATTTTTGAAAACACTTGGGCACCCTGAAGTTGGTCAAACAAGTCATCTATTCAGGGCAAAGGATATTTGTTTTTGATAGTCACTTTGTTCAATTCCCGGTAGTCTATACACAATCTCAAAGACCCGTCATTCTTTTTAACAAATAACACTGGAGCACCCCAAGGTAAAGTACTCGGACGGATAAAATTCTTGTCTAACGATTCCTGAAGTTGGGTTTTCAATTCAGAAATAGACATTCTATAGGGAGTCTTGGAAATAGGTTGTGTCCCCGGAAACACCTCAACAGTGAATTCAATTTCTCTGTCAACTAAGTCCCCCGGTAAATCAGTCGGAAACACATCAGGGAAGTCACAGACAATAGGGATTGTTTCTACAGTAGGACTGTCAGATGATGTAGTCAATGTGCAACACAGATAACCCCTACAACCCTTCCTAAATAGTCTTACAACTTTCATAGCCGAAATTAAGTATGGGGGAGGAACTACCCCATTCCCTCTAAAGGTAAATTCAGGCATACCCGGCGGTTTAAACACCACAGTTTTGTTTGCACAATCAATTGTAGCACAATATTTAGTCAACCAATCCATCCCCAAAATACAATCAAAATGATGAATGTCCAAGGGTAATAAGTCCACATACAACATCATATCACCAACTACAACATCACATGCTGGATAAACATGAGTACACATCATAGAATCCCCAGAAGGTGTTGACACAGATAATACACATGTCATATGTTCTAGTGGCCTAGTCAATTTTCGGGAAAAAGCATGCGACACGAAGGAATGCATAGAACCAGAATCTATCAACACACATGCATATTGAGAACATACAGAAAGTGTACCTGACACCACGGTATAGGTGTTCGGTACATCGCCAGGCACTAAGGCAAACACTCGGCCTTGTCTTAGCGGTTCCTTTCCTACATTGGCTTTTGTACTTGGTTTGGCTGTAGGAGCGGAGCCGGCTAAACTTGCTGTAGGATGGATAGCGTTCTCAAACCTGAGTGAGCAATCTTTCATTTCATGACCAGGCTTTCCACATCTGAAACAGACGCCCAAAGTTCGATAACAAGTCCCCTTGTGTTTCTTACCACAATCCAGGCAGGTCGGTGTAGTGCCACTATTCTGGCTTGAGTTGCTGTATGACCCCGTATTCTGTTTCTTATTTCTATAGAATGAACGACCCTTTTTGAAGTTGTTCCCCAATCTTTTCCCTGTCCAATCAGTCCGTGGAACAAGAGGTTGTTTCTTTGCTGCTAGAATAGATTCTGCCATTAATGCCCTATCCAAAACGCTCACATATGTGGGTAGATTCAGAACTCCCACTCTATCCAGTATGTCCAGATCCAGTCCATCCTCAAACTTGCGGGCCTTCTTGTATTCTGTGTCCACCATATGGGGAGCAAACCTGGCTAGCTCAGTGAACTTGGCCTCATACTCGGCTACAGACATTCTGCCCTGTTTAAGTTCCTGAAATTCTGAGACTTTCCGGTTGCGAAAACACTGGGGGAAATACTTGTCATAAAAGATTGCATTGAACTGGGTCCATGTCATATTTTCGTGGCCATTCCGAATCAGTAACCACCACCTTCGGGCTTCATCTTTCAGTGTATAGGTAGCTAGGAGGACTTTTTGGGTTTCTGAACACGGAAACACCTCATACAATTTCTCCATTTCAAGCAACCATGTTTCTGCCTTCAGTGGCTCAATCCCCCCATAGAATATCGGCGGTTTCATCTTCATAAATTTCTGTGTCAAATTTATGATATCACTGTTATCAACTTCAGCCTGTACTGGCGGAGGTGGAGGGGGCAAGGGGTGTTGCCTTTGTTGCTGTGTTAGGGTCTCAGTCAATGCTGCCAACATCTGTTCCATTCGGCTCATGCGAGCCTCAGATGATTCACTTTCACCACTTCCTCCTGAGTTCTCCATTTTACTATACAGACATCAAAAGATATTGAGCATAGGTATATTCGAATGTACATTCAGTTTTAATATTCAGTTACATTACCACACACTCACACATGCAAATGGAATACCCCTAATTCTTACTAGGACATCCTAAGCTCATACGGACCTGTGTGTGCGGTACAACTCGTGCTCTGATACCACTCTGTCACGACCCAAACCTGCCCCTAAAGGTTTAGCGCCGTAACCGGCCAGTAATCCGTGGATTACCTACGGCCTCTGGAGACATTAACAAATATCAAGGGGCTGCGGAAGCAAATACATAAAGTAAACAAGGTCCAATGAGCTGTGATAACATACATGGGACAGACAATTTTAAACTTATTTATAAACATAAACATGCTAGTCGGGTACACTCATATGCACAAAACATTTACACAAGTACATCCCAAGATCCAACTTGACGAACAGGTACAAAGGACTAGCATGAGGTGCAAAACTGCCATGGCATTGGACTTCAGGCGGAACCTCCTCGGGAGGCACAACAGGTGGCTGACCAAAAACAAAACAGAGGGCCATCAACTCTGGTCAGGGTCTTGTGCCGGCTCACCTACATATATAATATAAACTGTGAGCGAAAGCCCAGTGAATAATAACAGAGTAAAGGTTTTAATGAATGAGTCCGTACAATTTAGAACCATGATGCAACACATAGCATGTTCATAATTGCTCACCTATATACCGAATACATAAGTCATGTCAGAACATACACAGTTCAACCGTTAGCGCTACAACTCAGTGTAAAGCATTAAATGGTAAACTTGTCAGTTCCATAAAGGAACCTCCGGTTAGGCACATATAACTTGTCAGTTTCATAAAGAAACCTCCGGACTGGGCATAGCATAACTTGTCAGTTCCGTAACGGAACCTCCAGCCGGGCACATATAACTTGTCAGTTTCATAAAGGAACCTCCGGACTGGGTATAGCATAACTTGTCAGTTCCATAAGGAACCTCCAGACCGGGAACTTGTAACATACTGAAATCATAGCATAATGTCATAAACGCTTGTTATTGTTGGACAATCATTCATAGTAAAAACATAATATTCCATTCAACAGATCATATTTCATATACTGAAAATAATTTAACTTGAACATAATTTTACTAAGTTATTACTCACAGTGGGCGTTGATACAGGTAGACGAAGTCAAAAGGGTCAAATAGATTGCGGCACGTGACCTACATAACACGGATACACACTTTGAACCATGCACTCCAATTGTACAAAACTTACATCAACGATTCTAAGTGTGTACCTAACCCCTTACCCTTAGTATGGAGCCTTAAACATGGCCTAGGAATGCCTAGGATGGAATGATGGTGCAAAATTGCCTTAGAAAACATTTTTCAAAAATTGCTGAAAATAGGGGTCTCGTTCGAGCGAGGATTTCTTCGCTCGAGCAGACATGCAGACAAAGGAGCTCCGCTCGAGCCAGGATTCCATCGCTCGAGCGGACTGTGTGCTACAGTAAAAATGTTGGATGCTCAGATTTTGCGCTTGATGCTCGCTCGAGCGTGACACACAGCTATTCGCTCGAGCGTAGGTCCCTTCGCTTGAGCATACGCCTGCGCGCACCAAGATGGTGAGAGCTTGAAATTTACGCTCGAGCCGCCATTCCCTCGCTCGAGCGGAGCTCAGAAGAGACGAAGGTCGCTCGAGCGTAGAATCCTTCGCTCGAGCGTAGAAGCCAAATTTTGGAATATCCAGATTTGCCTTCCAAGCTCAAACCAAGTATTCCAAAGCTCAAAACTCAACCTGGAAAAACACTATAAACACATAGTATATCAAGTTTCAAAAGCCAATTTGTAAATTCAAGGGCCAAGAGTGAGTCAATTTGAGCACCACTTCCATAAATCTTCAAGAACAAGATGTAATCCAACATGCATGAGTTCAAGTGCATTTCAAAGCTTCAAAACATGACCCAAAGCAAGGTTAAACTAAAAAATTTGATGAATTCATGGACTTTAGCAAAAATATGAACATGCATGTGGAGATTTGACACCAAACAACTTCAATTTCCATGAATATGCACATGCATGCATGTTACACTACCCAATTCAACAATTCCAAGCTAACTCTAGACTCTAACCTTCATTTGGCCAAGAAACATGCAAGAGCTAGTTCAATTACATAAATGAGAGAGTGTATTCCTACCTTAAACCTTCAATTTCAAGTGTGTGAGCTCAATCTTGCAATTCTCCTACAATTCCTCTAGCAAACCATGTTGTAATCAATCTCCCCTCACCCTATCTCTCTCTAGCCGTTGGTTAGCTCAAGGAATGGCTTATATGAGATGATTCTAAGTGCAATAACATAGACTAAATGTTGCCCCAAGTAAAGCCACTAAGTGGCATAAATGTAATTAAGCTAGGTTCATTAATATAACATTATTTAATCTGATTTAAACATTCCCAAATCGAATTTTAATTGAACCTACCATAAAATCACATAATATCTAACTAGTCCAGAACACTAATCAATTTCGGAATCAGGCGCCGATAAGGCTTCCAATTTACAATTTACAGTGTCAAACACGAACAGATATTCCGACACCGCACAGATAAAAACACATAGTTCATGCAATGCACATGCAAATTAGCCCCGGATTTCCCCTTAATCATTATTAGGCTTAATTAAGTTCCATTTAGCGTTAATCAGGGTCGGGGTTATTACAGCTGCTAATGGAATGTGGTGGGAGGATGATGATTTATGTCTTGCCCTCACGGACAAGGATTGGGGGAGCAACCAACCAGATGATACCTGGTACATTGGTGAAGTCGATCACATGACAAGAAGCGGGCGATATCTCAAACCCCCGCACCTAGATCAGCCAGAGGCATTTGGGAACGATAGGGAGGTTGAGAAACAGAAGGAGAAGCAACTTGAGGATGAAGCTGTACTCAGACAGCTAAAAAAGATACAAGCAGACATCTCCATCTGGGGACTGCTTATGGCATCGCGAGTGCACCGGCAGGCAGTCTTATCGGCCATGGATAAGGCCAAGCTCTCGATAGAAACCACGCCGGAGCAGCTGGTGGGATTAGTCTTTCCGGGAGGAGTTACCCCGATGCTGACTTTTTCTGGCAAGGAATTGCCACCTGAGGGGGCGAACCATAACAAGCCACTCTACATCTCCGTGGAGTGTAGGAATAAATAGATACTGGTGGTTCTTGTTGATACGGGATCCGCCATCAATGTGTGCCCAGCAAGAACTACGTATGCAATCGGTTTGAAGAACGCGGACTTTATACCGAGAGCTCAGGTGATTCGGGCATATGACAACACGAGCAGAGAAGTCATGGGGACGGTAAAAATTCAGACCAAGGTTGGACCGGGACAGCATGAGATAGATTTCCATGTCTTAGAGGTTCCTGCAACTTTTAACCTGCTTCTGGGCGTGTGGTCGTGTAAAAGGCGATGTCGTCCCCCTTGCATCAAATGGTGAAATACCCCCATGGGAAGGGAGTAGCCATTGTTTTTGGAAATTCATCAATTCATCCACCACCGAAGGTATCTACGCCTGTTCTAGAAATTAAGCACGGTATGGAGGATGTGTTCATATCGAGTTTTACCTCGGCCGAGGCTCGGGTTGTCTGTAACATCATGGCTGCTAACGAGGGGATATATGTTAGTGCTCAGGCAGTATACCTCATGAACAAGCTCCGACACATCCTCAGGATGGGATTGGGAAGGAGCGGCCAGAAGGGCGTTGCAACATTGGCCGAGGTACCACACAACCCACACACCTTTGGCTTGGGTTATTTGCCCACCAAGGAAGATTGGGTAAGGAAAGGAAATGAGATGGCTGGGAGAGCTAGAGTGAAATAGGCGGGGAAGCCTTTTGAGTTAATGCACCGGCCCATTCAGGGTACCCTAAACGGACGCTTCGTCCGAGAGGGGGAGGACTTTCCATTTTGTGGCTTTCTAGAGTTGTGGCTGAATGCCGAGGGGAGGCATGTGCCGGGGTTCAAGATTTTCTTTGACCTACAGTTATCCGGGGATGATGTTGCCGCAGAGCAGACAGACCCGACAGTTGAGGTTGAATAGAGCAAGGAAATGGAGTCTGAGGATGTCGAGATTGAAATGGGGGTAGCACTGGCATGTCTACTTTCAGATCCTCCGATCGAACAGAAGTGCTTGGAGGATAACTTCTCGGTGTCCATGATCGGGAATGAAACACCTGCAGGCCTACCATCAAATATTTTGGATGCATCCATCGCACCCTCTCTCGTTTGGCAATACGAAGAGGGATTTTTGTCAAGCAGCACCAGGTCAGGTAGTGAGCCGGAATCTGATTCCACCGAATCTTGTGAGTCAGAATCAAGTTCTAGCTCAACTGACTCTGAGTCTGGTATTCCTGGGGGTGATAACCCGGATGCCATAGTCTTGTCCAGGTCGTCTTTTTATTTCTCTTTTGAGTCTATTGTAACAGAAGAATCGGACGGTTTGGAAGCACTTAATAAGAGTGTGGATATAGTTTCTGAGTACTTTTCCGTGCCTTTGATTTATTGCTTGAATCAAGACTTTCAAAATTTTGACGAAAACGACGAGGAAGAAATTCCTCCGGTTTTGCAACATTTAATTGATCAAGAGCAAGAGAGATTTGTTAAACCCTTAATGGATGAAATCACTATTGTGAATATTGGTACTAAGAAGGACCCGCGGCTGGTCCAGATCGGGTCCACGTTGTCTTTAGAGGAACGCGAGCGCTTAGTCGCTTTATTAAAAGATTTCAAAGATGTTTTCGCGTGGTCCTACGAAGACATGCCTGGAATCGATCCTGAGATTGTACAGCACCGGATCCCTCTTGACCCCGAGGTTCGACCTGTCAAACAGAAACTCAGAAGGATCCGCCCTGACTGGGCCATCAAGATTAAGGAAGAGGTCACCAAACAAATCGACGCAGGCTTCCTGCTGGTATCCGAATACCCGACTTGGTTGGCCAACATTGTTCCAGTGCCAAAGAAAGATGGCAGGATCCGGGTGTGCGTGGATTTCAGGGATTTGAACAGAGCTAGTCCGAAGGACAACTTTCTCCTGCCGCATATCGATGAGTTGGTGGATTTTACAGCGGGGCATGCTTTGCTTTCATTTATGGATGGCTTCTCAGGCTACAATCAGATAGTGATGGCACCTGAAGACCGGGAAAAGACTGCCTTCACCACCCCGTGGGGGACCTACTGCTACAGAGTGATGCCATTTGGGCTGAAGAACGCTGGAGCTACATATCAACGGGCCGCGACCACGATATTGCATGACATGATCCACAAAGAGGTCAAGGTGTACGTGGATGACATGATTGTTAAGTCCAAAGAAAGAGAGGGCCACTACACCGCCTTGCAAAAGTTCTTTCAAAGGATTAGAGAATTCTGGTTGCGGTTAAATCTGCAGAAGTGTACGTTCGGTGTTACAGCGGGAAAAATGCCAGGGTTTCTAATTACACAAAGGCGCATCGAAGTCGACCCTTCCAAAATCAAGGCCATCTTAGAAATGCCACCACCAATGACTGAAAAGGAGGTGCGAGGCTTTCTGGGTAAAGTGCAATTCATAAGATGGTTTATCTCAAAATTAACCTTGACTTGTGAACCACTTTTTGGTCTCTTGAAGAAAGGAAAGAAATTCCAATGGGACAGCCGATGTCAAGCTGCTTTTGAACAGATCAAGAAATACTTACAGAACCCACCCATGTTGTAACCACCAGAACCAGGGAGGCCGTTGATATTGTACCTTTCAGTGACTGAAACTACAATGGGCTGTATGCTCGCGCAAGAATCAGAGGACAAGGTGGAGAGGACCATTTACTATCTGAGGAAGAAGATGCTGGAGTATGAGATTCGCTACACACCGTTGGAGAAGGCTTGCTTAGCCTTGGTATGGGCTACCAAGAATCTGCGGCACTACCTGTTAGCTCACTCCATAATGTTGGTTTCACGACTGGATCCCATCAAATATCTATTTGAGAAACCGGCACTTACGGGTAGGCTAGCTCGTTGGTTGCTGTTGCTTTCCGAATTCAATCTGAAATATGTGACACGCAAGTCAGTCAAGGGAAGAGCAGTAGCAGAATTTTTGGCCGATCATCCAGTGGAAGGGGGTGAAGCAGTTGAGTACTTATTTCCAGATGAGGCCATTTTGCATATCGGCGACGAGCCTTGGACGATGCACTTTGACGGAACGTCAAACCAGTACGGATATGGGATAGGAGTGTTGTTGATAGCACCCGACAATTCCTGTATCCCTCTAGCATTCAAACTCCGGTTCAAAGTCTCGAACAATGAAGCAGAATATGAGGCAAGCATTGCCGGTCTAGAAGAAGCCCTCGAACTAGGGGCCAAACGGTTGGACGTCATTGGGGACTCGAACCTTGTTATGTCTCAAGCAAAAGGAGATTGGAAAGTCAAGGAAGAAAAGATGATAATTTACCACCAGGCCTTGGATTTGTTAATTCCTCGGTTTGAGAAGCTAAACTTTGCTCATCTAGTAAGAGAGAACAATAGATTCGCAGATTCACTAGCAACTCTATCTTCCATGATAGACATCCCGCTTGGAGTCCGGATGCGTCCAGTCATCATTGACCAGAAGTTTGCGCCAGCATATGAATCAATCGCGGCCATAGATGAGGTTCAGGACGATAACCCCTGGTATTATGACATTTGGAACTTCCTAGAGAAAGAGACGTATCCACCAGGGGCAAATGCCAAGGATAAAAGGGCAATTAGAAGAATGGCTGTCCAGTTCATCATCTACGGGGGTAAGCTGTATAAGAGAGGTCATCTGGGAATGCATAAGCTGTGTGTAGAAGTTGAAGAATCGAAGCGCCTGATGGAGGCCATCCATGGAGGAGAATGTGGTGCACATATGAATGGGGTAATGTTGGCTCGGAAAATCCTCAGACAGGGTTACTACTGGTCTACCATAGAGGAGGATTGTATCGGCTTTGTTCGGCGATGCCACAAATGTCAAATCCATGCAAACCGCATGAACATCCCGCTGTCGAAGCTGTACAACATGACTTCGCCATGGCCATTTTCAGTTTGGGGAATCGATGTGATCGAGAACATTACTCGAAGGGTCGAATGGGCATGAGTTCATCCTGGTCGCGATAGATTACTTTACAAAGTGGGTCGAGGCCCAATCTTATGCAGTGTTGAAGGCTTCACATGTCGCGAAGTTTATCAGAAACAACATCATCTGTCGTTACGGAGTTCCAAATGAGAATTTCAGATAACGGTTCCCACTTCAAGAAGGAGGTGATTGACTTGTTGGAAAAATACAACGTGGCTTTTCATAAGTCATCCACATACCGGCCGCAAACCAATGAAGCGGTTGAGGCCGCCAACAAGAACATCAAACACATACTGCAGAAGATGGTGGAAACCTATCGGGATTGGCCGGATAAATTGCCGTTTGCTCTGTGGGGCTATCGGACTTCAATTAGAACTTCTACTGGGGTGACTCCGTATTCCTTGGTTTATGGGATAGAAGCCGTTCTACCTATCGAAATTGAGGTTCCATCTTTGCGAGTCTTGGCTGAGTGCCAGATAGCCGAAGCAGATTGACAGCAGAGCAGATTTGAGGAACTCATGCTCTTTGACGAGAGGAGATTGAAAGCATTGTACCATGTTCAAGGTTATCAGCGCAGAATTGCCCGGGCTTTCCACAAGAAAGATAAGTCCAGGAATCTAAAGGAAGGAGATTTGGTGCTCAAGGACAACTGAGCTCCCATCCACGACCCAAGGGGCATGTTCAGACCCAATTGGACTGGTCCCTACATCATTAAGTCTATCTGGTCAGGTGGAGCTATGGTTTTGATAGATCTAGATGGCCTAGAGTTCTCACAGCCGATCACTATGGACAAGCTGAAGAAATATTACCCCTGAGAGGCTCGCTAGGCCGAAAACCCGAAAGGGCGACCTAGGCAAAAGTTAGAGCATGAAAAATTTGAAATTATAAAAACTGAGCTCGCAAGGTTGAAAACCCGCAAAGGGCAGCCTTGGCAAAAGTTAGAGCACAAAAGGAGAGTGAAGATACTCGAGTGAACCCAGGCCTGAACTACGTAAGGCTTGATTCCCATCTTTGGGATACGTAGGCAACTTTATCCTGAAGTTCAGCCATAAACTTTTTCCCCAATCAACTTTGTCCATTTGATTAGCTCGGTCATCTTTCACTATTCAGTATTCAAGAGCTTCGGTTGTGATCTCTGGCACAGTGCTATTTAGACTAGGGGCAACTTTCCAGTTGCTGGAATCCGGGGTTGTGCATCCTAGTGACAGATCTCAAGCGTGTCCAGTTCTGATCCATACCGAAAATGGTTTTGAAAAGTTTTAATAAAAGTTGACTTTGTTCAAATTAATCTTTTTACAACTAAGACCATTTTCTGGACCAAAACGGGAAATTTTCAGTACCACAACCTTCAATTTCATTGATTTCAATATAGAGTTCTCCTGCTCTTGCATACAAATTGAAGTTGCTTTTTATTACATTCATAAGGAAAAACTTGAAAGTACTAATAAAGCAATAAATCCGGGGCATAGATAAGTCAGGTGTTCCTGCGCCCCCTTCCCGGGCTAGTCGAAGCCTCTGGTGCCAAGCTGGGCCCGATCTGTGCCTCCTCATTAAGCCAATCTATGCACTCATCAGACAAAATGCAACTGAAAGTGGGAGCGGGGCCCAGGAGCTCTCTAGTCATCCATGCTGTCGTATATCGGGCAGGCTGTGCACCTCGGATCAGGAATGTAGCCGGGTACTCTATCCCCTCTGGTGGACAAGTCTGATCATGACCAAACTGGTGCTGGAACCGGAATGGGAAATAGAACACACAGTGAGTCAAGCCAATCAGCTGAATCCCAGGTTGGTGGGTCATGCTATAGCCTATTGCCGGTAGATTGAGCCAAGGGCACTGCCAAGCAATGCAGTCTGCGGACAAGCTGCGCTTCCAGTCAAACCACCAACCTTCATCAAGGGCATCGACCAGACGTTGCCTGAAGAAGTAACCGCGAGCTGAGTATGCTGGGCAAGAGTCCACAACCTGCAACTTGTCCATCAACCACACCTAGGAAGAGATAAAAAAATGAGAGAATAAAGAATAGAGAGATGTACGATGAGAGAAAAAGTAAGAAGAGGGTTTTGTGAGAAAAACCGAGTCTGAGGTCCGAGTGATGAGAGCAATACATATGTGAGATTGGGTGGGAAACTTTACCTGCAGCAGTAGTGGACTTCCCGCAAATTTGGTCGTATCGCGGCGATGGAAAGCGTCCAAGCCCATCAATGTCTCAGCCAGAGTCATGGCGATGCAACTCTTACCCTCCTTCAAACCTTGGGCAACCTCGATCAACCGAACACTAGATCCTCCAGAGCCTGAGACAAGTAAGAAATGAGATAGCATCCACAAACAAAGTGCGTGTTGCCGAAAACCTTGCCAATGATGGTCACCGCGGTCACCGGCATCAGAAAAACGACAAATCAAACTCGGAATATCCAGTATTCCGTCACAAATCAAAGATCGAGCGTCGGGTATTGAGAGCCCACACATTTGTCCTAAGGCGTAGGCATGGCCAAAACAAAGTTGGGGCAGGATCTCTTCGTTGCACTCGGACTCCATTAAAGCTTGGAAATCCTCAAAGGTAGGACATACCTCTTGCCCGCCAAAGCTAAAAACATGTGTCACCGGATTCCAAAACCTTGCCGCGGCATGGAGAAACGGAAGGTGCAGCGGAGTACGACTCAGAGTGAATAGTGCATTTATGCCGAAGCCCCGAAAATTCAGCTTTTCCGAGCTGTCCAAGTTGTTAATCCAAGTTGAGAGATTCTGGGCAAGAAACCCTCCCATATGGAACAAATCAGTGTTGAATTGAGAAAAACCACGAAGCTGAGGTCTTTTGTAAAAGATAAGGTTGAGTGGAGGACAGATGTCATCATTCTGCTAGTTCTGGCAATTTATGGCCGGCCGGCTAAATATAGTGCCGACCGACCACCAATTTTGGCCGATGGCCATTTCTCATGGCCGATGGCCTTTACCTCTAGCCGGTGGCCTTCCTTCTTGTTCCATGAGCTGTTTACGAGTTGAACATGCTAAGGGATTGTGGTTGGAACCTCTACCGATGCCCTCCGGTGATCGATTCTTGCAGAGTCACACCCTTTTGCTTATCGAGTTGTTGTACATTTCCTTATCGAGTTGTATTTCACTCTCTTTAAGTTTTTGATTTGCTTATCAAGTTGTACTCGCACTTGGTTGGTTTTATCGAGTCTCTTTGTTTTGCTTATCGAGTTGTAAGTCAGTTCACTACCTGATTATTACGATGCAAGTGCTCCATTTTCAAACGAATTTTGTGTGATGCCATGCGATGTGATGCATAGAACATGCAAAAGTAACACCTTTTGAACAAAATAGCTGTTTCATTTCCATCATATATTTTGCAAAATGTACACTATTTTGAAAAAAAAAATAATAATAAAAAAATAAAAAAAATAAAAAATAAAAAAATATATATAAAACCTGCCTGAGGCAGTGCAATATGCTTAAACTACTAGTAAAAAGGAAAGTAAAGCAAAAGGAGAGCAGGGTAGCAGAATATCCGGGTTGATACCGGTAACCTCCCCTTGCGGTCGATGCACCTCCTACGCCCTTGTTTGGGTCAATTATATGGTTTGGCACCTTCAAGACAGCATGGGAAAATGCACTTTTTCGGAACATTAGTAGGCCTTCGAGTTGACCTCAGGCCGTGTCTTTTTTGAGCGATGCTCCGTACCTGCGAGGAACACCCCTTCCCGTATCCTTTTTGTATCTTGTGAACTCCACAAATCGCTTCAATCATACTATGTTGCAATGCTTTGCATTTCAACATCATGAATAACTTGTCTTTACCATGCTTCAAGTTTCTGTACACATTGCTTGCATAAGTGCATTGCTTTACTTACATGTGTTCAAGTTCTTTTCTATACACATTGCACGCGTTGACCGCATGCTTTACTTACATGTGTTCAAGTTTCTATACACATTGCTTGCATACGTGCATTGCTTTACTTACATGTGTTCAAGTTTCTATACACATTGCACGCGTTGACCGCATGCTTTACTTACATGTGTTCAAGTTTCTATACACATTTCTTGCATATGTGCATTGCTTTACTTACATGTGTTCAAGTTTCTATACACATTGCTTGCATACGTGCATTGCGTTACTTACATGTGTTCAAGTTTCTATACAGATTGCTTGCATATGTGCATTGCTTTACTTATATGTGTTCAAGTTTCTATACACATTGCTTGCATACGTGCATTGCTTTACTTACATGTGTTCAAGTTCTTTTCTATACACATTGCATGCGTTGTCGCATTATGCTTTACTTACATGTGTTCAAATTTCGTCATACACATTGTGCACGTTGTCGCATGTTCCTTACTTACATGTGTTTGTGCCTTCACAGCATTGTTTTGCTTCCCACTTGCTTTACGTTGTCACGCACTTTCAATTGCATTCACGTGCATGTTGCTGACAATATTGTACCTGTTAAGTTTTCTTTCTTTTTCAGGCACGATATTGTATGTACGGTTCATTTGAAGCTGGCACGACCAGACGAACCGCACAAGTATTGTATTCTCTGCGTGAAACGTAGCGAGAATTACATGATTCTCTTACACTCTCACTGCATTGTAGTGTAGTTTGGTGTATGCTAGCTTAAAACTGTTGCATTGTTATGTTGCATTGTCATGAGTTATGCTCGGCTTCTTGCATTGTCGGTTGCATTTTGCCCCTGCCTTCGGGTGCATATCTTTATCTGCAGCATGTATGCTTTGTCCAAGTCTTCGGCCTTGTCAAAAATGGGTCGTCTCTGGGCTTTGACAATCACTCCCGCCATTGTTATGAATTTTGAGTTCTGTCAAAGAGGGGCAACTGTAGACACCCCATTTTTGACTGTCCTCAAGACTTGGACGTCACCCTTGGAACACTTGGTGATTACCCATGTTCGTGTTTCGTTTTGAGTTCCCGGAGGTCTCGGTTATGCGCCTTGCTTCAGGATCTCTCAACTCGACTGTTCTGTGTTTGGTTTTGCACCAAACACTTGTTTTTTTTTTGTTTCTGAGGGTAGAGAGTAGCTTACTAGCTACCCTTGACACCCACCGGCCATGGCTTGAGGCCACCGGCCGTGTTTTGAGGCTACCGGCCATTGGTGAAACATACCATTGGCCGGTCGGCATTTGGTGTGGCCGGCCGACCATATGTTTGGCCGATGGTCTCCTTTTCTCGCCGGTACCACCTTTTTTCCTTTTTCAGGCATGGTGCATGCCAGTTGTGCCAGCTGGAATGCACAAGACCTGCCTTCGTGCATATATGTGGTTGTTTTCCACACTTTGCCCCCATTTTTTTGCACCTTTTGCTCAAAGCTTCTTGAGGAAGCTTTGACCCCTTGTCTTGGCTTCCTCAAGAAGCTTGCACCTTTGCATTAGCTTCTCTTAGAAGCTTAGTCCCTTTGACCCTTTTGTTTAGCTTCTTTGAGAAGCGTAAATACCTTTCCTTGCCTATATAAGGAGAGCCTCTCCTTCCATTGGAGAGGTTGAGCAAAAACTAGAGCAATATACATATATACATCTGTGATATACCTTCTCTCTCTATATCTCCCTCTCTCTCATCATTTGTGTGTGTTTGGGGGCCTTAAAGTGCATTTTCTCCTTAGTTTTGCACACAAACACACACTACTACACCATACTTCGACTTTGAGAGGCTTTGAGGGTTTGTTCTTGAGGTTTTGGATTGGTTTTGATCAAAAGAAGGAGGTTGCACTTGCTGTTCACCAAGGGTTCTTCAAGGGTAACTCTTTTACTTTAGATTTCCCAATCTTGCACTAGACTTTTGCCTATCTTGCTTATTGTTTTAGACTTTGTGTATAACTGAAAAAAGTCTTCTATTTGCATGCTTAAGATACTTCATTAAGGTCACTTTGTTGTTGGGGGTCGACCTCCCCCTCTTAGGCCTTGTTTGGCCATTTTTGTGCTTTCTCGTTTAAGCTTTGGTTACCTTTTGTGTGTTGGCCTTCTCACCACTGAAATCCAGTGGATTTTCAGTGGTGAAGAAGAGGTTTTGAGGTCTTGTATAGGGGAGGGACACCCCTCTCCCTTGGTCTCTCTTGTGTCCATATTTTTGGCTCATAATGGTAGCATGCATGAGTAGTTGTCTTTGGCTCCATTTCAGAGGTTTTTGTATGTTATTGGGTCATATTCTGTCTCATTTTTCGGTCGGATTAATGGCCTATTTCATGTTCGATATACTTGCTTTGTATTTCCTCATTTTGCCTAGAAATGCATCTAGCCATTAGACAATCATGCTTGCATATTTTTGCCTAGCTTTGTGAAGATTTTTGTCATGATTTATCATGCTTGAGGTCTGTTAGGTGCTGGTTTGGTTGTATTTAATATGCTTTGTATGGCCCCTTTGTATCCTAGCATGTTGGCATCGGGTGTGTGTGTCATTAGCATGCATTGGCTAGGCTATTCTAGTGATTTGGAATCACTTACCATGACATTTCAGTCCCTAATTCATGCTTGTATGCTTGCATTCATTATCCCTTTCATGTCTTGAAGAATTGGTCTTTCACATCTAGGAATGGGTCATTGTGCATGACTATGTGTTTGAAACTTTAAGCTGCCATAACAGTGGGTTTTGGGGGCTCATTTTGCATGTTAAAACTCTGTTTTGTATTGAAAAGTTCATGCCATAAGTGTTTGGGATAGTTGTAGTAGAATGCTCCTTGTCTTGGGCCTATTGGTATGCATGCTTGCATGAGCATTTGTCCACCATTTTGGGCATTTCTGGTCACTATTTTGGGAGTGGGCTGAGGTCTGCCCTTTGGGTTTTAGGTCCACCATTGCATGATCATGTTGCATTGCTTTGGTTTCATGTTTGCACTATATCATACTTGCATGCTTGCATATTATTGGCTAGTTGCATTTCATGTCTTAGTTTATATGTTAGATTGCATTGCATTGCATCTTATATGCCTAGCATTGCACATTTGCATGTTTAGTTTGCATCATATTTGGCATGTTTTTGCATCTTAGCCTCATGTTGCATCTTTGAGCCAAGTTTATATACATGCATTGCATTGTTTGGTTTGGGGTGTCAAACCAAACTTGAGGGGTGAGGAGTGTTCGTACTCCAAGGGACGAAACACGTCTCAATCCTCGGTCGCCGATGTCCTTGATCTCAATATGATAGGGTATTGGCACTCATTTGTTTGTTGCATGCATTTACATCAAGTTGCAAACTTGGCCTCTTAGGCCATCATGCATCGAAATGCGCAATTGGTGGCCCGAGGGTCGAGGGCCATGCCCCCTTGAGTCTAATTGCATGATAGGGGGTGTGGTCATGCTTACATTTGCTTGAAAATTCCATGCCATACACTGCTCGTCATCTGTTGCTGTCAACTACAGAATTTTGCAGCAAGAAATGGCCAGCCGGCCACATGCAGTGCCGACCGACCATCTGTGGCTAGCCGGTGGCCCAAATATTTTGCCGACAAGAACATTCCCATGGCCGGTGGAGTTGAAATGTGGCCGGTGGCATTCCAAAACACTCAGGGAATAATTCCAAGCTGTTCTGGAAATTTGTGTGATCTTCAGAGAAGCAAGGCAGTGTAAATAGAGGCAACAGTGCTATGACAGCGAGTTTCCAGGCAAGACGAGTCAAGCATGCATCATTCGCGCATTCCGAGGCAAAGCTGTGGCAGTCTCTGTAAGCTTCACATTTATTTTGTAATTAATTTGTTAATTAATTAAGAGTTTGTAATAATTAATTAGCTAGGATAGTTGATTTGTTCTTCGGACTGTATTATTCTTTCGGTCCCTCCGAGTGAGGGCGTATTTGTAATAAGTGTGTGTGAGTGTGTGCATGTCTTCCAATCCCTCGTCTTTCTTCGCTTTTATTTACCCGCTTATGATGGTTAGACTAGGGCATATTTAAATTAGCATACCTTATACTATGCATGCGTGCATCCATACATTTATCTTACATGCACCGGGCTCGGCACATCATGCTAACTGCACTTGTATTTCAATTCCAAATTGAATACGTGTTAGTTGTAACATTTTACATGTCATTATAGATTAGCCGAGCCTATCTTAGTTGCATCTTGCATGTATTGCATTAGCCATCTTAACATGAACTAGGGTCATGCATATGATTACTAACTAGTTTTTGTTTTGGCTTGGAGCACTAGGTAAGCTTTTATGCTTTAGCATCTCGCATGAGTGTGAATGTTAACATGCTTACCATGCGGCTAGATGCTTATGTGATATAAACTGCCTAAATGCCTGTGGGTGAAGGTTGGATTGTTTGAGTTGGGACAACTCATTGAAATACGTGTTTTAACCTACTTGCGAGTAGCAAATCTCAAATCATTTTCCAAACAAGCGGATATGCAATGCTTTGTTCCAAATGAGGAGATCTAGTCTATACTTGTTTTGCTGTGCGCATAACATAGTAATTCCAGGCTAATAACCGGAATAAGAATGCATAATGTTTTCAAAATATGATATCACGGTTAGTAGAGGCCAATCTTCGGATCGGGCGAGAGGGGGTGCTTACGAAGTGACCTTCCCCAATTGTACCCAAGTTCCCAAGCCGAGGCAACTTTGGTGATGACGGATATGTGGCCTTAGGCAAACGAGTCAGGATTTCCTAAATTCCCTCTATAAAAAATATTTAGGTGGCACTTCTTTACAAAAATCTGTTTTCCAAAACGATTTGCCGGATTTGGACTCTTTGGTTCAGATTAAGAACCGTGACAAATTGAGTCCGAACTGTAGCACGGAGGCCCTCACGCGGGACGCGTCTACAAATTACCTAGTTGAAACTCGACAACTAGTTATATACAACTCCCATAATGGAAAAAGTATCAAATTTCTCTCCATAAGAGTTGAACCCAAGATACAAAAGCAAATATTGTAATTCTCATTTTTTAACGCAGACTTAAATTTTGAATGAATTGAAAATTAATGAACTATGTGTGAGAGACTAGTGGGTTGAATTGGACAGATATAATTAATCTCCTAATAGGAATATACTATGAGATTAGTTATTGGGGAATTATAAATCAATGCAGGTTTTCAAAATAAATTTTAAATCAATAATAAAATTTACTAACTTTAATATTTTATTTATTTATTTATTTATTTTTGTTCTTACCACTAATTAGCAATTCCTCTTAGTTATTTATGAATGACCACCATTGCCTTTCCAATTTCCAGCAAAAATCTAGTGTATCTTGCAATACATACAAAAATACCATCTTGGGGCATATTCTTATCTTGTTGTTTAATTGAGAAATACTATCAATCTATCGATTTCTTATCAAATTTTATCACTAGACATGAAAAAATGAGTTCCGTACAACGGAGGTGATTTCCGCACGTAAATGATATAGAGACCTGAAACCTCATTTCCAAGCTAGCCAAATGACAATGGTGAAATACCACAATAAATAGCACTTTTGGCGACTAAATTTTTAGTTGCCAAAAGTCATGTTTTAGTCAGCGAACGTTTTTAGTGACTAAAAGTTTTGGTCACCAGGTTAGTCGGTGGACAATTGTTGGGAAAGGTTATTGGCGACTAAAACAAGTTTAGTCGCCAAAAGTATTAAAGTAAAATTAAATATAACATTTTCAGCGACTTAAAACTTGTTGTCGCCAAAACTTTCAATTATTTTTAACAACTAAAATTTTAGTCGCCAAATAATTTTTTTATTGCATTTTATTGTTTTTTAGCTACTAAATATTTTAGTCGCCTAAAGTTTGATTTTTTTATTTTATTTTTTTCGCTACTCATCTAAAGTCTGATTTGTTTTTGCCTACTAAACCTTTAGTCGCCAAAAATGTTTTGTTGTTCAGCTTGTTTTTTTTTTTTTTAGCTACTAAATATTTTAGTCACTTGATGTTTGATTTTTTTTCGGCTACTAAACTTTTAATAGCTGAAAGTCTGACTTGTTTTTGCCTACTAAACCTTTAGTCGCCAAATTATTTTTGTTGTTTGTTTGCAATTTTGTAGATACTAAACATTTTAGTCACCTAACACTACAAGAAAAAACACCTTTGGCGACTAAATTTTTAGTCGCCAAAAGTCCTTTTTTAGTCGCCAAATGTCGAATTTTCACTTTCCCCTACAAAAACTTTTAGTCGCCAGTTTTGTCGCGAATACATGGTCGCGAATACCTTTGGCGACTAAAAAACTGTTAGTCGACAATATACAGGTCTTCAACGACGAAAGAATTTGTGGCCAAATGCAATTCCATTTTTGGAAATTATACATTTCGCGACTAAACTTTTAGTCGCCAATACTGATTTTTTTTTTATTATTTAAACATTTGCCGACTAAACTTTTCGTCGCCAAAAAGTATACCTTTCGGCGACCACAGACTTTAGTTGCCAAAACCATTTTTCAGAAAAAAAAAAAAAAAAAAATTGCCTCTATTGGTCCTAGTTTCGAACCCACAACGTCCCAACGTTCTTAACCTTTACCAACACTTTCTCCCCACTACGCCATTACAACATCACATGAATATTAATGCAACATTTATTAGTTATATACTATATTGGCTAGTATTAATACAAAATTATATATATAAATAATTATTTTTATTTAATATATTTTATGTAAAAAATAAATTATTTACTAAAAAAAATAGGATAGCACTTTTGGCGACTAAATCTGAATTTTAGTCGCCAATTCTCCATTTTTTGGCTACTAATTTGTTTTCTATCGCTAAAAGAATAAAATCTGGCCTAAAGATAGCACTTTTGGCGACTAAACTGAATTTTAGTCGCCAAAACCTCTACTTTGGGCGACTAAACTGCATTTTAGTCGGCAATTCTTGACCTTTAGCTACTAATTCCTTTTTTGTAGCCAAAAAGCTTCACTTTCAGCGACTAAACTGTTTTTAGTCGGCAAAACACCTATAATCGGCGACCAAACTGCCGTTTAGTCGCCAAAACCATCACTTTTGGCTACTAAATCATTTTCGTCGCCAAAAACCGTGACTTTTGGCTACTAAACAACCTTTAGTCGGTAAAACCCCTACATTCGGCGACTAAACTACCTTTTAGTCGCTAATACCCTTATATTTGGCGACTAAACTCTTTTAGTCGGCAAAAGTGATCAATTTTGGTGACTAATTCCATTTTGGTCGCCAATTCTACTACTTTCAGCGACGAAAAATGCAGTTTTGGTCGCCAAAAGTGCTTTTTGTTGTAGTAAAGTGTGATTGTTTTTTGACTACTAAGCTTTTAGTCGCCAAAAAAAAATCTTCAATTTTTTTTTAGCTACTAACTATTTAGTCACTAAAATATATACTTCCTTTTTGCCTATGAATTGTTTAGTCACCAAAAACATGATTTTATGTTCTTTCTCCAAATATTAAATTTTCCACAACCTGTATGTATTCCGTGCAACTTGTACTATGTATAGGAACAAAACAATACATAGTGGGTGTTTGGGAAGTGGGTTTCTATGTAGGTTTTTTTAGTTGTAGGACATTATTGGAGAAATTTTTTTGTGGTTGGGAAAATAGTTGGGTTTTTTTGTGGTTGGATGTGATGTTTATGAGAGAAAAAGTGAAATGATTATGGAGTTTGATGTGATATTTTGTTTGGATTAGTTTTTTTTTTGGTTTTGTAAACAATTTGTCTTTTAGTGAAAAAAAATAAAAATAAAAAAACCCAAAAAAATTTGTTGCCAAACACCACCATATATTATCAATCATTCCACAATAGATTTGCATCCATTTCACTTCCAACCGTCAAAAAATGTTTAACTTTAAATGTAAAATTCCATACAAACCATAGTCCAACCTATACTATATAGTCCAAACTAAAATAATAATTCCATACAAAACATAACAATTAAGTTACAAAAATCAAGCCCTCTATGTATAAAAAGTATGTGTACTATCATGTGAAATGGCCATTTTTCATGGTACAGATTACTATCGTAATTTGTACCACGACAAAAGGAAATCTATATACAATTGAAAAGCCCAACCCACACTTCTCCTTAAAACACAGGTATTAAGGAGAGTGAAACTGGAGCTTTATAAGCAGTATAGATGGGGCATTACCAAGCGATGTGGGACACATTCAAACACACTCACCTGGACCACAACATATAGTAGTCGAACAAACGGCACACTAATCACAGGCCCAACCAAGTTTTGATACTAAATTGAAAAGCCCAATCCATACTTCTCCTTAAAACCCAGGTATTAATGAGAGGGAAACCGGAGCCTTATAACCAGTACAGATGGGGCAATTCCAGGTGATGTGGGACATATTCCAACATATACCACACCAGTAATTGTCAGGTCGATGCCAAAAATTATCTATACGAGTAATACTAATCCACACAAAAATAGAGGATGACAAAATTAGCAGGATTATACAAAAGTCAAAATTGTTCTCCATACACAAAAAAGGAATATCCACAAGTCCACGCCGAAAGCTATCTACAAAAAAATTGCACACATTAGTATTCATAAATGCATGCTTCAATGTATCTATCTTCAGTATTTGATGATGTGGCCATATGAAGAAAAACTGGTACTGTATTCATGCAATTGGACTGAAAAGTACATGGAAGAATTTTAGAATTAGTGCATTGGATTTTGAGTTGTTGGTAATCAACCATGACAGATTCTGGTAGAATATCTATCATGTTGAAATTGTCAAACATGGTTGAATTCAGCTCTATAAGGTGGTTCATTATTTCCATGTACTTTGTATCTGTATATGAGGCAGCATAAGAGGAGCTAAAGCTCTCTGACTGTTGTTGTCTGAATTCATCCATGAGGGGTTTCAATAACAAGGGTGTGTTTAGATTTTGTTGGGGAGTTGAAGAGTGCAAGACATATATAACTTGGGAGTATTGGAATCTCATGTTGAAGTATGGGGTTGAGAAATTAAACAAGGGAACACATATGGAGGTAACTTTTTTTTTTTTTGGGTACATAATGATGGAGTAATAGTTATAATAATCAGAAAGAGTAAAAAAAAATCCCTACTTCAACAGATAAGATGTGCAGAACTGAAGAGCATACCTTTCTGGCTCTATAGAAGGCTATTATTTATGAAGGGAAACAAGGTTTTGCTACATACTCTTCAACTGCCAAAAAAAAAAAAAAGAAAACAGAAAAACATTATTAAAATAAATATTGAAATACACTAGTCAAATAAATGTTTCAAGTATGCCATCACCAAGTAACTTCATTATTTGATTGTGTTTAATGATCAAAACGCAAATTCAAATACACAGTAGCAATTCGAAAAATATAAATTTTTGTTCTAAGATGATCAGATCGCGAGCATAGTGGTTCTTCCGGGGTGCCATTTATTTGGGGTTTGCCTCAAAAGTTGAGTATATTTCCAACAAAACCTATATGTTACTTCAGTCCATGCAATTTTGTAATCAAAATAATGGTTATTAATCTCTTACACCAATAAATTGATAATCAATATGATCATAAATAAAGAAAAACTGACAAAATAAAACATGATAATTGAAATCAAGAGACCCACATTCAGCTGACAAAGAAACCAGAACATATTGCCAACACTAGTTCCTCGGTAATATGTAACCTCTGTTTGGTTGCTGAGAAAACGCTGAAAAAATTACATGCATACTCAAGAATAAAAGTTATATTTATATAAAAAAGAAAAAAAAATGAAGTTAGTATAATGTAGGCACATTTCAATACATCAATAAAAGAAAAAAACCAATAAATATTGCCTCAAACCTGAAGGCAACCCAAGACTCTATAAGGCAACCATCTTTCTTCTAGCTTGTGATCAAATGCAAAGAAAACTAATGACTAACAATTGGTAGAGAAGACCAAAAGTTGTTTAGGTAAACAGAATAAAAAAAGTAAAATTCATCAAAGATGAAAGTTTTAATAAAAATTAATATTCCTATATATATACATAGATACAAATGTGAGTTGCCTCACAATTTTTGAAATTTCTTAGCTCATTAACAAGTATAACTGCCATTAGAGAACAAAAAAAAAAAAAAACAAAACACAAAAAAAAAAAAAAAACAAAACAAAACAAAAAACAAAAACATGAAAATTACTAAATATATTAACAAAGCGTAGCAAAAAAATTATAACCTCTAGAATAGATCACTCTGTCATTACAATCTGTTCAGCAGCCATGGCAGACAACCTATTCCAATTCTTAGAGTGTATTTTTAGGTCCATGGACAATTTTAAACAACAAAGTGTGACTAAGATTAGCTGTAAGGCCCATTACTTATAAAAATTAAAGAGCGACATTTTGAATATTGTTTCTAATGAGATGAGAATATCAACAAAAACCTTCTCTTGTAATGCTTGTATAAAGGCTTCAGACGCATCACCACTAGCAATAGCCACAAAGTTTTACCACGATTTTCTCAAACCAACTAATCAACCAATAAACATGAAAAGGACAAAAAACAAAAAACAAAACAAAAAAATTTAGAAGAAAATCTAGCAATGTATGGATCAAAAAAACCAAAATAGATGTAAAAAAATAAACAAAAACAGAACTGAGGACAGATCTGCATTGCGATGCTGAATACTTATACATATGTATATAAGCATTCATATAATTATGCATTGACAGGATGATATGTACACAATGAAGCTCAAAGATAGTGTGTGTGTGTGTGTGTGTGTATGTGTGCAATGTAGGTGAATTTTGAGATAGATAAAACGCGTGAGAGGTGAGCTTACTCTGCTGCATTTGAGAGCTCCAAGAGACCTTTTCCATGGCAGAGTTAGGGTTTCTCTACGACGAATTGCGCAAATTGCAGAGAGAGAGAGAGAGAGAGAGAGTAGATTATGTGTATGCAGATATAGAGAAAGCGAGATAGTGTGAGAGTGAGATTGAGAGATAAGAAGAGATTAAGAGATCGAGATAAAGAAATAGAGAGATTAATCGATTGATCAGGAGGGAGAGAGATTCATACCGGCGAGATCAATTTTCCCTTCTATATAATCAGGATTTGAGGCTGGGTCGATTTATAGGTATGTAAATGAAAGAAGGCAGAGAGAGACAGAGGCAAAGAGAGAGAGAGAGAGAGAGTGAGAGAGGGAGACAAAGGGAAACAGATAGAGAAAGGGAGAAAGACATACCTGGGATAATGCTCCAATGGTGGATCGACAGAGGTGCGACGGTGGTGCGACGGTACGACATTGTGATGACGGTGCGAGAGAGATCGTGGAAGGATGAGAGACGTGAGAGAGAGAGAGAGAGAGTCACATGGATCATAAGAGAGACACCATCTTTCCAAGGTAATTTATCCTAAAACGGTGATGTTTTGCAAACCTAGCTTCTTCTTCTTTTTTTCTTTTCTGACTAATTGTTGTCGTCGCTAAAAACAAAGAGTTGTAAATTTTTCCCATTTAAAATGTAGTTTTGTCACCAATTAATTTAGGAATCCCTCCAAAAATTTAAAATCCTCCCTCCAAAATTTTATTTACAATTGCTGACTATAATTTAGTCACTAAAAGTCATCAAAAGGGCGACTAAATTTATTTTAGTAGCTAAATATTGCCAACTAAATAATTTTAGTCACCAAAAATAAATATTTACCGACCAAATATTTGGTCACGAAAGAGAAAAAGTAAAAATTATGTTATTTGGTTGGCCACTAAATTATTTAGTAGGCAAAAGTTCTTATAACAAGACTGAAAGTTTTTTGGTCATCGAAAGTAAATTTTTATTGACCAATTTTTTGGTCGCAAAGATAAAAAGTAAAAATGATGCTATTTAAGTGGCGACTATATTTTTTTAGCAGGCAAAAATTACTATGCCACGACTAAAAGTATTTTGGTCACCACAAATTAATATTTGCTGACCAAAAATTTCGTCGCAAAAGGTTAATAGCAAACATTATGCTAGTTATTTGGCTACTAAATTTATTTTAGTGAGCAAAAATTAGTATACTCCGACTAAAAAAAATTTTAGTAGCCTAAAGCCTAAATTAACGCCAACCAATATTTTTTTAGTAACCTATTATGGCATATTTTGCGACTAAATTTCTTTTTAGTTGCTAATAATTAATATACAGCTACTAAAAATAATTAGTAGCTAAAATCTCAAGCAACGCTAACTAATGTAATTTTTAGTCGCCTATTGTACAACTTTTGCCAACTAAATTCCTTTTGGTTGCCAAATTTGATCGCCAAGAGTCTAAATTATTGTAGTGTATCTAGTGTGATGTAGTCGGAAAGTTCCTCCAATGGCTAAGTCAAATTAAGGAACAAAGATGCTTAAAAGCACTAGAGAATTGGGTTTATATACTAAGTATGATGTGCAAAGAAGACTACTTCCCTATGTTGTGTTTTCTTTTTTACAGCTTGCCCCCAATCTAGATTAACACAACCCATCTTATCATTTATCTAGGATTTATCGCTAGCCAATTTTAAAATTATTCAAATCTTGTAGAGTTGTGTTGCTAGCAAATACTTACACAAAGGGTAACGATCAATTTCTTGTCTGGCAATGTGTTAATCGAGCACACAAGGGTTTTGTTAAATATAGTAACTATATATATTATATCTATCATACATATCATATTATATTCATTACTATATTTAGAATTACCATACTTAGGTTTCTATCATCCTATATAAAGGAGTCTTTTATACGTTGTTACATTATTATTTAACATAATATTGAATATATACATATAATATTCTCTCTCTCTCTCTCTATATATATATATATTAGATATTCTAACATGGTATCTGAGTTATAGGTTAAGCTCTTGGTGTTCTTTGCTTTACTGGCAGGCAATAACCTTGCCTTGGCCGCCTACCGAACCTCAACCCATTCCGCTACCATATTTTCCTTTCAGTATCGTTTCGGGGTGATCTTTACCTTTATTCGTTGATTTATTTCTACCCCAAATATCTCTTTCATATTTTATTTTTTTTACTCCCAATCCTTTTTATTTTAATTTTTATATGCTTCTGCTCCACTCTATCTTTCCCTCTACTTCAACCTCAAATAGGTTTCTATCTTCAAACCTATTTGAGTTTAATGGGGGGGTATTATACCTATATCATGGTGAGCATGGTTATACACCATGCAAACCATCCAAGCCGCCACCTTGGCGCACTCCCTAAGCTGCCTCTTTTGGCACACTACCTAAGTCGCCCCCTTGGCACACTCTCTCTAAGCTGTTCCTTCTGGTGCACCACCTAAGCCGTCTCCTGTGATGCACTCCCTAAGCTATTCCATGTGGCGCATCACCTAAGTCGCCCCTTTGAGCACTTTTCTCATAAGCCACCCCCTGGCGCACAATGTCATTTGTTGTCATCACCGTTTAACACCACGTCATAAGTTACGTGTGTGTCACATCTGTTGGTTCAACATCCATTGCTTCCTTACAACGATCTGGCATGACCCCTTAAATTATCCCGACATTGATTCCAGTCAGTTCCTACAATGGTTTAGTATGACCTTAAACTGCCCAAACATTAGTTCTGACCAATTCCTATAATGGTCCGACACGACCATAAACTGTCTCCTAGTATTAGCTCTGGCCTTTGATCTATCTCAAGTGCCCTTGCATTCCCATTTGGACTTTGCAATCTGTTTGCCTTTTATTTTATTTTTTGGTTTTATTTCATGGTTTAGTTTCTCTCTCCAAACTCAAGTTGGTATCCCGACTTGAGTTTGAGGGGAGTGTTAAATATAGTAACTATATATTCTGTCTATCATACATGCCATATTATATTCATTACCATATTTAGGATTACCATACTTAAGTTTCTATCATCTTATATAAAGGAGTCTTGTATATATTGTTACATAATTATTCAATATAATATTGAATATATACATAATATAATATTCTCTCTCTCTCTCTCTCTCTCTCTCTCTCTCTATATATATATATATATATTAGATATCCTAACAGTTTGATTAGTAGGATTAATAGCGAGGGGATTAACAATCAATGAGATTAGTATAAGATTGGTCATCTAGCTGAATTAGTGAGATACATAATTCCCTCTTATCCATGTTTGTTTTGCAATAGAAATGAAAATATATAACTCCAATTATATGTATGTTTTGCGTTATTATTAGTTATATTAAAACAAGATTTTGAGAAGGCCTGTTGTTTGGTTTTTGTAATTGGTAATCCTGTTTGACAAAACTCCTTTTAGTTATAATTTTTCATTCTTTTGTTTCGGTGAGGCTATGAGTGTTTAGATGCGAATTCAACCCGAATTGTACTTGTATCGTGGAGTTTATACTAACATTCCATATGTTGAGCATTCTTTGTTTGCCACTTCAGTAACTATGTACAGGGATTGAGCTGATCGGTCAGCTCGCGGGGGTCTAGGGGGCAACGCCCACTAGCAAGTCCGGGGCAACACCCAAGCGGGGTTGAAGGGAAGTGCCCCCGAAGCCAAAGTTGTTTGACCACTCAAGCGGTCATTTGTGCGCTTGAGTGGTGAAGTGGTTCATCTAGTATTTTTGCCTTCATCTGAACTTCCAGGAGACAAGTTTTACCGCTCGACTGGTGGATGTTGCGCTCGAGCAATTGGCCTATATATGAGCACCGCTCTTTACTCACACCGCTTGAATAGTAAAGTGTGCGCTTGAGTGGTCATGCTGACTCTGTTTAGTATAAAGTGTGATGTTTGCAATTTTTAGGGTTGAACCCGTCCAAATTCTCAAAGAGGAGAGCTACTAAGGTTTTCTATATTAGTGGGTGTTTATATATTGGTTTTATTGATGATTTAAGAGTGATCAATCGATCTACGAGCTTCATAGTGACATCATCAAGAGCCTTGTTTTTATTATTTCATTCACAAAAGAGAGAAGTGTTCTTCGGTGGATTCTAGAGAACTTGGAACTGAAGCTTTGGTGGATTCTGGAGTGGCTCATCGTCGTGGATTCAACATCAGCGTTGTGAATTCAACGTTGGGTAAATCAATTCCGAGGTGAAGACGGTGGTGAAAGAGGCACATCAGATTTGATTCAATTCGGATGTGGATTCGTTACATAACTGAGGGTATTCATGTGTAATTCTTTTTTGTCTTCTTATTAGATTGTTTTGTGACTTTGACTCGTATTTTTTTTTTTGGTCAAAGTTGGAGGTGCTCCAATTATAGTTTTTTCCACGTTAAATTGTTGTGCCGATTTGTTGTTGATTGTTTGATTGAGATTGATAATCACTGTTTAAAATTGAAACATAATCACGAATCAATATCTCGATGGTTTTTAAATTTTTCAATGACTCAATTAATTAGTACTTATTTTCTATAATGACTAGCTTTGGATTAAAGGAGAGGTGGTTGTGGTGGATGACGACTTGGGTATCCACAATTGGGGTTTCAATACTTGTCAATTGGTCTCCTATTGATGAGTTCAGTTCTATGAGGGGATTAAGACAAGGTGACCCTTTTATCCCCATTCCTATTCAATATAGCATCAGAAAGACTGAATATTTTACTGGAAAGTGTTGGAAAATTTGAATTAAAATTTACTCTAACGGTTGTGTCTCTTGAGATGGAATGGTGTATCCTTTTTAAAGGGTCACAACCTTTCTGAAGAGTCATGGAGGAATCTATAAATTCCATCTCCCTCACTTCAATTTGCATAGAGAATTCGTCATTTCTTCTTCATCTTTGCATTTATTCTTCATATTTTCCCGAGTCTAATTTTTTTACAAAGAGAGTGCATGCACAGCGAAGTTCTCTAGACTTGCAATAGTAGTGTTGCTTTTGCAAGACATTGATCGTTGTATACTGAGAGATAGACGTCCATTGAATCCTGAGCACCGGTAGGAGGAAGGATCTATCTTAAGGAAAGAGTGTTACACACTTAACTCGATCAAGTTTTATCTATTTATGTACTGTAAGTTTTGTTACGTTATTATGTCAATTTATTTCAGTTTTGGTTTTGCCCAAAAACCGTTTACATATTTTTTAAATAATATTTTCCATATAGTTTGGTACTATTTTTCTAACAATCTTAAGACAAACTCGTTCCTATTTGGTTTTTGAGAAAATATAATTGATTTATTAGTTTTTCGTTGTGTGGCCTTCTAATGAACAGATGTCAGTTTATGACATTCCTAGTGCAATGATGCATTGAGTTTGGGCAAGTTCTTGTTGTTTTAAAATACAAATTATGGGTTTAGCATAATCTATTGTGCAAATCATGCATTACATTTGTAATCTTCATGATAGTATCTAGTCTTGGTTAGTTTTTCCATGATTAGTTTGATATGACTTAAGCACACACTATAAACACTCTCTATGTCGATTAGATCTGAAAGAAATTTTTGTTCTGCTTTGACGATCTGAGAAGGAGGTTTTCGGATTGAATTTCGGCATCTGAATTGGTAAGCTTTCCTTGAATCTCTCCTCTCAAAGTTCACAATTTCATTTTTCTTCTAATGATTCCGATCCTTGAATCGTATTGTTTGGTTTTTGAGAAAAACAGAAGGAATTTAGGCATCTGTTTCTGTTTTATTTAATTTCATGAGAAAATTGAAAGATTCTTATAGACTATGGTCAATTGTCAAGTTTTTATGTCATCTAATGTATCGAACACCTTAGATCCAAAACCCTTTGATGTCTTTATTCTCATTTTATCATTGAATTGATGTGCTTTTGAGTTTGAAAACATTATTTCATCGCAAATTGATAGAATTGCAAGTTAAAAGAAAAACAGAATCATGCAAAATGCGACTTTGAGGCGTGATGAATCAAGAGTTTGTGAAACTAGACAGGTTTGATGGAACGAATTTTACTCATTGGCAAGATAAGTTGATGTTCCTTCTCACATTATGTTCTTACTGTCAACACTACCAAACCCAAAACCCAATGATTCCAGTGTAATAAAAGTTGAGCGTAAATATATATATATTGAAAATCCTAAGTGATTTGTGATTAGATCAAGATTAAAATAATTCAATTCCAAATTATTCAAAACACACAATCTAAATCATCAAGCACTTACGAAAGTGATTTAGATTGTTGTTTTCGAAATAACCAATAAATCGACACAAACAATTTTTACGTAGAAAAACCATAATTGAAGAACCTTCAATTGTAATAAAATACCACGGGCGAACCGCCACTAATCAATCCACTACTGAAGAAAGAAAGATTACAAAGATAATAAACAAATTACCCAACTCATCCAATTTGTCTTCGAATTTTCTGTAACTCTTTCACCAAGCCTTCGTCTCAGAACTGATTAATCTGAAGTTGAATCCACAACTTCACTTGTCGAATCAACGACTACGCACAGAATCAAGCTCTTTTGAAACTCCACGTTTTGATCTTCGGAATCCACCGAAGACAACACTCTTGACTATAAAGTAACAAACTCCTTGATGTATGTATCTTGGATCATAAGTTTAGAATTCTCTGAAATAATCAAGGAAAACTCAACAAAAATCTCAGAAGAAAACCTCAAACAAAACCCTAGGACTCTTAAACAAGATATAGGAAAAGTAAAACCTAAAATCAGCCTAAACAGATATATATAGGAAAACAGAGTTCGCGATCTCCGCTCGAGCGCAGGACAGCCCGCTCGAGCGGCTTCAGTAAAATACGCGTGTGACCAAACAAGTTTCAGCTCGAGCGCTAGAACACACGCTCGAGCGCGAAATCACACTTCTCAGTATGTTTACAGACAAGACCAACTACTGAGACATTACATATTACGCTCGAGCGCCAATGGTCCTGCTCGAGCGGGAAAGACAAAAACCAAGGAAAAATTACAACTTTTTCAAAACAAATTTTGTACAAGGATTTAACAATAAAGGGACCTAACAATCTCCCCCTTTGTCAATTCCCGAACAAAACTCTTCTAAACAATGTTCCTTAAACACATGCACTAGACAACCTGACAACCTAGAAAATAAGAAAACAAAACAACTCTGTGATCAACAAACAACCCTGCCATTTGAACAATCCATCCCACATCCACCTGTGAGATAGCAAGCAACATACCAGAAAAACAAAAACTATGGAACTTCACAAGAAGATATTAAAACATATATATAAAGAGAACCACTATACTATATCCAAAATGATATCCACAATGAAAAACAAACGGAATATACCATAACAAGACAAAGTATCCATCAGATGTCAAAAACCAAAGTGTCCAAATATCAAAAACCAAAGTACCAAATATCAACAAGACAAAGTATCCAAATATGTACCATCAAATATATCCAAGACTGTGTAGACGCGCCCAAACGTCCCAGGAAAATCCCGTTTTGTTCATTGGGCTCACTACAGTTCGGACTCAATGTCACGGTTCTGAATCTAATCTCACAAAGTGTAATGCAAGATTGATAAATCACCAAAGAGTCCAAATCCGGCAAATCGTTTTGAAAAACTGATTTTTAGAAAGAAGTGCCAAACATGGACTGCTTTGCCAGATACAGAGTCGCCACCTAAATATTTTATTTTGGGAGAATTTAGGAAACCCTGACTAGTGCCTAAGGCCACGTGTCCGTCATCACCAAAGTTGTCTCGGCTCGGGAACTTGGGTATGATTGGGGAAGGTCATGCAATGAGCACCCCCGCTCGCCCGATCAAAGATCGGCCACTACTAAACATGATATCTTGTTTTTGAAAACACATGTGCTCTTATTCCGGTTATTAACCTAGAATTACTATGTGATGTGCACAGCATACAAGTATAGATTGGATTACCTAAGTTGTAACAAAGCATTGAATATTCATTTTGAAAATGGTTTGCTACTCGCAAGTAGGCTAAAATACGGATTTTGCCACCTTCAAGTGGGCTTAGAAAACATGGTGATTTGCCACTCTCAAGTGGGTTTAAAACTTGCAATCAATGAATTGTCCCAATTCAAGTAACCCAACCTTCACCCACAGGTAATCAGGCAGTTATATCACATAAGCAGTTAGCCTCATGGTAAGCATGCTATCATGGCAGTCACTCACACACATGCAAGGATGCTAAAGCATAAACACTCACCGAGTACTCCAAGCCAAAACAGAAACTAGTTAGAAATCAATGCATGATCCTAGTTCGTGTTAAGATGGCTAATGCAACACATGCAAAATGCAACTAAGATAGGCTCGGCTATTCTAAGATGGCATATAAGATGCTATAGATAACATGTATTCAACTCGGAATTGAAATACAATGCAGTTAGTATGATGCGCCAAGCCCGGTGCATGCAAGACAGATGAATGGATGCAATCATGCGAGCATAAGGATGCTAATTGAAACATGCCCTAAAACTAACCATCATAAGCTGGTAAATAAAAGGGAGAAAGACATAGAGTTGGAAGACATGCATCACACACACACACGCTTATTACAATAGTTGGCCCTCTCTCGGAGGGTCCAAATAAATAATACAGAATCGAATTAACTAATTATTACACAACACTAGCTAATTAACAAATTAACTAAACTAGCATGCAAACTATGTAAAATGGGCTGCCTCAGCTTTGCTTTGAATGAGAAAGGATGCATGCATGCTCGAGTCGCCTTGTCGAGAAATCCATCGCGATGCCCCGGCTCGCCTTTGTTTGCAATTGATTTCAGAAACTTGCACAAAGCTCCAAGGAAATGAAACTCTACCCTGGGAATCTAGGGGGAGGCTGCCGACCAGCTATAGACATTTGAGACCACCTACCAACCACCCTTGGTGGTGAAAACTAGAAAAGGTGGTCGGCTTGCCAAAAAACTTGGTCGGCCGACCAGTTTCTTCTCCTGGTTTCTACATTTTCTACAACAAAGGCAAGAGAGAGAGAGAAAACAAGGTATTTGCAACACATGTGTGCACGACCACTCTCCTCATCATTGCATAAGCTCTTGGGAGTGTAGTCCTTGATCCTCGGGCCATCAATCACACATCTCGATGCATGATGGCCGAGGAGTTGGATTGCACGACTCAACGTGAAATGAATGCACATATAAACACATAAATGCCTAAACTCTATCATGTGTTAGTCAAGAGTGTCGGCGACCGAGAATCGAGGCACGTTCCATCACTTGGAGTATGAAACGTCCCTCGTTTCCCGTGTTTGGACTAACTCCTATTCCAAACACAATGCAACAAGTAGAATGGCATGCACAATGCGACCTCAAGCATGCAATCCTAAGGCGATGCAACCAAGTCATGCAAACATGCAAAGGATGACATGCCAACATGTAAACTAGCATACGCAATGCTACGAACTAACAATGGCATACTCAATGCACATGATACTATATGTCATACACAATGCACATGTGAAGACTATCGTACACAATGAAGTGAACAGGGCATGCGCAATGCAATGATCAAACATGCGACAACGCAGCATACTCAATGCTATGAACTATAATGGCATACTCGATGCAAAATGGACTTACACCAAAATGAATGGGCCTCAGCCACACCCAAATCAATGGCCATACATGATGAAAACGAGGCAACAAAACACATGCAAACATGCAAGATGCAAGAGCCCAAAGCCTAGGGCACAAGATACAACTGTATGAAAGCATGGAAAGGATGAAATATGGCATACAACAACACATGTTCCAGCTCTGAAATGACATACAAAAATGGTCCCGAATCATGCAAACAACTCATGTTATGCAAGTTAAATGGCTCAAATACCGAAACTAGTGAAGTGCATTACACTAGAGGTATGCAAAGCAATGCCCAAATGAACAAACCAACCCCAAACAGTCCCTATGCAGGCCCAAAATAGTGGCAAAATGGACTAAGATGATGGCTTGAAATGCACAAAAATGAAGCTCATGCAATGGCCCACAAATGAGGTATACAAGCACAACTCTCAAACGCATTTAAAGAGTGGAAAACATGGGAACATGGCACAAGTATAGGCTTTGACATAACATGCTCAATGATGCCAAGACATGGAAACACCTCAAGTTAAGCATGCAAGGGGCTACAAAACTCAAGGCTAGGCAAGGATATTACACTACAAGTATGCATGGCAAGCATCATTCGACCAAGAGGCCTCAAAACAGAGCTAAGGCAGCCCAAAATATGAACAAAATCAGTTTGAAGTGTGGCCAAAATATGCTAGAATCAATGGCCAAAACAACATGCAATGTAAGCTAGTGAGCATGGTTTACACTACAAGCATGTGAAGCATTCAAGAGGCCACTAAACCAGCCAAAGATAGAGTTATGATATGCCAAAGAATGACCAAAAAGCCACTAAAACATGACCAATACATGCAAGAATGACATGCTCCTTTGATAAGCTATAAAGAGGATTATTCTACACATGCAAGAGGCAAACATGAGGTGACCAAACCAGCCCTAGACAGAGTCTAGGCAAGTCCTAAGGGTCACTAAAAATGGCCTGAACCAAGGCTAGGAAGTATGAAAATATAGGCTCCTTGGAAAGGCCAAATATGCAAACAAACAAGGCCAAAAGAGAGAGGGTCACCCCTCTCTGATTTTTGGCCCTCAAAATAGCATGCCAACTACTGAAAATCCACTGGATTTCAGTGGCTAAAAGGCCAAGCAAAGGTCAACACAAAGGCCTTAAGGCATGGCTCAAAACAAGACTAAATGAAGCATGCAAGAGGGCAGATGACCTCCAACAGGAAAATGGCCTTAAACAAACATGAAAAATGCTTAAAAATAAATCTTTTTTTAGTTGACAACAAACCTCAAATAAGAATGCAAATGAGGCCAAGAGAAGGATCAAAATAATACTTAAAAAGGGAGGAAATGAGTTACCCTTGAAGCTCAACAAAGACAGCAACTTTTGGACCAAAACCTAGCTCCTTACCCTCTGAAAATGACCTCCAAGAACCTTGGGTTGATGGTGGAAGTGTTAAGCTATGAGGTGTGGTGCAAAAGGGTCAAGAACAATACATTTCCTAAGCCTAAATTTAGAGACAAGGAGAAAGATGTGTGTATGTGCCTTAACCAAAATCTGAACCCTCACAAAGGAGGGAGAGGCCTTCCTTTATAGAGAAAGGACGCCAAAGCTTCGCAAAGGAGCTAAAAACCAAGGCCAAAGATCCTCCATACACATGTATGAAGGATGCAGTCTGTGCCTTCCAGCTGGCACAGCTGGTAACAACTCACAGAGACAAAACTGGAGGGAGCAGGCCGACCAATTAAGGTGGTCGGCCGACTACTTCCCCTGGTCGGTCGACTAGGGTGAGTGGTCTCCCTCAAGGAAAAGTGGTTGGCCAGCCCATTTGATGGTCTCCCAACTGAATGCAAGCTAGTGGTATGGTGGGAGACTAGCAAATATGGCTCAAAAATCAAGGAGACCAGTTTCCCGACAAGAAAACCGGCCGGCGGAGAGAGAAGTGGTCTCCAAGAGAAAAGGTGGTCTCCTACCCTTGTACCACCTTCCAAACAATGAAAACAAGGTTGATGCCAAAAATGAACTAACACCGATGCAAAACGAGGGTTCGGGGGGCAAAACGCGCGGCCGGGTGTCCCGAAAATAGGCTGTTAAGTACCAACAGTGGCGTGCGACCACAAAGGTGGTCTCTCGGGCTGCAGTGTCCCTCTAGATAGAGGAAACAAGTTGTGTGCGAAAAACCATGCCAAACGGAGAATGTTAAGCGGTCCCGAACCGAGGCACGCGGCCGACGGCTCCGAAAATCGGAAACTGGTCTCCAAACGAGAACAGTGACCTGTGACCACAAAAAGTAGCCTACGGCCACTGAGAGATGGTCTACAAGACCTCTCCCTCCCTCCCGGAAGAGAAAGCAAGACCTGGTCTGCAAACTGAGGCAAAGCAATAAAAGGGTCCCAAGGTCCTGGGGTAAAGACCTCGTAGAAACTCGAAACATGAGCAGGCACAACATGCGCAATCACCGACCGCTCAATCGATGACGTTTGGGTCTTAAGGTCGGTCAAAAATGGGGTGTCTCTGATTTGCCCCTCTTTGTGAACTTCGAAAGTCATAAGTGAAGGGAGTGAATGTCAAAGCCCAGAGACGACCCGTTTTTGACAAGGCCGAAGACTTAGACAAACCGGCGAGATAAACAAAGAGATGTGCCCGCAGGTAGGGGCAAAATGCAAAGGGGAATGCACAAAGCCGAACATAACTTATGACCATGCAAAGCACGCTGTAATGAAGCAAATATACACAATAAATGCAACAGTTTAAGTGAATGTTATGCAAAGCAAGTAAACATGAGCCAAACCACATCTTATGCAGAAAGGATGTAAGAAAATTATACAATTCTCACTGCGTCTCAAGCAGAGAAGGCTAAAAGCGACTACTGAGAACACCTGGAGTCTCAAATGAAACAACTCTCAACGTATTAAACGCAAAAGGAGAAAGCGAACAAATGGACACCGGAACGCATTTGAGTGCTTGAAATCGAAGACGTCCTAACGTACCACATGCGAGAGAAGAAAAGATATGAATGAACACCAGAACTCATCCGAGTATTCGAAACTGAAGATGTCCTAATGCACCGCATGCGAGAGGAGAAAAGGTATGAAAGAACACCGGAACTCATCCGAGTGTTCGAAACCGAAGATGTCCTAACGCACCGCATGTAAGAGGAGAAAAGGTATGAATGAACACCGAAACTCATCCGAGTGTTCGAAACTGAAGATGTCCTAATGCACCGCATGCGAGAGGAGAAAAGGTATGAAAGAACACCGGAACTCATCTGAGTGTTCGAAACCGAAGATGTCCTAACGCACCGCATGCGAGAGGAAAAAAAGGTATGAATGAACACCGGAACTCATCCGAGTGTTCGAAACCGAAGATGTCCTAATGCACCGCATGCGAGAGGAGAAAAGGTATGAATGAACATCGGAACTCATCTGAATGTTCGAAACCGAAGATGTCCTAACGCACCGCATGCGAGAGGAGAAAAGGTATGAATGAACACCGGAACTCATCCGAGTGTTCAAAACCGAAGATGTCCTAACGCACCGCATGCGAGAGGAGAAAAGGTACGTTCAAACTAAGCCGGAACTTCTCTTGAATGAACCGTACATACAATACCGTGCCTGTAAAAGAAGGAAACTTAACAGGTATAATATAGTTAGCAACACATGCTCAACGCCATATCAAATGCGGACACATATGGCGCCGATGGAAAAGTGCATAGCAATGCAAGTGAAACATGCGTGACGACGCATGCAAAGTATGGGTGCATGGTATTGCCTGTGAAACATGCACAATAATGCAAATAGTGTGCATAACAATGCGAAAGGGATGCATAACAATGCAACCTAAGTGGGCGCATAACAATGCGGTGCACCAACAAGTGCAAGTAAGGTGGGCAAGATAGCACGAACAATGCAATGCACTAACAAGTGCAGGTAGGGTACGCAAGATAGTGCGAACGATGCAATGCACTAACATGTGCAGATAAGGCGCGCAAGATAGCGCGATAAAATGCATGCACAATATAACAAAACAGTGTAAATGATATACAATGTAACGAAACAATGCAAATGATATGCAATGTATTTGAAATGATCAAACCACAAGTAGTACAAAACCACACAAATATCATAAAGGGGTGGAGATGCAACATCAGACTACTTTTAACACAGAAAAAGCAGTGGGCACGAGCCGAATGACGCCTAACACAGGTTAGTGCCTACATCCTCAGTGCTGGCCCAACCCAGCATGGATGCTTACACATAACAGAACCGTGTTTCAACGTGAAAGGGGTGCAAGCACATGCAAAACTATGTGTTTCGCAGAAAGACCACAAAGTACAAGTAATTGGGTGGTATGACACAAGTGAGGAATGATCTGTTGAGGAAAGATCGTGATCCTACATGCTGAATGCAACAAACTAAAATATGATGCAATGGATGAAGTGAATAAGGCGCGCGGCCAAACCATATTTTGCCTAGAAAAGGCATAGACACAAAACAAACCACGTCTAACACAGAACTGGTGCCGTCACCCTCAAACCACAATTCCCTTAGTGGTGTGGGTGCGTACATATAATCACATAACCATGCTTTAACGTGAGAAGTATGGGCATATACCAGACTAAGTTTAACATGGAAAGGATGCAGGCAATACAATAGATATGCAGTACAGGCATGCAACATATTCTATATGCAATGCAATAGACATACTAGATGATGTAGTAGTTAGGAAGCGAAGGTACCTTACAGGGGCAATTGGCAATGACCTACCTCATGCTGCTGGGGACCTTCCCCTTCTTCTCAGTTGAACCGCAGATACTACTTTTCTCTCTGACTATGGTCGCAGCTTTCCCTATTCTCGAACAGGGTGGCAGACTAGGTTGGTTCAGTATCCAGAATTGAGGTGCATACACATGCTATCTCAATCTATGGGGCTGCCATACAGATTTCAAGCCGAGGATATACCCCTGGGTATTTAAACCAGACTTTAGTCTCGAAAATCCCGAACCTTTGTGTTCTAGGCATGAGTCATTCGAACTCTAGTTTCCACTGTCTCAGTTGGCCTCTTAGGAACTCACCGCAAACACAGGCAGGTGGCTATACCAGACCATCGGAAGTCGTTCGGGCACGACAAATACCAAAGGAATTGCACCTATAGAGGATTTAAGGTCTCCTAGACCAGAGGGTGCACAAAACAGTGTCGGAGGGGGGGGGGATGCAGGATTTAAGGTCTCCTAGACCAAAGGATTTAAGGTCTCCCAGACTAGGAAAATGCACAAGACAGTGCGAATGATACAAAAAAATACAATGTGCACAAGACAGTTCGATGCAGAGTAAATACATAAAACAGTGCTAAGAAGATGGGTGCGCAAGACAGGGTGAGCAATACAATGCACTAACAAGTGCAGGTAAGATGCGCAAGAGAGCGTGAACAATGTAATGCAGTAACTAGTGCAAGTAAGGTGTGCAAGATAGCGCGATGCAAGTTCAATGCAAAAGATACAAGCATTTTTTTTTATGCAAGATGAAAGTATGTAATGAAATGCACAGGATAGTGCGATGCGCAAAAAACCGCGAGTATGAACTGCACAAAACAGTGCGGTGCGCGAAATAGCGCGATAAAATGCATGCACAATGCGAGTAAGGTGCACAAAATAGTGTGATGCGCAAAATAGCGCGATAAAATACATGCACAATGCAAGTAAGATGCACAAAATAGTGCGATGTGCAAAATAGCGCGATAAAATGCATGCACAATGCGAGTAAGGTGCACAAAATAGTGCGATGCGCAAAATAGCACGATAAAATGCATGCACCATGCAAGACTTGGCACACAGCTTATGACATAGCATTCCATTCATTTGGCACCCAACTCACAACACGACACTTTGTTTGTTTGGCACGCGGCTCACAACACAACACTTTGTTTGTTTGGCACGCGGCTTACAACACAATATTCTGTTTATTTGGCATGCAGCTCGAAACACAGCACTCTATTTATCTGGCCACACAGCTCATTTCGGGAACGCAGCTCACTTTTTGGGCACACAGCTCATTCTTTGGGCACGTAGCTCACTTTTCGAGCACACAGCTCATTCTTTGGGCACGCAGCTCACTTTCCGGGCACACAGCTCATTCTTTGGGCACACAGCTCACTTTTCGGGTGCACAGCTCATTCTTTGGGCACGCAGCTCACTTTTCGGGCACACAGCTCATTTGGGCACACAGCGCATTTGGGCGCACAGCTTAGCATTTTTTTTTTCATTCTGAACACACAGCTCATTCACTTCACTTTGAACACGCAGCTCACACATTTCAATTCTGAACACGTAGCTCATACATTTTCATTTGCACGCAGCTCATAAATTTTCATTTCTGAACACACAACTCATTCACTTCATTTTGAACACGCAGCTCACACATTTCAATTTTGAACATGTAGCTCATAACACAACACTGCTCGATCTGAACACATGGCTCATAACACAGTAGTCTTTTAATTTTGAACACACAACTCATTCTGAACATACAGGATGTGATGGCAGAACTTGCAGAAGTTGAAACAAACTCAGATGCCCGACGTTTTCCCTTTTCTCTTTTGCTTCGAAGCTCGGAACTTTCATAGCTTTAGATAGGTCCTAGTTCTACTATTCTGACATGACCTGGGTTGAACCCTGCAGTTTTATGAAAGAACCAATCCTGTTTTGCACAAATGTTGAGAACGGCACAGCACTCCTGAGCACAAAACGATTCATTTTGAAATTGAGAAATGAGTTCTTAACCGGGTAATGAGCCTACGACTGAACACAACGCACTATGACTCAACAAAGAAAAACAAAAGGTAAACAACCTAAACACAAACACAGACACTTGAAACGACTCAAAATAAGAATCGAGACAAACAAAAACAAGAGACACAACACTCAGACCTGTTCCAATGGTGAGAGACCTCTCAGTTCGTGAGGAGCCAGTTTCTTCGGGTATTGTTTCCCACCCTTTCTCATTTGTGATTCTCATATCACTTGGCCCTTAGGCTCTGTTTTTCTGAAAAAGCCCTTTACTCACTTTTCCTCTCAACGCACATCTCTCTATTCTTCAATCTCTCATTTTTTTTATCCTTTCCCTGGGTGGTTGATTGATAAGCAGGAAGTTGTGGGCTATTGCCCCTGGTATTCTACCAGATTCTTATTCTTGTTCACAATAGTGAGTTCCTCCCACAGAGGGGCTACGCTACAACTGGGTGTGTAGCAAATCTGCAGCTGACATCGGTTGACGATGCTTTGCTGGGGAGTTTAGACGTGATCAGATCTTGTCCAGATGAGGGAGTGGAATATCTTGCCCCATTCCAGTTCGTGCTTCGCACTTGGCTTAATACCTCGTTGCTCGGAGGATGTGAGAGCTTTTTGCCCTTTTACGGTCAGCTTCAGTGGTGCCCTTTTTCGGCAGGTATGATGCCCTTTCTGGTAAGTGCGTTGATAAAGGGGAAAAGACAAAAAACCTGACTCAACTGTGCCACTAATTCATCATTTTGACCAATTTTTGTTTTGATTTTCTACTAAAACAATTTTGACCAACATGAGAGTTAGATTAACATGCTTGTTCGATTTTCTGGTTTAAAATCATGCAAGTTAGGTTATGAGGCTGAAAATTTTCCTTTTTGGGTCTAAGAAAATGGTCCAGTTTTGGAAAAATGGAATAATTTTAGAGAAAATTAGTCAACCTCATTAAAAATTCTCAAAAACTAATTTTGCAAATGGCCACTGCTCGACCAACGCAGGATTTACTCTTGAGATGCACAACCTCAGATCCAAAAAAATGGAAATTTGCCCCTTGTCTAAACTGCACTGCATGGCAACTGAAAGTTGCCCGTAGTTTGAATAGCACCGCAGCACTGCACGACAATGGAAAGTTGCCCCTAGTCTGAATAGCGCCGCAGCACATGGCAACCAGTCCTTATAATGACCATTACCACCGAACTCTCGGATATAGAGAAGACAAAGATGATCAGAACCATTACATGGGCATAGTCAATTTGGAAGTGTTTATGGCTAGACTTCAGGATGAAGTTGCCTACGTATCCCAAACATGGAAATCAAGCCTGAAGTAGTTCTGGGGTAAGGCACACTCGGGTATTAACCTCTCCTTTTGCGCTCTAATTTTTGCCAAGGCCGCCCTTCCGGGTTTTCAACCTTACGAGCTGTGTTCTTCTTTTCTTTTCAATTCTTTTCATTTCTTTTCTACTTTTTTCTTTTTCATCTTTTCCTTTCATTTTCTTCATTTTTCTTCTTTTTCTTTTTTTTTCTTTTTGTTCTTTTTCTTGCTCTAACTTTTGCCTGGGTCGCCCTTCTGAGTTTTCAGCCCAGCGAGCCTCTCAAGGGTAAAAGTGTAGCTTTGTCCATGTCAAATGGTTTTGAGATCCTGAAGTCATCTGAATCCAGGAGAATGGCTGCTGTTCACTGACGATGCAGGAGTTCATCCAATGGGGGGCTGAATTTGCCCCTAGTGTTGTGGATAGGAACTCGTTTATCCTTTAGCAATACTTTCTTCTTTCCTCCCTTCTAGGATTTGGCATTCTTGCCGACCTTCGTTAGCTTGAGAAATGTCTTGATTTTGACTCTTCGAGCTCATCTGACATTTGTATTTGCCCCTAGTTCGAGGGGTATTTCTAACTTAGCTTCACAAGCTTCTGTTAACGACGTCTGACCTTCTTGATCTGACTTTCTTGCCTCTTGTTCGAGGGCTGCCTCAAATCTGGCCACACGGGCCTCACATCATGATTGACCTTTGAACATTCTAAATTCAAGTTCAAGGTTTGAAAGTGAGGGGTCGAGTCTCGGGGCTGAGAGCGATCCTAAGCTGCACAATCTCAAGAGTGATTCCACACAGGTCTTCGCAGGACCGCGCAAAACATTTTTTGAAATCTTTTAAGAAAGCGGCTAGTCGCTCGCGCAGAAGACAGTGAGGAACCAATCTAGATCAAGCCAGGATCCTTTTCAGTACTCACATTAACAAACATGATCTCATTCATTAAGGGCTTAGCACGCCTCTCTTTCACTAAATTGATCAAATTTTGCGAAACTCGAGGAATTCCTTCATCTTCATTTTCATTACGATGTTCAAAAAGAGTTTTTGAAAAAACTTAGGTCGATGTAATGAATTCAAGGAACAAAAGAGCAGGTGACATGCACTGTCGTTTCATTCAAGTTTGCTGGTACAGCACGCTCAAAGCAGAAACAAGCACCAAAGCATGAAAACCACAGTTGTTTCGTTCAGATTTCCTGTTTGCAACTGGCTCCACAGCAGAGATAGACTCAAAAGAAAGCAAAAAGACAATCACAAAATGAAATAATGGTGTCCGAAGTGACACCCTCGGAATCACCTGACTTCTGCACAACAGGACTGACTCGATACAACAAGACAGACCTTAATCAAAAGATTGACTCGAAACAAAACCATAGAACTGACTCAACACCCAAGTCAAAAAGTATAAAAATTAGCATTCGCAAATGCCCAAAATAGTGCGTGCCAAACACCACATCTAAAATAAACCGAGCGACGTCCGTAGGTGGACCAACCCCTGATCACATACTTGTACTATCCTCGAAGTCCACGAATTTAGTGATGGCAGACTTTGCTAAGCTTGGTGGGAGGATGACCTCATTGTCAAAGCAGCTTGTCAAGCACTTCATGGCCAGCGATTTGTCGATGGTACGGCAAGATCGACAAAGATCTTGCATCGTGACGGATGGAAGATGGCTAGGGAGAGGCCGAGGCTCGAGGGGTTTGAGATGCCCCTTTTCAGTGAGGATTCGAAGCGCCTTAGACAAAGGCATATAAAGGGCATGGAATACCCTGCGACCTCGGGACAGATACTTCGAGTTTTGTGCATTTTTACTGGATGCACTAGCAAAAGGATCGGCAGGTACAAGCTTGGCTTGCTGATTTTTCTTGGGTGTAGGATTAGGGTTGGAGGGAACGGTTCTGGTATGATGACCCTTCTCTCGATTTTCCCCTTGGCTTGAACTGCCCTCGGTCTAAGTGGGGAAAGTGGCATCCACAGTTTTAGCCACAACTACGAGTACTTGTTGCTTATTCAACCCTCCGGCTTTCAGAGCCTCAACAGCCTGCTGCAGTTGTTCATAGGGATCAGTGTCCACCTTCACCTTGTTCTTTCCACTAGCCTCAGCTTAGTGGACGGTTTGGGTTGCTACTTTAGTGCGAAGCCCCGTTGTCGTCTACATGTCATTGTCGGAGCTTGAGACAGCTTCAGGTTGGCTGAGCTTAATTACAATTCACCCCAGTAGTGGGGGCTCCTGCGGCATGAACTTCCCGGCATACGATGCAGTTGGTGGTGGGGCCGACATTCCATAGGCTAGATTAGCCACAGATCTTTGAAGGCCGCTAATCATTCCTATCAGATCAAAGGTGGTGGGCTCACGGGTTTGAAATAACTGGGGTTCCCAGATCGGATGTGCGGCAGGCGACCTGGGCGGGTGTGGTACGTCAACGTCGGTCTCACCCTGCAAGATGATTCCTTGGTTTAGTGCGGCTGCCATAACCATAATTTCCTCTGAAATCTGGGTCATCATAAGTCTACTAAACTGGACAGAGGTGGTGTAACTGGTGACTGACGGATCTGATGAATCGGTGAGTCTTTTCCTGCTTTGCCTCAGCAGAGGAGAACACTGGTTGCTCTGAATCGAGTCTTTGAACTAAAAGAGAAAACAGGCAGCATCTCAGCCCAATCAATACAGGCATGGACATAGCTGAGGAACTGTATTCGACCACTGATCATTGTTCCCCAAAACTGAATCTGATACCTACAAATATAACTGATTCTCGAAATACAGATGCCCACAGGCCTGATACTCAGACTTGCAAATTGATATATACAACTTGTAGAGACACACTCTGATAGCACATAGCAAGCAAATGAGAGCCAAAAACACCCCTATGTTGGGGTAGGGTTTCCCTGTCCTATTATTTCAGGAGCTAGGGTTTCGTTACGCACGCAGCGGTTTCAAACAACCTACAATCACGTAAGCAACCTATCCTAGTTTGGAATAGTCACTACAGATTCCGATATGCACCAGGTCGAACGGTCAAAAAGGGTGCCCTGGTAAAAACCGAGGTTTGTGTTCTGGTCGTGGCAGAGCCCGTAATCGGTCAGCCTTATGGCACGCTTCTCAAAGCGAGCCTCCGGCAAACCATTCAGGAATAGCAGATGGCAAACATGGTGTCCTAGGCACACCAATGCACATGCAATGCAAAGAAACACATAAGTGTAGTCAAAACAAGATACCATGAGTTCGAGTCAAGTTCTCTAACTCCCCAGCAGAGTCGCCAGAAACTATAGACCCGCCCGAACGTCCCGGGAAAATCCCGTTTTGTTCATTGGGCTCACTACAGTTCGGACTCAATGTCACAGTTCTGAATCTAATCTCACAAAGTGCAATGCAAGATTGATAAATCACCAAAGAGTCCAAATCCGACAAATCGTTTTGAAAACAAATTACCCAACTCATCCAATTTGTCTTCGAATCTTCTGTAACTCTTTCACCAAGCCTTCGTCTCGGAATTGATTAATCTGAAGTTGAATCCACAACTTCACTTGTCGAATCAACGACTACATACAGAATCAAACTCCTTTGAAACTCCACGTTTTGATCTTTGGAATCCACTGAACACAACACTCTTGAATATAAAGTAACAAACTCCTTAATGTATGTATCATAGATCATAAGTTTAGAACTCTCTCAAATCACCAAGGAAAACTCAACAAAAACCTCAGAAGAAAACCTCAAACAAAACCCTAGGACTCTTAAACAAGATCTAGGAAATGTAAAACCTAAAATCAGCCTAAACAGATAAATATAGGAAAACAGAGTTCGCGATCTCTGCTCAAGCACAGGACAGCCCGCTCGAGCGACTTTAGTAAAATACGCGTGTGACCAAACAAGTTTCCGCTCGAGCGCTAGAACACACGCTCGAGCGCGAAATCACACTTCTCAGCATGTTTACAGACAAGACCAACTACTGAGACATGACATATTACGCTCGAGTGCCAATGGTCCCGCTCGAGCGGGAAAGACAAAAACCAAGGAAAAATTATAACTTTTTCAAAACAAAGTTTGTATGAGGATTTGACAATAAATGGACCTAACAATCTCCCTCTTTGTCAATTCCCGGACAAAACTCTTCTACACGATGTTCCTTAAACACATGCACTAGACAACCTGACAACCTAGAAAATAAGAAAACAAAACAACTCTGTGATCAACAAACAACCCTGCCATTCGAACAATCCATCCAACATCCACCTGTGAGATAACAAGCAACATAACAAAAAAACAAAAACTGTGGAACTTCATAAGAAGATATTAAAACATATATATAAAGAGAACCACTATACTATATCCAAAATAATATCCAAAATGAAAAACAAACGGAATGTACCATAACAGGACAAAGTATCCATCAGATGTCAAAAACCAAAGTGTCCAAATATCAAAAACCAAAGTACCAAATATCAATAAGACAAAGTATCCAAATATGTACCAACCAATATATCCAAGACTGTGTAGACGCGCCCAAACGTCCCAGGAAAATCCCGTTTTGTTCATTGGGCACACTACAGTTCGGACTCAATGTCACGGTTCTGAATCTAATCTCACAAAGTGTAATGCAAGAATGATAAATCACCAAAGAGTCCAAATCCAGCAAATCATTTTGAAAAACTGATTTTTAGAAAGAAGTGCTAAACATGGACTGCTTTGCCAGATACAGAGTCGCCACCTAAATATTTTATTTTGGGGGAATTTAGAAAACCCTGACTAGTGCCTAAGGCCACGTGTCCGTCATCACCAAAGTTGCCTCGGCTCGGGAACTTGGGTCGATTGGGGAAGGTCATGCAATGAGCACCCCCACTCACCCGATCAAAGATCGGCCACTACTAAACATGATATCTTGTTTTTGAAAACACATGTGCTCTTATTCCGGTTATTAACCTAGAATTACTATGTGATGTGCACAGCATACAAGTATAGATTGGATTACCTAAGTTGGAATAAAGCATTGCATATTCATTTTGAAAACGGTTTGCTACTCGCAAGTAGGCTAAAATACGGATTTTGCCACCCTCAAGTGGGCTTAGAAAACATGGTGATTTGCCACTCTCAAGTGGGTTTAAAACTTGCAATCAATGAATTGTCCCAATTCAAGTAACCCAACCTTCACCCACAGGTAATCAGGCAGTTATATCACATAAGCAGTTAGCCTCATGGCAAGCATGCTATCATGGCAGTCACTCACACACATGCAAGGATGCTAAAGCATAAACACTCACCGAGTACTCCAAGCCAAAACAGAAACTAGTTAGCAATCAATGCATGATCCTAGTTCGTGTTAAGATGGCTAATGCAACACATGCAAAATGCAACTAAGATAGGCTCGGCTATTCTAAGATGGCATGTGAGATGCTACAGATAACATGTATTCAACTCGGAATTGAAATACAATGCAGTTAGTATGATGCGTCTAGCCCGGTGCATGCAAGACAGATGAATGGATGCAATCATGCGAGCATAAGGATGCTAATTGAAACATGCCCTAAAACTAACCATCATAAGCTGGTAAATAAAAGGGAGAAAGACGTGGGGTTGGAAGACATGCATCACACACACGCACGCTTATTACAACAGTTAGCCCTCTCTCGGAGGGTCCGAATAAATAATACAGAATCGAATTAACTAATTATTACACAACACTAGTTAATTAACAAATTAACTAAACTGGCATGCAAACAATGTAAAATGGGCTGCCTCAGCTCTGCTTTGGATGAGAAAGGATGCAAGCATGCTCGAGTCGCCTTGTCGAGAAATCCATCGCGATGCCCCGGCTCGCCTTTGTTTGCAATTGATTTCAGAAACTTGCACAAAGCTCCAAGGAGATAAAACTCCACCCTGGGAATCTAGGGGGAGGCTGCCGACCAGCTATAGACATTTGAGACCACCTACCGACCACCCTTGGTGGTGAAAACTAGAAAAGGTGGTCGGCCTGCCAGAAAACCTGGTCGGCCGACCAGTTTCTTCTCTTGGTTTCTGCATTTTGTACAACAAAGGCAAGAGAGAGAGAAAGCATGGTATTTGCAACACATGTGTACACGACCACTCTCCCCATCATTACATAAGCTCTTGGGAGTGTAGTCCTTGAGCCTTAGGCCATCCACCACGCATCTCAATGCATGATGGTCGCGGAGTCAGATTGCACGACTCAATTTGAAAATGAATGCACATATAAACACATAAATGCCTAAACCCCATCATATGTTAGTCAAGAGTGTCGGCGACCGAGAATCGAGGCACGTTTCATCACTTGGAGTATGAAACGTCCCTCGTTTCCCGTGTTTAGACTAACTCCTATTCCAAACACAATGCAACAAGTAGAATGGCATGCACAATGCGACCTCAAGCATACAATCCTAAGCCGATGCAACCAAGTCATGCAAACATGCAAAGGATGACGTGCCAACATGCAAACTAGCATACGCAATGCTACGAACTAACAATGGCATACTCAATGCACATGATACTATATGTCATACACAATGCACATGTGAAGACTATCATACACAATGAAGTGAACAGGGTATGCGCAATGCAATGATCAAACATGCGACAACGCGGCATACTCAATGCTATGAACTATAATGGCATACTCGATGCAAAATGGACTTAAACCAAAATGAATGGGCCTCAGCCACACCCAAATCAATGGCCATACATAATGAAAATGAGGCAACAAAACACATGCAAACATGCAAGATGCAAGGGCCCAAAGCCTAGGGCACAAGATACAACTGTATGAAAGCATGGAAAGGATGAAATATGGCATACAACAACACATGTTCCAGCTCTGAAATGACATACAAAAATGGTTCTGAATCATGCAAACAACTCATGTTATGCATGCTGAATGGCTCAAATACCGAAACTAGTGAAGTGCATTACACTAGAGGTATGCAAAGCAATGCCCAAATGAACAAACCAACCCCAAACAATCCCTATGCAGGCCCAAAATAGTGGCAAAATGGACTAAGTTGATGGCTTGAAATGCACAAAATGAAGCTCATGCAATGGTCCACAAATGAGGTATACAAGCAAAACTCTCAAACGCATTTAAAGAGTGGAAAACATGGGAACATGGCACTAGTATAGGCTCTGAAATAACATGCTCAATGATTCCAAGACATGAAAACACCTCAAGTTAAGCATGCAAGGGGCTCCAAAACTCAAGGCTAGGCTAGGATATTACACTACAAGTATACATGGAAAGCATCATTCGACCAAAAGGCCTCAAAATAGAGCTAAGGCAGCCCAAAATATGAGCAAAATCAGTTTGAAGTATGGCCAAAATATGCTAGAGTCAATGGCCAAAACAACATGCAATGTAAGCTAGTGAGCATGGTTTACACTACAAGCATGTGAAGCATTCAAGAGGCCACTAAACAAGCCAAAGACAGAGTTATGATATGCCAAAGAATGACCAAAAAGCCACTGAAACATGACCAATACATGCAAGAATGACATGCTCCTTTGAAAAGCTATGAAGAGGATTATTCTACACATGCAAGAGGCAAACATGAGGTGACCAAACCTGCCCTAGAGAGAGTCTAGGCAGGTCCTAAGGGTCACTAAAAATGGCCTGAACCAAGGGTAGGAAGTATTAAAATATAGGCTCCTTGGAAAGGCCAAATATGCAAATAAACAAGGCCAAAAGAGAGAGGGTCACCCCTCTCTGATTTTGGCCCTCAAAACAGCATGCCAACCACTAAAAATCCATTGGATTTCAATGGCTAAAAGGCCAAGCAAAGGTCAACACAAAGGCCTTAAGGCATGGCTCAAAACAAGACTAAATGAAGCATGCAAGAGGGCAGATGACCTCCAACAGGAAAATGGCCTTAAACAAACATGAATAATGCTTAAAAATAAAGCTTTTTTCAGTTCACAACAAACCTCAAATAAGCATGCAAATGAGGCTAGGAGAAGGATCAAAATAATGCTAAAAAAGGAAGGAAATGAGTTACCCTTGAAGCTCAACAAAGACAGCAACTTCTGGACCAAAACCCAGCTCCTTAACCTCTGAAAATGACCTCCATGAACCTTGGGTTTATGGTGGAAGTGTTAGGCTATGAGGTGTGGTGCAAAAGGGTCAAGAACAATACACTTCCTAAGCCTAAATATAGAGACAAAGAGAGAGATGTGTGTATGTGCCTTAACCAAAATTTGAACCCTCACAAAGGAGGGGGGGCCTTCCTTTATAGACAAAGAAGGCCAAAGCATCTTAAAGAAGCTAAAAACCAAGGCCAAAGATCCTCCATACACGTGTATGGAGGATGCAGTCTGTGCCTTCCAATTGGCACAACTGGTAACAACTCACAGAGACAAAACTGGAGGGAGCAGGGCGACCAGTTAAGGTGGTCGGCCGACGATTTCCCCTGGTCGGCCGACTAGGGTGAGTGGTCTTGCTCAAGGAAAAGGGGTCGGCCAGCCCATTTGATGGTCTCCCAATTGAATGCAAGCTAGTGGTATGGTGAGAGACCAGCAAATGTGGCTCAAAAATCAAGGAGACCAGTTTCCCGACAAGAAAATCGACTGGCGGAGGGAGAAGTGGTCTCCAAGAGAAAAGGTGCTCTCCGACCCTTGTACCACCTTCCAAACAATGAAAACAAGGTTCATGCCAAAAATGAACCAACATTGATGCAAAACGAGGGTTCGGGGGGCAAAACGCGCGGCCGGGTGCCTTGAAAATAGGCTGTTAAGCACCAAAAGGGGCGTGCGACCACAAAGGTGGTCTCCCAGGCCGCAGTGTCCCTGTAGATAGAGGAAACAAGTTGTGTGCGAAAAACCATGCCAAACGGAGAATGTTAAGCGGTCCCGAACCGAGACGCGTGGTCGACGGCTCCGAAAACCGAAAATTGTTCTCAAAACGGGAACAGTGGCCTGCGACCACGAAAAGTAGCCTACGGCTACTGAGAGATAGTCTACAAGACCTCTCCCTCCCTCCGGGAAGGGAAAGAAAGACCTGGTCCGTAAACCGAGGCAAAGCAATGAAAGGGTCCCGAGGTCCGGGGGTAAGAACCTCAGCTGAAACTCCGAAACCTCAGAACGAGCACAACATGTGTAATCATCGAGCGCTCAATCGATGACGTCTGAGTCTTAAGGTCGGTAAAAAATTGAGGGTCTACAGTATCTTCAAAAGTATCCAAATATGTACCACCAAATATATCCAAGACTGTATCTTCAAACCCAAAAATTCTCCCCCTTTTTGGCTGAGAGACAAGGAAGAAAACTGGCAAACAAACAAAGAGATCATGCATCAGGTGGAGGATGAGGCTGCTGAATCTGAAGCAAAGAAATAATCTGCGCTAGCTGAGTAGTAGTCTGGACGGCGGACTACTCCAACTGTCGAAGGCGGCCATCGAAGGCATCAAACCTTGCATCCAAAAAATCCAACCTCTGTGTCATAGCCTCCTCGAAATGTCGAAGCTAGTCATGAAAAGTCCGGGGTGGATCAGCATCAAACTCTGCCTCCTCGGCAAGGCCAGTAGCGGTACCTGTAGAAGTACCGACCTAGAAGACTTCCCCTTGATGTGTGCACGACTCTGGGAAACAGTTTTTTTAGTGAATGGCCTAGAGGGAAAGGTAAACTCATTGTCCTCTAAAACTGGAACCTCAAGCTAGGACAAGAGACGATTGATCAAACAACCATAAGGAAGACCTAATTGCTTGTTCCCAAAGACAGCAATCATCTTTCGAATAATGAGGGTGGAAAGATCGATGGACATATGACGAGCAATACAGAAAAGAACGAATCCCTGTTCTTGATTGATTTCAAAAGAGTGTGTGGTGACAATAATATTAGCACACACAATAAGATAAAGCAGTCGAAACTCCGAAAGGAGTTCAAACTGTTTAATCAAAGTGCCCTTAATCCAATTACAAGGAGCACCACACAACATTTTGGCCACAACGTTAAAATCACAAGTAGGACGAACCGGAAACGGATAATGTTCTGGAAACACTTGGTCAATACTAAGAAGCCCTTTAATAAGCGCAAGAGTGACAGAGATGGACTTAGACTGAACCCAAGTGGTGAAGGAAGGACCAATGTCATCGATATTCTCAATATTGCAGAAAAACTCTCGGACCCAGTCAAGATTTTGGCGACTGGAGAAAGACAAAACCAAGTCTCTACCTAATGGATCAAACAAGGGACGAATGGGAAGAGACTCGAAGGTATTGGGCTGGACATTACGTTCGAGGTGAACAGTCCTAGCCGCAAAAGACTTACGAAATAACTTGGGTTGTTTGGCAGAGGGAAATCTATCAGGATTAAACAAAGGATGCGACACGGTAGACTTACGTTGTTTGGGAGCAGACATAGTGATACCAGACACAACTAAAACCCAAAATAAAAGAAACCCAAAAACCAAAGCAACAGATCACAGCAAACATTAGTAACATTGTTAGAAAAATATCAAAAACCTAGCATAATAACAAGGACAAACTTAAAGCATAGATCAGTGATAATAAATAAAAGATATGAGAATAACAGTATGATGAAAATGACAGACACAATGCATAAAATAGATGACAGACTCAAGGCATAATATCAATGACAAAATGAAGACAATAAGGCACTAATTAGGATCCAAAACCTTGCAAATCAGAACCAAAACCCACCAAATCAACAAATAATAGAGAGAGGAGAGACCACAACACAAAAACAACAACTGAGTACACTAGAACAAAGGACACATCAAACTACATAAAAATGCAGGAAACGTACCATTAAGATGAAACCAAGACTCAGTGAGAGTGTGTGAGGTAAGGGGAAAAAAACTAAACATGAAACACACAAAAAAAACCTAAAAACAACCCCCACAAGAGCCGAAATGACAGGAAAAACCAGAGAGAAGGAAAGGGAAAAGCTTACCAAGGTCGAATCGGTGATGAGAAAGGAAGAAGAATCGCAAAGACAAGCCCAATGAGGTCGCAATCTAAGCCCCAGGGGAAGAGAGACTGAAAAATGGGGGGAAAAATGAACTGAAGAGTCGAAGGAGGGAGTTTTAAACAAAAATAGTCTGCTCGAGCGTAAGTATTAAGGCTCAAGCGTGAGACAAAGCACGCAAAGACTCGCTCAACCGCTACAAAGGAAGCTTGAGCACAAAAACACCCCTCACAAAACTGTAAAGCATGGGAAAAAATGTTGCAAGGCTTAAAAACACGCTCGAGTGTGGTAAAGTCCACTCGAGCGGGGACAAAACAAATTTTTATTTTATTTTATTTTATTTTTTTTAACAAAAAACAACTAAGATGTCCTGTAACCAGCATGGAGTCCAAGTGAACGACTATACCACTAGGATAAAAGAATCCATCAATCATGAGTCTTGAAAACTTGTAGAAAAAAAAATTGAAGCACCAGGTCATGAACAAAACAGATAGAATTTAATCAAAGCCATAAGCATCATAAGAATGCATACCTCAAAAACACAAATGAGAGCTCACAAATAGAATGTGTGTGTGTGCAATCCATGAGAGCCACAAAGCTAGAGTTAATCCTCGTAGTGATCGGATGGCTGGACCTCCGACAAGGGTAACGGACCATCACAGAGAAACGTCAAACCACTAGGAATCACAGGGTATTTGTTGAGTAAACGCGGAGGCTCCCCCTTAATCAATGATTTCCTTTTTTTTATGTTTTTTGAACTTTACTTTCTTGTGGGCACTCACTGGTGGCATGCATGCTCAAAAGTATGGAGACCAAACCAGAAAAGAATGAAATCAAAAAGGATGGCCTGGTTAGTGCCTCTAAGGTAGCCCTTTCCTAATGCCCGGATTTCAATGAACTGAGGGAGAAACCATAGAAGTGAAAAAATATGGTAGATGGTTAAGAGACTCAACATCACCCATGATATACTAGTATAGGTCAATTCCTCTGAAAAAGTACAAGAAACACTGTTAGTGGTCCATAGAGAACTTTGATCACTTGTGCGAAAACCCCTACAACAGTTTATCTCAAGGATGTGTACAGAATGAGATCATGAAGTAAATGAGTATGGGCATTCAGAATGAGCTCTGAACAAAGAAGAATGAGATCTTGTAAGCAACATGAGCAGTGTTCATATAAATTTTTGATGCAAAGATATCAGGACTCAATGACAATGAGATTATCACATCCAAGTATACAATAAGCCAACCATTCACACCCACTTTAAAAAATAGGAAACACCCTAGGTACTGAGCACTACACCCAAGGCCTTTTTAAGGAACTCAAACCGAAAAAGATCAAGGGATTTTGTAAAAATATCAACTTTTTGATGCTCAGTGGGTATATGTTCCAGAACAACAAGGCCTTCTTCCACTAACTCTCGAATAAAATGATGACGGATGTCAATGTGTTTGGTGCGAGAGTGTTGGACAGGACTTTTTAAAATGTTTATGGCACTTGTGTTATCATAGAAAAGAGTCAGAGTGTTCTGTTCTATCCCATAGTCATGAAGCATTTGCTTCATCCATAGCATTTGAGCACAATAACTCTCTGCAGCAATGTACTCAGCCTCAGCAATCGAAAGGGAGATGGCATTTTGCTTTTTACTATGCCAGGAAATCAAATTATTCCCAAGGTAAAAACACCCCCCGGATGTACTCTTCCTATCATCAGCACACCCTGCCCAGTCGGCATCAGAAAAACTAGTAATTTCAGCTGTAGTATCAGTAGAAAACCAAACCTTATACCCCAATGTCCCATTAACATATTTAATGATGCGTTCGACAGCAAGAAGATGAGACTCTTTAGGACTGGCTTGGTAACGGGCACAAACACCTACACTGAAGGCAATATTAGGATGACTGGCTGTGAGGTAAAGAAGACTCCCTATCATACTCCTATATAGGGTAGGATCAACATCAGTACCAGAGGAATCTTTGGAGAGGTGAAGACTGGTGCTCATGGGAGTGCGATCATGTTTGGCAGACTCAAGACCAAACTTTGACACAAGATTTTTGGCATACTTAGACTAAGAAACAAACATACCTGAAGGAGACTGTTTAATTTGAAGAACCAAAAAATAAGACAACTCTCCCATCATGCTCATCTCAAACTCATGTGTCATGCAATCCGAAAAATATTTCACAAGATGATCAACAGTGGATCTAAACACAATATCATCAACATAAATCTGAGCAACAAGTATATGAGACTTAGTATGTTTCACAAATAAGGTCTTATCCACACTACCCCTTTGGAAATCATTATCAAGAAGAAAGGTAGTAAGTCTATCATACCAAGCCCGATGGGCTTGTTTCAACCCATGCAAAGCCTTGTCTAACTTGTAGACATGATTTGGACATTTAGGGTCCTCAAACCCTTTTGGTTGCTCAACATAAGCCTCTTCTTTCAAGTACCCATTTAGAAAGGCACTTTTCACATCCATTTGAAATAATTTGAAACCAAGAAAACATGCAACACCAAGTAAAATACGAATAGATTCGAGACGTGCAACTGAGGCAAACGTCTCATCATAGTCAACACCCTCTACTTGTGTGTAGCTTTGAGTAACAAACCTGGCTTTATTCCTAACCACAGTACCATTCTCATCAGATTTATTTTTAAAGATCCACTTGGTACCTATCACCTTCATGTCTCTAGGTCTGGGAACTAGAGTCCAAACATTGTTACGTTCAAATTGACCTAATTCTTCATCCATAGAATTGACCCAACTATCATCTAGCAAGGCCTCTTTAAAATTCTTAGGTTCAATTAATGAAACATAACACATATGTGATACCTCATCCCAAATCTGTCTTCGGGTTGTCATTCGATCTGGTACACTTCTAATCACCTGCTGAGCTGGATGATTCAGTTTCACCCTTGTTGATGGTTTGAACTCAGGACTTGCGGTGACAGAAGCATCAGGAGTGATGTCCCTTTGAGCACTCTTTGGACTTGAACTTACCTGTGAGGATGGTGCTGTAACAACTTCTTATGATTGGACCTCAGCTTCTCTTTGACTTTGTGGTTCAGTATCCAAGATTGGAGACTCACCATTGTCATCCTCATTTGTTGCTGGAGTAGGTGAACCTGTGTCATCTATAACCACATTGATTGATTCCATTAAAGAAGAAGTTTGCAGGTTATAGACTCGAAAAGCCCTACTGGTGGTTGAATACCCTAGAAAAATATCTTCATCAATTCGGGAGTCAAATTTGCCCAAAAGCTCTCTATCTTTGAAAATGTAACACTTACTCCTAAAAGTTTTGAAGTATTTTACATTAGGTTTCAAACCCTTCCACAATTCATATGGAGTTTGTAAAGTGTCGGGCCTTAAATACACACGATTTATGACATAAACAACAGTATTTAGGGCTTCAGCCCAAAACTTTGGAGGAAGTTTCTTACTAAGGAACATGACCCTAGCCATTTCTTGAACAACTCTATTCTTCCTCTCAACCACTCCATTTTGTTGTGGAGTAATAGGTGCAGAAAATTCATGCTTAATTCCATGCATATCACAAAAATCCGAAAATGAACTGTTTTCAAATGCACGACCATGATCAGTTCGGATTCTTATGATAGGCCCAATGGAAACACCCTGTTCATTTTGGATTTTAAGGACAAAGGCCTGGAAAGCATCAAACGTATCAGGTTTTTCCCTTAAAAAATTTACCTACGAAAAATGAGTAAAATCATCAACTGTTAAGAAAATATATCTTTTACCTCCAATGCTTTCAGTGCGAGTAGGACCCATTAAATCCATGTGAACCAATTCAAGAGGACGTTTGGTTGTAAACCTGATCACCTTTTTATGAGAGGCATGGGTCTGCTTTCCAAGTTGACATGGTCCACACACATGGTTCAGATTCTTTCCCAGTTTAGGTACTCCTCTCACAAGCTCTTTGTTAGCTATCGTAGTTAGGTCTTTGAAATTCATGTGACCTAATCTTTGATGCCACAACTCAATGTTACTTATGATGGCAGAGTGACAAGTGAGATCATTAGTAGTAAAAATCCCATAGCAGTTATCAGATGTGTGAACCCCATGCAAGATAGTATTTCCCTTTTTATCCAAAATTTCACATTTATTTTTTTGAAAACAATACTTCATGGTGGGAATCACACATTTGACTAATACTTAAAAGATTTGCTTTAAGACCATCAACAAAAAGAGCATTTTCTAGCTTGAGAAGACCAGCAACACTTATAGAGCCCTTACCAATGACTCTAGAAGTGCCGCCATCTCCAAAGGTAACAATTCCTCCTTCATATTTTTCAAGGGAGGTGAAGTAGGATTTGTTACTGGACAAGTGACGAGAGCACCCACTATCAAGATACCACATGTGTGAGTCACATGCTTTTAGGGCAGTGTGAACAACTAAACAAGTCAAATCATCTTTCCTCACCCAAATTTTTTGGTATTGGTAAATGTCTTGGCGTTGTGAACACCCTCATGCATCTTGGTATTCCGCCTAGACATGTAAGGTTATCTCCTAACCCAAAAAGTATTCGAATTTCTACCCTTTTGAGACACCTTACCAAACAATTCAAAGCAATAAGAACGAATGTGGCCATACCTACCACAGTGATGACAAATAAAAATAGGTTTTACCTCCCTTTTGTTGATCTTACCTCCTTTAGGTAGATGAAGAGAGGGATCACCCTAGTCTACCTTCAACTTTTCCTTTGCTTGAGTCTTCAGGTCATGTGAAGTAGAGGCCTGTCCCTTGTGAGCTGTCGCACCATAGCCTAGCCTACTTTTGTCACAACCCATTTGTTGAGACCCGAGGATGTCTTCTAATGATTTGGAGCCGTTGTTCCACATTGCAATTGTGGCTCTACCAATACGGAGTTCTTCATCTTTCTGACAGACTGTCTCTTCCAATGTGGCTTGTGACATCTCAAGGCTTTCAAGCTTCTCTTCATATGTGGAATACACTTTCAGAAGTTCATTCTTTTCAGTTTCACAGGATAGAAGTTTTCCACATAGGTCTTGCCTGTCACTTGAGATCTTGATGACATTCTGCTTTGCTACTACAAGTTCTCCTTTTAGCTTGAGAGTGAGTTTGTCATTGATTTTGGACAAATTCAGAGATTCCTCGTAAAGCTTCTCGTAAGCTTGTTACAGTCCATCACCATTAATCTCATCATTGTCTTCTGATGTTTCTTCATCCTCTTTTTGCTCTTCATTCTTCTTGACCTCATCCAATCTAGCAACTAAGGCAGGAAAGTTGCTGGATGGTGGTGAAGGTGAATCTCCTCTTTCATGATACTGGCTCAAAAGTTCCCATGCATCTTTAGCCTTTGTGCAGTGAGTAACCCGTTGCTGTTCTTCATCAGAAATTGCTCCACGAATAGTAATCAGGGCTCTCTAATTGCTCGGATTGTCAGCACTTTCTGTATCCTCTTCAATGGCTTGCCAGCCTTCTGGGTCAAAAGCTCTTAGAAAAGCCCTCATTCTGATCTTCCAGTACAAGTAGTTACTCCCATCAAAGGTGGGAGCATGATGCAGGTTCTGACCATGAGCTAATTCCGCTGGGTTTGGAAGAGGTTGAGTAAAAGTGGACCAAAATGCCATGAAAGCACTATCCTCGTCTTCACCGGATTCAGGTTCTTCGGGTTCTTGCTCCGACCCGCTTTCATCATCCCAAGTCACTGTGTAGACTTTCTTCCCATTCTTTTTTGAAGGACATTCAAGGGCAATATGGCCAAACCCTTGACATTCATAGCATTTGACCCCTTGCCCCTTTACAATCTTCTTTTCAGGTTTTGGAGCAAGTTTTGGTGGAAAAGTTTTGGGTTTTTCATTAATCTTGTCTTTTGAATTAGGGTCTCTGAAATTAGGCTGCTTTTTCTTCAAATTTTTTTTAAACTGTTTAGCAAACATAGCCATCATCTCAGACTCTAAATCAAACTCAGTCTCTGGAGTTTTTGCAGTCTCATGAGCACTAGTGAAAGCCACACTATCTTTTTTGTTTTTTCTTAGAAATCTGGTGGGCTTCATAAGTCTGCAAGTTTCCAACCAACCGATCAAGCTTGAGGGTATCAACATTCTAAGCCTCCTCAATGGCTGTCACTTTTGATTGGAACCTCTCAGGTAAAGACCTTAAAATTTTTCCAACAACTTTTGCTTCAGGGATTTTTTCACCGAGTCTGAAACAGGAATTCATGATGTCACTAAGTTTTGCATAGAAATCATCAAACGTCTCATCATCTCGCATAAAAAGGGTTTCAAAGGCAGATGTGAGACGTTGAAGTTCTGACCTTTTGACAGAAGTAGTACCTCCATGAATTGTTTCAAGAATGTCCCAAGCCTCTTTTGCTACCTCACACGTGCAGATACGACGAAACTCTTCAGGTGTGACAGAGCAAAAAAGGGAATTGAGAGCCTTACTATTCCAACTCGAATTTTGGTAATCGGTTGTGTCCCATTTATCAAGGGGTTTAGGAATATCAACACCATCAATGGTGACAATAGGTTCACTCCACCCATAGATCACGCAGTGCCAAACTTTCTCATCGATGGATTTTAAAAACGCTCTCATACGAGCTTCCCAATAAGAATAGTTTGTACCATCGAGTAAAGGAGGTCTATGGGTCGAGTTACCTTCACGAATTGAATCCATATCACTAGTCACACAAAATCACACTCCTATAGTTTTGATAAAAAGAATGAGTGACCCGCTCTAATACCAATTGAAAATCTAAAGTGATTCGTGATTAGATCAAGATTAAAATAATTCAATTCCCAATTATTCAAAACACACAATCTAAATCATCAAGCACTTACGAAAGTGATTTAGATTATTGTTTTCGAAATAACCAATAAATTGACACAAATGATTTTTACGTGGAAAAACCATAATTGAAGAACCTTCAATTGTAATCAAAAACCACGGGCGAACCGCCACTAATCAATCCACTACTGAAGAAAGAAAGATTACAAAGATAACAAACAAATTACCCAACTCATCCAATTTGTCTTCGAATCTTCTGTAACTCTCTCACCAAGCCTTCGTCTCGGAACTGATTAATCTGAAGTTGAATCCACAACTTCACTTGTCGAATCAACGACTACGTACAGAATCAAACTCCTTTGAAACTCCACGTTTTGATCTTCGGAATCCACTGAAGACAACACTCTTGAATATAAAGTAACAAACTCCTTGATGTATGTATCTTAGATCATAAGTTTAGAACTCTCTCAAATCATCAAGGAAAACTCAACAAAAACCTCAGAAGAAAACCTCAAACAAAACCCTAGGACTCTTAAACAAGATCTAGGAAAAGTAAAACCTAAAATCAACCTAAACAGATATATATAGGAAAACAGAGTTCACGATCTCCGCTCGAGTGCAAGACAGCCCGCTCGATCAGCTTCAGTAAAATACGCATGTGACCAAACAAGTTTCTGCTCGAGCGCTAGAACACACGCTTGAGCGCGAAATCACAATTCTTAGTATGTTTACAGACACGACCAACTATTGAGACATCACATATTATGCTCGAGCGCCAATGGTCCCGCTCGTGCAGGAAAGACAAAAACCAAGGAAAAATTACAACTTTTTCAAAACAAAGTTTGTATGAGGATTTGACAATAAAGGGACCTAACATATATATATTTGAAGAAGATGAAGTGGTCTACAGAGGGCATATTCTAAACACATTTTCAGATTGACTCTATGATCTATTCACTCGATCAAATCACCATGAGAAATCTAGAAAGCATTGGAATTCAAATACAACACCCAAAAAAAAAAAGAAAAAAAAAGTGCAGATAAATCCTTAACTATGATATATTTTACCTAAATACCAACCGTACCAAACCGATTGAACCGGACCTCTGATGACCGAGTCCTTGTTTTCTTTATTTTCTTCTTCCTCCCTCCTCCTTTCATCTTCATTGGACTTGAAACATCCGGAATCGGTTCTCTAGATTAGAGTTCTTGTTCTTGTCTTGTTCGGTATCAATTTTCGCTTATTCCGGAGAGCGAGAGGTCAGGTTCGGAGTGCCCGGGAGTGAAGTAGGAAAATTCTGGGCTGCTGGGCCAGGGCCGCACGTGCGGGAAGAGGGGAGTTTGGGTGTGTTGCATACTATCTAATATGTACGAGCGAAGAGTGATGCGGAAAGAGCCCTGCGACGCAGGGTAAAGGTCGCCGCGTCTTGGAAAGCGCCTCCGTGACTGAGGAAAGGCGCCATACGTGCGGCATTCTGGGCAGATTCGAGCCTCTATTTTTATCTCTCTTTTCAGACGATTTGTATCTCATTTTTAGGGCTTCTCTCTCTGTCTAAACCTTATTTCACTCCTCCTTCTCTCTAGAAAGCCTAACCAAGACACCTAAACAGTTTGATTCCTTGTAAATCTTTGGATCTATAACATCATCACCTCTCCTAAATCTTGGAGATCAAGCTTGAATCTTCCTTGGTGTAAGAGAAATTGAAGAACACTCCATCTTGAAGCTAGGGTTTCACTTTCTTTCATCATCAACACTTCGAGGTAGGGAATTCTTGAGTCATATATATATGTTTTGCTACATAAATGTTGATTTTAAAGCTTCCATGAGGTAGTTGTGTTGGTATTAATCTTGCACTAAATGAAGAAAGAGAAAGAGAGTTTTGAAAGATGGGTTTCTAAAATCTCAACTCTTTCGTTCTTCCTAGAGAGCTTTCTTTTCATTTGATTTATGAAATGTGATTTTGGGTTGATTTCCACTTTGAAGTGGACAAATGTTGGATTTTTGATAAAAACCCTAGAAATTGGGGATTTTGGAAGAGATGGAAATGTCTATGGTATTTTTATTCTTCTTGTGTTAAAAAGAATAGATGAGTGTAGACTTCATGAATGTTTTTAAAAATGACCATTTTACGATATGAATATTGAAATGGAGAACTTTGTTTCAAAGACTATAGTAAATTACATGACGATATAATGTTGTGGGATAACAAAATTGTTGTGTACTATAGATTGTGTGAATCATGAAAAATGGAGATTTATATTTGAAAATATCACATGTGGCCTTGAAAGGATTAAATTGTGTATGATGGGAAGTTGTTGTTGTGTGTTGAAGGCACATGATATTTTGTGTGAAACAACGTTAAAGGGAAGAAATGAGTAATGGGTTTGTTTGTCATTGTGGTTAAGACATTTGAAACTGGAAAAGGTGTTGTGAGATATGGAAAGATCATGGCATTGTGTTTTCATTCTATTACTATTTTGCATTGTAAATTTCGATTGAAGATAATTATTTCATAAAAGAAAATGATGTTGTAATGAGAACTATGGTAATGTGAACGGGGTAAATACGCGGTAAGTCCGAATAGGGGGTGTAGTTGAATTTGATAAGTTGGCCTGAGTGTCCATGGTGAAAGACTAGAAAATCGTGGGGATAGGTGTCGAGCCTTCTGGTTAATACCGGTAAAAATAACGATTGGGTAGTACTTGTAGAGTCTACTTGTAGACACCAGCCTAGAGATTACCAGTGTCGTATTTACCACCCATATTGATTAAAATTAGAAGTTTTGACATGTGTTGGGATTGTAAGCTTAAGCTAAAAACAAATATGGAAATCTTCAAGAAGAGCATGAAATGAATTTTCTTTAAAAGAGCATGGCATGGCATGGACATTTGCATTTTTATTGAGAGTTGCATAGCTATATATACTTTGTGAGAATTTTCTACTGGGCTTTATGCTCACCCCTATGGGATTTGGTGCAGGTAAAGACGTGGTGATCCCGCCGAACTGAGGGCGTGGATATTTTTGAGAAGAGTAAATAGCTCTTTTAATTTTGTTGTAATTCTTTTTGTAAGCCAAGGGCTAATGTGTATGGGTTCGAGAGGCCATTTTTTATAACCGGGCTATTGCCTTGGAAGATGTAAGCCCTTAAGGGCATTTTATTGCTTTGAGATTAAATGCTTCATATCCTATAGATTCAGGTGTTCTTTTGTTTCGTTGAATGTATATCGCATGCTGAACTTTTGTATTAAACACGTTTATTAAATATGTGAAGATGGAAGGATTATTGTTATCGTTTAGTGAATGTTCATTCATATGGGTAGTTCATGTTGAATTATTTCGGGGTGTGACAGGACCAAACCGGCCATATTTGGTTTGTTTTTTTTAACAAGAATCGGTTTGTGCAGTTTTTAAATTTGATTTTTTTTCGATTTTCGGTTCGGTATCGGTTTAAGCACCTTGTGCACTGATCTAAACGAAACCGACCGCTTTAACATATATTGTATTTATAATATATATATATATATAATCTAACAATATAATGATATTAATAAGTATAATAAATTATTAACCTTAATTAAGTAACCTTATCATCTTTATAACCTAAGTTTGTAAACTCTTATTATATATAATTGTAACTCAACTTATTATTCTTGAAACCTTAGTATTTTTAAACTTTTTTTTTTTGTTTTTATTTTTGTTAATTTAAGAATTGAAAAGTATGTATTAAATGAATGGATTGGATATGTTTGAAATGGTAGACAAATAACTAATTTAATGTTTTTATATAGATTAATGATTATATTTAAAAGTGGCTCAAGTTTGAAAAATTTTAAACTGATTATACTGCACTAAACTGAACCGTTTCAATCGGTTTGGTTCGGTACGGTTTGATGGGAGAAGTGGTCTGTATCGATGTTCAAAGTAATAAAACCGACATTATCGGTTCGGTGTAATTTTTTACCTAAATACCGACCGTACTGAACCGATTACATTCCTAATTACCATTGGGGATCGAAGAGAGATTAATGGAAAAATTATGATTATGATTGACTTGTTAATCTTGTCCATGTCTACATGCGTTATAGAGTTGACAATTAATAACATCATTTTTTTATATGATGTCATTAATTGATATATTTGATATATCGATTTGGTATGTGGTGTATTATAAATGGATGTCAATTATTTATCAAAGTATTGATAAAAAAGTGAACTTAGGTGTTTTGACATAAGAGGAATTCTAATTATTCTTTGGAATAATGACTGAAATTGGTGTGGTGACCAATAATTTCGTAATGAAATATTATATGAGTTAAAATATTTCATGGGTGAAAGACGCTTTGGTAATTGTCGACGTAGTCACCAATATTGGATAAGATAAATAAGATGTAAATGTAATGATTCAGTGATATTTATATTCCATGTTGAGATTGGAATTAAGGGTTGCAGTAAACAAAAAGAAATAATGCATGGCTAAAGAAATATTATTTGACAAAGTGTTCTGGCCACAACCGGTATTAACTATTTTTTCTTTGTATTGCAAAAGAAAGTTATGAAGTCTAATTGTACTTTAGACAAATTAGTATTGCGATTATATTCACAAAGCAATTTACATTTTGTTATTTAGTTCAAGCATGCTATAGGCAACAAGTGATGGATGTTATATTCTGATTTACATCAGAATTGTGGGGGTGTATTAATAGGAAATTAATTTTTCTTAAAATACTTAAAATGTGGGGGTGCTTGGAAGAAAGTAACAGTTCCGATAATAGGTCCGTGAAGAATCTCAATTCTTTCTATAGGACAAAGTCAGAGTAGAAGTAAAAATGGTTTCATTAACTCCTAAGGAACAACTCTATATTTATTATTTAAATTTGAAAATGGGAGTGACATAGAGTAACGGTAAGTCTTGATGTAATCAAAAACTTAATACCGTAGGAATTTTGCTGTCAGTTGTGAATATTGTCTAAGGATAATATAATGGATCCACTAACTACTTAATGATATATAATTGAGAAGGTCAAATGAATAATAACGGCCGCTAAACAAAAAGTTTGACCGGAGAGCAAATGAGGAAAAGTTCATCGAGGGAAATGTGATTAAAGCCTATTCCATCAGAGTCATCATAATGGTAACCCTACTTAGATGACTGGAGATCCTAAGAACTAAGTTCAAAGGGACAACTAAGTTATGTGTGACTTGCCAGAAATCACTAATGAAGTCTATCTCCTATCTATTGCTATGATGAGAGTGATATCTGCAACATGTGTTGTATGCAGGGAACTTAGGGTAAGCCATGTGTAGACGTGCCCCGCGTGAGGGCCTCCGCGCTACAGTTCGGACTCGAAAATGTGTCACTGTTCTTAATCAGAACCAAAGAGTCCAAATTCGGCAAATCGTTTTGAGAAAACAGGTTTTTGAAAGAAGTGCCAAACATGGACGGTTTTGCCAGATACAAAGTCGCCACCTAAATATTTTTAATGGGGATTTAGGAAACGTTGACTCGTTTGCCTAAGGCCACGTGTCCGTCATTACCAGAGTTGCCTCGGCTCGGGAACTTGGGTACGATTGGGGAAGGTCAGCTATGAGCACCCCCTCTCGCCCGATCCGAAGATCGGCCTCTACTAACCATGATATCTCGTTTTGAAAACATTATGCATTCTTATTCCGGTTATTAGCCTTGAATTACTATGTTATACGCACAGCAAACAAGTATAGACCAAATCGCCTAAATTGGAACAAAACATTTCATGTTTGTTTTGATGATGGTTTGCTACTCGCAAGTAGGCTAAAGATGCAGGTTTTGCCACCCTCAAGTGGGCTTTAGAAAAGATGGTTTTGCCACTATCTAGTGGGCTTAAAACTCACAGTTTCAATGCATTATTCCAATTTAGGTAATTTGACCTCCATCCACAGGCATTCAAGCAGTTATATCACATAAGCAGCTAGCCTCATGGCAATCATGTTATTATGGCAACACTCACATGCATGCGGTATGCTAAAGCATAAAAGCTTACCTAGTACTCCAACCCAAAACAGAAACTAGTTAGTAATCATATGCATGATCCTAGTTCATGTTAAGATGGCTAATGCAACACATGCAAAATGCAACTATAATAGGCTCGGCTATCCTAAAGATGGCATGTGAAATGCTGCAACTAACAAGTACTCAACTTGGAATTGAAATACAATGCAGTTAGTATGATGCGCTGAGCCCGGTGCATGCAAGACAAATGTATGGATGCACGCATGCATAACATAAGGTGTGCTAAGTTAAATATGCCCTAACACTAACCATTGAAAGTAGGTAAGTAAAAGGGAGAAAGAAGTGGGGTTGGAAGACATACACACACTCACACAAACTTATTACACAATTGCCCTCGCTCGGAGGGTCCGAATAAATATTACAAAACAAATGAATACTGCTAAATTAATTATTATAGAACTTCTAATTAATTAACAAATTAAATGTAGAATTAAAGTGGCCACAGCCCCCGCCTCAAAATGTTTGGATGATGCATGCTTGACTCAGACGCCGAAACTCGCCGCCATAGCATTCTCGCCTCATAATCGCTTAGCTCCTCAAGATCGCAAGTCTTGGGTTAGGTTCTCTGCACACTGTGGAGCACCACCGGCTAGAAGGAATGGCCATCGGCTATGGAAAATGGTCACCAGCCGCTGATGAAGTTATCGGCCATTTATGGATGGCCGATCGGCACTAGAGATGGTCGGCCGGCCAAAGCTTCCTGCAGAAACTGGTTTTGACAGCAACAGAGGGCATGCCGTGTATGGCGTGGAATTTTTAAGCAAATGTAAGCATGGCCACACTCCCTATCATGTAATGGACTCAAGGGAGCATGACCCTCGACCCTCGGGCCATCAATTATGCATTTTTGATGCATGATGGCCTAAGAGGCCAAATTTTGCAATTCAATGTAAATGCATGCAACCAAAAAAGATGAATGCCAACACCCTATCATGTTGAGGTCAAGGGGATTGACGACCGAGGGTTGAGACGTGTTACATCACTTGGAGTATGAACACTTCTCAATCCTCATACTTGGTTTGACACCCCAAACCAAGCAAAATGTAATGCAATGTATGCAAGGTGACTCAAGTATGCAACATGAGGCTAATAGGTACAAAGCATGCCAAATGCGAAGTGACCTATCATACAAAATGCAATGTGATACATCCTATCGTACAATGTAAACATGAAACCAAAGTAATGCAATACAATCATGCAATGATGGACCTAAAACACAAAGGGGCAGACCTCAGGCCACCCCCAAAATAGTGACAAAAGATGCCTAAAATGATGGATAAATACTCATGTAAGCATGCACACCGATAGGCTCAAGACTAAGGCATAACAAAAGAGCATTCTACTACCACTACCCTAAGCAAACATGGCATAAGCTATACAACCAAAACAGAGTTTTAAGGCACCAAAATAAGTCCCAAAACCCACTGATATGGCAGCCCCAAAGGTTTAAACACTTAAGCATGCACAATGCTAATTTCAAGGCACAAAAGGACACATCTTCAAAGCATGAAAGAGGTGATGAATGCAAGCATACAAGCATGGTTTAGGGACTAAAATCGCATGGCAAATGATTCCAAATTATTGAAATAGACCAACTAAGGCGTGACTCACATATGCCAAAATGCATAGCAACCATATCACACATGTCAAACATGACCAAATCAGTACCAACAGACCTCAAGCACGGAAAAATAATGCTAAAACCTTCTTAGGAGCAAACCAAAATCATGCTCAAATGATATGCTACAACATGATACACTTTAAGCCAAATGATAGGATTTCAAAGCAAGTGTATTATACATGCAAAAGGCCAACAAATCAACATGAGGCAGAGATAAAATATGCTAAATGAACACCAAATAAGCTCTGAAATAAAGCCAAACAAGACTAGGCGTGCATGCTACCATATTGAGCCAAATATGCAAACAAGAGAGAGACCAAGGAGAGGGTGTCCTCCCCTATGCAAGACTTAAAACCCTTCTTCACTGATCAAAATCCACTGGATTTCAGTGGTGAAAAGGTCAATACACAAGAGTAACCAAAGCCTAACAAAGAGAGCACCAAAAGGGCCAAACAAGGCCTAGAAGGTGGAGGTCAACCCCAAACAACAAAATGTCCTTAATGAAAGATCTCAAGCATGCAAATACAAGACTTTTCTTAGTTATACACAAAGTCTAAAACAATAAGCAAGATAGGAAAAAGTCTAGTGCAAGATTGGGGAATCTAAAGTGAAAAGGTTACCCTTGAAGAACCCTTGATGAACAGCAAGTGTAGCCTCCTTCCTTTGATCAAAACCAGTCCAAAACCTCAAGAACGAACCCTCAAAGCCTCTCAAGGTTGAAGTATGGTGTAATGGTGTGTGTCTTAGTGCAAAACTAAGGTCAAAACACACTTTTAGGCTTCCAAACACACACAAAGGATGACAGAGACGGAGATATAGAGAGAGAAAGTATATGGCAGATATATGTATGTATATTGCTCTGGTTTTTGCTTAAACTTTAACAATGGAGGAGGAGGGGCTTTTATATAGACAATGCAAATGACTTGAAGCATCTCAAAGAAGCTAAACAAAAAAGGGTCAAAGGGGGCAAGGCTTCCTGAGGAAGCTGGGACAGCTGGCAAGCTTCTTGAGGAAACTAAGACAAAGGTCCAAGCTTCCTCAAGAAACTAGACCAAAAGGGTGCAAAAGGGGCAAAACAGCCACACTTATGCACGGGGGTAGGGTTAGTGCATTCCACCGCACACTGCATGCACCATGCCCAAAAACAAAAAGTGTGCTACCGCCGAAGGAGGCCACCGGCCAAACAGATGGCCGGCCGGCCACACTGAATGCCAACCGGCCAATGGTATACTTCACCAATGGCCGGTAGCCTCAAAACATGGCCGGTGGATTCCAGGGGTTGCTAACAAGTTACTCTGTACCCTTAGAAACAAAAACACAAGTGTTTGGTGCAAAACCAAACACAGAACAGTCGAGTTGAGAGATCCTGAGGCAAGGCGCGTAGCCGAGACCTCTGGGAACTCAAAACGAAACACAAACATGAGTAATCACCGAGTGTTCGAGCGGTGACGTCCAAGTCTTGAGGACGGTCAAAAATGGGGTGTCTACAGTTGCCCCTCTTTGACAGAACTCGAAAGTCATAACAATGACGGGAGTGATTGTCAAAGTCCAGAGACGACCCATTTTTGACAAGGCCGAAGACTTAGATAAGGCATACAAGCTGCAGATAAAGATATGCGCCCGAGGGCAGGGGCAGAATGCAAGGCAATGCACAAAGCCGAACATAACTTATGATCATGCAAAGAAAGCTGTAATGAAGCATAACATGCGATAGTTTTAAGCTAGCATACACAAATCCAACTACACTACAATGTAGAGGGGATGCAAGAGAATTATACAATTCTCGCTACGTTTCACGCGGAGAGTACAATACCTGTGCGGTTCGTCTGGTTGTGCCAGCCTCAAATGAACCGTACATACAATATCGTGCCTGCAAAAGAAAGCAACTTAACAGGTACAATATTGTTAGCAACATGCACAGCGTGCACATCAATGCAATTGAAAGTGCGTGACGACGCAAAGCAAGTGGGAAGCATAACAATGCTGTGAGGGCACAAACACATGTAAGTAAAGAACACGGGACAACGTGCGCAATGTGTGAAGATGTAGACACATGTAAATAAAGTATACGCGACAATGTATACAATGTGTATAAAATGAACTTGAACACATGTAAGTAAAGCAATGCACGTATGCATGCAATGTGTATAAAAAGGAACTTGAACACATGTAAGTAAAGCATAACGCGACAACGCATGCAATGTGTATAAAAGGAATTTGAACACATGTAAGTAAAGCATAACGCGACAACGCATGCAATGTGTATAAAAGGAATTTGAACACATGTAAGTAAAGCATAACGCGACAACGCATGCAATGTGTATAAAAGAAATTTGAACACATGTAAGTAAAGCATAACGCGACAACGCATGCAATGTGTATAAAAGGAATTTGAACACATGTAAGTAAAGCATAACGTGACAACGCATGCAATGTGTATAAAAGGAATTTGAACACATGTAAGTAAAGCATAACGCGACAACGTATGCAATGTGTATAAAAGGGACTTGAACACATGTAAGTAAAGCATAACGCGACAATGCATGCAATGTGTATAAAAGGGACTTGAACACATGTAAGTAAAGCATAACGTGACAACGCATGCAATGTGTATAAAAGGGACTTGAACACATGTAAGTAAAGCATAACGCGACAACGCATGCAATGTGTATAAAAGGGACTTGAACACATGTAAGTAAAGCAAAACGCGACAACGCATGCAATGTGTATAAAAACTGGAAGCATGGTAAAGACAAGCTATTCATGATGTTGAAATGCAGAGCACTGCGACATAGTATGATTGAAGTGATTCTCGGAGTTCACAAGATACATAAAGGATACGGGAAGGGATGTTCTCGACGCATGTGAGCATCGCCATAGCGTATACAACTTGAGGTCAACTCGGAGGTCTATGAATGTTCTGAAGGTGTACTTCCTTGCACTGCCCCAAGAAATGAAGGTGCCAAACCATACAATTGATCCAAACAAGGGCGTGAGAGATGTATTGACCACAAGGGAGGGGCTACCGGTATCAACCCTGATACTTTGCTACCTTGCTCCTTCTTTTTGCTTTACTTTCCTTTTTACTGGTAGTTTAAGCACATTGCACTGCCTCATGTAGGTTTTATTTAAAAAACTGCGTATTTTTACAAAACATATGATGGAAATGAAACTGATATTTTGTTCAAAATGTGTTGCATTTGTACGTTCTATGCATTGCATCGTATGGCATCACATAACAATGTGAATGAAATTCATTTGAAAATAGAGCATTCGCATCGTAATAATCAGGTAGTGAACCAATCTACAACTCGATAAGCAAAACAGAGAGACTCGACATAACCAACCAAGTGCGAATACAACTCGATAAGCAAATCAAAGACTTAAAGAGAGTGAAATACAACTCGATAAGCAAATGTACAACAACTCGATAAGCAAATAGGCGTGACTCCGCAAGAATCGATCACCGGAGGGCATTAGAAGTGGTAGCATTCCCCAATCCTCAGCATAAACAGCTCAGAGAACAAGGAGGAAGACCACCGGCCAGGGGTAAAGGACATCGGCCATGAGAAATGGCCATCGGCCAGCAACGTTGATCAATCGGCCAAAAGTGGTGGTCGGTCGGCACTATATTTGGCCGGCCGGCCATGAATTGCAAAACCAACAGAATGCTGACATCTGTCCTCCACTTAACCTTATCTTCTACAAAAAAGCCTCAGCTTCATGGTTTTTCTCAATTCAACACTGATTTGCCCCAAATGGAAACGCTTCTTGCCCAAAATCTTACAACTTGGATTAACAACTTGGATGGCTCAAAAAAGCTGAATTTCCGGGGCTTCGGCATAAACGCACTATTCACTTTGGGTCGTACCCCGCTGCACCTTTCGTTTCTCCATGCCGCGGCAAAGTTTTGGAATCCGGTGACACATGTTTTTAGCCTCGGCGGGCAAGAGGTATGTCCTACCTTTGAAGATTTTCAAGCTTTAATGGAGTCCGAGCGCAACGAAGAGATCCTGCCCCAACTTCGTTTTGGCCATGCCCAAGCCTTAGGACAAATGTGTGGGCTCTCAATACCCGACGCTCGATCTTTGATTTGTGACGGAATGCTAGATATTCCGAGTTTGATTTGCCATTTTTCTGATGCCAGTGACCGCGGCGACCGTCATTGGCAAGGTTTTCGGCAACACGCACTTTGTTTGTGCATGCTATCTCATTTCTTACTTGCCTCAAGCTCCGGAGGATCTAGTGTTCGGTTGATCGAGGTTGCCCAAGGTTTGAAGGAGGGTAAGAGTTGCATCACTATGACTCTAGCTGAGACGTTGATGGGCTTGGATGCTTTCTATCGTCGCGAAATGACCAAATTTGCGGGGAGTCCACTACTACTGCAGGTAAAGTTTCCCACCCAATCTCTCATATGTATTGCTCACATCACTCGGCCCTCAAGCTCAATTTTCTCACAAAACCCTTTTCTCACTTTTTCTCTCATCGTACATCTCTCTATTCTTCATTCTCTCATTTTCATCCCTTCCCAGGTGTGGTTGATGGACAAGTTGCAGGTTATGGACTCTTCCCCAACATAATCAACTCGAGGTTACTTCTTTAGGCAATGCTTAGTCGATGCCCTTGATGAGGGTTGGTGGTTTGATTGGATGTGTAGCTTGTCCGTAGACCACATTGCTTGGCGGTGCCCTTGGCTCAATCTACCGGCAATGGGCTATAGCATGACCCGCCAACCCGGGATTCAGCTGATTGGCTTGACTCACTGTGTGTTCTACTTCCCATTCGGTTTCCAAAGCTAATTTGGTCATGATCAGACTTGTCCACCAGAGGGAATAGAGTATCCGTCTACATTCCCGATTCGAGGCGCACAGCTTGCCCGGTATATGACAGCATGGAGGACTAGAGAGCTCTTGGCCCCAGCTCCCACTTTCAATTGCACTTTGTCTGATGAGTGTGGAGATTGGCTCAACGAAGAGGCACAGATCGGGCCTAACTTGGCATCAGAGGCTTCGACCAGCTTTGGGAGGGGGTGCAGGAACACCTGACTTACCTATGCCCCGGATTTATTGCTTTATTAGTACTCCCAAGTTTTTTTTTTTATGAATGTAATAAGAAGCAACTTCAATTTGTATGCAAGAGCAAGAGAACTCTGTATTGAAATCAATGAAATTGAAGGTTGTGGTACTGAAAATTTCCCGTTTTGGTCGAGAAATGGTCTTAGTTGTAAAAATATTTATTTGAACAAAGTCAACTTCTATTAAAACTTTTCAAAACTATCTTCGATATGGATCAGAACTGGACACGCCTGAGATCTGTCACTAAGATGTACAACCACGGATTCCAGCAACTGGAAAGTTACCCCTAGTCTGAATAACACTACAGCGGAGATTACAATCAAAGCTTTTGAATACTAAATAGGCCAAGATGACCGAGCTGATCAAATGGACAAAGTTGATCGGCGAAAAGTTTATGGCTGGACTTCAGGATGAAGTTGCCTACGTATCCCAAAGATGGGAATCAAGCCTTACGTAGTTCAGGATTGGGTTCACTCGAGTATTTTCACTCTCCTTTTGCGCTCTAACTTTTGCCAAGGCCACCCTTTGCGGGTTTTCAACCTTGCGAGCTCAGTTTTTATAATTTCAAATTTTTCAATGCTCTAACTTTTTCCTAGGTCGCCCTTTCGGGTTTTCGACTTAGCGAGCCTCTCAGGGGTAATATTTCTTCAACTTGTCCATGTTGATCGGTTGTGAGAACTCTAGGCCATCTAGATTCATCAAAACGACAGCTCTTCCTGACCAAATAGACTTAATGATGTAGGGACCAGTCCAATTGGGTCTGAACTTGCCCCTTGGGTCGTGGATGGGAGCTCGGTTGTCCTTAAGCACCAAACCTCCTTCCTTCAAATTCCTGGACTTAACCTTCTTGTTGAAAGCCCGGGCAATTCTACGCTGATAACCTTGAACATGGTACAGTGCTTTCAATCTCCTCTCGTCAAATAACATGAGTTCCTCAAATCTGCTCTGCTGCCACTCTGCTTCGGCTATCTGGCACTTAGCCAACACTCGCAAAGACGGAACCTCAATTTCGATAGGTAGAACGGCCTCCATCCCATAAACCAAGGAATATGGAGTCGCCCTAGTAAAAGTTCTGATTGAAGTTCGGTAGCCCCACAGAGCAAACGGCAACTTATCTGGCCAATCCCGATAGGTTTCCACCATCTTCTGCAGTATGTGCTTGATGTTCTTGTTGGCGGCCTCAACCGCTCCATTGGTTTGCGGCCGGTATGTGGATGACTTATGAAAAGCCACGTTGTATTTTTCCAACAAGTCAATCACTTCCTTCTTGAAATGGGAACCGTTATCTGAAATGATCTCATTTGGGACCCTATAACGACAGACGATGTTGTTTTTGATAAACTTCGCGACATGTGAAGCCTTCAACACCGCATAAGATTGGGCCTCGACGCACTTTGTAAAGTAATCTATCGCGACCAGGATAAACTCATGCCCATTCGACCCCTTTGGAGTAACAGCCCCGATCACATCGATTCCCCAAACTGAAAATGGCCATGGCGAAGTCATGTTGTATAGTTTCGACGGCGAGATGTTCATGCGGTTTGCATGGATCTGACATTTGTGGCATCGTCGAACAAAGCCGATACAATCCTCCTCCATGGTAGACCAGTAGTAGCCCTGCCTGAGGATCTTCCGAGCCAACATTACCCCGTTCATATGTGCACCACATTCTCCTCCATGGATGGCCTCCATCAGGGGTTTCGACTCTTCAGCTTCTACACACAGCTTATGCATTCCCAGATGACCTCTCTTATACAGCTTACCCCCGCAGATGATGAACTAAACAGCCATTCTTCTGATTGCCCTTTTATCCTTGGCATTTGCCCCTAGTGGGTATGCTTCCTTCTCCAACAAGTTCCAAATGTCGTAATACCAGGGGTTGTCATCCTGAACCTCATCTATAGCAACAATTGATTCATATGCTAGCGCAAACTTCTGGTCAATGATGACTGGACACATCCGGACTCCAAACGGGATGTCTATCATGGAAGATAGAGTTGCTAGTGAATCTGCGAACCTGTTATTCTCTCTTGCTAGATAAGCAAAGTTTAGCTTTTCAAACCGAGGAATTAACAAATCGAAGGTCTGGTGGTACATTATCATCTTTTCTTCTTTGACTTTCCAATCTCCTTTTGCTTGAGACACAACAAGGTTCGAGTCCCCAATGACGCCCAACCGCTTTTGCCCCTAGTTCCGTGGTCGCTTTAGACCGCAATGCATGCCTCATATTCGCTTCGTTGTTTGAGGCTTTGAACCGAGTTTGAATGCTAGAGGGATACGGAATTGTCGTGCTATCAACAACATTCCTATCCCATACTGCATCCGGGTTTGACGCCCGTCAAAAGTACATCGCCCAAGTTTCATCTTCGATGTGCAAAATGGCCTCATCTGGGAATAAGTACTCAGCTACTTCACCCCCTTCTACTAGATGATCGGCTAAGAATTGCCATCGTTTCTTCCTTGATCGACTTATGGTCACATATTTTAGATCAAATTCGGAAAGCAACAGCAACCAACGAGCTAGCCTACCCATAAGTGCCGGTTTCTGGAAAAGATATTTGATGGGATCCAATCGTGAAACCAACATTACAGAGTGAGCTAACAGGCAGTGCCGCAGCTTCCTGGTAGCCCATACCAAAGCTGAGCAAGCCTTTTCCAACGGTGTGTAGCGAGTTTCATACTCAAGCATCTTCTTACTCAGATAGTAGATGGCCCACTCTACCATGTCCTCTGATTCTTGTGTGAGCATACAGCCCATTGTGGTTTCAGTCACTGAAAGGTACAATATCAACGGTCTCCTTGGCTCTGGTGATGACAACACGGGTGGGTTCTGTAAGTATTTATTGATCTGTTCAAAAGCAGCTTGGCATCGGCTGTCCCGCTGGAATTTCTTTCCTTTCTTTAGGAGGCCAAAAAGTGGTTCACAAGTCAAGGTTAATTTTGAGATAAACCGTCTTATGAATTGCACTTTACCCAGAAAGCCTCGCCCCTCCTTTTCAGTCCTTGGTTGTGGCATTTCTAAGATGGCCTTGATTTTGGAAGGGTCGACTTCAATGCCCCTTTGTGTAATCAGAAACCCTAGCATTTTCCCTACTGTAACACCGAACGTACACTTCTGAGGATTCAACCGCAACCGAAATTCTCTGATCCTTTGAAAGAACTTTTGCAAGGCGGTGTAATGGCCCTCTCTTTCTTTGGACTTGACAATCATGTCGTCCACGTACACCTCAACCTCTTTGTGGATCATGTCATGCAATATTGTGGTCGCGGCCCGTTGATATATAGCTCCAGCGTTCTTCAGCCCAAATGGCATCACTCTATAGCAAAGAGGGTCCACGGGGTGGTGAAGGCTTTTTCCGCCTTCAAAGCCATCACTATCCGATTGTAGCCCGAGAAGCCATCCATAAACGAAAGCAAAGCATGCCCCGTGAAATCCACCAACTCATCAATATGTGGCAAGGAAAGTCGCCCTTGGACTAGCTCGCTCAAATCTCAAATCCATGCATACCGGATTCTCGCCATCTTTCTTGGTACCGAACAATGTGGGCCACCCAAGTCGGGTATTGGGATACCAGAGGAAGCCCTGATCGATTTGCTTGGTGACCTCTTCCTTAATCTTGATGGCCCAAATGTGATCCTTCCGAAGTTTCTATTGATGTGTCGGGCCTCGGGGTCAAAAGGGATCCGGTGCTATACAATCTCAGGATCGATTCCAGGCATGTCTTCGTAGGACCACGCAAAAACATCTTTGAAATCTTTTAATAATGCGACTAAGCACTCGCGTTCCTCCGAAGACAACGTGGACCCGATCTGGACCAGCCACGGGTCCTTCTCAGTAGCAATATTCACAGTAGTGATTTCATCAACTAAAGGTTTAACAAATCTTTCCTGCTCTTGATCAATTAATCGTTGCAAAATCGGAGGAATTTCTTCCTCATCGTTTTTGTCAAAATTTTGAAAGTCCTGATTCAAGCAATAAATCAAAGGCACAGAAAAGTACTCAGAAACCACATCCATATCATTCTCATTATGTACTTCCAAACCGTCCGATTCTTCTATTACAACAGACTCAAAAGAGAAAGAAAAAGATGACCTGGACAGGACTGTGGCATCCGGGTTATCACCCCCAGGAATATCGGACTCAAACTCAGTTGAGTTGGAACCTGATTCCGACTCACAAGACTCGGTGGGATCAGATTCCGGCTCACTACCTGACCCGGTGCTATTTGACAAAAATCCCTCTTCGTACTGCCAAACGAGAGAGGGTGCAATGGATGCATCCAAAATAGTTAATGGTAGGCCCGCAGCCGTTTCATTCCTAATCATGGACACCGAGAAGTTATCCCCCAAGCACTTCTGTTCGATCGGAGGATCTGAAAGTAGACATGCCAGTGCTACCCCCATTTCAAGTTCGGCGTCCTCAGACTCCATTTCCTTGCTTTGCTCAACCTTAATTGTCGGGTCTGTTTGCTCTTTGGCAACATCATCCCCAGATAAATGTAGGTCAAAGAAAATCTCGAACCCCGGCACGCGCTTCCTCTCCGTGTTCAACCATGGCTCTAGAAAGCCATAGAATGGAAAGTCCTCCCCCTCCCAGACGAAGCGTCCGTTTAGGGTACCCCATATGGGCCGGTGCATCAACTCAAAAGGTTTCCCCATTTGTTTCACTCTGGCTCTCCCGGCCATCTCCTTTCCTTTCCTTACCCAATCCTCCTTGGTGGGCAGATAACCCAAGCCAAAGGTATGAGGGTTGTGTGGCACTTCGACCAATGTTGCGACACCCTTCCGGCCGCTCCTTCCCAATCCCATCACGGGGATGTGTTGGAACTTGTTCATGAGGTATATTGCTTGAGCACTGACATATATCCCCTCATTAGCAGCCATGATGTTCTGTACAACCCGAGCCTCAGCCAGGGTAAAACCCGATATGAATACATCCTCCATACCATGCTCAATTTCTAGAACAGGTGTAGATACCTCCGGTGGTGGATGAAACGATGAATTTCCAAAAACAATGGCTACTCCCTTCCCATGGGGGTATTTCATCATTTGATGCAAAGTGGACGACACTGCCTTTACTTGATGCAGCCGCGGCCGCCCCAAAAGCAGGTTGAAAGTTGCCGGAACTTCTAAGACATGGAAATCTATCTCATGCTGTCCTGGCCCAACTTTAGTCTGAATTTTCACCGTCCCCATGACTTCTCTGCTCGTGTTGTCGTATGCCCTAATCACCTGGGCTGTCGGTACAAAGTCCGCGATTTTCAAACCGATTGCATACGCTGTCCTAGCTAGGCAGACGTTGATGGCGGATCCGGTATCAACAAGAACCATCGGTATCCACTTATTCTTACACTCCACAGAGATGTAGAGTGGCTTGTTGTGGTTTGCCCCCTCGGGTGGCAATTCCTTGTCGGAAAAAGTTAGCGTCGAGGTAGCTCTTCCCGGAAAGGCCAATCCCACCAGCTGTTCTGGCGTGGTTTCTATCGAAAGCTTGGCCTTGTCCATGGCCGATAAGACAGCCTGTCTGTGCACTCGTGATGCCATAAGCAGTCCCCAGATGGAGATGTCTGCTTGTATTTTTTTTAACTGTTTGAGCACAGCCTCCTCTTCAAGTTGTTTCTCATTCTATTTCTCAATCTCCTTATCTTTCCCAGAAGCCTCTGGTTGATCTAGGTGCGGGGGTTTGAAGTACCGCCCACTCTTTGTCATATGGTCGACTTCTTCAATGTACCAGGTGTCGTCGGGTTGGTTGTTCCCCCAATCTTCATCCGTGTGGGCAAGACATAAATCATCGTCCTCCCACCACATTCCATCCACAAATGTACACTGCTCGGCCTCGTATGATCGTTTCAGACTCAGGTACCTTCCATCCCTATGCTCGCAAAGATTCTTTGTTTCGCGTTTCATAGCGCTTTCCCCCCACATGGGCCTTTGCCTTCCCGATTCTCTGAATCTTCAAATCTTTCTGTTCCGATCAGGTCAATACAAATTGGCCGCTCAATAATTCCTCAGATTCAAAATGCTCCAATCCTGAGCGAAATTCATTCTTGACACCGGTGTTCTCCGGCGATATACTCTGTTCTCTGACCCTTCCGGCCGTCACTGACCTTCTTGCCCCTGCCGGGCCCTATTCTAGTTGGAACTCTTCCACAACATCGGGTTGATCATCCAACCACCCGGTAACCTCTACCGATTCCTCATAATTAAACCAGTTGACGTCAAGGCCCTCGGATCTTGGTCATCAGAAAACCGGAGGTTGGCAAAGTCCTCTTCCACGCCAAGTTATCCGTCCTTCGTCCCAAACCATCCCTTGATCGCACGACTGCCTCCGTTGGCAATTCCACAGCTAGCCCATCCTGGCCTATTGATGAAATGTAGTCGCTCGGACTATACACTTTCTCAATAGAACTCCCAGATTTCTCAAACTCTGGCTCAACAACCCTCTTCTCCTCTAAAATCTCCCCTCTTTCGTCTTCGACAGTCACCACCATGGACTTAGGTTGGGTTATGGAGATGTCCATCATGCACAAGTCGGTGCAATCAGGAAGGAGTACCTCTGGTTTAGGCAAATGGGAAGGAGTGATATAGATGCTAGGATCGTAAGACACGACCCTAGTCTGAATGAAATTGATTCTTTTGGGAGGTGGAGCTTGGTTATGTGTAGAGAGAGGGTTTGTTGTAACATTGGGTTTCTCGGGAGGCAGAATCACCCCGTTATCGCTGAGATCTTGAATCTCATGACGTAATCGTTAGCATAGATCGATGTCATGACCGTGTTGTTGGTGAAATGCGCAATATTTGGCTGGATTGTGGGTAGGGGGAAGTTTTTCCGGTAATGGCCGCGGCTCCAGGGGCTTTAACTGCCCTTTTCTGATTAAAACCCCCAGAGCTTTGGACAGGGGCATATATAGTGGAGCGAAGGTTCTTGTGTTTTTGGGTGGGTATTTGGCTGTTTGTGTATGGCTTCTGAACGCGCCGGAGAATGGCGTAGCTACCATGGTTCTTGGAGGGAGGTTGGTGGTGACCATGCTCACTTCGGAGGCTCTTGTAGTTGTAGCGCCGCTCGGGCCCACATTAGTGTTGCGGTTGAAAGTTCTTCGGGGTTGCTCCCAGTCATTATCAATTAAGCCTTGCTTCAAGGCATCCTCAATCTGTTCCCCCATTTCATGTAGATTGGAAAAGGTAGGAAAGGGGAGTACAATCATCTTCTGCATTAACTTCGGCTGAAGATTGCACACAATCATCCGAATCTGATCTTTGTCTGTGGGCCTTAAGGTCATCATCGAAGCCTTGGCCCTCCATCCGTCACAATTCGAGAAGCTCTCTTTAGGCTCTTGTTTGTTGTTTCGAGATCACGGTCGTAATCTCGATTTGTGTATTGTATGAGTATTATGCAATGAAGGCCTCACCATCTCGGCCCCAATTTCTCTTAACGTCATCTTCTAATTTGGCATACCATATAGCCGCCACACCCGACAGGGTCCGGCCGAATAAAGACAAATTTCATACCGGTGAGGCCCATTGGCCTTAAAATATCCGAAAACAACCTCAGGTGCACCATGGGGTCCTCGGATCCATCAAATCGGTCGATATGAGGCATTTTGAATCTGTCAGGCAGTGTCACAGCTGCATTGGTATATCCATCTTCAATGTCAAGGATGGTCTTGACTCCCTGGGATCTCTTGAACAGCTTTTCAAGCTTGCTCAACTTCAATGCTGTGGGATCTGTCTCGAACTCAAAGGGAGAGTCCGGTAGGTTGGTGGGTGTTTTGGATAACTGGGGTGGGATTGGGGGTAGGATCGGGGGTGGAGGCGGTCCTGTGGGAATGTCTATATCATTTTGAACATTAGCTGTCTCCCCGAAGGTTGGAACTCCTGGCGGGGGAGGAGCTTCTCGCAGCAGATGTTCCGCTTGTCAGCCAGAATCTCACGATTAACTCGCTTGTTCATTCATAACCGTGGCTCATTGCTTGGCGAACTCGTGCTTGACAAAGATCTCATCGCATTATTTTCATACTCTCTTGGAGTTGGCGCACTATCTCCTCTAAGCTGGCCATACTGTTCTGATCTGATTGAATTACCGATATATATTCCCTCTCTATAGGTGAAAGCAACCCCGATCTCTCAGACTTTAGTGGGGTAGATAAGGCCCTCAACTAATCACGAATCGATGCCTTCGCCTAATCGCCTCCGTCTAGTAACCGGGGGTAGAGAGTGGTACACTGGTTGTCCGTCTACCAGATCCTCAGATCGATGGAGTCGACGACCTCTAGTCCAGAGTGCTTGGGGAATATCTGCTGGGTCAGAAGCAATCATGCTCAACTACCTAGCAAGAAGATAAATAAAGCGTATAAGGAAATAAATAAACAGACAAATGGACAGCATAACAGCGTAAAATAAATACGCAGCACACAGTTGGGTATCACAACATCCTGCCAATAAACTGAATATACTGTTCCTTAATCACTGATCACTGCTTCCAAATCGTTGCCCCCAAGTCTGAATCTGATACCCGCAGATAACTAGTTCCCAAAAACACTGATGCCCGTAGGCTTGATACTCAAACTTGCAAACTGATATGTGTGTTCCTGTAGAGATACACTCTAAAAGCACATAGCAAGTAAAAGAGAGCCAAAACACCCCTATGTTGGGGTAGGGTTTCCCTATCCTATTTTGTCAGGAGCTAGGGTTTCACTACGCACGTAGCAGTTTCAAACAGACTATATCGGGTAAGCAACCTGTCCTAGTTTGGAATGGTCACTATGGATTCCGATATGCACTAGGTCGAATGGTCAAAAGGGTGCCTCGGTTAAACCAGGATTTGTGTTCCCATACTGGCAGAGCCCACAACCAGTAAGCCTTATGGCACGCAGCCTCTGGCAAACCGCTCAGGAATAGCAGATGGCCAACACGGTGTCCTAGGCACACCAATGCACATGCAATGTAAAGAAACACATAAGTGTAGTCAAAACAAGATATCACGAGTTCGAGTCAAGCTCTCTAACTCCCCAGCAGAGTTGCCAGAAACCGTAGACGTGCCCTGCGTGAGGGCCTCCGTGCTACAGTTCAGACTCGAAAATGTGTCACGGTTCTTAATATGAACCAAAGAGTCCAAATCCGGCAAATCGTTTTGAGAAAATAGGTTTTTGAAAGAAGTGCCAAACATGGACTGTTTTGCCAGATACAGAGTCGCCACCTAAATATTTTTAATGGGGGATTTAGGAAACCCTGACTTGTTTGCCTGAGGCTACATGTCCGTCATTACCAGAGTTGTCTCGGCTCGGAAACTTGGGTACGATTGGGGAAGGTCAGCTATGAGCACCCCCTCTCGCCCGATCCGAAGATCGGCCTCTACTAACCATGATATCTTGTTTTGAAAACATTATGCGTTCTTATTCCAGTTATTAGCCTAGAATTACTATGTTATGTGCACAGCAAACAAGTATAGACCAAATCGCCTAAATTGGAACAAAACATTTCATGTTTGTTTTGATGATGGTTTGCTACTCACAAGTAGGCTAAAGATGCAGGTTTTGCCACCTTCAAGTGGGCTTTAGAAAAGATGGTTTTGCCACTATCTAGTGGGCTTAAAACTCACAGTTTCAATGCATTATTCCAATTTAGGTAATTTGACCTCCATCCATAGGCATTCAAGCAGTTATATCACATAAGCAGCTAGCCTCATGGCAATCATGTTATTATGGCAACACTCACATGCATGCGGTATGCTAAAGCATAAAAACTTACCTAGTACTCCAACCCAAAACAGAAACTAGTTAGTAATCATATGCATGATCCTAGTTCATGTTAAGATGGCTAATGCAACACATGCAAAATGCAACTATAATAGGCTCGACTATCCTAAAGATGGCATGTGAAATGCTGCAACTAACAAGTACTCAACTTGGAATTGAAATACAATGCAGTTAGTATGATGCACCGAACCCAGTGCATGCAAGACAAATGTATGGATGCCCTCATGCATAGCATAAGGTATGCCAAGTTAAATATGCCCTAATACTAACCATTGAAAGCAGGTAAGTAAAAGGGAGAAAGAAGTGGGGGTTGGAAGACATACACACACTCATACACACTTATTACACAATTGCCCTCGCTCGGAGGGTCCGAATAAATATTACAAAACAAATGAATACTGCTAAATTAATTATTACAGAACTTCTAATTAATTAACAAATTAAATACAGAATTAAAGTGGCCACAGCCCCCGCCTCAAAATGTTTGGATGATGCATGCTTGACTCGTACTGCCCGGAAACTCGATGCCATAGCATTCCTGCCTCTATTTACACTGCCTAGCTCCTCTGAAGACTGCACAAGTCTTGGGTTAGGTTTTTTGCACACTGTGGAGCACCACCAGCTAGAAGGAATGGCCACCGACTATGGGAAATGGTCACCGGCCGCTGACGAAGTTATCGGCCATTTATGGATGGCCGATCGGTACTAGAGATGGTTGGCCGGCCAAAGCTTCCTGCAGAAACTGGTTTTGACAGCAACAAAGGGCATGCAGTGTATGGCGTGGAATTTTTAAGCAAATGTAAGCATGGCCACACTCCCTATCATGTAATGGACTCAAGGGAGCATGACCCTCGACCCTTGGCCCATCAATTATGCATTTTTGATGCATGATGGCCTAAAAGGCCAAATTTCGCAATTCAATGTAAATGCATGCAACCAAAAGAGATGAATGCCAACACCCTATCATGTTGAGGTCAAGGGGATTGATGACCGAGGGTTAAAACGTGTTACATCACTTGGAGTATGAACACTTCTCAATCCTCATACTTGGTTTGACACCCCAAACCAAGCAAAATGTAATGCAATGTATGCAAGGTGACTCAAGTATGCAACATGAGGCTAATAGGTACAAAGCATGCCAAATGCGAAGTGACCTATCATACAAAATGCAATGTGATACATCCTATCGTACAATGTAAACATGAAACCAAAGTAAAGCAATACAATCGTGCAATGATGGACCTAAAACACAAAGGGGCAGACCTCAGCCCACCCCCAAAATAGTGACAAAAGATGCCTAAAATGATGGATAAATACTCATGTAAGCATGCATACCAATAGGCTCAAGACTAAGGCATAACAAAAGAGCATTCTACTACCACTACCCTAAGCAAACATGGCATAAGCTATACAACCAAAACAGAGTTTTAAGGCACCAAAATAAGTCCCAAAACCCACTGATATGGCAGCCCCAAAGGTTTAAACACTTAAGCATCCACAATGCTCATTTCAAGGCACAAAAGGACACATCTTCAAAGCATGAAAGAGGTGATGAATGCAAGCATACAAGCATGGTTTAGGGACTGAAATGGCATGGCAAATGATTCCAAATTATTGAAATAGACCAACTAAGGCGTGTTTATGACTCACATACTTAGGGCTCACAAGCCAAAATGCATAGCAACCATATCACACATGTCAAACATGACCAAATCAGTAACCAACAGACCTCAAGCACGGCAAAATAATGCTAAAACCTTCTTAGGACCAAACCAAAATCATGCTCAAATGATATGCTACAACATGATACACTTTAAGCCAAATGATAGGATTTCAAAGCAAGTGTCTTATACATGCAAAAGGCCAACAAATCAACATGAGGCAGAGATAAAATATGCTAAATGAACACCAAATAAGCTCTGAAATAAAGCCAAACAAGACTAGGCGTGCATGCTACCATATTGAGCCAAATATCCAAACAAGAGAGAGACCAAGGGAGAGGGGTGTCCCTCCCCTAAGACCTCAAAACCCCTTCTTCACCACTGAAAGATTTTCAGTGGTGAAAAGGTCAATACACAAGAGTAACCAAAGCTTAACAAAGAGAGCACCAAAAGGGCCAAACAAGGCCTAGAAGGAGGAGGTCAACCCCAAACAACAAAATGTCCTTAATGAAAGATCTCAAGCATGCAAATACAAGACTTTTCTTAGTTATACACAAAGTCTAAAACAATAAGCAAGATAGGCAAAAGTCTAGTGCAAGATTGGGGAATCTAAAGTGAAAAAGTTACCCTTGAAGAACCCTTGATGAACAGCAAGTGTAGCCTCCTCCCTTTGATCAAAACCAGTCCAAAACCTCAAGAACGAACCCTCAAAGCCTTTCAAGGTCGAAGTATGGTGTAATGGTGTGTGTCTTAGTGCAAAACTAAGGTCAAAACACACTTTTAGGCTTCCAAACACACACAAAGGATGAGAGAGACGGAGATATAGAGAGAGAAAGTATATGGCAGATATATGTATGTATATTGCTTTGGTTTTTGCTCAACCTTTAACAATGGAGGAGGAGGGGCTCTTATATAGACAATGCAAATGACTTGAAGCTTCTCAAAGAAGCTAAACAAAAAAGGGTCAAAGGGGGCAATGGGGGCAAGGCTTCCTGAGGAAGCTGGGACAGCTGGCAAGCTTCTTGAGGAAGCTAAGACAAAGGTCAAAGCTTCCTCAAGAAGCTATACCAAAAGGGTGCAAAAGGGGCAAAACAGCCACACTTATGCACGGGGGCAGGGTTAGTGCATTCCAGCTGGCACAGCTGGCATGCACCATGCTTGAAAAAGGCAAAAAAAGTGCTACCGGCTAGAAAAGGAGGCCATCGGCCAAACAGATGGCCGGTCGGCCACACTGAATGCCGACCGGCCAATGGTATACTTCACCAATGGTCGGTAGCCTCAAAACATGGCCGGTGGCCTCAGGCCACGGCCGGTGGGTTTCAGGGGTAGCTAACAAGTTACTCTGTACCCTTAGAAACAAAAACACAAGTGTTTGGTGCAAGACCAAACACAGAACAGTCGAGTTGAGAGATCATGAGGCAAGGCGCGTAGCCGAGACCTCCGGGAACTCAAAATGAAACACAAACATGAGTAATCACCGAGTGTTCGAGCGGTGACGTCCAAGTCTTGAGGACGGTCAAAAATGGGGTGTCTACACTATGCTTTTAATGATCACTTATATCTTGAAAACCCTAGATGGGTATCTTTTAAGAGGAGTATTTAAGAGACTCGAAATAAGGATCACCATATGAGTGTGAAGGAGCTGGGGCCGCTTCTTTGAGAATTGATAAGGCTAAATTTTCTAAAGCACTCATGAAACATTAGGACATGCCCAAGGCCAAAACGGGAACAACCGTAAGAACTAAGCTATATCTGGAGATATTCTGTGTGAATTCTATTGTCTTGGCTTACACAAACGGCTGAACAGTTCAAGGCATTACGTCCACTAATTAGCTAGTAAGTTCAATAAGCTTTCACTAGGGAAGGTTCAAAGCCAAAAGCTACTTATCCCGATGCAGGGTAATTCCTTAATGTACTCTCTCTTTGTCTGCATGTTGTTGCACGTCATTTTTGTAAATTTCATTCATGTGGGGGATTGTTGGAAAATTTGAATTAAAATTTACTCCAATGGTTGTGTCTCTTGAGATGGAAGGGTGTGTGCTTTTGAAGGGTCACAACCTTTCTGAAGAGTCATGGAAGAATCTATAAATTCCATCTCCCTTACTTCAATTTAAATAAAGAATTCGTCATGTCTTCTTCATCTTTGCATTTATTCTTCATATTTTCTCGAGTCTAATTTTTCTATAAATAGAGTGCATGCACAACGAAGTTCACTAGGCTTGCAATAGTAGTGCTGCTAGTGCAAGACATTGATTGTTGTATCCTGGGAGATAGACATCCATTGAATCCTAAGCACCGGTGGGAGGACAGATATGTCTTAAGGAAAGAGTGTCACACACTTGACTCGATCAGGTTTTGTCTAAATACTGTAAGTTTTGTTACGTTATTATGTCAATTTATTTCAGTTTTGGTTTTGTCCAAAAACCGTTTACATATTTTTTAAATTATATTTTCCATATAGTTTGGTACTATTTTTCTAACAGAAAGAGCAAAGGATCTAGGCTAACAAAAGGGGTTGTGGTAGGGCAATCAGGGCTGAGGTTGTCACACCTCCAATCTGAAGATGATACAATAATCTTTTGTGAAGTAGAAAATGAGGAGATTGCATGTATAAAAGAGTTCTAGGGTACTTTGAAGTGATGTCCGGCTTGAAGATAAATTTCCACAAAAGTGTGGTTCATGGTGTGGGGATAAGTGATGAAGTAACTCAAAGGTTTACATCTTAGTTACACTATTAGAGTCAGAAGCTACCTATCAATTACTTGGGGAAAATTCTAGAGAAAGAAAAACATGGTAACCTGTGACGGAAAATATTAGGTTAGAGCTAGCAATGTGGAAAAGAAGGTTGCTATGATTCACAGGTAGGCTCACCTTAATTAATTTTGTGCTATATAGTTTCCTATATATTATATGTCTATTTTCAAATTACCTAAGAGTGTGGCCAAAGAAATTGATAAAACTATGGGGAAGTACAGAGTTGAAAAGAAAGGTGCATTTAGTTAATTGGTTGGAGATTACTAAGAGGAACGATCAAGGTAGGCTGGGCATCAAATTGACTAAGGAAGTTAATAATCAGTTACTAGCCAAGTGGTGGTAGAGGTATGGTGTTGAAGAAGAGGCACTGTAGAAGAAAATCTTGATAAGTATAGATCAGTGGGGGTTAGATGGCTACCAGCTATGAAAGATAGAGGAAATGAGTCTTATGTGTGGACAGATATACTGGCAGTAGCAGTCTCCAATCCAAACCTGTTTAACTTTGTTGTAACCAATACTAAGATTATGATAAGAGATGGAAGTAGAAAAAATTTCTGGCTGGACAAGTGGCCAAGAGATGTAGTACTAAGAGAGAAATTTCCCAAGCTATTTAGACTTTCTATTGAAAAAAAAGAAACAATCAATATAAGTGTGCAACCAAAGGACACTTCAGGGACAACACAAGGGAGTGGAAACTTGAATTTAGAAGGCAATTATTTCCTTGGGAGGAGGATGAGGAGTTAGGAAGATTGTTAGACTTATTAGGTGTACCTCCAAGGCTGCTTTTGGGTCACCAAGATTCATTAACATGGAATGTATCATCTTCAGGTCAATTCACTATTGTTGAAGTTAGGAACTGGTTTGACGATCATAAAGGGCCTAGTCTGCTTATTCCTAAACCGATCTGGTGTAATGTAGGCCCTCCAAGAGCACAATTCCTTAGTTGGTTGGCATGGAGAGGGAGGGTGAAACTACAGGGAATCTACAAAGTATTGGGATTCTAAATAGCGGTATAGTAAATGTGTGCTCCTTTTGTAAGAATGAGGCTGAAGATGTGAACCATGTTTTTCTACTTTATCTTGCGATTTGGAAAGTATGGTCATGCCTATTGCAGTGGTGGAATGTCATTTGGGTCACTGCTACTAATCTAGAGGGACTATTTCTTTGGTGGTTGGGTGCTAAATTTAAAAAGCTTATGCTTAAGATTTGGAAGCTTGTACCAATGGCAATGCTCTAGTCTATGTGGAAATTGAGAAATGAATGTGTGTTTAAAGCTTGTCAGCCTAATGTGGAGGAGTTAGTTGATATTGTGAAGGTAAGGGTAGCATTATGGACAAAGTCTAACCTTAAGGAAGTGCATTATTCAATTCATGAACTTGTGGAGTGCCTTGGCTAGATTAGTCATTGTCAAGCAAGGGGAGGCTAGCTGTTATAGATTGTTATCGGTGGTCTCTTTGCTTTTGATAGAATGCTTGGTTTGTTGTTAGTCATTTTGTTGTTGCTAGGAACCTAGTTGTTTCTAGTTTGGTTGGTTTCTCACCAATTGCATGTGGTTGTTATCATATGATTGGGCATGTTCTTTGGTGCCAACCTAGTTGGGATCATTGAGTGTTGCTATGATGATTTTTGCACCCCTTCCCCCTTTCTATTGATGTATTATCTATGTACTTCTATGGTTATTTCATCAATAAAGATTTTTTTGTTGATAAAAAAAAAATAGTGTAGGATTAAAAAATCCGTTAATTTTGTTAGATGGAATGGTCATTGAAACCTAATGCGAATAATAAAATTTGCAACCAAACAATATTATGTGAGTCTTATGGATTAATAATTTCAATCATACGTTATAGTTCATCAAATCAAACATGCCCAAGAGCACTATACACAATGTTTGGCATTCATAATCCTCATTATACTTGACCATCCTATCAACCACTCAATGCACCCAACTTGGCAAGACAAATTACTTTGGCTAGGCCTGGTAAATGATCCCTGCCCGCAGGGTCAATTTTAGGCCAAAGCCCCTAAAGCAGCTGTTTTGAGCGTCAAAAATGCCCCCCTCCCCCCCTCCCCCTGTAACGCCCTCAAAATAATACATATAAACCCACATTCTTGACATTCATAGATATAACAGAATAAAGCATATTTTCATTCATCAGAGTATTAAGTACAAAAGTATTACATGTTGACATCAAACGTAAGTGCCCTATGGCTTACAACTTTTCAAGCCAACACTTGGTTACAAAAAGAAGAGTACTAACTCAAATACACATTAAGCCCTTGGCTTGAATTTACATGTAATACCAAAAATAGAACAACAAAAAGATCTATCCGCCTCAAGCCTCCCAAGCTATGTCCTTGGAGGTGGCATATCACCTGAACCTGAAAATGAAGTCCCATATAGGGTGAGCCAAAGCCCAGTAGAGAAATACTAAACCAATTATGAGCAATAACTAAAACATTAGCATTTGATAAATGATTAACACTTACAAATCAACTTACAACACATTCCAGTTCCATGACAATTACATCTGTATTTCATTTCATTTTCCTTTACTTATCCAAATTACATTCATAAACCTGGCTCAATATTTAGCCAAACAATTAAATGAGACTACAACTCATACTAAAAACACTTCCATACTTCCACAATTCAAATGAGACTACAACTCATATCAAAACACTTCCAATACTTCAATTTATCTACGTTACGCAAACGTAATTAGAATTTCGAGACTTTCACCCTGGACACTCCGGCTAGCTTAGTTATAAATGGAGTCCATCTCTTATCTCCTTCCAAACAGGTTTGAGAGTGCATCCCCTATCTCCTCTCAAACCATGGAGTACATCCCCTATCTCCTTCTACACAACATACATATACAATGTATTTAAACATTTATCATGTACAATGATCAATCAATACACAGATTCGATGTATTATTCCAACCGTCATATTTAATGACATATTCAATGTGATTAGTTTCAGTTTTCCCTAATCAACATACAGTGTCTACAACAATCAAGACTATCCTCCACCGATAGCCTAAAGCAGTTATCTCTAAACAGATAATAAATTTATCAAACAGATAAAATAATTAACAATTTCATGAGTGGGTGATAAATTAATCCAACCACATCATGCTACCACAATTCCATCCAATTTCATGATTCTCAACCCAATTTCATATTTCCCCAAATTAATTATTCAAATTAGTTGTTCAACATAATTAGGGCATTATCCGTCTTTTTCAAATATCAACCATAAGGTTCAATTTCATCAATTTAATAACAATGATCCCATTTTCCAAGGTCTCATATACACATGGGTTCAATATTTGAAAACCCCCTTTTTATTACCTCAAATCAAACCCTAACTTTCCCAAAATTACAAAACAACACCATCTAATCAAAATGACTAAAACTCATGTCAAAACTCATAAGATGGAGTAGGGTATACCTCAAGAGAAGAGACCCAAAGGAGAAGATGAAGAAAACTCAAAGTGCTCCAAATCCACAGTTTTTCAGATTAAAGTGAAGCCCACGTCACCCTTTATGTTTCTTACAAAGAGATTACGGTAGAAACACTCTAGAAATAGATGAAATCTTAGAGAGAGTGTGTGTGTAGAGAGAGGAGCAGTTGGGGCTAGGGTTTGTGTAAAAGAGATGATAAAAAAGTGAAGTTTAATCTGTTGCTGCCAGCTGATATATTCGAGTCTCGCACGAGCGAAGGGGTGGTTGCTCGAGTGACCAGACACAAAGAAACCTCGCTCGAGCGCACAAAGCCTCGCTCGAGCCAACAATTCGAAGCTTCGGGTCTGCAACCCAGAAGTACGCTCGAGCGAAAGAATGCTCGCTCGAGTGAAGAAACCCAAAACATAGTCGTCGCTCGCTCGAGTGAAGAAAAGCTCGATCGAGCCAAGAAATGCAACTTTCAGGTCCAGAACCCCCCCTCCCCCCCCCCCCCAAGAAAAAGGCCTAAAACTATGATAATTATTGTACTAATTGAGGGGAGATTGAAAAAAAATAAATAAAAAAAAATGAAGTTTCTTTTAAGAGACTTAATCTAAATAAATAGGTCCAAAATTTCGAGGCTTCAATTTATGTTTCAAATACATTTGAGGTATAATTGCAAATTTAATAAGGGGCGCTTGTGGGGTGATCCTGTTGACCAGATTTACTTATAAATCCTATTATATTATTTACTTATCAATATCTCCAAAATGTCCTATCTTCACATTTTTCTATCTATTATTCACACTGCCATGACTGCACCTTCTCCCTCCAAAGACCACCTTCGACTGTTGGAGACTACCTTTGACCATCGTCTCTGACCACCGGTAACCAACTCCGATGATATTGTTTTGGTAGTAATTTTTGACAATTTTTCTATAATTTTTCAAGAAAAATCAACATCTTTCTCAACCACGTCACTCTCTCATACCTCCTCAGATTTGGTGGTAACAAGATAAATGCAAAAGAAGTAGAAGTAGTGATAAATTTATCATTGTATCAATATTTATCAAACCATCTAAACACTTACTCTATTCACTATCACATTCACACTTACATACATATACCCTCCCTCACTTATTCATTCAAAGAAACACATTCACGCTTACATATAAAAAAGAAATAAGACTGATAAATTTATCACTGTATCAATATTTATATTAAACTAGTTAATCACTTATTCTCTTTCACTATCACACTCACATACTTAGATACATACACCCTCCCTCATTTGTTCATTTAAAGAAACACATTCACACTTATATATAAAAAATAAAAAATAAAAGGGTAAATTACACATACATCTCCTAAGATTTGATTAAAATACAAATCGCTCCCTTGTGGTTCTGAAAATCACATTACATTCCCTGAGATTTATAATTTCATAACAAATCGCTCATTTTATTAATAAATCATCAAATCAATTAACAGGCTTTAATGATATTATGAACATGTTTTAATTAAAACTGTAAATAATGTTATTATTGTATAGGAGAGCAATTATGAATTTCATTTTTTTGTATTTAATTCTGTTAAATAAAAAATTCTGACAATGGGATATTTGTAATTTTCCAAATCACAGGGAGCAAATTGTATTTTAAAAAAAAATCTCAAAGAATGTATTTATAATTTATCTTTAAAAAAAGTAAGACTGAGATAAATTTATCACTATATCAATATTTGTATCAAACCAATTAATCACTTAGTCTCTTTGTCACACTCACACTTATTCATTCAAAAAAAAAAAAAAACACATCCACACACTTGCATGTAGAAAATAGTTTCTAGAGTGGTAACTTTATCACTAATACAAATTTCTCTAAACATTATTTTGAAAGCAATTGACAGAGAGAATAAGAAAGAGAGATATGATCTAAAGAATCTTTGTCTTTGTCATTATTATTCTCATCATTATCATCTTACAAATCTCAAAAAAAAATAAAAAATAAAAAGGAGTTTCTAAGTCAAATCAAAACAAAACCAAATTAAAAGGCAAAAACACATCTAATGGGAAAAAAATTTCAAGAGGTTTATTCAATGAATCTTTGATTTTTTAACGGTAATTATAATTTTAAAAGGATAAATTATAAATATATCTCCTAAGATTTGTTTAAAATACAATTTGTCTCATGTGATTTGGAAAATTACAAATATCTCAATGTCAGAATTCTTTATTTAACAAAGTTAACTACAAAAAAATGAAATTCATAATTATTCTCCTAGACAATAATAAAATTATTTAAATTATTAATTGAAATATGTTTCTAACATCATTAAATACTATTAATTGATTTGATAATTTATTAATAAAATGAGCGATTTGTTATGAAATTAGAAACCTCAGTGGGTTGAATGTAATTTTCAGAACAACAAGATGCGATTCATATTTTAATCAAATTTAAGGGGTGTATTTGTAATTTACTTATTTTAAAAATAAATCGCAGGCACAAATGTAAACTGATCAAGTGGGTATTGATATCTAATTAATATAATTTTTTGTGGGGATAATTTACTTAACAATCTCGACATATTGAACAATTTAGATCATACTCAAGGTCTGACCTATACCGCAGGCCAACATCATTGTCTAGTCCATTTTCAAACTAGAGAGGAGTTCGCCCATCCAAAAATTACCTCTAAATTAACAATTTTCGTATAATTACAAAGTGTTTCTTTGAAATAAATTTGCATAATACTTTGACCTATAAATTTCGTTAGTCAATCAAATGGATAAGAAATAATGATTGGATTTTTTATTAGAATAAAATGCCCCATAATTATGATTTTGTCTAAACATCACTCACATTCAAAAAATTTATTTGAATATGAACGGTTAGGAGAATAAAGGCAATTGAGCAATGCTATATATGATTTCATTTTGTATTTTTTTCCCCTCACTTTTGGATACAAAGTAATAGGACTCACATTCATTAACGCATATAGGTCAAAATATGATAAGAAATAAAATTATATGTAACATTTTCTAAGGTAATTAGGTAAGAAATCGCATACTTGTGTCATTTTATATCAATACATATTTAAATAAAAAAATATTTAAAGTAATATAAAAAATTTGTCACTTCCATTAGTTCCACGAAAGTTGTCAATATTGTAAAAGAAATCACTTTAATTATGTCAAAATTATAGAATTATTGTAATTTCTTAATTACTTGAGGGAAGCCAATGTAATTTACCTTAATAGTTTTGTCTGTAGAGCTGAACAACTTGAGTTTAGCTCGTTTAAAACTTATTTAAGCTGGGCTCATATATTAAATGAACAAGCCTAAGCTTGATTTTTAACCTCGTTTATTAATCAAGCCGAACTCGAGTAATCCTAAGCTCCGCTTGATAAGGTTCATGAACATAAAGAAAACAAATAAATAAATATGTGTATATATATTTTTTATGACCGAGTGTTCGAGCCAACTAACGTGCACCTCAACTAATAAATTAATATTTATTTTTTAATAATATATCAATAAATTTTTAATAATTTAGTTTATTTTTCAATTTGTGTTTGGTGTTTGAGTAAATTTATATATTTGATTGATGAAATTTATTATTAATATAAGTATTATTGTATATTTTGCTCATGATTTTTTATTTTTTATCTTAATAATTAAATTAATTTGAATAATTTCTTTTTCAAGCTTAAACTTGACTCATTTATATAATCAAGTGAGTTCAAGCCAAGCGTGAGTTTATCAAATATTTGATGAGCTAAGCTCAAGCTCAATTACCTCCGATGACACTCCAACCGCCAACTACAGAGGCCACCTCCAATCATCTAGGGTCGGCCTAAGCTTTCACAAGGTCTAAAACAAAATTTTATTGCGAGGCTTTTTATATTTTAAACTTAAATAAACGTAAATAATATTTATTATTTTTAGTAAATTATCATGTAAAATTCATGTCTCTTTGATTCTCATAACTAAAATTTGAGAGCTATTTAAAATATTTAGTTGTGAAAAAAAATTTTAAAAGTATGAAAAGTTATCAAGTAAATAAAACTTATAAATTCAAAGTTTTTAGAAAGGTTTATAGAACTTATTTCAAATTAGAGTGGGTCCTTTTAAAGTGAGCTTCTCTTTTTTTTTCTTTTTTTTTTTTTAAAAAAATGTATATTATAAGCTTTTTAAAATTTATAGAGTGCTTTTCAATGTGAACTTTTTTTTTTATTATAATAATAATAAATAATAAAAAGTATGCATATGATAAACATATACTAAATCGGTGGACCTTTTTTCAAAAAAAATTTAAACTTGTATTATATTCATGGGAGTATATCTTTTTCTTCTTTTTCTTATGTTGATTTTGTGGAGGTATTTATCAAAGTGAACCTTATGAGAAACAATTAATTTTTTATTTTTTATTTTTTTGAGTGAATATGGGAAATAATTATGACTTATGATTATATATGAAAATTTCGGGGCTTTTTTTCGCAAATGAGGCCTAAAGACAACATTTCAATTGCTTAAGGTTTCAGCAGGGCCTGTGGTCATCCCTATAATTACAAAAAATTAAATAAATAAATAAATAAAATAAAATAATAATAATAATAATAATAATAATAATAATAATTTAAACTTTAATATGTCAAAGTAACGTCATACATGAACAATATCTACTAAACAGAAATTGTGCTAACTTGGGTTCAGAAAATACATATAATTATTGCGTTAATCGAAATTTATTGTGCAGAGTTGAATCAAATGTGAGATTCTACTTCAATTCTTGGTCAAGGAAGCAAAATAATAATAATAATAATAATGCATATGAGACAGTTGGGAATGCAGTACTTCTACAATGTGTTGAACTTTTGTGACTTAAAGGTCTCGCTCGAGAACAAGTTATTTTTATATTTTTGTGACTTTTTATACAAAAATATGCAGAAAGATAAGGAGAATAATGTGACAATTTATAATGACTTTTTAACAAAAATATATAGTTATCAAACGAGACCTAAATGGCCAACTAAAAAAGAAAAATGGCTTGACTTTTGGGAATGCAGTACTTCTAGGTGTGGTGGATACAATCTTTATCAAATGTATAATTTTTTTTTAATCAACAAAATAAAGATTTTATTGATAATGAAATATTAAATAAGGAAGGCTTGACTGAATTGCATTATAACTCAAAAATAAATTCCAACTAGGTTAGCACCTATAATTGAGGCTAATCGTGTCCAAGTCAAGAACAATACAAAAGGTTGGCGAGGCCTCGACCCGGATACAGAACAGAGCAACAGGGAGGCAAAAAACTCAGTACATCCACCTGATAATCATCCATGAATCCTTACTTTATGGCCTTTTATTCCTTCCAAGTGGTATAATATTCTGGAATGTTGGTGGAATGTTTCACCCATAATGCCACTTTATCAAATGTATAAATCCTAACATTTTTTATCCAACATTGTTAAATGCAATTGTGTATGTTAGATGATGACTTTTGACATGGGTAGGCCCATAAAGGTTATAGCCCACCATTTAGGGCCCAATACATATCCCAAATACTAGAGCCCAGAACTGCTGAAGTCCCACGTAGCAATAAGAACCAATGACATCAAGACACATGGCAAGATAAGGGCAAGTCACATCAGCAGACAAAGATCTGCAAAGTTATTGCGACGGCACATCGCCATTAATGAGGCCCCCTTATAGCATTTATTGCAATAACCCCTCTCCGTCGGGACGGCATGCCCTCACCCTGAACAAGGGAAGCTACAGCATAGACTTTCGGCCAAGGTGACAGGTCGGAAGGGACAACGAAATGATTACCAGAGGATATAAGCAGACGTTGAAGACAAGAAGAAAGTTAAGCTTTTCTATCTCTAATCTATCTCTACAATCCACTTCTCTTTCTAACTTGTTCGTCGGAGAGTTCGCTAGGGGACTCCCCGTTCCCCGTTGAACTCTTGCGCAGGTTCTCTGGTGGGCTTGATCACTCGAATACCGGTTGAAGAAGCGTGGATCAGTCCGACCCGTCCAAGTCTCTTGTAATATCATCAGTTGGTGCCGTCTGTGGGAACATCTTACTTCGCGCGCCAGTTGTGCTCATTGTCGCTGAAGGCCCTTCCCCAATAACCCCTTTCCTACCACCTGCCAAGGTGTATGGTCACGACTAGATCCATGGCTTCTCACCCCAATGTTCCCGACCATCAAGCCGACCCCCCCAATCCAAATAACCCACCACTGTATTTCACCGAGCTCACCAACAGCATTAACCGCTTGGCCGAGCAAAACCAAGCCCTGATTAATGCTCTTCTCCAAAGAAACCTTCCTATGCCTCCTCCACCACCTCCAGATATTCCCCCCAACCAAGAACGAGCCCCGAGCCATACTATCCTGCAGCCTAATCCACCCAACTTGGAAGGCTTACAACCCCCTCCTCTAGGTATAAACCTGCCACTTCGGGGCCCACAGCCATCGATCCCGACCGACCTGAAGGAGAGGCTGCCGGCCCAGCCCACGCCTCCCGGTGACAACATCCCTCTCTGGGACGCAGAACTCTGAGCCATAAAGCTCCAGCTCCAAGGGGTCATGCAGAACATACAGCATAAACCATCTACCACAGCCAACTCCCCATTTGTTGCTTCCATCAGGGACAAACCCTTACCCCCTAAGTTCAAAATGCCCACCATCGACTCTTTTGACGGTACGACGAACCCAGTCGACCACTTGGAGACCTACAGAACCCTTTATGATCCTCCATGCATTCCTTGACAAAATTATGTGTCGGGCTTTCCCCGTGACACTCAAGGGGTCAGCTCGACTTTGGTTTAGTCAGCTGCCGGCGGACTCTGTCTCCACCTTCCAGCACCTTAGTGACTCATTCCTCAGCTATTTCATTGGAGCTCAGCACCAGCGACGTCCGACAACCCAACTCCTCAACATCCGTCAGACCCAGTGGGAGTCGCGGCGCAGCTTCGTTACCCGCTTCAACACTGACGCCTTGCAAGTAGCGGAAAACGAAGACAAAGTCATCCTTACAGCTTTCATGGCCAGTCTGCGGTCGTTTGACTTCCTCTTCTCCCTCTCAAAAAACCTCCCGATCTCCATGGCAGCCCTACTCTCCAAAGCCCAAAAATACATGAACGCCAAAGATTCTCTAGCCGCTCGCCAAGACCCTGCAGCCAAAAACCCCACCACCAGGGAGAAGAGAAAGGATTCAAACACCAGAAACACCCAAAACAATAACCGAACACCTCATTATACCGACCGACCCCCCCCAAGCCGACCGGTAAGCACCAGCCCGGTCGCCTGGCCGGTTCGAGCGGTACACACCCCTCAATTCACCCATGGAACAAGTCCTCAATCAGATCCGGCGTGACTACCCCCTAAAATGGCCGCAACCATCACGGACTCCTTCCAATCGAAGAGACCAAATTCAACATCTTGCGTTTTCACCAGACTACTACCATAACACCGAAGAGTGTGTTAACCTCAGAGATCAGGTCGAGGGCTTGATTCGTCAAGGTCATCTCAGTCGATTCACGGAAACTCGCCCTTAGCAGAGACAACAGACTGAACCCATCAGAAACAACCGCCGGCACACCCCTCCCCGACAACCAGCACAACCTAACCAAGGTCATGATCGTCCTCCACAGCAACCTCGGTCACAAGGTAACCCCGCCCCACCTGTTGGAGAAATCAGAGTTATTTCCGACGGGCTTGCTTGTGGAGGACCATCCCGCTCGGCCCAGCGGACAGAACTCAGAAAAATAAGGCAGGGCTCAGACAAAGAAGTTGCCACATTGGACTGACCCTCCAAACAGCCTAAGTAGTGGACCGAGCCTATCACCTTTACAGACGCCGACTGCACAGGCATCCGTTACCCCCATGACGACCCTCTCGTCATCTCCACCCTCCTCTCCAATTATAAGTCAGACGGGGTTCTCGTCGACAACGGCAGTTCTTCAAACATCATCTTCCTCAATTGCTTCTACCAGCTCAAGATCGGGGAAGAAAGTTTGTCCCATCTCCAAACCCCTTTGGTCGGTTTCACGGGCGACCGGATGACCTCCATTAGCTCCATCAATCTTCCTATCACAATTGGCGAGTACCCTTGACAGACCACAAAGTTGTTCACCTTCCTTGTGGTCGACTGCCCCTCTGCCTACAACATCATCCGTGGCCGCATTGCCCTAAATGCTTTCCAAGCTATCACATCCACTTTCCACATTGCCATCAAGTTCCCCACCGATCTTGGGGTTGGCACAGTGAGGAGAGAACAGACCGTGGCCAGATAATGTTATGTCGCCTCACTTAAAGAAGTCAAGCTCAGGAAGGCTATGATCATTGAAGGACTTGACGTCAGAGACGAGGACGAGCTAGTCAGAGGGGAACTAGTGGAAGAGCTTTTCGAGGTCCTCATCGATCCCACCAACCCGGCCAAAATTGCCAAGATCGGCAGCCAACTATCCCCCCAAGCTAAGGCCGACCTTACCGCCCTCCTGATTGAGCACAACGATGTATTTGCATGGATCCACTTTGATATGCCAAGTATTGACCCCTCTTTCACCACACACCGTCTCAGCATTGAGCCCATTTTCGACCTATCCGCCAGAAACAATACATCTTTCACCCGGAGAGTAATAACCTTATTGCTTCTGAAGTGGATAAGCTCCTTGAAGCACAGTTCATCACAAATGTGGACTACCCCAGATGGCTGTCGAATGTGATTCTGGTTCGTAAAAATAATGGTAAATGGCGGCTCTGTGTCGACTACTCCAACCTCAACCGAGCTTGCCCCAAAAACAGTTATCCTCTCCATCGCATAGATCTCCTGGTTGATGCCACGGCCGGTCATCAACTGCTCGGCTTCATGGATGTCTTCTCTGGGTACAACCAAATTTTGATGCACCCGTCTGATCGGGAACATACCTCCTTTATCACCGACCGAGGTACCTACCATTACCGTGTGATGCCGTTTGGGTTGAAAAATGTTGGGGCCACCTACCAACGGTTAGTCAATGCTGTCTTTCATCACCAGATAGGCCGAAACATGGAAGTATATGCCGACGACATGCTAGTCAAGAGCAAGCTCTCCACTGATCATCTGGCCGACCTGCGAGAGACCTTTGCCACCCTACGAAAGTACCAAATGAAGCTCAATCTGGAGAAATGCGCCTTCGGCGTAGGATCTGACAAGTTTTTGGGTTTCATGGTCAGTCAGCGGGGCATTGAAGCTAACCCTGAAAAGATCAAGGCCTTGATTGAAATGCAGTCTCCCAAAACGGTTAAAGAGGTTCAGAGGCTTACTGGCCGAGTGGCCGCCATCAACCGCTTCATTTCCCGCGCAACGAATAACTGCCTCCCCTTCTTTAAAGTTCTTCGGCAAACTTTTGAGTGGACGGCCGAATCCGAAGAGGCCTTTCACCAGTTGAAGCAGTGCATGGCCAACCCCCTCTCTTTTCTTAGGCAATCACGGGCGAATCTCTCTTCCTCTATTTAGCCGTGTCAAACACCGCAGTCAGTGCAGCTCTTATCAGGGAAGACAGCTTTGTCCAACGGCCAGTCTACTACATCAGTCGGGCTCTTAGAGGAGCGGAACAGAATTACCCACTGTTAGAAAAAATGTCCTTGCCTTTGGTCACTGCCTCCAGACGGCTTCGTCCTTACTTCCAAGCCCATTCCATAGTGGTCGTCACTGACCAACCATTGAAGAAGATAATGCAACAACCAGAGCTTTCTGGTAGACTTATGCAGTGGTCGGTCGAACTCAGCCAGTTTAACATCTCCTACCCTCGACAAGGATTAAGGGCGGTCGTTGCCAATTTCATTCTGGAATTCACTAATCCCACTCCAACCACAGCTCCTCCGCCTCCACCAACCCCTACCGAGCGAAGACCCCACTCTTGGACCTCAACGCCGACGGATCATCCCAATAAGGAAGGCGGTCGTCCTCATCCTCACCGCCCTCGACAGTGGATATTTCAAGTGTGCTCTTCGTTTCCTATTTGATGCAAGCAATAATGAGGCTGAATATGAGGCATTGATTGTGGGTCTTCGCCTCGCCAGAGACATTGGTGTCAGCCATATCCAAGTGTTCAGCGATTCCCAGCTCATCGTCGGGCAAACCACGGGGGAATTCGATGCCAAGGACGATTCCATGCGGGCTTATAGGGATATTGCACTCCCCCTCGCTCGCCTCTTCAATAATTTCCACATCAAGCACATCCCTTGAGCAGAAACCTCCAAGGCAGATGAAATGGCTTAGTTGGCTTCGGCAGACGGCCGACCTCACCATTGTCCGCTTGAGTACTCCGCCCACCCTTGTAACATGCCCGGGGGTACCACAAAATCAGCTTCGGACTCCGGAGATCTCCTTGACCTAGTCTCACGAGTGCAATGTGAACCGTAGATGAGAATCCAGATTTCGCAACTTTTATTGAAAATCCATTTTATTGCAATTTTGTCAAAAATGGATCAAGGCCATCGATCTCAGAGTCGCCACCTAATATTTTGGGAAATTAGGAAACCCATGACTCGTGCCAAGGCCACTGTTCGTCGTAACCAAGGATGCTTGGCTCGGAACCTTAGGTATGAGAGGGGAAGGTCAATAATAAGCACCCCCGCTCACCCGATCAAAAGATCGGCCTCTACTAAACTATGATATGAATTTTATTTTCTTTATATGTTTATGTTCTGATTATTTTAGTAAATCCTAAAATTTACTATGTGAAGCATACAAGTATAGACAAGTTTGCTCAAATTGGAATAATTCAACTTCATGTTTGTTTGTCGAAAAGGGTTTGAATTTGCCACTTGACTAAGTGGGCTTAAAGTTTGTGAATTTGCCACTGCAAAGTGGGCTTAAAATGTACATTTATTGAATCATTCCAATTCAGGCAACGAGCATTCGTCCACAGGCATTCAAACAGTTTATCATTTAAGCAATTAGCCTTATGGTAGAATACTAACACATAGTAAGAAAAAACACACACAAATGGGATGCTAAAGCATAAAAACTCACAGATTTACTGACGTCCCTCGAACAGCTACAAAACAAAGTTAGTAAAATATGCATGATCTTATATACAGAATCCTAATGCAATTCACTCATGAGATGCAACTAAAGATTCGGCTTCTATGATATGACATGTGAAACATTGCAAAACATGTGATAGCTCATAGAATCATAGAAGAATTGATTAAATCCACACATGTAAATTTAGCCGAATCTTAATGCATGAGACATGGATGCAAAGCATGTATATGCATGGCATGTCAGATATATACATATGTACAGTTAGGGAAAGCGATTAAAGAATGGGATAAAAAGAAGCGGGGTGGCGGAATTATTACAACACCTGAATTATTACATATCCGAAGGAAAGAGAGAGAGGGGAATAATAAAACAAAATAAAATCTCACAAAACACTCAAAATAAAAATAAAATAAATGTGGCGATTAATAACCCAACTCAGTAATTCGCTAGCGCATTCCATTCCTTTTCTCCAACAAAAAAAATCAAGCCCACCAAGTAAGTCCATTCCTCAAACTCCATGTGAATTGGCCGGCCCCACCCCCAATACAAAAAACCATATGCTGGTTTTGACCAAAAACCATGGGCCAAAACATCACCTACGTGTATACACTTCCCATGTACAAACACCAACATCATGCAGCTCAACTACCAACCAAGCTATCTTGGGAACTTGAAGACTACACCAAAACAGCAGTGTAAAATCTATGAAGCTCATCATCAGTATGCCTTTCTGGTAAAGTAATACCCAACTTCTCAAGCTCTTTATGGAATGTTGCAGCCAATTTTCAGGGACTTCATCATAAGACCTTGAGTCTGAAGTTGGCAATCGTGAAGGTGTCTCTTTTGTGATTCAGGATATGCTTGAGAATGATGTGAACCATCCATTTTTTTTTCTATTGTACACGCCAATTGATCAGAGAAAACTGTTGCAATTGTGACGAGTAATGGCTTCGACAAACTCTACATGTATTTAATCAAAGACAACAAGTCCTTCACAGCGAGCGGCGGTAATGTAGGGACGGTGTCACTGAGAAGCTTCGCTTCGTCTCCGGCGGCAGAGCTAACTACAGCAGCCTTGGTCTCGTTCTGCATCTCCAAACAGACAGCCCTTTGGAGATGCAACATAGTCTTCGATCATCATGGTGACAATTTAAGAAGGGTTTGCTTCCAAAAACACTTGAATCTCTTTCAAAACGTTAATGGCAGGTTGAAAAACTGTGTAGTTGTAGTAGTTTCCTTGAGTTGCAGCGCAAGCAATGCATACAAGCGGCGGGTGCGAAGGGTGCTAGGCAAGCCAACATCACACTGAGTGTTCGTGGTCAGCGCTGACCAATCACGGCCAGAAGCAGTGTCAATATCGCAAGGGTCGGAGGCAAAGCGTGCAGGTCAAGCAAGTTGAGTAGTTGCGCACACAGGGCAGTGCTGCGGCTGGCTCTCGCGTGGGACGACGGGCACAAGACAGTGTTGTAAGGGGCAGTGGCAGCTCACGATGATGTTCTGCAAGGGACAGTGGTGGTGGCTCGGTGCAGAGGTGGTTGTTTGTCGGGAGAGTAGAGAGGAAAAGAGAGGTGCCGAGAGGGAGAAGATGCTGGGTTTGGTTTGTGTATCAGTGTGTGCATGTCTTTGTTTTTTTTGCTCTAGATTAATGCTCTACCCGATGCACACCCAGAGAGAGATCAGAGAGAGAGAATATGGTATATCTATGTGTGTCTGTGAGAGATGTCGCTGGTATAGCCGAGAGGGAGAGAAGATGAGAGCCCATGCATATCGATAAGATGGGAGAGACCAAATTGGAGAGAGAGTGCCCCTCATCAGTGTATCCCTCAATCATTCAAGAGAGTGAAGTGTTTGTTATGTATCTCCTCCCCACCCACTCTCACCTGCTCTCCTATTTTTTTCAATCTTCTCCCCCTACTTTGAACCCCACCCACCGAATTAACATACATAAAGCAAACCAACTCCTCTTCTTTCTACAAAAATATTCCCTATGTCTCTCTTTTGAAAATCATTGTCCACCACCACCCCCTTTTTTTTCTTTTAGCTATCTACTCTCTCCACCATAATAATTCTCCACCCACTCTTCTACCCAAAACACAACCCATCATTCTGACAATTTTTTTTTATTTTTATTTTTCATTTTCTATTTTTTTTATTTTCCATTTTATTTTTCATTTTTTTTATTATTTTCTATTTTTCAAAATTAGCTAAAATGTACCACTTTATATAACACCACCTAAAAATATGTATACACATAAAATTAAAAAAAACTACAAATTAATAATTTGGCTAAAATGGGTGAGGATTGGGATTAAAACTTCAATCTAATTTTTTTGATATTTTCTGCTGAGAAATTCATAAAATGACATATTCCAATTTACATCATGGGGTGTTCAAAAGAAAGTGCCCAAGTCTTAGGGCCGGTCAAAATGGGGTGTCTACAACCCTGCCATTTCCCCAAACCAGCAGCAAGTCTACTTTCTCCAAAATGAACCTATCTCCTGGGCGTTCGACATCTTTCTATTTTTGACAACGGGGGAACTGCCAAATGACAAACAGCAGGCCGCCAAAGTCAGGGCCCGGTCATCCAATTACATTCTTGTCGATGGTCTTTTGTACAAAAGGGGCTTTTCACGCACATACCTGAGATGCTTTAATCCTGCTCAGGCGACCTACGTGATGAGAGAATTCCATGAGGGTGTATGTGGCAATCATTCGGGTGGCAGGTCCCTAGCCCACAAAATACTTCGCACTGGTTATTTCTGGCCTACTCTTAATCAAGATGCGACAGACTTCGTACTCAAATGTGATAAGTGCCAATGTTTTGCCAACATCCCCCATGCTCCTCCCATAGAATTGATCACACTCTGCAGCCCTTACCCATTCGCCAAATGAGGGATCGACTTGATTGGCCCATTGCCCATTGCCCACTGGCCGGGGGCAAACCAAATTCGCCATTGTTGCCATCGATTACTTCACTAAATGGGTGGAAGTAGAACCCCTTACACAATTACCGAGCGGAACACAACCAGATTCATCTGGCAGTTGATCGTCTGCAAATTTGGCATCCCTCAAGCCATTGTCTCCGACAACGGCAAACAATTTGACAATGCCAAGTTCAGGAAATTTTGTGCCGAGCTTCAAATCCAGCCATGTTTCTCCTCCCAAGGCCATCCCCAAGCCAATGGCCAAGTTGAGGTCACCAACCATTCTCTTCTGAAGATCATCAAAACTAAGCTGGAAGCTGCTAAGGGACTCTGGGTTGAGGAATTACCAAATGTACTTTGGGCCTACCGCATTACCGCCCAAACTCCCACTGGGGAGACCCCCTTTCGCTTAACATACGGCGCTAAGGCAGTCATCCCAGTGGAAATCGGTCTGTCTACCCCAAGGGTTCTATATCCCAATCCAGAACTAACTGAAGAGCTACGTCGAGCAAACCTTGACCTAATTAAAGAGCTCTGAGAAACCACTGTAGTCAGACACACCTCATACTAACAGAAAATGAGAGCTCACTACAATCGCAGAGTCCGACCGAGGGAGTTCGCCGTGGGGGACCTCGTTTTGCGCGAAGTAACCCTCACTACCAAGAATTCGGCTGAGGGCAAGCTGGCACCCAAATGGGAAGGACCTTACGTTGTTAAAGCTAGACCTCGTCTGGGTACTTACCGACTTCAGGACATGGAGGGCCGAGATCTCCCCCACCCATGGAACGCCGAGCACTTGAAGCGTTACTTTCAATAATTTTCCATTCTTTTATTGATCAGTTATTGTATTTTCTTCTTGGCTATTTACACACTTGAATGTTCTTGTTCTTCTCTCACATGGGCTACACTTTAATAACAACAAACTTATATCTTAGTTATTTGTGTGGTATTTCAATAACGCTTTGATCAAAGCCTCAGCCAGACTGAGCATGAAGACCTCGGCCAGACCGAGTTACTTAAAGCCTCAGCCAGACTGAGCATGAAGAGCTCGGCCAGACCGAGTTACTTAAAGCCTCAGCCAGACTGAGCATGAAAAGCTCGGCCAGACCGAGTTACTTAAAGCCTCAGCCAGACTGAACATGAAGAGCTCGGCCAAACCGAGTTACTTAAAGCCAAAGCCAGACTGAGCATGGAAAGCCTCAGCCAGACTGAGCATGAAGAGCTCGGCCAGACCTAGTTACTTAAAGCCTCAGCCAGACTGAGCATGCAAAGCCTCAGCCAGACTGAGTGACTTAAAGCCTCAACCAGACTGAGCATGAAGAGCTCGGCCAGACCGAGTTACTTAAAGCGTCAGCCAGACTGAGCACGAAGAGCTCAGCCAGACTGAGTTACTTAAAGCTACTAAATTACTTGAAGAATCAGTTAAATCATAGCTTAACCCAAACTGAGCGCGAATGCAGAGCTCGGTCAAGGCCATCCATGTAAACTTCATGGTTATGGCATAGTGGCCATACTTAGTCGAATTCCAAGTCCATGTTTTTACAACACTCTTTATGTTTTTTCTTCTTGACTTTAATTTCCCAACTTAATCTTTCATTTATTAACACCCTTACGCTGTGATTTAAAAATTTCACTCTTGGGGACCCTTACTAGCCAGACTGACTCCATCTTTGGGTCATGATTTGAAACTTCAAACTTTTTAACATTCTTACATTTTGAGCTTCACAATGATTTGTACACAAGCAATTACATTTTTAACATCCTTACATTCTTACAGTTTGTACAAGTCACCATTCTCATTCATTGCAGAATTACACACACACAAAAAACAGTATGCCAAACACTATTCATAATTTTATTCATTCACAAACTTGTACATAAGTTTATTACAGCAATTCAAAAAAATTAAAAAAAAAAAAAAAAAACCAAAACTCTGCGTACAACCTTTCTCTACCCCACTCACTTCTCTTCACTTGCGACGAGATCTTCTTCTTCAACGCCCTCATCTAGGGGGGGTCTGGGCCACGTCGTCTTCGTCGATCTTGACACTACTAAAGTCTAAGTCTGGGAACAGCTCTTCAGCTTTACGCTTGAACATCTTCCACCCACTGTCCCAGAACTCAGCCATTTCGTGTTTGTAGAAGTCCGACCGCTGGAAGTTCTGGATTACTTCTTTTTCACTCCTTCCCCCAGCGGTCACCGTGGACGGGCCAACCCCCCCAGACCCTTCTCTCGCCAGGTGGCTGACGATCGCAGCATCGATAGCCATCTGAAAGTCAGCAGACCCCTTGAACTGCTCTACTGCTGCGATGCACAGATCGGGGTATGCTGCCCTCTCTGAGGCTGACTTGGTTTTCTCCTCCCCCAACTCCTTCTCCAACGCTGCCTTTTCTACCGCTGCCTTGGCGCGTTCGTCCACAAGATCTCGCTTCAACCCAGCGATCTTCAAGCTACTTCTTCCTTCTCTTTGATCCACTGGGCGCGCAGATCTTCATTGTTGGTCATGGCCTCTTCAAACGCTTCATTGGCATCGTGCGAGCATTTTGAGCATCTTCGGCTTCTTCGCTGCCACCACTGAACTCGAGCAACACCACCTTGCGACGTTCGTCCTCCAGCTCCACCTTGGCCGCGCACAGCTCAGCATAGGCACGATCGGCAACATTGCCTTGCACGATCGCCAAAACCTCTATCTTCTTCGCCTTTTGAGCCTCTTCCAACCCCCTGGCACATGCACTTCGCGCAACCTTCCTCCAACCTGCACTCTCCTTCTTAAAACTTTCAAGTTGGGCCTTTGCCTCCTCCGACTTTGCCTTCACAGGTTTCACTTCACCCTTTGCAGCCGCCACCTTTCTTAGTGGAGCCCCTGCCAAGGTGGTCGCCTTCATTTGGGCAGAGTACAGCCCTCTTAGCAGCTCAGCCTCATTGAACCTGGCCGCAGAGCGCATGGCTCTTTCGTCCACTACCCCCAAAAGAAGATCTGCAGCTCTCCTGGCTGGGCCTCCTTCTCCCTCCAGTCACCCAGACACTGCGGGAGCATGGTAGATGGCGTACTTCATCTTGACCCCCTTTCCTTGGGGTGCAGGACCCCCATTGGGCTGCTGCTCCATCACTTCCTCAGGGTCAGCTGACCCACTTTCCAATTGCATCTTGGAGCCCAGGGCGCTTACTTGCTCTTCTCCCTCTTGGCCCCCTTGACTCTTCTCCCCCTGCGCCTCTGGGACAACCACCCCTTCTGGTGTAGCCCCCAATCCCTTCTCCTCTGCCTTCTCTGCCATGGGGGTAACCTCCCCACCAACCCTCATCTTTTTCGACCTAGGCACATCTGAAGCCCCCTCAGGGGCAACCCTCCTCTTCTTCTTCTTTTTCAAAGCCTCCCCCTCCTTGTTCGCCCTTTCCTTAACCGGATCAGCCGCGGGCGGTCGTGGCTCAAAACTGCCCAAGTCCTTTTCCCCCAGCGACTTGGGGCGCAGTCGGATTCTCTCCCTCGCGACCGGTTTTGGTGGCTGGCCTAACTGCGCTTCTTTAAACTGATTGGCCTTGGCGAAAATGGTCCGATCCTCCGCCTCTTGCGGTTTTCTCCTCGCCTCTAGCTTTGCCGGTGCCAGATCTTCACCGGTCAGCTGAGGGCCCAACCTTGCGGCAAACAAGGCTGACGGCTGAACGAGATCGTCCCATCTGGCGCCCTCCTTCTCCCTCCATGCCTTCACTTTCTTCACTCTCTCCTTCGCTGCCGCCCCCAACCTTGGCTCCATAGACTTGGTGGGCACTATCCACACTGTGCGCACTCCAACTCCCCCGTTTGTGGACATGTAGAACCACCGCAGCCACCACCTTTTGATTGATGACAGCAACCCCACCACCAGTCCGCTCCCTGCCACCGCCTGCAAAGTAACCTGAGCTTCTTGTTGGCCCGAGGCCCTGTAGCATGCAAAGAACTCGTCCACCATCATAGCGTCCCCTTCGTTCCCTCTCGGCCACGCACTTGCACAGGCCAGTACAATCTTTCACGCATTGGGCATTAGTTGACCTAGTGCCACCTCTAATCGGTTTAGGACATCCACTACTATCTGCAGAAGCGGCAACCTCAACCTTTCCTTAAATGCCTCCTCATAGAGGGCAAACTCCCCCGGCCGGCTGTCGGATGGCCTCTCCGTTGGCGTCGGCAGCATTAACTCTATTTCGGCGGGAACTTGGTATTTTTCGCGCATACCCTCCAACTCCTCCGCAGTAACAGGCGACTTGTCGGCCTTCATATGCCAGTGATCTGGTTCCACCTAGCTGATTGGCTTCAGAGCCGTTATCATGGTGGACGAACGAGGTCATCCCGCCAGTTCCCCCCTCTCCCCACTCGCCCCTCCGTCCTGTATTGCTCCGCCAAATCCACCGCATCGTCATCCCCTAACGGGTCAACCCTGGTGGTTGTAGCTTCCTCTTGGGCCATTTCTGTGGTATGTCTGCGAATGGCTTCGGATGTGGGCGCGAGAAAATTTACAAGGTGTCACAAGGGTATATCACTAGCAACGAAGGAGTTTACACTTGGAATATTTTGGTTGTTTGCAAAGAGGTACGTAAAACGGATAATACCAAATGCCCAAGGTTTGCCCGTATTCCAAGGGTCATAATTAATTTTCGCCAGTTTGAAAATTTTCAAAAATTTGCCAAAACTATCTTTTCAATACCCTATAATGACCCATTGTTTCACTTATTACCCAACGCCTAACCTCTCCAACTGCGCGATTCTGTCATGTGTACGACCACGATCCACCGCCCCTTTCCCCTTCCCTGTCTATTCCACTTTACTTCAACACGTGCCCACCGCCTCTCGAGCCCTGCGCCCCACCGCCCCACCCTTCGCAGTCGCCCTTCTGCTCGGACACCCTTCGCGGTCGGCCCTCCTCATGGTCGGTCCCTTCGCTTGGCCACCCTTCGCGGTCGGCCCTCCTCACGGTCGGTCTCCCCGCTTGGCCACCCTTCGCGGTCGGCCCTCCTCATGGTCGGTCTCTTCATTCGTTCACCCTTCGCGGTCGGCCCTCCTTATGGTCGGTCACCCCTCTCGGTCGGCCTTCACCCTACCGGTCTCTCACATCCCTCATTCTCTTCATTATTCCCTTCGTTTGGCTAAATCTACACTTGGGAATGGGGGACTATTGACATGGGTAGGCCCATGAAGGTTACAGCCCACCATTTAGGGCCCAATACATATCCCAAATACTAGAGTCCAGCACTGCTGAAGCACCATGTAGCAATAAGAACCAATGACATCAAGACACATGGTAAGAGAAAGGCAAGCCACATCAGCAGACAAAGATCTACAAAGTTATTGCCACAGCACATCACCATTAATGAGGCCCCCTTACAGCATTTATTGCGATAACCCCTCTCCGTCGGGACGGCACACCCTTGTAGACACCCCATTTTTGACCGACCTTAAGAATCAGACGTCATCGATTGAGCGCTCGGTGATTGCGTATGTTGTGCTCGTTCTGAGGTTACGGAGTCTCGGCTGAGAGCCTTGCCTCCGGACTTCGAGACTCTTTTGTGTTTTGCCTCAGTTTGCGAACCAAGTTCTATTTTCTCTTCCTGAAGGGAGGGAGAGGTCTCGTAGACCATCTCTCAGTGGCCGTAGGCTACTTTTCGTGGTCGTAGACCACTGTTCCCGTTTGGAGACCAGTTTTCGATTTTCGGAGCCGTCGGCCGTGTGCCTCGGTTCGGGACCGCTTAACTTTCTTTGTTTACTCCGGTTTTTGGCACACACCTTGTTTTCTCTCTCTAGAGGGACACTGTGGCCCGGGAGACCACCTTCGTGGTCGCACGCCACTTTCGATGCTTAACAGTCAATTTTCGGGGCACCCGACTGCGCGCTTTGCCCCCGAACCCTCGTTTTGCATCCGTCTTGGTTCATTTTTGGCTTGGACCCCATTTTCATTGTTTGGAAGGTGGTACAAGGGTGGGAGACCCCTTTTCTCCTTGGAGACCACATTTCTCTTCGCCAGCCAGTTTTCTTGACAAGAAGTTGGTCTCATTGGTTTTTGAGCCACATTTACTGGTCTCCCACCATACCAGTTGCTTGCATTTCATGTGGAGACCACCCTGGGAGGCTTTTGACCACTTGAAACTTTTGACCGTGGTCGGCCAACCAGGGCAAGTGGTCGGCCAACCACTTGAACTGGTTGGCCGGCCACTTGAACCGGCCGGCCTCCCATCAATTTCGCCTTGAGTTGATTCCACTGTACCGGAGGCAGAATCGCATCCTCCATACACGTATGGAGGATGTTTTCCCTTCGTTTTAAGCTTCTAGGAGAAGCTTTAGTCCCTCTTGTCTATAAAGGAAGGGCTCCCCTTCCTTGTAGAGGGTTCAAAAAATTTTGTCTAAGGCATACACGATTTCTCCCTCTATATCTCTACATCCAAGCTCAAAAAGTGTATGGTTCTTGCACCTTTGCATACCATCTCCCAACCTAACCCCTCCACCATCACTCTAAGAATCTTGGAGGCCATTTTCAGAGGTTAAGAGGCTGTCTTTGTGGTCCAGAGGTTGCTGGTCCTTTTGTGCTACAAGGGTAACACACTTTCTCCCTTTTAAGGCTTTATTTTGCTTCATCTTTTAGCTATACTTTCAAGCATATTTGAGCTTTGGTGTAAACTAAAAAAAGTCTTATTTTGAGGCCCTTAACATGTTTTTTTAAGATTATTTTTCTGTTGGGGGTCATTTACCCCCTTACATGCTTCATTTTACCTTGTTTTGAGCCATGCCTTAGAGCATTTGTATTGGCCTTTGTTTGGCCTTTTAGCCACTGAAATCCAGTGGATTTTTTGTGGCTAGCATGCTATTTTGAGTGCCAAAATCAGAGAGGGGTGACCCTCTCTCTCCTTGTTTTGTTTTCTAGCATTTTTGGCCTTACAAAGGAGCCCTTATTTGCATGCTTCCAAACCATGTTTCAAGATATTTTTGATGAGTTTTAGGACCTGCATAGGCTCTTTCCAGAGCTTGTTTTTCCATATTGGATGTCCATCTTGCATGTGTAGAATAACCCTCTTCATAGCATATCAAAGGAGCATCTCATTCTTGCATGCATTAACCATGTTTCAGTGGTTTTTTGGGCTTTATTTGGCATGGCATACCTCTAACTTTTGTTGGTTTAGTGGCCTCTTGATTTCCTCACACGCTTGTAGTGCAAATCCTCTTTACTAGCTTACATTGCATGCTATTTTGGCCTTTGATTCTAGTACTTTTTGGCCATGCCTTAAACTAATTTTGTGCATGTTTTGGAATGCCTTAGCTCTTTTTTTTGGGCCTCATGGTCGAATGATGTTTTCTATGCATGGTTGTAGTTCAATACCCTTGCCTAGCTTTGAGTTTTGAAGCCTATTGCATGCGTATTTTGAGGTGTTTCCATGTTTTGGCATCATTGTGAATCATATTTTAGAGCTTATATGTATGCCATATTCCCATGTTTTCCACTCTTTGAATGTGTTTGAGAGTTATGCATGAATAGCTCATTTTTGGACCATTGCATGAGCTTCATTTCCATGCTTTGCGAGCCATCATTTTAGTCCATATTTGCTACTGTTTTGGCCTGCATAGGGACTTTTTGGGGCTGGTTTGGCCATTTGAGTATGGCTTTGCATGCCTATAGTGTAATCCACTTCACTAGTTTCAGTATCTGGGCCATCTAGCATGCATTGTGTGAGGTGTTTGCATGATTCGGGACCATCTTGCATGTCATTTCAGAGCTGGAAAATATGTGATTGTATGCCATATTTCATGCTTACCATGCTTTGGTGGAGTTGCACTTTGTGCCTTAGGTTTGGTCCCTTGCATTTGTACATGTTTGCATGTGTGTTTTTGCTTCATTTTCATCATGTATGGCCACTAATTTGAGTGTGGCTGAGGCCCATTCATTTTAGTTTAAGTCCATCTTACATTATATGCCATATCAATGTTGTCGCATGCTTGATCGTCGCATTGTGTATGCCTTGTTCATGTCTTCGTACATGTCCATCTTCGTACGTGCATTGCATGTGTGTAACACGTCCGCGAGGGGACTCACGGGTTACAGTTCGGACTCAATTTGTGTCGGTTCTAAATCTGAACCAAAGAGTCCAACTCTGGCAAATCGTTTTGAAGAAAAACAGATTGTTTGAAAAGTAGTGCCAAACATGGACTGCTTTGCTAGATTACAGAGTCGCCATCTAAATATTTTAAAATGGGAAATTTAGGAAACCCTGACTCGGTACCGAAGGCCACGTGTCCGTCATAACCAAAGTAGTCTTGGCTCGGGAGCTTAGGTACGATCGGGGAAGGTCAGCTATGAGCACCCCCTTTCGCCCGGTCCGAAGACCGGCCTCTACTAACCGTGATATCCGATTTTGAAAACATTACATGCTCTTATTCCAATTATTAGCCTAGAATTACTATGTTGTGCGCGCAGCAAACAAGTATAGACTAGATTGCATAATTTGGAAATAATCATTGCATATCCGTTTGTTTTGAAAAATGCTTCGGATTTTGCTACTCACAAGTAGGCTAAAATACGGATTTCAACGAGTTTTTCCAACTCAAGCAATCTAACCTTCACCCACAGGCATTCAAACAGTTATATCATCTAAGCATCTAGCCACATGGTAAGCATGCTGTCATGGCAACATTCACACGCATGTGATATGCTAAAGCATAAAAGCTTACCTAGTACTCCGTGCCAAAACAAGAAACTAGTTAGCAAACATGCATGACCTAGTTCGTGTTGAAAATGGCTAATGCAACACATGCAAAGATGCAACCTAGAGTAGGCTCGGCTAATCTAGAAACGACATGTGAGATGCAATCACTTGATGCACGTATTCAAGTTAAATTTGAAATAGCGATGCAGTTAGCATGATGTACCGAGCCCGATGCATGTAAACAAATGCATGAATGCACGCATGCATAGCATAAGGTATGCTAAAATAAACGTGCCGTAATCTACCATCATAAGCAGGTAAATAAAAGGGAAGAAAGACGTGGGGTTGGAAGACATACACCCACTCACGTACACTTATTACAATTGCGCCCTCGCTCGGAGAGACCGAATAATAAATTAATTAATTATTACAAAATTTCTAATTATTTAACGAATAAATGCAAAAAGGAAAGGTGGCCACAGCCGCCCGCCTCGGGATGCGCGAGTGATGCATGCTTGAGCCCGCCTTGCCCGGAAACCCGCACCATGCCCTTTCTTGCTTTTATTGCCTTTTTCTCGAAAATTACCAGAGTCCCGTAAGCCTCTATACACCTTCGAAAAGTACCACCGGCTGGAAGAAATTTCCACCGGCTGTTTAGAGTGATCACCGGCTGCTATATAGGTTATCGGCCACCCATATAGTGCCGGTCGGCACTCTATACTGCCGATCGGCAGAAAATTCCTGCAGGAGACAGTTTTAACAGCAGCAGCAGACAAGCAGTGCATGGCATGAATTTTTAGGCATATATATGCATGGACACGCTCCCTATCATGCAATGGACTCAAGGGAGCATGGCCCTTGACCCCCGGGCCATCAATGGCGCATTTCGACGCATGATGGCCTAAGAGGCCAAATTTGCATTTCAATGTCAAATGCAATGCACACAAAACATACAAGGGACCCAACCTCAATCATGGTTGATCAAGAGGTGAGGCAATGCACAACAATGCACATGCAACCTAAGCATGCAACCTAAGCATGCAACATGAGCATGGAGGCAAGTATACAAACATGCAATACGTACTAGGCACACAACCTAAGCTAACAAACATGCAAGGCATGGAATAAGGCAATAACCTTTGAGCAACATGTTAAACATGGATTCAAACTAATTTGGGCGGCTCTATACTAGGCCCAAAACAGTGGCCAAATGTCATGGAAATGAGGGCCAAAACACATACAAACATGCATGCACACAAGGTCCAACACTTAGGCACCAAAGAGTAACTTTTAAGCACACTTAAAAGAGGATAATCATGGATACATGGCATGCTTAGAAAGCTCTGAAATCATGTTATAGAAGGTGCAAAACCAAGTAAACAAGACAAGCCAAGCATGCAACGATGTCCAAAACTCAAAGCAAGCCAAGGGGCTTAAACCATGGCTATACAAATTAAGCCTCAACAGGCCAAGAACAACCAAATCAGTCCTAAAGCATGTTAAAACAAACCCCCAAAACCACTTAGATGGCATCTAAAAGGTCTAAGCATGGAAGCATGCACAAAAGGGCCAAATATGGAGCATATGACAACAACCTTATAAAGCATTAAAGGAGCATCAAATATGAGCATTCAAGCATACTATGAGGACTGAAATGACATTATAAGTGACTCCAAATCACCGAAATAGTACAAGTAAAGCATGCTAGAGGGGTCAACACTCAAGGCTCATAAGGTATACAAGAGAGGTTGCATGGTAGCTATACAAAGCAAAGCATGATTGACTCAAATGACCCAAAACAGTCCTTAAGCATGTCAAAACAAGCATAAAAACTTCACAAAGCTAAGCCAAAACAAGCAAGCATAGTGGTCTAAATGCTAGATACATGTTAAGGCAAAATGGAGGATTACAAAGCAAGTGTAAGATGCAAAGCCCAAACTGAAAAATACCCTTCGACAACACTGAAGAGGGACCAAAAATATGACTACTCACAGTAGATAACAACCCCCAAATCAATATACAAACATGCTTAAAATGCAATGCAAGATTAAGGCCACAAGAGGGCTACAACATGAAGTATACAAAGCATGCATCAAATAGCAAAAGACCCTTCATGGGTCATGGAGAGGGGGTCAAAATAAGACCCTTTTCAGTTCTGATCAGGGTCGGAAAATAGAAGCTCAATGTGCTAACAAGTCATGCAAAAATGGGGACCAAAGAGGGGTAATGAAGCAAGTCATACATGGAGGTCCCAACAGTGTTGAGCCCTTCTTAAATGTTGAAGAAGGGCTCAAAACAAGCCTCTTTACTGTTTACATCGAAGCCCAAAAATACTTGTAAATAAGGCTAACCAATGAAACTAAAAAATGCAAGTTTAAGGGAAATGGATGCTTACCCTTGAAGAGCAGCAAACCAGCACCCCTTGGTCCAAGTTTCTAAGCTCCTAACCTCTACAAATGGCCTCCAAAGTGTTGGAATGGAGGATGGAGGCGTTGTGCTAGGTGTTGTAGGGCAAATGATGCAAGAACCAAAGTGTTTGGAAGCTTGGATAGGATAGATATAGAGGGTTGTAGATATATATGTTAGATATATATGTCTACTCTCTGGTTTTTGCTCAAAAACTCCAACCCTTTTCAATGGAGGAAGAGAGCTCCTTATATAGGCAAAGGGTTAAGGTTCAATCTTCTTCAAGAAGCTAAATCAAAGGGCAAAGGGTGCAAGGCTTATTAAGGAAGCTTGGACAGCTGGTAGGCTTCTTGAGGAAGCCAAGACAAGGGGTCAAAGCTTCCTCAAGAAGCCTTGAGCAAAGGGTGCACAAGAGGGGCCAAAAGTGGTGCAAAAGGTGCAAAATAGCAATATATATGCACGTGGAGCTGGTTCTGTGCATCCCAGCTGGCACAGCTGGCATGCACCAGGCTTGGAGGGTGCAAAGGGTGCAAACCGGCCAGAAAAATTGGTCGTCGGCCAAAATAAAGTGCCGGTCGGCACTATTTTCTGCCGGTCGGCTAAATAGAGTGCCGATAGGTGATTCCTAGGTCAAAAAAAGGCTCGTGGGTATGCAAATTGAAGCCCCGGAAGTTATCTTTCCAATGGCGTAAACCTTGCATCAAAATTCCTCCTATGTAGAAAGTTATGCCCTTTTTGGTGAAGCCGCGCAGACTCGATCCAAACGGGATGATGCCCAGCTTCAACCATTCATATCTCCTCCACCCGGACTTGGATTTGGGAGATTCTTGAGTGCAAAATGAAGCCCCGGAAGTCTTCTTTCCAATGGTTATGGCCTCATAGCTTAACTCCAAGTGTATAGGTAGATAAGCTTGATTTAGCAATGACTGCTCGTCTTTCTCCCATCCGGATTCATCCTGAACTTCTCCCAAACTAGTTTTCTCCCTTCTTCTCCTCTTCTCTTCAACTTCAAACCCCTAAATAAGGTGTTTTGAAAGATTTTTCAAATATTTCATCTCTCTTTCATTCATTTCCACTTTGTCCTTGCTCGGTTTACCGAAAAGCGCATCATTTACCGAAATGCGAGCGTCGGAACATTGTGGGAATTTTACTTCAAAAATTTTTTGAAAGAGAGGGTTTTCAGGTCTAAAAACCATCCAAAATAGCTTTGATTCAAAATGGGGTGTGAAGTTGAGATTCGCCTCTCTCCTTGTCGAAGAAACTGAACATATGCCCTGCACACCTTTCTCCAACAAGTAAACCATCAGTAGTGCCCAAGTCTTGAGGGCAGTCAAAAATGGGGTGTCTACAGTATGTCATATAGTTCATGTGCATTGAGTATGCCATTTTCAGTTCATAGCATTGTGTATGCTAGTTGCATGTTTGCATATCATCCCTCGCATGCTAGCATGATTAGGTTGCATTGCGTTTAGGGTTACATGCTAGTCGTATTGTGTATGCCATGTATATTGCATTATGTTTGGAATATGGTTTAGTCCAAACACGGGAAACGAGAGACGTTTCGTACTCCAAGTGACGAAACATGCCTCGATTCTCGGTCGCCGACACTCCGGATTACCCATGATGGAGTTTAGGCCTTGTTGTGTTTATATGTGCATTCATTTTACATCGAGTCGTGCAATTCGACTCCTCGGTCATCATGCATCAAGATGCGTGATTGGTGGCACGAGGATCGAGGACTACACTCCCTAGAGCTTGTGCAATGATGGGGAGAGTGGTCATGCACACATATGTTGAAAATACTTTGCCATGCCCCTTTCTCGCTCTTTGTTGCAGCAAATCGGAAACCAGCAGCAAAAACTGGTTAGCAGCCTTCTAGAGCTTTGTACAGTGTTTTGCGACCAGTTGCAAATAGAGGCAAATCAAGGCATTGCGATGGATTTCCCGACAAGGCGACTTGAGCTTGCATGCATCCCTATCATTCGAAACAGAGCTGAGGCAGTCCATTTTGTTTAATTTGCATGCTAGTTTCCTTACTTACTTAGTTAATTCGTTAATTAATTAATGTTGTGTAATAATTAGTTTAATTAGCTTAGATTAGCTAGTTTATTCTGTACTATTCATTCGGACCCTCCGAGGAGGGCAATGTTGTAATAAGTGTTCGTGTGTGTGATGCATGTCTTCCAACCCCACGTCTTTCTCCCTTTTATTTTCCAGCTTATGATGGTTAGCTTTAGGGCATGTTTCAATTAGCATCTATATGTTCGCATGCTTGCAGTCATTCATCTGTATTGCATGCATCGGGCTCGTGCATCATGCTAACTGCATTGTATTTCAATTCCAAGTTGAATACATGTATCGATTGTTGCATCTCATATGCCATCTTAGAATAGCCGAGCCTATTGTAGTTGCATTTTTGCATGTGTTGCATTAAGCATTCTTAGCATAGTTAGGATTCATGCACGATTTCTAATTAGCTTCTTTCTTTGGCTCGGAGTACTCGGTAAGTGTTTATGCTTTAGCATCCTTGCATGTGTGTGAGTGACTACCATGATAGCATGCTTACCATGAGGCTATGTGCTTATGTGATATAACTGTCTGAATGCTTGTCGGTGAAGGTTGGGTTGCTTGAGCTGGAATAATTCGTCGAAACCTGTGTTTTAGCCTACTTGCAAGTAGCAAACTTCAATCCATTTTCAAAATAAACGGATATGCGATGCTTTGTTCCAACTTAGGCAATCCAGTCTATACTTGTACGCTGTGCGCATCACATAGTAATTCTAGGCTAATAAACCGGAACAAGAACGCATGTGCTTTCAAAAACTTGATATCATGTTTAGTAGTGGCCGATCTTTGATTGGGCGAGCGGGAGTGCTCATTGCATGACATTTCCCAATCGAGTTCCCGAGCCGAGGCAACTTTGGTGATGACGGACACATGGCCTTAAGCACGAGTCAGGGTTTTCTAAATTTCCCAAAAATAAAATATTTAGGTGGCTACTCTGTATCTGGCAAAGCAGTCCATGTTTGGCACTTCTTTTTAAAAATCAGTTTTTCAAAACGATTTACCGGATTTGGACTCTTTGATGATTTATCAATCTCGCATTGCACTTTGCAAGATTAGATTAAGAACCGTGACATTGAGTCCGAACTGTAGTAAGCCCAATGAACAAAACGAGATTCCCTCCCGGGACGTTCGGGGACGTCTATAGCCCTCACCCTGAACAAGGGAAGCTACAGCATAGACTTTCGGCCAAGGTGATAGGTCGGAAGGGACAACGAAATGATTACCAGAGGATATAAGCAGACGTTGAAGACAAGAAGAAGGTTAAGCTTTTCTATCTCTAATCTATCTCTACAATCCACTTCTCTTTCTAACTTGCTCGTCGGAGGGTTCGCTGGAGGACTCCCCGTTCCCCGTTGAACTCTTGTGCAGGTTCTCTGGTGGGCTTGATCACTCAGATACCGGTTGGAGAAGCGTGGATCAGTCCGACGCATCCAAGTCTCTTGTAGTATCATCAACTTCAAATTCAAATTCAAATTCAAAATAATTTATTTTGTAATATAAAGTTAGGAATTACGGAAAAGTTATCAATTATGATAATGTATAGATTGTGAAGGAATTTCGTATATACTTCATTCGATGACTTATTGTCGAAGTGCAATATGTACTGTATTTTGAGAATATTGAACTCCCACCCTAAACTTTGTAAATACTAAAGTCTTACCGTCCATTTCACTCTTAAGAATGGAACTTCATATGTCTCCTTAGGAAATATTTGAAGGCCAAAGGGTTAGCCACTTAGGCTACACCCACTGGTTATGAATTCTACACTATATAAAAAGATTGTATCCGATTATATGTCTATTAAGAATTTTTCGTTAGAGATGATGTATCAATTTCAAACCCAAAATTTTTAGGGAAAATTACCAACACCTCCCTCGAGGTTTGACTAAAATACAGATTTCCTCCTGAGGTTTAAGAAATTACAAATTGTCTCCTGAAGTTTATATTTGCATAACAAATTTGCAAATATAAACCTCAGGGGGGCAATTTGTTATGTAAATATAAACCTCAAGCGGCGGGATGTAATTTCTTAAACCTCAGGGGAAATCCGTTTTTTTGTCAAATCTGGAGGAAGGTGTTGGTAATTTGCCCAAATTTTTAAGTATTATTTTGATCCGTTGACTATTGAATAAGAGAAGTAAGAAGATTCAAAGTTTGTATTACCAAGCAAATGAGCTGTCATGATTCATGAGTTTGTTGGTGAGATTAGTCTAAAATGATCAGATTACGTTCATACTACATAGTCAACTAACAAGAAATTTCGATTGTTTGGTGGCTACACAACAGCCGTTTTCCCACCTGCTAACGTTCTAAGCAGATGTGGCAATGACATGCTAGTTGGACTCATGATTTTGAATAGCAATCAAAAGATGTAATGATTTTGGTAATATAATCATATATAGGTTGCTATCATATTATATCAGCTGATTGATATATTAGTAAATAACGGTATCAGAAGTTTAAAATCTCGTTAGGTAATACGTAACGAATAATATTAAAAGCACTGGTTGGATTAGAGAAGCTAACTGCATCAACAAGAAAAATTTTAGAATAAATGTATACATCATCATAAACATAGCAAAAGTAAAAGTTGAGCAAATAAACATAAAAAAAATTAATCAGAAACAACCTTTGATAAGAGCTATTGATGAGCTTTATACTTTCTAACATACCAAAAAAAAAAAAAAAACCATTGATACTGTTTCAGACAATCCAAACTACCCCAGAACAAGCCTCCCCAACCATGCTAGTGAATTACATTTCTATTGCTTTCTTTGCTTATTTGGTTTTAATATCAGCTAGAAAAGCCCAATCAAGACCAACAAAATCTGGAGCAGAAGCTCTTCTCAAATGGAAAGAAAGTATAGGCAACAATTCAATCCTCAATTCATGGGTATATCCTAAAAATGGCAATTTTTCAAGCTAAAATCCATGCAACTGGAGTGGCATAGCATGCAACAATGCAGGAGATCACTCTTCTTTTCCTCAACTTCTTCGCCTTGATATCAGAGAAAACCAACTCACTGGAGCCATACCACTTGACATAGGCACACTCACAAAACTCCAGCTTCTTGATCTTTCTAGAAATAATCTTTCCGGTTCACTGCCTCTTTCTCTTGCCAATCTCTCTCAAGTAATTGAGATAGATTTTTCTACAAACATGATAACCGGTGAACTTGATCCACGATTGTTTCCTAATGTAACAAGTGTAATGAACACCGGGCTAGTTAGTCTCAAGAGACTACTCCTCCAAGATACTTATCTTAGTGGTCACATTCCAATAGAAATTGGAAATTCCAAAAATTTGGTTCTCATTGCCCTAGATAGAAGCCTTTTTTCGGGTCCTATTCCTCAATCTTTGGGTAATTTGAGTGAGCTAACCATCTTGCGCCTTAATGATAATCAAATTTTTGGACAAATTCCCCCAAATATTGGTACCTTGAGCAAGTTAATCGATATTCGCTTGTTTATAAACCAATTATCTGGTTTGGTGCCTAGAGAAATAGGAAACTTGTCATCCTTGGTAACTCTTCATCTAGCAGAGAACAACTTCACAGGTCGCTTGCCTCAACAAGTGTGTCAAGGTGGAAAGCTTGTGAATTTCAATGCATCCTACAACAAGTTCAGTGGTCCTATCCCAACAAGTCTAAGAAATTGCACAACCTTATACAGAGTCCGGCTCGAATATAACCAATTAACGGGTAATCTAGACCAAGACTTTGGAGTTTATCCAAGCCTCACTTACATAGACTTGGGCTACAATCGCCTTCGTGGTAATCTCTCACCACAATGGGGACAATGCCGGAACTTGACACTACTAAGAATTTCCGGAAACATGATAGGTGGTAAAATCCCAAATGAAATTGTTCAATTAAACCAACTAGGAGTGCTTGACCTTTCTTCTAATCAACTCTCTGGAGAAATACCGGCCCAAATTTGAAAATTGTCAAAATTAACGTCCCTAAGCTTGAGAGATAACAAACTTTCTTCTAATCAACTCTCATGTGCTTATTATGTAGGACAAAATGTATTGGTGGGAAACATGGATAATTTTCCTCTCTTACCCTCATTTCGTAGTCACATTCTTGTTACATGACTGGATTTAATTAAAGATTTAAATAAAGTAACGGGAGAGAAACATTGACATTTGTATAAGGACCAAAGTGAGATTTGAGTAAAAGTGTAAAGAGTTGACTGTCACTATTTCATATGTAGGGAATAAAATAAAATTTGATGTAAAATGTAGGGGTGCAATAATTTACCTCTTGATTTGGTATTGACACTACAACAATTTACACATTTGGCGACTAAAATTGGCGACCAAAATAAAATTAGTTGCCAAAAGTTACAATTTTGTCAACTAAATAAATATATTAGTCGGCGATGATTCAAGTTTCAGCTACCATATTATTTTAGTCGAGATATCTTATTTATTGGCAACTAAAGAAAATTTTTAGTCACTAAATATTCACTAATAGGCGACTAAAAATTATTAGTCGGCGATAGTCTGAACTTTGGGCTACTAAAGATTTAATTTCGTCGCAAAATATTATTATTTGCCGACAAAATAAAGTTTAGTCGCCAACCAGTTAGCTAATTTTTTTTTATTTTTTTTGCCGACCAAAGAATTTGGTCGCCAATACTTAGCTTTGCTGACTAAAAAAATTTAGTTGTCAATAGTAGCGAAATGGCACTTTTGGCTATGAAAATTTGGTCGCCAATCACCTATCTTTTGGCTACAAAATGTTTTTTAGTCGCTAAAGCTTGAATTTATTTTTTTTAGAGGGAAACCAATTAATTTTGGCGCCTGCGTCTCCTCACTTACACATTTTGGTCTATGTTTTGTGTCACACACACAGAAAACAGAGTCTACCCCAAACCTCACCCCCACTCACCACTGACGATCACCACCGTCGCGCACCACCGTAGCTGGCCACCGTTGCTCACCACCGTCGCACGTCGCCACCGCCACTGCCACATATCACCTCCCCTGCTGCGGCAAATCACAGGTTTCTCTCTCTCTCTCTCTCTCTCTCTCTCTCTCGCTCTCGGTGTCTATCCCTCTCTGTTGATCTCGATCTGTCTCTCTCTCTCTCCTTGCTTAATCTATTTCCCCATTTCTAACACAATACGCACTACAAGAAATTGCACTTTTAGCAACTACTTTTGGCAACGATGTCAAGTTTTCATCGCCAAAAGTATATTTGTGGCGACACAATGATCAATTTCGTTGGTAAAAGTATACTTTTACGGACGCAATTTGCTACCGTTGCTAAAAAAGCATAATATTCAATAAGTGCCAAAATTTTTGGTTGACGCCAAAATTTCAAAAAATTTAGCTAGGAGGCTTATTTTTTAGCAACACAATGAGCATTGCTATTAGTGTGCTTATTTTTGGCGACAACAAGTTGGCATGGGCAAAGAGTTAACCATTTAGCGACGATAACACTATTCATGGGTAAAAGTTTTGCTAGTAAAAGGAGTTAATTTAGTGATTTGTGTTTTTATTATAACTTTTGAAAGAGTTTTAAATATTCTAGTCACTGAATTGTAAAATTAAAATGATCATCTAATCAGATCACAAAATGAACCAATCAAGCCCAAACACACTCTGAAGCTCTGATTGCTAATTTAAGATAATCTAAATTTTTCCAAAAATGTGATTAGATTATCAATTTTAATATGTTTGATTTTATTTTCAAAAACTTATTTTAGAAATTTTTTTCTAAAAAAAAAAATTGGTAAAAAAAATAGTTATTATTTTTGTATAATTTTATCTTTTAGGAGGTCATAAATAATTTTTAAAATTTTAAAAATATATTTTTGATTTTATTGTTCTCAAATTAGTATTTTTTTCCCCAAAAAAAAAAACACTAAAAATTATGTTTATTGTTTTGGTGGTCTGCCGCTAAAAAATGCGGCAGAAAGTTCCCTCTCAAACTAATGCTATGAAAAACATCAAAATAAAAATCCGAAAATTTTTGGCGCTAATATATACAGTGCTGGTTTACAAGAAACCCGATTTCCTTGTTCTTCTCTCATCATTGACTATCAGTTTAGGGTTTTTGAAGCAAACCAATTTCAAAAAAAACTGAAGGTAATACTCTATCTTTCTCTCTCTGTAGATTTATTATATAAATATATATTGATTATAGTTGATGTTTATTTTGATTTGAAGCATCAAAGATTATTTATTGATCTCAGGTCCCATAGAGAGAAGAAAGAGATTCCAGAATTAAACAGTGAGTTTTTTCTTTGATTTTATTGGAGTGATTTGGTACATGTTAATTTTTAGGTATATTTTATGAGTTATTTTAATTTTGCTTGTGCATGTATATTATATATATATATATATATATATGTGTGTGTGTGTGTGAATTATTGGTGGGTTACGCAAAACTTTTTTCTTTGATTTGTAGAGAATTGAATTGAAAGAACATTGTGCTTGAGTTATTTGTCCCTTCCCAATAACTTGGAGAAATAAATAATTTGTGTGTTCTGTTCTTGAGCAAATCTTTGGATAAATTTAAATCTCCAATTTTGTTTTCTATTTTCTTTGATTTTCCATTGAAATCTACTTTGATTTGCTTAGTGCTCCGATCTATTGTTATAATTCATTATAAAAAAAAATAAAAATAAAACTTTCAAAATTACTAGACACAATCCCCAGATTTTTTGTCATGAATAATTTATTTAAAAATAGATACCTTTTAACAGAGCATCATAGTCCATTTTGCACAGTTTGTTTTCTCTCTTATTGAATATTGCAGTGTTTACAAATAGCTGCAGACACAGCTAAAACAAACACTCAAAAGAGTTTAAATAGACTCTTCTGTTAGCTACACAATGCACCATTTCCTTATTTTTTGCTACCAGATTACATTGACAAATAATAAAACACCTAAAAACTCTCAACCAAAATAGAATCTTTATGCCTATTGTTAGTGACTTAAACATCTATCGTGTATTAGATGACTTGCTAATTTTGTTCTATTGAGTAGTTTGATTTCTTTGTACTCTTCCTCGACTTGTTTCAGAATTGATATGTCATATAATTTTGGTTCTCATTGGTGGTTTATGGTCTATTCTAGTACATTGCTTTCCTGAAGTAGTGGCAGCTGCATCTTTCTTTCAGTATAACAAAAGAATGTAATGACCGCGTAGTTTGTTTGAAATTATAACTCTGTTATTTATTTCCCTTTTCCCATAGTTGAAGAGAAAAATTGTGTGGTCCAATCAAGTGTCCTTCATTTGCTGATAGGTTTATAACGCCGTGATCTTTAGGTTCCAGCCTTCTTGTTATGGAGTTCCAGTTCATAAGTAGCCTTGGACCTCATTGCCCTGTTAACATGTATGTGTAGACACCCTATTTTTGACCAACCTTAAAACTCAGACGTCATCGATAGAGCACTCGGTGATAGTGCATGTTGTGCTCGTTCAAGTTTCTGGAGTTTTCAACTGAGTGCCTTGCTTCCGGGCCTCTGAACTCTTTGTGTTTTGGCTCGGTTTGTGGACCAAGCCCTGTTGACCTTCCCTGGAGGGAGGAAGAGGTCTGTAGACCACTTTTGGGGGGGGGGGGGGGTGTAGACCACTTTTTGTGGTCGTAGACCACTTTTCCATCTTGGAGACTAGTTTCTAGTTTCCGAAGCCTTAGGTCGCACGCCTTGTCTCGGGACCGCTTAACGTTCTCCGTTTGGCTTGGTTTTTGAACCATGCCTTGTTGACCTTGCCTAGAGGAACACTAAGGTCTGGGAGACCACTTTTTGTAGTAGTAGACTACTTTTCCCTCGTAGACCATTTTTGGTGCTCGTAGACTAGTTTCCGAGGCTTCCGGCTGCGCGCCTTGCCTCCCGGGCTCTTGTCTTGCATCCCTTTTGGTTTGCTTTTGGCACAAACCTTGTTTTCCTTGCTTGGAGGGTGGAATAAGGGTGGGAGACCAGTTCTTCCCCTTGGAGACCACTTTTCTTCCCCGCCAGTCAGTTTTCTGGTCGGCCAACTGGTTTTCTTGGTCTTTGAACCATCAAAAGTGGTCGGCCACCACACCATTACCTTGCTTTTTCAATGCAAACCACTCCTCCCCTATGGCCGACCACTTTATTTCCTGGCAGACCACTTGTGGTGGTTGGCCAACCACTACAAGTAGCTGGCCGACCACTTCAAGTGGTCGGCAGCTTTCCATTACCTTTTTGGAGATATTTTCTTACCAGCTGTGACAGTTGGAAGGCACAGAAGTCATCCTCCATACACGTGTATGGAGGGATGGCTTAGAGCCTCAAGTGTGTTCAACAAGCTTCTTGCTTGTTTTTTATAAGAGGGAGGCCCTCCGTTCCTTCTCTAGGTTCAGAAAAGTTGGCTTAAGTTATAGATACACATATCTCTATATCTCTCTTTGTCTCATTTTTGTGCTTGAAAATGCATTTTCATCATACTATTGCACACAAACACACACTCAAACACCACCCTTTTGTTGCTGAGGTACCTTGAGGTTGGTTTTGGAGTTTTTGGACTGGTTTTGATCAAAAAAAGCTGCTGGAGTTGTTGCTCTAAAGTTGTTCTACAAGGGTGAGCTTCTAACCTCTTAAACCCTTGTTTTTTATTAAGCTTTTGGCCCTACTTGCATATTGTTTTAGGCTTAACTTTCTACTGCAAAAAGTTTTGATTTTGCATGCTTATAATGTTTGTTTAAGGTCTCTTTTGTGTTGGGGGTGGTCTACCCTCTCTTAGGCCTTATTTGGCCTTGTTTTGGTGCTATCCTTTTAAGCTACTGGGACCACCTCCTTTTGGCCTTCTCACCACTGAAACTCAGAGGAATTTCAGTGGTGGAAATGGTGTTTTGAGGTTCCAAATAGGAGAGGGTCATCCCCTCTCCTTGTATCTTGGATGCTTGCTTCATTTGCCTCATGTTTGAGCATGTTTGTTAAGCTTATGTTGGCTCCATCTTAGCATGTATTTGGGGTTATTTTGACTCCATCATACCACTATTTTGACTTGGTTTTGTCATCCCTTGTATGCTTTATGCACTTGTAGTGTGAATTTTGCAAACTAGCTTTGTATGCCTTATGAAATAGCATGCCTTTCTTGCATGTTTTGGCTCTATCTCAACATGTTAGTGGTGTTGTTTTACCATGATATACCTCTGTTAAGGTTTGGTTTGATAGCCCCATGCATGCTCCTTGCACTTGTAATGCATTCCCATTTACTAGCCTAATGTGTATCATGCTTTAGACCATCATTCTAACATGATTTTGGCTTAACTCTAAGAAGCTTTTGTTCATGTTTTAGCATTCTTAAGCTCTAATTTGTGTTGTTTTGGTCATGCATGCCATGCTTTGTATAGCCATAGTGCATTCTAGCTTGTTAGCTTTGAGTATTGAGTTCACTAGCATGCATTGCTTGGACTATTTTCATGATTTGGCATCATTTGTTATGTGATTTTAGTGCATGTTTCATGTTCATGTACTCGCATTTGTCACTCTTTCCATGCTTTGGAAGGTTGGTTCTTTATGCCTTAAGAATGAGTCATTGTGTATGCCTTCATGCCTAAGCTTGTGAGCTATCATTTCAGTGTGTTTTTGGGGTTATTTTGCCATGATATAACTCTGATTTTTGTTGGCAAAGCCATCTCATGCTTGGTCTTAGTAGGTGTAGTGTAATCCTCCCTTTTGGCTTTGCATATTTCATGCTTCATGCTCACCATGCTAGCTTATTTTGGCTTCCTTCCATACATGTTTTAGCATCATTTTGACATGCTCTAAGACTATTTTGGGTTGTATTTTCCATATGCTTCATGTATTACGTAGCTATAGTGCAATTGGCCTTGCTAGCTTTGAGCTTTGAGCACCATAGCATGCTTCATTTGTGACATGTACTTGATTTGGCATCATTTAACATGACATTTTAGAGCATGTAGCATTGTCTTGTTCCCATTTCCTTCACCGTTTGAGTGCCTCTAAGGGTTGTGCATTGTTGCCTTGTTTGTGACCTAGTGTGTATGCATGCATGCCTAGACATTGAGCTCTCATCTCAGCATATTTTGGTGTTTGTTTTGACCTACTTGAGCTCTGTTTGTGGCTAGTTCATGCATTTGTGCCATGTATTGCATGCCCCCTTTGTAGTCCTCATTGGTAGCTTTGTGCCTTGAGGACTCTTGCATGCCTTGCTTGTGTTGATTGAATGATTTGGCATCATTTCATACCTAATTTCAGTGCTTATAGTGTTGTTACACTTCCACATTTGTCATTCCTTGAGAACTTTTGAGAGTTGTGTTCTTATGCCTAATTAGTGAGCCAATGCATGTGCATGCTTGTATATGCTTTTGTGACATCATTTCATCCTTATGGCCACTGTTTTGGCATGACTGAGGTCCGTCCATATTCGGTTTAAGTCCATTATGCATGTTTGTTTGCATGTTGTTCGCATGCTTGTTGTTTGCTTTGTGTTGCATTGCATTGTGTATGCATGCCACCAGCATTGATAGGTTGCTTATGTTGCATTGGATTGTGTATGCAGGTTGCTCATGTTGCATTACATTGTGTTTAGCATGCTTGAGTTGCATTACATGTTTGCATGCTTGATGCTTTGCATTTGTTTGGATTAGGTGTTAGCCCAAACATGAGAAACGAGGGACGTTTCATACTTGAAGTGATGAAACGTGCCTCAATTCTCGGTCGCCGACCCTCTTGATCGTGCATGATAGAGGTTAAGGCATTTATGTGTTATGTGTGCATTCATTTACATTGAAATGTGCAATCTTGCCTCTTTGGCCATCATGCATCGAGATGCGCAATTGGTGGCCTGAGAGTCGAGAACTACACTCCCTTGAGATCATGATATGATAGGGAGGGTGGTTGTGCACACATATCTTGCAAATACATTATCATGCCCCTTCTTGTTCTCTGTTGCAGCAAACTGGAAGAGTGCAGCAAAAAGTGGTCGGCAGACCAATAAAAGTGGCTGGCCGACCACTTTATCTGGTCTGCAGCAATGGTAAGTGGTTTACAAGTGGTCTCCCACACCAACGACTGGTCGGCCACCTTCCTGGAGGTTCCCATGATGGAGTAGAAGCAATTCTGAAGTTTGTGCAGTGATCTGAAATCAAATGCAAACAGAGGCAAGTTGGGGCATCGCGATGGATTTCCGAGTGAGACAACCGAGCATGCATACGCTTCTCGCTCCGAGGCCCCTTCTATTTGCTTTACTTAGTTGCTTTGCTTAAGCTAGTGTAGACACCCCATTTTTGACCGTCCTCAAGACTTGGTTGTGCTTGCAGGTACACCCAACAACTAGTTCGATTGCTCGCCGAGTACTCGACTGTCGCGGCAGAACGTCACAGGTTTGAACTTTCCAAACCCTGTATCCTTCATGCCCCTTTTTTTGGACCTTGTATTGGCCCTTTCTGCATGCTTTGTGGAAGGCACTACCGGCCCCTTTTTGGCCCTGCCGGCCATGCCTTTGCCACTGCCGGCCATCAATGAGCCACTGCCGGCCACCACTGATGGCCGGCAGACCCCTTGTCTCAACAGGTTTCACGCCAGATCTTTTGAGCTAGCTGGTTTTCACTCCTCTCCCCTCCAACGTGTATGGAGGGATGAAGCTCTTGCCAAGCTTGTTTAACAAGCTTCTTCTTGTATTCTTCTATATAAGAAAGGAGCCTTCTTCTATATCAGAGGTTGAAGAAAGTTTTGAAGGAGTTGTATCCCTCTCTCTCTCTCTCTCTATATTGCATAGAATAGTGTTGTAAAGTCCATTTTTCTTGCACTTTTACACTTCAACACATAGAGATACACCACCATCTTTGAGCTGAGATTCTTGGGGGGGTTACTTGAGCTCTGAAACTTGGTTTTTGGCCCCTGAGATTGCAGGTTTCGAAGTTGATCTTCAAGGGTGAGTTTCTTCCCTTTTTTAGCATTTATTTGTACCCCATTTTGGTCATCCTTGCATATTGTTTTAGGCCTTTCTTTCAACTAAAAAAAGTTCTGTATTTAAGTGCTTTTGAAGTTTTTTTCAAGTCTTTTTGGTGTTAGGGGTGTACAACCCTCTTGTATGCTTTGTTTGGCCTTGTTTTAGGCCATGCTTTAAGGCCTTTGAGCTAGGCTTTGTTTGGCCTTCTAGCCACTGAAATCTAGTGGATTTTTAGTAGTAGGCATGAGGTTTTGAGGTCTCAAATCAGAGGGGGTGGCCCCCTCTTTTCTTGTTTTTGTTTGCTTGTATTATTGGTCTATCAATGGAGCATGTATCCCTTTACTTTTGAGGCTTGGTTCAGGCCCTTTTTTCTGACTTTTAGGACCTATCTTGACTCTGTCCATGGCTAGTTTGGCCATATTTTGCATGCTTCTTGTATGTGTAGTGTAATCCCATTTGTGGCTCATCAAAGTAGCATGTTTTCCTAGCTTATGTTGAGTCCATTTCAGCATGTTTTTGGTGATGTTTTGCCATGACATAACTCTATCGAAAGTGGGTTTGGTCATCTTTTGCATGCTCCATATACTTGTAGAACAAATCTTGCTTACTAGCTTTATGTGCATGATGTTTTGACTCATCATTCTAGCATGTTTTGGCTTTGCTCCAGCATTATTTTATTCTTATTTTGGGCTATTCTAGGACTATTTTGGGCTGCCATGGTCATATCACTCATGTTTTGTATAGCTATAGTGTAAATGCTTTGACTAGCCTTGGGTTTTGAGGTCCCTACCATGCCATGCATGTGATGTTTCCATGCTTTGCCATCATTTTGAATGTTATTTCAGTCCATGAAATGTGGTCATACACCTGCATTTGACATGCTTTCAATGTCTTAGAGAGTTTGTGTTTTATGCCTCATGAATGGATCATTGTGCATGCTTCTATGCTTAGGTCTTTGGAATGCCATCTCAGTGGATTTTTGGGGTTATTATGCCATGATATAACTCTAATTTTTGTTAGTTGAGTCATCCCATGCTTGGTCTTAATAGGTGTAGTGTAATCCACCTTATTTGACTTGTATGCATCATGCCTCATGCTCTTCATGCTAGCTTGTTTTGGCTTCCTTTCATGCATGTTTTAGTCTCATATTAACATGTACTAGGACTGTTTTGGATTGCCCTTGCCATATCCTTCATGCTTTGTATAGCTGTAGTGTAATTGGCCTTGCAAGCTTTGTGTTTTGTTGACTCATGCATGCTATCTTTGAGCTATAGATGATTTAGCATCACTTAATGCTTCATTTCAGAGCATGTAACATTGCCATATTTCCACTTCAATCATGCTTTAAGTACCTTTGAGTGTTGTGCATTATTGCCTAGTTTATGGCTTAGCTTGTATGCTTGCATACCTAGGTCTTTGGGCCCTCATCTCAGCATGTTTAGGTACTCATTTTGACCTATTTAAGCTCTATCCATGCTTAGTTCATGCATTTGTGCCATGTATTGCATGCCTCCTTTGTAATCCTCTTTGATAGCTCCATGCTTTAAGGACCTTCGCATGCTTTACTTGTGTTGTTTAAATGATTTGGCATCATTTATCATCTCATTTTAGTGCACTTAGTGTTGTTACACTTCCATGCTTTCCACTCTTTAGGTGTTCTTGAGAGTTGCATCTTTATGCCTCAATTGGTGAGCCAATTGGCATACATGCTTGTATGTGTTTTCGGTGCCTTCATCTTAGCATTATGGCCACTGATTTGGGCATAGTTGAGGCCTGCCCATTTTGGTTTAAGTCCACCCTTGCATGTTGTTGCATGCTTGTCTTGCATATTGTTGTATGCTTGCTCCATCCCTTGCATGTTGTTGCATGCTTGTCTTGCATATTGTTCTATGCTTGCTCCATCTTTGCATGTTGTCGCATGCTAGTTCCATTACATGTTGTTGCATGTTTATTACATTGCATTTTGCATGCTTAAGTCATATTGCATGATTGCATGTTCAAGTTAGCATTGTGTATGCCATCCTTGCATTGCTTTGTTGTTTGGATTAAGTGTTAATCCGAGCACGAGAAACGAGAAACATTTCATACTTCAAGTGATGAAACGTGTCTCAATTCTCGGTCGCTGACACTCTTGATCATCCATGATAGAGTTCTAGGCACTTATGTGCTTTATTTGTGCATTCATTTCCCATTGATTTGCACAAGTTGGATCTTTGGCCATCATGCATCGGGATACGTGATTGATGGTTGTGGATCCAACTATGTCTCTCCCTTGATGTTTTGAGGTGATATGGGGTGGCATAATGCGTACATACCCTTAGGAGATCCTCCATTTTCTCTATTTTGTGCTCTGCTGCAGCTTGGTATCCCAGCACATCAGTGGCCGACAGTGCCTTGCAGATGGCCGGCACCTCCTCATCCTTGGCTGGCAGTGTACCATATTTGGCCGGCAGGTGGTCAGCAGCATCTCCCCATGGCCGGCAGGCCACTAATGCACTCCCCAGACTGTTTTTGGAAAGATCCAGCAACAAGTTCTCAAGGACACCCTGCAGACAAAGCCTCAAGAGAGCAACTGAAAGGTGTTTCGAGGCAAGAAATCGAGTGCGAGCATGCATCCTTCTTCAAACAGAGCTGGAGCAGCATTGTTTGTTGCTTCTCATTTGTAGTTAATTAATTAATTTGTTAATTAATTAAGTTTTGTAATAATTAGTTGTAGCTAGTTATTCATTTGTTTATGTAATAATTAATTAGCTTGTTAGTTAGTTAATTAGTTGGCATGTATTATTCATTCTGACCCTCCGTCGAGAGGGTGAATTTTGTAATAAGTGTACGTGAGTGTGTGCATGTCTTCCAACCTCACGTCTTTCTCCCTTTCACTTACCTGCTTACAGTGGTTAGCTTTAGGGCATGTTTCAATTAGCATCCTTATGTTTTGCATACGTACATTCATTCATCTATATTGCATGCACCGGGCTCGGCGCATCATACTAACTGCATTGTATTTCAATTCCAATTTGAATACATGTATCAATTGCTACATCTCACATGCCATTTTAGAATAGCCGAGCCTATTTCTAGTTGCATTTTGCATGTGTTGCATTAGCCATCTTAACATGAACTAGGATCATGCATTGATTACTAACTAGTTTCTGTTTTGGCTCGGAGTACACTGTGAGTGTTTATGCTTTAGCATACTGTATGTGTGTTATTGATTGCCATGAAAGCATGCTTGCCATGAGGCTAACTGCTTAGTTGATTAACTACCTGAATGCCTGTGGGTGAAGGTTGGATTACTTGAGTTGGAACAATTCATCAAAATCCTCGATTTAGCCTACTTACGAGTAGCAAACTTCAAACCATTTCCAAATAAATGGATATGCAATGTTTTGTTCCAAATTAGACGATATAGTCTATACTTGTGTGTTGTGCGCATCACATAGTAATTCTAGCTAATTAACCGGAATAAGAACGCATGTGTTTTCAAAAACAAGATATCATGTTTAGTACAGGCTGATCTTTGATCGGGCGAGCGGGGGTGCTCATATATGACCTTCCCCAATCGTACCCAAGTTCTCGAGCCGAGGCAACTTTGGTGATGACGGACACGTGGCCTTAGGCAAGGAGTCAGGGTTTCCTAAATTTCCCAAAAAATAAAATATTTAGGTGGCGACTCTGTATCTGGCAAAGCAGTCTATGTTTGGCACTTCTTTCTTAAAAATCAGTTTTCCAAAACGATTTGTCGGATTTGGACTCTTTGGTGATTTATTAGTCTTGCATTGCACTTTGCAAGATTAGATTAAGAACCGTGACATTTGAGTCTGAACTGTGGTAGCATGAGGCCCTCGGGGCATGTCCACAGCTAGCTAATGCATTCGTTTTTGTACTTAAGTAGTTAATGTGCTTAGCTGTTCAATTTGTATTGTAATAACTAGTTAGTTAACTTGTTAGTTAATTAGCTTGTTTTGTAATAATTAGTTAATTAGTTTCGTTTTGTAATAATTAGTTTAATTAGCTTAGATTAGCTAGTTAGCTTATTATTCAGACCCTCCGTCGAGAAGGCGAATTTTGTAATAAGCGTGCATGTGTGCGATTCATGTCTTCCAACCCCCATTTCTTTCTCCCTTTTACTTACCTGCTTTTGATGGTTAGTTTTAGGGCATATTTTAATTAGCATCCGTATGCTTCGCATGCGTGCATCCATTCATCTGTTTTGCATGCACCGAGCTCGGCGCATCATACTAACTACATTGTATTTCAATACATTTACTTGAATACGTGTTCAACAGCATGTTATCAAGTTGCATTCACATGACTTCTTAGAATAGCCGAGCCTATCTTAGTTACATTTTTGCATGTGTTGCATTAGCTACCTTAACATGAACTAGGATCATGCATGATTTCTAACTAGTTCTCTGTTTTGGCTCGGAGTACACTGTGAGTGTTTACGCTTTAGCATACTACATGAGATGTGTATGTTGCCATGTTAGCATGCTTGCCATGAGGCTAACTGCTTAAGTGATTAACTGCTTGAATGCATGTGGGTGAAGGTTGGATTGCTTGAATTGGGACAATTCATCAAACTATGTGTTTTAAGCCCACTTGAGAGTGGCAAATCATGTTTTCTAAGCCTACTTGAGAGTAGCAACATCCAAGACTTAGCATACTTACGAGTAGCACCTCTAAACCGATTTCAAACAAACGAACATGAAATGTTTTGTTCCAACTTAGGCAGTCTAGTCTATACTTGTATGCTGTACGCATCACATAGTAATTCTAGGTTAATAACAGGAATAAGAACACATGTATTTTCAAAAACAAAATATCATGTTAGTAAAGGCCAATCTTTGATCGGGCGAGCGGGGGTGCTCATTGCATGACCTTCCCCTCTCGTACCCAAGTTCCCGAGCTGAGACAACTTTGGTGATGATGGACACGTGGCCTTAGGCACGAGTCAGGGTTTCCTAAATTTTCCCAAAATAAAATATTTAGGTGATGACTCTGTATCTGGCAAAGCAGTCCATGTTTGGCACTTTTTTATTAAAATCGATTTTCCAAAATGATTTGTCGGATTTGGACTCTTTGGTGATTTATTGGTCTCGCATTGCACTTTGTGAGATTAGATTCAGAACCATGACACGAGTCCGAACTGTAGTAGCTAATGAACAAACGATTCGCGCCCTCGCGTGCAGAGCGGGAGTTCAAGCGGTCTAAAGTATGTCCCGTTGCAAAGGGTGGAGCATGGAGTTTTGTGTAGTGGGGAAAAAACCTTATATAGAAATATACACAATTACTTTTTCCTAATTGACAACAGAAGTTTTTTCCTAAACACTCTTTGTTGTCATGTAATACGTTAAAAGAACAATTTGTTACCAAATAAGTTAATTAATAGTTACATGACTATTGTTAAGCCAAGAAAAAATTACACCCTAAAACAAGGCCATGAAGGTGAGAAAATCAAATGACAACCCATCAAAATGATTTAAAATAATAAATTTTAAAACCACAAAACCATTCAAAGACCAAATGCTGAATAATAGTTATTTTCATCGTAAGACAGAAGATGGATTAACTTGCATAGCATATAAAAATGCATATACACCAAAGCACACAATCATGTAAAGTACCATGTCTTATTTTCAAATTTCAAGAACCCTAGATCAGAAACATGGAAGTACTCTGAAGATATGAACAAAATTTTACAAAAATGAAATATGCATTCAAACACACAGGAGCCAATTAAAATGGGTTCCCTGTTTCTTGTGACTACTTTGTTTTTTGAGAGAGAGAGAGGGAGAGAGAGAGTCCAAATCTTAGCAGCTAGGTAGGGAGCAAAAACAAACTCGGTGGGCACAAATTTTAGAGTGTTGTGGGGCAATTGCCCTCACTTGTCCCAATGTAAATCTGCCATTTCTGTTTCTGAATTAAGTGTTCTTAGATTGTTGTGGATATTTATGTCTAAAAGTTTCCAAATTGAAAAGCATTTTCTGATTTTTCTTTCATTCTAGCTCACATTCATCTTAGGCACATGGATCTTATGGGTTGTTCTATTTTAGAAAACCATATTCATCTTAGACATGGTGATATCTTAATGAGGACATATCCAACTCCTGAGATATGACTGATGTACATGGAAAATTTAGTAAGTGATTAGGGGTCTGCTTTGTTGAGGCATACAATTTTCTTCGAGCTGTTAGATTGCTGCTTTACTTTTGCCTAAATGGCTGTGTGCTTAGGATTATGGCAGAACCTGTTATTGATGAATATGCATTTTTCTTAGAGCTGGTGAAGGGTTGTTCCTTCACTCTTACCTGATAGCTGAGTTTTTAGGATTGAGTCAAAACTCTCTCTCTCTCTCTCTCTCTCTCTCTCTCTCTCTCTCTCTCTCTCCCCTTGGAGTCTTCGACCAAAATAATAAAGATAATCAAGCCATACTCTACTACTTCTTTGATGCCCATGAAATGATTCCTAAACCAAGGCTGAATATATAACCTGTTGTACTCCTATCATCTGCACAACCAGCCCAATCACAATTAGTAAAAGCAACAAGATTATTGGGTTTGTCTTTCATATACCTGATGCCATAATTTGAATTGCCTCAAACATATCTCAAGATTCTCTTACTTGTTGGCTGCAGGATTCAAGATCAACATTTTTTCTTCTATCAAAGTGGGCTTTGATTTACTAGGGCCCCAATTCCAATATCACTTTCATTAAACACCACATCATGACTAATACTTAATTTCCCAGATTTAGGATCATACAACCTATAACCTTTAGTTTCTTCACTATAGCCAGCAAACATGCACTTGGTGCTCTTATCTTCTAATTTCTTCCTTAACTCAAAAGGTACAAATGCATATACAATGGAACCAAATACCTTTAAGTGGCTTACATTAGGCTTTCTTCCATACCAAGATTCATAAGGAGTCTTCCCTATGACTGCTTGAGGTGGAAACCGATTGAATAGATAAATAGCACATGCCACAACTTCTGCCCAACACTTCTTGGGAAGATCTTTGTCTTTCAACATGCTTTTCGCTGTCTCTATTATAGTTCTATTCTTGCGCTCCGTGACGCCATTCTGTTGAGGAGTATAGATCCCTTGGAGTTGTCTTTGGATGCCATGATTGCTGCAAAACATTCTGAATTATGTGGATGTAAACTCACCACCACGGTTAGCACGTAATGTTACAATAGAGCAGCCACTCTGTTTTTCCACTGCAACTTTAAATTGCTTAAAACACTCAAAAACTTCAGATTTCTCTTTAAGAAAATATACCAGAGTCATTCTTGAAAAATCATCAACAAAGATCAAGAAATACTTACTTTTGTTCAAAGAAAGTGTTTGCATTGGACCACATACATCAGCATGCAGCAGCATTAGATGTTTTGTAGCTCTCCAAGATTTACCCACTGGAAACTTTTCACGATGTTGCTTTCCAAAAATACATGGTTCACATATTTCCCTATCATCTTTCATCATTGGAAAACCAGAAACCATATTCATTTTGTGCAATAAATTCAGCCCACCAAAGTTAAGAATTGGTTTGAACATCTTATTAAGGACAAAAGTGACTTGTAGAAACTCATGGTATAAGCACGAAACTTTTGGTTTGGAAATTAGACTCAATTTTTAACTAATTCAAAAAAGATGAAATACTCAAATTTTACACTTAAAAATGAAATAAGTTTAATTAATTCAATTAATGTTAACTATATTTGTATATTATTTTTGAAGTTAATGCATTGATAAAATACTCATGTTTTTATCCTTTTGTTCACAGGTTGGTGATGGATGTTCATGGTTCAGTACTGATATATATGGTCATTAAAGATATGATAATTTGTCGTTTCGCACATAGACATTCATTTTATTTTTCTTTGTTTTGTTTTATAGGTTATTTTGTTGAATATTTAGATATTCTTTGGAATTATTATGTTTCGAATTGTTGGATATAGTTAGATACATAGGATTTTTATGTTTAGTATTGTTGGATATTTGAATAAAATTTGAGATATTGAAATTTGATATTAATTTGGTTACATTACTAATAGTTATGATGTGTTAAGTTTAGTTTGTATTATTTGTTATATATAGAATTTTTTGTATTTTTTTTAGAGAAATACATCTTACAGAGAAATTGGATTATCCTCATGTTTCTTGGTGGCTCCTTCCAGATGTTAGTGCTTGTGTTTGATATTGTTTTTATGTTGATTTGCTTTCCCATGTGAGGTGTACATGGGTTTCTTTTGTAATGGCTTGGATGATTATTGTTTTTGTTTGTAACAACATTGGTTGAGTTTCCATTTCCCAGGTGGTTTATATGCCCTGTTTGGGCCTGTTCTAGACATTCATATTATTGTGTATGGTTCTTGAACAGGTTAGTGTGTTTCTGATATTGGTTTGTTGGTTTCTTTGGTTGAGCAGTCGGTGCTAGTCTTTGGTTTGCTTTTTCTTCGCTGCGGTGATCTTTAGCTTCTTCTTGATGCTATTGTCCTGCTATAGTGTTGCTTTGTGCTGGTGTGCTGATGTGTTGCTGTGCGTCTGTGGCTACAGAAGCAATGCAAGAACTGTGCTTTGGTTTGGACGTGGCTGACTGTAGACGCGCCCTCGCAGGCCCCACCGCTACTACAGTTTGAACTCGATTGTCACGGTTCCTAATCTGAACCAAAGAGTCCAAATCCGGCAAATCGTTTTGGAAAACAGATTTTTTGAAAGAAGTGCCAAACATGGACTTCTTTGCTAGATACAGAGTCGCCACCTAAATATTTTTATGGGGGAATTTAGGAAACCCTGACTCGTTGCCTAAGGCCACGTGTCCATTATCACCAAAGTTGCCTCGACTCGGGAACTTGGGTACGATTGGGGAAGGTTAGCTATGAGCACCCCCTCTCGCCCGATCCGTAGATTGGCCTCTACTAACCATGATATCTTGTTTTGAAAACACATGCACTCTTATTCCGGTTAATTTAGCTAGAATTTACTATGTGATGTGCACAACACAAGTATAGACTAGATCGTCTAATTTGGAACAAAGCAAGTCATATCCGCTTGTTTGAAAAATGGTTTGAAATTTGCTACTCGCGAGTAGGCTAAAACACGGATTTCAATGAGTCGTTCCAACTCAAACAATCCAACCTTCACCCACAGGCATTCAGGCAGTTTATATCACATAAGCATATAGCCACATGGTAAGCATGCTATCATGTTAAATATTCACACTCATACGAGATGCTAAAACATAAAAAAAAAAAAAAAAAAAAAAAAAAAAAAAAAAGCTTACCGAGTACTCCAAGCCAAAACAAAAGAACTTGTTAGCAATCAATGCATGATCCAAGTCCATGTTAAGTGGCTAATGCATCGCACAAAAAATGCAACTAGAATAGGCTCGACTAATTCTAGGATGGCATGTGGAATGCAACAAATAACACGTATTCAAGTTAGATTTGAAATACTATGCAGTTAGCATGATGCGCCGAGCCCGGTGCATGCAAGACTGATAAATGATGCACGCATGCATAGCATAAGGATGCTAAACTAAACATGCCCTAATACTAACCATCAAAGCAGGTAAGTAAAAGGGAGAAAGAAGTGGGGGTTTGGAAGACATGCACACACACACCCACACTTATTACAAATTCGCCCTCGCTCGAAGGAACCAAAAGAATAATACACTTTAATTAACCTACAAGCTAATTAAATAATTTACAGACCACCTAATTAACAAATCAATTAAGCTAAGGAAAGCATTGAAAGGCCTCGGGAAGAGGGATGCACGCGTGCTCGGATTGGCTTCGCCCAGAAATCCAATGCCATGCCCAAGCTGCCTTTGTTTTGCCTGTTCTGCTCCTCTGAAAATGGCACAATTCCCAAGGTACACTCTCTGAACACTGAGGAACACCACCGGCCAAGGGGAATCATCACCGGCCATGGAAGGATGGTCATCGACCATTTGTATAGCTCTCAACCAAAAATGTTTCGTCGGTCGGCAGTAAAGATGGTCGGCCGGCCAAAGCTTCCTGCAGAAACCTGTTTTGACACCTGCAGAGGGCAAAACAAGGCATGGCAATGTATTTCAAGCAAATGTTTGCACCAACCACACTCCTTATCACATTCATGACTCAAAGGAGTTTGGTACTCGGCCCTTGGACCACCAATCATGCATTCCAATGTGTGATGGCCAAAGAGGCCAAATTGTGCATTTTCATGTCAAATGAAATGCAAACCAAATAAGCACATAAAGGCCCAAACTCTATCATTTGATTTCAAGAGGCAAGGCATGCATGTCAAATGCAACCTAAGCATGCTAGCTAGGTATGCAACATGAACATGTGGCAAGCATGCGAAGCATATAACAAGTATGCAAGCTAATTGAGCATGCAAGATGCAATGCCAACATGCAAATATGCAAAACATATGGCATGTTAGGCAATCAAGACAAAGATGACAATGCATGCCAAATGCACTATGATTCAAGCGTGCAACACATGCGGTAGGCCAAGTATTCAACAACACACAAGGCGAGCATGCAACAATACGCAAACAATGGACTCGTACCGAGATGGACAGCTCTCTACTAAGCCCAAAATAGTGGCCAACATGCTCAAGAATGAAGGCTAATGTGCATACAAACATGCATGCATACAAGGTCCAACACTAAGGCACTAAAGAGCAACTTTTAAGCACACTTAAAAGAGGATAAACATGGACAAATGGCATGCATAGAAAGCTCTGAAAATCATGTTAGAAAAGGGTGCCAAACAACTTAACAAGACAAGCATAGCATGCAATGATGTCCAAGACTTAAGGCAAGCCAAGGGGCTTAAACCATGGCCATGCCAATCAAGCCTCACAAGGCTAAGAGGACTTAGAATAGTCCCAAGGCAGACCTAAACAAAGCTAAGGACACACCTAGATAGTAGGGATGGCAATTGATAACCTACCATGTGGGTATCTATGGAGACCCAACCCAAATACATGGGTTTTACCTTTTTTTTCTTATCCATTGGGTAGGGTAAGTGATATTCTTTAAATATCCACAGGGATGGGTTGGGGATGGGTACCCACTAATTTCCCCGTATGTTTTTTTTTTTTTTTTTTTAAGATTTACAACCAAAACTAAATATACATTCAATTTTTTTTCTTTTATTTATTTATTTATTTTTTCAGGTTCACAACCAATTCTTTTTTTTTTTTTTTTTTTTTTTTTTAAGATTCACAACCAAAACTAAATATACATTCAATCTTTTTTCTTTTATTTATTTATTTTTTCAGGTTCACAACCAACTCTTTTTTTTTTTTTTTTTTTTTTGAAGATCCACCACCAAAGCTAAATATACATCCAATCTTTTTTTTTATTATTATTTTTATTTTTAAGGTTCACAACCATTTTTTTTTTTTAATTTTGAAGATTCACAACCAAAGCTAAATATACATTCAATCTTTTTTCTTTGTTTTTTTTTTTATTTTTTTTTTTAAGGTTCACAACCATTTTTTTTTTTTTTTTTTAAGATTCTCAACCAAAACTAAATATACATTCAATCTTATTTTATTTTATTTGGCTCAACAATAAAATCAAATACACATTAATTAACATTGTCACATTATTCTTGTCAAATTTTATGCATATCTAGAATTTTTTAAATTTATTTTAAAAAATTAAGGAAATTGTCTAGTGCAGGTTTCGGTTTGCTTTTCTATGTTATTTTATTTTGTTATGTATTGTAATTTTCAAAATGGTTTGCTTGTTCTGAAATTTCAATTACCGAGTATGAATCTATTTGTTTTATGTTATCACACAATTTATACAATATATATATATATATATATGAATGTATTTTTTTTTTTTGATAAATAACCAAACTTTATAAAAAAGCATCAAGAAGATGCAAAGAATACAAACTAGAAGCCACTATGGCTCAACAAATTAATAAGTCAAATCCTCCACAAAATCTACAAATGTCAAAACATCAGGATCAACCGAACCGGTCAACCAACTATGCAAAACGACAAGAAGACGACGTTCCAACCAAGGAACTGAATGAGACACCCCTTGAAACACACGCCTATTACGTTCTAACCAAACTAACCATACAATACAATGAGAGGCAAGCAACCATGCTTTCCGACGCCGCTTACCAACACGACTCCCCACCCAACTTTGCAACACCTCCATAACTGAAACTGGTTGCGCCCAGGCCAATCCAAACATCGCGACCACAAGCATCCAAAGACGATGAGTAACTGAACAATGAATGAGCAAATGGGCCACCGACTCTGCTTCACCACAACACATGCAACACCAATTAACCAAAATATGGCCTCGGCGAATTAGATTATCCAATGTCAAGATTCGACCCAACATAGCCGTCCACACAAAAAAGGTCACCTTAGATGGCGAACCTGACACTCAGACACATTTCCATGGGAAAACAACAGCCTCCGCAGGGGCTAGCACTGCATAATACGAGGACACAGTAAACTTCCCCTTAGCCCCAGGACAATTCCACACCAAAGAATCCTGCCCAGCTCTCCCAACTCGCAACTCATATAAAAAACCCAACAACGCCATCATCTGATCCTGCTCCCAATCCTGAATAGCATGGCGCAAGTGCACATTCCAAACAAGCGAATCCCCATGGCCACACTTTACATCACCCACCATAACCTCTCCATCAACGGCAAGAGCATAAATCAAAGGGAACCGCACTTCCAATGGAACATCACCACACCACCTATCCCGCCAAAATCGAATTCTATCCCCCACCCCTACTTGGAACAGAACCCTCTTCCAAAAATCCTTCCACCCCAACCAAATCCCCTTCCAAAGACCATGGCCATGCGATTGCCCCACCCTACCTGAACACCACCCTCCATGCCCCACCCCAAACTTCGCAACCACCACTCTCCTCCAAAGACGATCCCTCTCCTCCACAAAACGCCACCACCACTTACCCAACAAAGCCACGTTAAAAAGGACCAACCTCCGAACCCCTAAACCCCCATGAACCTTAGGACTACAAATCCGATCCCAAGCCACCAAATGATAAGAACCCTCCCCCCCATTACCCCAAAGGAAATCCCGCTGCAATCACTCAATCCGAGTTGCTACAGATACCGGAATCACATGAAGGGACATAAAGTAAGTTGGAATGCTGGACAAAACACTCTTAATCAACGTAAGTTTGCCACTTTTAGATAAATACTGCCTTTTCCAACCAGCCAAGCGCCGCTGGACCCGGGCCACCACCCCATCCCATACCCCGGTTGCCTTGAATAATGCCCCTAGAGGTAAACCCAAATATGAAACAGGAAGAGTCGCCACCCTACAACCCAAAATGGCTGCCAAAACCGAAATCCGAGCCACCTCTCCCACTGGAATTAGCTCCGACTTGGCCAGATTTACCCAAAGCCCCGAGACAGCCTCAAAACACAACAGAACACATCTCAAATGTCCAATCTGAGAAACATCTGCATCACAAAAAATAAGCGCGTCATCCGCATAAAACAAATGTGAGACTGTCAAAGCTGTTGGAATCCGTCCCACCTCGAACCCATGCAACAAACCACCTTGTACTGCTCTAGATAACAAGCGACCCAACGCCTTCACCACCAAAATGAACAATAACGGAGATAAAGGATCTCCTTGACGTAAACCTCTATGCGAAGGAAAGAATCCCGCTGGAGACCCATTAACTAGAACCGACATACACACCGTAGATATACAAAATTGAATCCACCTCTGCCACCTATCCCCAAAACCTAATCTGTCCAGCATATACAATAAAAATTTCCAATTGACATTGTCATATGCCTTTTCAATATCAAGTTTGCAAATAAGCCCCTCGCGGTCCTGGCGAATCCTGGAATCCACACACTCATTCGCCACTAAGACCACATCTAGAATTTGTCGCCCACCCACAAAAGCATTCTGGGATTCGGAAACCACCCCATCCAACACACTACGCAACCGATTAGCCAACACTTTTGCCAACAACTTGTACACACTACCCAAAAGACTAATAGGGCGAAAATCCCGAATATCCTCTGCCCCACCTTTCTTGGGAATCAAAGCAATAAATGTGGCATTGAGACTAAGCTCAAATTCCCCGGTCTGATAAAACTGCTCAAACATAGCCATCACATCTGCCTTCACCACCCCCCAACAGTGCTGGAAAAATGCTATCAAAAAGCCATCAGGACCCGGAGCCTTATCACCAGGCATACTCCGCAAAACCGCAACCACCTCCTCTTCTGTAAAAGGCCGTTCAAGCATACAACTATCAGCCTCGGAAATAACATCAAACACAATTCCATCCAGCCCTGGCCTCCACACCTCCCCCTCATCCCGAAAAAGATGCTCATAGAAACCCACAATCCCAGCCTTAACCTCCTCTGAAGAAGACAACTCTGTACCATTTACTCGCAGTCTACCAATCTGATTCACCCGACGATGAGCATTAGCCATACGATGAAAAAATTTTGTATTACGATCTCCATCCTTCAGCCACAAACATCGAGACTTTTGTCGAAAGCTAATCTCCTCCATATGTGCAATTTTGCCAAACTCCTTACGAACCCCATCCCGACGAACCAAATCCGCCGTAGATAAGCGCCCCGCAGTCTCTATCTGATCCAATTCCTGCAACATAGCTAACACATTAGCCTTCTGAACCTGCAGGTGCCCAAACACCTCCCTATTCCACTGCTTCAAATCAAACTTGAGTAGTTTTAATTTCTGCGCTAAGCGACAACTCGGCAGACCAGACACACGATAACTATCCCACCAACCTTGCACCCGGTCCGTGAAACCCTCCGACAACAACCACATATTCTCAAACCGAAACGGCGCAGGACCACTCCTGATACCCCCACTATCCAACAAGACCGGCCAATGATCTGAGACTGGACGTTGCAGCCGTAGTTGAGTCACTTGTGAGAAATGCTCCTCCCACTCCCCTGTCACCAAAAATCTATCAAGTCGAGACATTGCACCACCCCCAGACCAAGTATAACCGCCCCCCTGCAGAGGCAGATCCAACAACTCTAGGTCATTAATGAATGAAGAGAAAGCCCGCATAGAGGCCACCACCAAACTTGCCCCCAACTTCTCGTCCACACTCCTAACCACATTAAAGTCGCCGCCCACACACCAAGGAACCGGCCACCGAAAAGCAATACACTGTAACTCATCCCAGAAACTAGGCCGCTCCCCTCCACAAACCGGTCCATATACCCCTGTAAAGGCCCACCGGAAATCATCCACAACACACTGAAATAGACAGGAAACCGAAAAAGCCCCCACCTCTTCCTCCTCCATTTCCACCACCCTCTTATCCCAACAAAGAAGAACTCCCCCTACCACCCCTAAAGCAGGTAAATACGTCCAAGCCACATACCGACCACCCCACAGCTCCTAAACTAACTCCCGCCCTACACATCCTAACTTAGTCTCCTGGAGACACATCACATCCGCACTCGCATTTTTCAACACAGCTTTGACCAACACCCTTTTCCCTTTATCATTCAATCCACACACATTCCACGACAAAATTTTTAACCGCATTGCAACAACAGCTAATTTGCACGACTCTTCCTTACAACTTGTCCATCCCCACCCTTATGATGGTCATAATTTATGGAACACTCCAGTTTTCGTAATTCTCGAGCACTCCGCCCATTCTGCTCCACCGGATCCACCTCTTGCCGAACAGGAGCACTCTTCTTCCGGGACTCCTCAATGGCAATAAATAAATTCATTGCCTCCTCCTCATGACCCTCAAAAGAAACCCCCAGAAATTGACTAACCTCATATATCCGAGAGAGAACCCAATTCGAGACCTCCTCTGTGCTCGAAGACTCTGCCCTTGAAAATTCTGGTGAGTCTTCAGTCTCAGCTGCAGCATCCAATTCCTGATCCGCATGACACGGCACCTCAGGACACACCACCAAAGCTAACTCATCCACTGAGTCTACCCAGCAATCCTTTGCCACATCCTCCACTAACCCACGCGTATCTGGACAGCCGAGAAACACCTGGCTACGCTCCTCCGTCACAGACTGAGCCACATCCAGATGACACCCAGCGTCGGGTAAACCAAGTGACGACTGTAACTCCATAGTCTCACCACCAATGGCCCCCACAGGAGACCCAGCGTCGGCTAAACAGTCTGACGACTGTAACTCCACAAACCCACTGCCGAGATCCCCCACAGGAGGTAGCGCAGCTTCCGCCGACAAGCCCACCGCGCGATCTGGGACAGAAGACCCAATTCCAACATGGAGCGAGGCGAAAACCTGACTAACAGACAGATTGGGAGAGTCGGGTTGGCCTGAAACAAACCCACCTGGGTTGGGTAGACTATTATGATTAGCTAACTGCTTCTGTTGACCCACAACAACCATTGGGTCCCCAACAGTTGATGCAAACGGCCTAACCCACTTATGGATGCCTAAAGGGTGAAACCCATCTCTTTGGGCTTTAGCCTGGCCTAAATTCGTTGGCCCCAACTCAGCACTGGAACCCAAGTGACTCCCAGACTGACCCGGAATCCGTGCCTGAATTCCCCTAAAATTGGTCTCCCCCATGAAACGACACAGATAATCCTTCACTCCCAAAAACTTCGGGATGTTGCGATTCCAACTGCGTGGATCCCGCCCTACCTTATCCAGTCTTTGATCGGCTTCCGTCACTGCCAATTCCACCGTCGGCCCTACCTCAACCCAGATCGGCAACGAGAAGTTCCACGAACCCCACCGGAGAGAGGCTCGCGATAGGATATGCGCAGAGCTCCTAACACACAGCTGAACGGAACCCATGTCCACCGGCGACTCATCAACCGCCACAAAGCCGCCACACTGAGCTCTGATTTGCCGATAAACCTCCAGCCCACGAAGATGGATCGGCAAACCCACCACCTGGACCCATACCCGCTGTGCCGAAGGAGGTGAACTGCCCAAATCACAAAGGGCTAGAGGATTCCACCAACCCAACTCCAGAACACAGCCACCAATGGTCCAACGGCGATGTAATATCGTCTCCGCCTCCCGACGTGAAGGTAACACAAACAAGAAAGCCTGATTGCCCAATGGTCGCACCTCCACCTTGGCCGAAAACTTCCACCACCGTAAGACCCAGTCAGAAATATCGGCAAAGCTGATACCTCTACCATCCATATCACGAATCTGACCTACCAATGAACGATCTAGCAAATGAAACCAATCCACTTCCGCTGACGTATGGGCCACCATGACTCTACCAGACGCACCCTCAACCGGCAAAGACACTGGCCCAAGAGGAGACAACACCTTCCTTGGCAAACCACGAGGTCGCCGCACCCATCCATCCCCTAACCCAAAGCCTTCAAAGACCAAAGCCACATCCCCCCACCCACCTCCGAATTCTTCCGAGTCCCTACCGTTACCACAACTTGAAACGAAGACCCATCGCCCTCCTCTCCTCGAACCCACACTGCTACACTACGACTACCCCCATGAAGGCGGCCCAGAAAACCAAAGTGGTCTGGTGCCAATGAAGCCACTCGCAGTTTTGCCACAATCCATCTCGTTTCAAAGTCCACCAACACAACTACCCTTCGGAGCCCCTGTCCCCTTTCCACAATCGAGATACTACGCCGCCCAATCGAATCGACCGACGCTTCTTCTAGTTCAAAGGACCGGCCGCCGAGATAAAGAATGTGCCGGCGTGGTTCAGCCACAACCGACCCAGGTAACATTAGTCACTCCTAAAATCTCGGAGCAAAATTCAGATGTTTCTGGGCGATCTTATGATGAGCAGCCACACAAATATCCACAGCCTTTTATCTATGAATGTATTTGAAAATAAGGAAATTGTAGAGAATCGAAACAAGCATGAGTCGTGATTGGTTAGAAAGCGTGGGTACAAAGATTTATTTGCTGGAAAAACAAAAAGGGGATACAAAGTCTTACTAAATAATTTTTTTTTAAAATAAAAAAAATTTTCTTAGTTATGAACAGATTTAACTCAAATCAGCTTGTTTCCCAATGTTATGCTTTATTTATTTAGATAGAAAATATTTTTTAATGAAAAATATTTTTTATAAAAAAAATTAAAAATATATTTTTTTATATTTGGTGGTGGTGGTGATGGAACAAAGGTGAAAGTAGAGATTGTGACATAGTGGTGGGGTGATGGCGGCAGTGATGATGGTAGTATGATGGTGAAGGTAAGAATAGTGGTGATGGTGTTGTGAAATTAGTAAAAATTTAATTGAAAAAATATTTGTTGTTTTTTAAAAGTAACAAACAACAAAATTCATGGGGGACTAAAGGAAGAAAATGGAGGATGGATTGGATGTGGTAAGGCATAGATATCTTAAAATGAGTGGTTCAGATTTGTTAAAAGGTATAATTAGATTTTGGATAAATTAAAATGAATGGTTCAAAGTTGCTAAGAGAAAGATGGTTTAATGTCTAAAATGTCCGTGGCTAAGAGATCAACAAACAATTCCTTGTTTATGCCCTGATGTAATTTAATATGGGTCTTATAACACTTTCTTCAAACAGGTTCTTTCACATTTTATTTCTTCAAACAGGCTCTTATAACATTGTAAACAGGTTCTTATAACATGTAGAGGAGAGAGTGAGAGTGAGAGTGAGAGTGAGAGATGGTTGTAATTTTTTTCTTTTAATCTTCCACGTTCTTCCACATTTTCTTTTTCAATTACTAAAACTTATTTGATTGTCTCAAAATTATATATTTGATTATTATAAAACAAACTTTTTAATTAATTAATTAATGTGTATTTGATTTTGTTGTTGAACTAAATAAAATAAAATAAGATTGAATATATATTTAGCTTTTGTTGTGAACCTTAAAAAAAATAAAATAAAATAAAAAAATAAGTTGTTAACATTAAATATATTAAAAAATAAAGAAAAAAGATTGAAGGTATATTTAGCTAAAATCTTAAAAAAAGAAAAAAAAGAAAAGAAAAGAAAAGTTGTTAACATTAAATATATTTAAAAAGAAAGAAAAAAGATTGAAGGTATATTTAGCTTTTGTTGTGAAAAAAAAAAAAAAGGTTGTTAACATTAATTATATTAAAAAAGAAAGAAAAAAGATTGAAGGTATATTTAGCTTTTGTTGTGAACCTTAAAAAATAAAAATAAAAAATAATATTATTGTTAACATTAAATATAAAAAATAATAAAAATGGGGATTAAAGTGGGTTGGGGAAAATCCAAACCCATTAAGAAATTGGGAGGATGGTACCCATGGGGAATGGGAAAAATTTATTATAGGGGAATGGGGATGGAGAATTAATATCCACCCCATTAACTCCCATTGTCATCCCTACTAGATAGCACCTAAGCGGCCTACACATGGAAGCATACAAAAGAGGCCAAACATGGAGCACAAGACTACAACCTTCTAAAGCATTAAAGGAGCATCAAATGCAAGCATACAAGCATACCATGGGGACTGAAATGATGCTATAAGTGGTGCCAAACCACTGAAACAAGGCAAGGGTAGCATGCTAGGAGGGTCAATGCTCCAGGCATATAAGAGAGGTTGGATGGTAGCTATACAAAGCAAGCCATGGATGGCCCAAATAACCAAAACAGACCTTTAGCATGCTAAAACAAGCATAAAAGCTTCACAAAGCTAGGCCAAAAACATGCTAGACACAAGGCTCAAAGCACAAAGCATGTTAAGGCAATTCATGGCATTACAAGACAAGTATGCAAGGCAAGCATGGTGTGTCTAAACCAAGTAAAAACCGAGGTAAAACATGGCAAAATACTACCAAATACCTACTGAAACATGGCCAACATGAACTCAAAAATGGTGCTCACACATGAGGCTTAAAATGGCAAGTTTGAAGACAACAAGGAGAGGGGATGGCCCTCTCCTTCTTAGGACCTTAAGACACCATTCTCACCACTGAAATCCCTCAAGATTTCAGTGGTGAGGAGGCCCAAACAAGGTGGTCCCGAAGCTCACCAAAAATGCACAAAATGGGGGCCAAACAAAGCCTAAGAGGGGTCAAACAACCCCAAATAACAAAACACCCTTAAACAACTATTTTAATCAATGAAAAACAAGACTTTTATTAGTTATATACAAAGTCTAAAAATAGTTTCAAGATAGGAAAAAAAGCTATGCAAAAATGGGGTATAAAGGGCAAGAACACTCACCCTTGAAGAACACTTCAAGATCACAAGACCAGACCTCTTCTTGGATCAAAACCAGCTCAAAAAGTTTGAAAACAAACCTCTAATGCCTCAGCAACTAGGGTATAGTGTAATACTAGGTGTTTGTATGCAAAACTATGAACAAACACACACTTATACACAATGAGAGGAAGATATAGAGATAGAATAGACACACACTCAAACCCTAATCTCAGACCTCTCTCTGGAATTTTTGTAACCCTTGAGGAGGGAGGAGAAGCCCTCCTCTTATAGAAGATCACTCTTGCAAAGCTTAAAAAACAAGTTAAGCAAGAGTGAAATCCCTCCATACACGTGTATGGAGGGGGTGCAAAGTGTATGCCAGCTAGCATAGCTGGCATAAAAATATCTGCAAAAGTAGATGCACAGTGGCCGGCCAGCCAAAAATGCCAAATTGACCAAAACAATGGTCGGCCGGCCACAAATAGTGCCGGCCGGCCAAACAAATGGCCAGTGGCAACAAAACAATGGCCGATGGCCTCAAGCCATGGCCGGTGAGGTGTGGGGATGGCCAACAAGCCATTCCCTGCCCCTCAAAAGCAAAACACAAGTGTTTGGTGCAAAACCAAACACAAAACAGTTGAGTCGAGAGGTCCTAAGGCAAGGCGCGTGGCCGAGACCTCCGGGAACTTAAGACAAACACAAACATGGATAATCACCGAGTGTTCAAGCGGTGACGTCCAAGTCTTGAGGACGGTCAAAAATGGGGTGTCAACACTAACCATGACAACAAAGACACTAATCAAGGTACCAAAAATATTGTTCTTGCTAATTTCGTTTCACATCTCAATTACCTATCATTACTCTTTGTCTATTTGCTTAAATTTTCTAAATCTTTTAGTCAAGCAGATGAAACTTTCATAAAACTGATGATGATTTTGTGCATTAATTGAGGAAATCTTTTTTAGCTGGATCAATAACAAAAGAAGCAAAGGTTTACACTTTCAAATAATTTTTTTTTTTCAATATCTTATTGAAAATTTTTGAAATCATTACTCAACGCTGGTAGCAAATTACCTTTGACCGAAATGCTGGTAGAGTGTGGAATACCTTCTTTTGTTCTTTTAGAAGCTTTGAATTCTGAAGGTCAATTGGTGCACGTGACTTAACTGCTATGTAAGTCTGGAATTGTAATTATTACTTGTTGACACAGGATCCATAAGAAGGAATTTCACTTGATCGGTATAGCGATTTCTGAGCCTCTGGTTTAGCAGCTTGTAGCATGGCTTTTAAGGGAATCAACAATGAGCCATTTTCCATTAAGGGTGATGATCAGTCTTTAAAACGACTACTGTTGAGGATAATGGGATAACTGATATCAAAGATTCATTGGCATTTGGAAAAGCAAATTGATGAGGATTTTCCAAGGGAGTACAACGAGCAAAAGAAGGAATTAAAGAATCAAAACAAGTGCAGGGTTGGTAGTTCAACAGTGAGGAGACTTTTTGCGGATGATACACTTGTTGAGATTGAAGGACTGAATAACTACACAAATAATGCTGGTGGAGGAGTTGACTTGCCTCATTTGATCAATTGTGGCAATGAGATAGCTGGGTTAAGCTATGTCGACTCTCAATAACTTGGAGAGTTGTCGCAAGCCAATGCACTAGACTTTGTGGATAGGTTTCTCAAATTCAATGACATGGATTTTGGTAAAAAATCTAAGTTTGTCTGTTGTAGTCTGTTGTGTTTATTTTGTTAGCTTCTTTTTGGTTTGGTGGGAGGTGCTGTTTAGCTAGGCTTTGGTGCTTTATTTAGCTTTTGTTTTCTTGTGTTTTGTTGTTGATAGTTTTGTTGTGCCTAAGGGAAGCCTCTTGTAAATCGGTAAATCTTATGAAAAATATAAATTATTTTTGCCGATGTAAATTTGTCGTTGCCAAAAAGTAGAGCTTTCTCGACAAACAACTTGTCGGTAAATGTGTTGCTAAAAGTTTATTTTTGCCCATGAATATTGTGTTGCCATAAGTGTATTTTTTGCTAGTGCCAATTTGTCATTGTCAAAAGTAAAGCTTTATCGACAAACAAATCGTTGGCAAATGGAAACATTTACCGACGTAAATGTGTCACAAAAACTTTACTTTTGTCGACTCATATTTTGTTGCTAAAAGTATATTTTTTGCCCACGCAAATTTGTGTCGAGAAAAGTGTCACAATCATTATATTTGAACTACTTTTACCGACGCAAGGTAAATCGCCGACGATGGATGAAGGCTTTTATCGATGACTATGTTTATCGCTAAAAGTATTACTTTTACCAACGCAATGATAATTTCGTAGGCAAAAATTTTTGCCGACTCACTTTTACCTACAGGTTGCCAACGTAGCTCTATGTGTTGGCAAAACTTTTTGCCGACGAGTTTTTTCTTTTAGCAACATTTTTTGTTGCGTTGCAATAAATACAATTTCTTGTAGTGACTCTAGGGTTTGATATGATTTTTTTGTTTAATTTTGCGTTGATTTCTAAAATTGGTTTGGTTCAAAGCACATTTGTGTTCTTCAGTTTTAAGGGTTTGATGGCCAAAATAGTTAGCCCTAATCCATTTCTGAAATTGGGTTCAACTGGTTTAAATTCTGAAATTGGTTTGTAATTTCTGAAATTGGGTTCAACTAGTTTGATTTCCCCCTCTTTTTCTTTTCTCTCTTAGTAGTTTGAAAGCCCTAATCCATTGCTGTGTATTTATTTGCATGTATGGCTGGTAATATGCGATTGTATGTTTATTGACCATGGCTGAATATTTGAATTGGAATTTGATGGTATGATGCTACCCTAATCCTCAATTGCATGTTTATTTCCCTTTTTTTTTTCCTTTTCTTTTCTTTTCTTATGTGGTTGTAGACGTCCCCGAACGCATCCCGGGGGAAGGGAGTGCGAGTCCCCCCCGTTCTGGTTCGATATTGGGTCACTACAGTTCGAAGGACTCAAATGTCACGGTTCTCAATCTTGAACCGAAGAGTCCAAATCTAGAAAATCGTTTTTAAAACAGATTTTTTGAAAGAAGTGCCAAACATGGACTGCTTCGCCAGATACAGAGTCGCCACCTAAATATTTTTTAATGGGAAATTTAGAAAACCCTGACTCGGTGCCAAAGGCCACGTGTCCGTCATCACCAAAGTTGCCTCAGCTCGGGAACTTAGGTACGATTGGGGAAGGTCACTTCGTGAGCACCCCCGCTCGCCCGGTCAAAGACCGGCCTCTACTAACCATGATATCTGTTTTTGAAAACATTGTATGCTCTTATTCCGGTTATTAGCCTAGGTTACTATGTGATGCGCACAGCATACAAGTATAGACTGAGCCGCCTGAATTGGAACAAGACACTTCATGCTTGTTTGTTTGAAAATGGTTTGATGGTGCTACCCGTAGGTAGGCTAAGACGTGGATTTGCCACCCTCGGGTGGGCTTAAGAAAATATGATTTTGCCACTATCTAGTGGGCTTAAAACGAGCATTTGATGAATTGTCCCAATTCAAGTAACTCAACCTTCACCCACAGGTATTCAAGGCAGTTATATCACGTAAGCATTTAGCCTCATGGTAAGCATGCTATTTATGGCAGCACTCACACCCATGCAAGGATGCTAAAGCATAAAACTCACCGAGTACTCCAAGCCAAAACAAAAACTCATTAGAAATCATGCGTGACCCTAAATATACAGAATTGCCTAATGCAACACATGCAAAAATGCAAACTATAGCAGGCTCGACTATTCTAAACATGGCATATGGAATGCTATACTTAACACGTATTCAATTTGGAATTGAAATACAAATGCAGTTTGTATGATGCGCCGAGCCCGGTGCGTGCAAAACAGATGAATGATGCAAACATGCTGTCATACTGTATGCCAATTGAAATATGCCCTATATCTAACCATCATAAGCGGGTAAGTAAAAGAGAAGAAAGACGTGGGGTTGGAAGACATACATCACACTCACCCACACTTATTACAATTATGCCCTCGCACAGAGGGTCCGAATAAAATAATACAGTCCGAAACAAAAGAATAATACAGTCCGAATAAAAGAATAATACAAATTCCTAATTAATTAACAGATTAACTAAGAAAAACTGTAAACTGGCATGCAAGCTAGGGGCTGCCTCGATTCTGATGAATGATATATGCTGGGCTGCCTTGCGCGGAAATCCACTAGGATGCCCCGATTAGCCTCAGTTTGCACCTTTCCTTGAAATGCGTGTCAGACTCCGAAAAGTTGCTGATTCTTCATTTTGCTGCAACAGAGAGCAGGAAAGGGGCATAGCAATGTATTTCACAAATATATGCATGCCTCGATCCTCGTGCCACCAATCACGCATATCGATGCATGATGGCCGAGGAGCCGAATTGCACAACTCAATATAGGATGAATGCATATGAATTCTACAACCAAAACCTAACTCCATCATGGGTAATCCGGAGTGTCGGTGACTTGGGAATTGGGACGCGTTCCGTCGCTCGGAGTACAAAACGTGCCTCGTTTCCCGTGCCCGGGCTAACTCCTATCCCGAACACGATGCAATATGCATGATATGCAACTAAGATACAATCCTAACATACATAACGCTATGAAAATGAGATGCCTCAAAATGCGTGCACACGGGCACGCAAACCAAGGAAGTGGCATACGCAATGCAATGGGACTAAAATGACAAATACAATGCAACATGGACTTACACTAACATGAGTGGACCTCAGCCACACTTACGTAAGAGGCCGTGAGATGAAAATGAAGTGCCTCGAAATGCGTGCACATAGGTACGCAAACCGAGGCAATGATACTAAAGCATGAAATGGCACTCCAAATGCAAATTGGACTTATACTAACATGAGAGAGCCTCAGCCACACTCACATAAGAGGCCGTCGGATAAAAAAGAAGTGCCTCAAAATGCGTGCACACGGGTGCGCAAACCGAGGCAATGACATAAAGGCATGAAACGGCCTGAAATATGATATACAATGAGACTAAAATGAGATGTCTCGAAATGTGTGTCCACGGGCACGCAAACCGAGAAAATGGCATACGGAATGCAACAGGACTAAAATGAGATATGCGATGCAATATGGGCTTACACTAACATGAGTGGACCTCAGCCACACTCACATAAGAGGCCGTGAGATGAAAATGAGATGCCTCGAAATGCGTGCACACGGGCACGCAAACCGAGGCAATGGCATACGGAATGCAATGATGCTAAAATGGACTTACACTAACATGAGTGAGCCTCAGCCACACTCACGTAAGAGGCCGGTGGATGAAAATGAAGTGCCTCGAAATACGTGCACACGGGCACGCAAACTGAGGCGATGGCCCTAGGGCATGAAATGGCATGGAATATGATATGTAATCATGCAAATAGAATTTCAGCACTGAAATGTGGGGGAAAACAGTCCCGAAACATGGCCAAAGTGCACCCGAAGCATGGAATGATCCCGAAATGCGATATTAGGCGCCCGAAATGGCCTATAGCGATGCAATGCATGCACAATGTGGTCATGGAATGAAAATACAGTAGTAAGGCAGCCCCGAGACAACCATTTTTCAGTCATAAAAAGGGCTAAACAGCAAGCACACATAAGATTAGGCAAGTGTGCAAAAATGGCTCCGCAAGAGGGGTATTGAAGCAAGTGATACATGCGATGCCCAAATGGAAAAATACGCTTCTACAACACTGAAGAGGGACTAAAAATATGCATATTTACAGTAGATGACATCCCCCAAATCAGTATGAAAACATGCTAAAAATGTGATGCAAGAACTAGGATACATAAGGTTATAACATGAGGTAGGCCAAACATTCATCAAACCAGTAAAGACCCTTAATGAAATATGTCAATAAGATCAAAATATGACTCTTTCCAGTTCTAATGATGGCCGAAAACAGAAGCTAGATAAGCTTTAAAAAGCATGCAAAAATGGGGGTCAAAGAGGGGTATAATGACAAGTATAACATGGAGACCCCCAACATGGTTGATCCCTTCTACAATGTTGTAGAGGGACACAAAATAAGCTTACTCACAGTTCATGACATGCTCCAAAACAATTTACATATAGGCCAAACAAACCATGCAAATTTACGGTAAATAGGAGAGATTGTGAAGCAAGTGCAAGATAGGGGGCCCAAAAAGGGTTGAACCCTTCTTAAATGTTGAATATGGGCTCAAAATAGGCCCACTTATAGTTTACATTATGCTCAAAAACAGATCACACATAGGCTAGAAAGTTCATGCAAAATAAAGGCATACAAGATGGCATTGAAGCAAGTGTGCCATAGAGGGCTCAAACAGGGTTGAGCCCTTAAACAAACATGAATATAACCTCAAAAGAGTGAACCTTTCAGTTAGGGTCGGAGCCTAAAACAGTGAGAAAATATGCTTAAGAAATGAAGCAAGAAAATGCTACAAAAGTGGGAAATGGAGACTTACCCTTGTAGACAAGTCTTGGCTGCCTTTTGCTTGAAGAATGGATGCCTCCTAGCTGCTGGAAAGCTCTCCTATCTGCTGGAAATAGGGTAGTGGTGGTGGTGCTTGATGATGATGAAGAAATGGAACCAAAACTTGAAGAAAAATGACTTTGGAGCTTGGAAATGGAGAGAAATGGGAGGTGGAAGGTATAGCTCTCTCTCAAATGTGTCTAACAAATGTATAACCTTGAGCCAAGAAGCCAAGCCCCTCCTTTATAGAGGAGAGGCATGAAAAATATCTAAGGGAACTCTCTAATCCTCTATACAAGTGTATGGAGGATGGTCCAATTGGCAACCAGCTGGCACAGCTGGAATACACTGAGGGAGAGGAAAATGGCCAGCCAGATTAAAGGGGCAAAAAGGTCATTTCACAAAAGGGGTGGCCGGCCAGCTAGGTTTTCTGTCGGGCCAGCTACTTTTCAGGAGCTGTCGGGAAGAAGCCTGGCCGGTGGGTGCTAGGGAAGTCCAAATGTGGCCATTCAAGTCTCCAAATTGAAGCCCCGGAAGTTATCTTTCTAATGGCACAAACTTTGCATCAAAATTCCTCCTGTGGAAAAAGTTATGCCAGTTTCCGTGAAGCCGCGCAGATTTCGGTTCAACCGGAGTGATGCCTTACTTCAATCCACCATATCTCCTCCGTCTGGAATTGAACTTAGGAGATTCTTGAGTGAAAAATGAATCCCCAGAAGTAAGATTTCCAATGGTGGTAGCCTCATATTTTAATTCCTCTTGTGCAAAGAGTTACGCTCGTTTCGGTGAAGCCGCGCAGACTTTTCTCCTTCCCGGATTCATGCTGAACCACTTTTGACCAAACAAAAGGTTGGTTTTCAAAACAATTGCTGGCCTCCCACCCTCCTACAAGCTTCCTAACCATGAAAATAAGGCCTCCACCAAAAATGAACCCAAACCGATGCGAAATGAAGGTTCGGGGCGAACGCATGACGATTCGGGACCAATTAGATGGGTACGCACGGAGTGGTGTTCAACCACGAAGTGGGTATCTAAGACCCAGTGTCCCTCAAAAGGAGTAAATAAGATGCATGCCAAAAAGCTGGAGGAATCGGAGATGGTTAGGCGATCGAACCGAGGCACACCGACGGCTCAAAATCGGAACCAGACTCGAAATGGGCAAAATGGCCTCACGGCACGAAATGTAGCCACGGCCATCGAGAGATAGTCTCGGGACCTCTCCCTCCTCAGAAAGAAAATAGAGAAAACCGAGTGCAGTTCGCAAACCAAGGCAAGGCAGAAGAGGGTTCGAGTCGGAGGCGGGCGCCTGACGCGACTCTGAGACTTCTGAACGAGCACAACATGCAACATCACCGAGCGCTCAATCGGTGACATCTGAGTCTTAAGGTCGGTCAAAAATGGGGTGTCTACAGTGGTGTTTTGGCTCGTCAAAATAGTTTTATCAGTTTGTTGAAGAAGTGGAGTGGGTTATTAAAAGGAAATTCTTATAAAGTTTGGTTTGCAGTAGCTAATGTGAGAACCATAAGGTTATGGTATCAGAGGCTTCTCAATTTGTCACCAGCCCACCGTAGCATTACCCTTGGTTATGACTCATTATTATTTTTTACTTATGATTGAAAAAAATTTAGTTATGAAAAATTTGATAATCAACATCACAAATATTATAATTTGCATACGTATGTACCAAAGAATGACTATTTTTTTTTATACTGATTTTGATTTTACTCTTTTTTAATTGAGATTTTGACAGCAATGGATTGAATGGTGTTGTCCAGTTCCATAGGGCCTATCATGGATTCTATTTTAATAATTTGAACAGTTTATCATTAAAAAAAATTAGACTTTCGCTGACTAAAATTTAGTAGCTAATTCACTAATCGAACTTTCTGCGACTAAACATTTAGTAGCTAAAACATAACTATTGGCGACTAAAAAGTTGGTCGCTGTAGATATTTGAAGGTTTGGCGACAAAAAATTTTGTAGCTGAAGATGTGATTTAAATTAAATTAGTATCCTTTCGGCGACTAATAGTTTAGTCGCCAATTTGCCTCATCAACGACTAAAGCTATTACATTTGCCTCTAAATCATTAGTTGCCATTTTTTAGGACTTTTGGTGACTAAATTTTTGTTTGGTTGCCAATACCTTCCCGACAATGTTCCCTCAACAAATCCAGCGGCCAAAATATTTAGTCGCGAAAATATTTCAGTGACTAAAAACCTTACTTTTGGCAACTAAAAATTTCCTCACCAAAAGTGCAATTTCTTGTAGTGACTGAAGACTTTTTTTCTTCACATTTTGTAGTTGGACATGTACCTTTCGTTTGTTTATTGTACTGTATTGGAGACTACTGTAGTTGCAGATTTTCATTTCAATGTACTTCAATTTAGATTTTCTTTTTATGTTCTCATGGATTTTTATTTATTTATTTATTTATTTGGTTTATTAAATGCATAAAATATCAACTTTTTTGGCAGAGGTATATGTTTACATAAAATAAAATAAAAAATACTACTTTTTGCTGACAATTTAATTTTGTCATGAAAGGAGTTAATGTAGATACTCAGCAATGAAATATGAAATTACACAACATACAAACTTTTAAGTTGTATTTGATTCATGAATTTCATAAATAATTTCAAAAAGTAAAGGAAAAATGAAAAGATAAAAGTAAATAAAATGTAAATGAAATATAATTACTTTTCATCTATGTTTCACAAAACTTTTATAAAAAGGCTTTGCCAACAACAAAACTACACAAAAAAAACTACACATGAATCACATTGGTGTGTAGTTTTGTAGGCTCCAATCCATATGATATTCCAATCATATTGTTGACGCTAAATTTTATAAAATTTTCTATTGGCAGAGGTGCCAATGTGGCATAGCAGATGTATTAATGATGTGACATAATAATGTGGCAGTAAAGAATTAAATGAAGGGCCAGAAGAGTTAGCCTAGAATCAAGAGATCAAGACTAGGTCAAAACACAAAATCTGCAAAGCAATTCTTCTAAAGAATGGATATGGATAAGTAGAGGTTGAGATCAAGAACAATCATGGTGACATGTGTGGCTGCAGCAGGGATGGCCAAGCAAGTCTAAAGTAAAGATTTCAGAAGAATAAAGTACTTTCAACCACATTTACAAATCATGATATTTTGGTGTAGCTCTTATCAGTTAAGAGTAAATACTTAGCATTGTTAGGAGTAGTTTAATTATAACTCATCTGTTGATTGATTTAATTTTGGTTTCTTTATTATTGTTTAAATTCATGTAACTTGTAATTAACAAATGATAAGTTTACTAGATTTATATCAATTCAGTTCATTTCACTTTCATTCTTCTTTGTTTATTTTTCTTCAAATAAGTCTTTGGCCTTTCAAGGCATTAGAACTCAACCACATTGCTTGATCATTTATGTTTGGTAAAAGTTTTGTTTGTCCATTATTCTCTGTTGATTGACCCTAAACAAATTTTTGCTAACACATAATTGTAATTTCTCAACAGTTGAAGTAGTTAATGTGATTGAAATATTATAACACTTTCGGTTCTCCCTTCGGATCAAAACCAAATCATTTCTGTTGGCATCATAAATCTACAATTTTTATTATTATTTATTATTTATATAATTGCAGGACATGTGGCATCCTCTTATTCATTTAGAGGTTATGAGAAGTTATGAAATGTGAAAAGATGATGGACAATGAAGTGGAGAACATGGAGCATTAATTGGAAGTTAAAGGAAGTTATGAAGACATGGAGGAATATGTGGCATTGTGGGAATGAAGATGAAAAAGTGGGTAGTTTTAGGTGGTTATTGGGTAGTTATTGCTTGAAGTTTTTTCCTACAAATATTTGTCTATAAATAGCCATTCATGGCTACATTATAAGGGATCCAGAATTCAAATCAAAGACAATTGATTTCAATATTTCTTGTCATTTTCCTTATCTTAGGAGTAGTTTAACATAAATTTATATCTCGAAGCATTTATTTTCAGCATTTTATTTTCGAAGCATTTAATGCACTTCCTTTTCGAAGCATAGGAGTAGAGGTAAGTAATTATTACTTTGATTGTTCACTCAATCATCTTTATCCGTCTCCCTCATTCTTCTTTTAATTTTTCTTTTCTCTACACTTTGGCAATTTTGAAGTCCTCTTTGTTGAGGCGAAAGAACTGTCAGCACAATCGCTTGATAATTGGCTTGAATTTAATCTGTAAGGATTTTTCAATTCTTGCTGGCACGCTCGCATTTATAATATTTTCCTTCATAGGAAAAACAAGTCAACAATTTCAAAATTTTCAGAGATCCAATTCTGTGACATATAGACGACTTTATTTGCAGATATTTTTATTTTTTATTTTTTATTTTAGGCCAAATTATGTCAGTAGTTCCTATACTTTAATTCTTAAGTTATTTTGATTCTTATAATTTCAATTGGCTTAATTTTGATTCTAAATTTATAAATTTGTCTCAATTTCCTACACATATGTGGCACGTTTCATGCTTTTAGGAGCAAAATTATAAATTTGCTTAACTCAATGAGTTGACCTCAACTAATTCAGTAATTACTTTCCGTCAAAAATCCTAATGGTGCTATTAAGTAGACCAAATTGACAAAAAAAAATTAAAATTAAAGGTCAAAATTAAGTCAATTAAAAATGTAGAACCAAATATAACAAAATGAGTAAAATGCAGGAACTATCGAAGCAATTTATCCTAAATTTTGTTTTTGGTACATAACAGTTTTATCTCGTCGAGTTAAATGAATGAAAATAGATGTTTTTAGGATCAGTGAGACCACTTCCAAATTAATTTTACTGATTCAAACTGTTGATTTTATTAGTGTTATTGAAAAACTTATTTATAAAAAATTAAATTAATTGGCATTGAGAACTCTCTACCACAGGGTGTTCTGGTGCCAAAATTCAAACATGACAGATGGGAGCTTGTTAGACTTTTCTGTAATTGTGGCTGCTGGTCATTCTAATTTACGGCCTCAGACCCAAGTTTGAACGAATCTTCTTGGCCCCACAAATTAAATTGGTAGAAAATGAAAGCAACTATTACTTGTGTTATAAAAATGGTGACCCCTAACTTGTAATGGTGAAAAATGGCTTTAGAAAAGGTTTCTGTGGTTTTGAAGGTCCTCTTGATCCTTATGCTTCTCTTGGCTTTTGAGGTTGCTGCAAGAGAACTGATCCACACTTCGAGTCCTCTCATTCCTCGTAAGTTTCCAATTGCTTGCGGTTCATTTAAATTCTGAAGATCATACAATACACATATTACATGTATCTATATAGAGAGACCACCAATATTCATCATACTAGAGCAACAAAACTATTTTTCCCAGATCATCTCTCTCTCTCTCTCTCTCTCTCTCTCTCTCTACATATATGTAGAATTTTCATTAGCTATACTATTATTAAAAATGAATAACTCACTTGGTGTCTATGAACTTTCTTCTTTCTGTTTGTCAAGTTTTCTCCTTGCACCACGTGTCAATTTCTCTATCAAAAAAGTAAAGACAAAAAATAGCTACAAGAGGGGCACAAAACTTGAACCTATGATGACCATCAATTGATATGATAAAAAACACTTTTACCACTTAAACAATATATATAGAAGATATTTTTTTTTTAATTCAAAATTGAAATTTATATTTTAAGTATACTCATCAAGTGGGCTTACACTCTAATATATATATATATATATATATGTACCAGAGGTGGGAACACACATAATGTAGAATTTATAATTGGATCAATAACGAAGGCAGCTATTTGAAACAATTAGAAAGAATTGAAGCAATTTATAACAGCAAATTATATTGGTAGTTACTATAGTTTAGTCTTTGTGTCAGTATAGCCCTTGTAATTATAATTAACTCAATTTTGACCCTGATTTTTTAATTTATTTCAATTTGGTTCAATTAATTGAAATTGTTAGCATTATTTTATAAAAAAAATGTTCACATGCGTGACATGTGTTATGCCTTTAAAGACAAAATTGTAAACTTGATCAATTTAATGAATTAATCTCAATGAACTTAGTGATCATTTTTCATTAACAACAAAAATAAAAACTAATAGCGTTGTTAATTAAATCAAATTGACACAAAATTTAAAATTAATGATCAAAATGGAGCCAATTAAAAGTATACGGACCAAAATGACAAGAAAGATAAAATGTAATAATTATTGATGTAATTTATGCTTACAACAATTATCATGTTTAGGGGTCATTTTCGAAAAAAAAAATTATTCGATGTCTACACCAACTTATGTGTTTACTTTATAAATTAGTATATATATATACATATATAAAGTAATGTTTACCCTTAATTTTCTTTTCTTTTCTATGTCACATATCTCTCTTCTTTTCCTTTGTTCTCTCTCCTGTGTGGGGCATCACTCTTCTCTTCTACTTTTTAAAAATGCCACATTAATATACCCTTATACCTAATTAGTGCTTACATCTAATATGTAAAAGAATTTTACTTAATCTGAATTACCTATATAATTAATACTTTATGAATTAATTTTCTTCTATTAAATATTAAAGATATTTTTATGTTTTTGTCTATCTTATTAATATCTTAATATTAATTTATATTGAGTTGTCTATCTACTATGGAATTCTTTATTAAAAATGATAAGAAAAAAAATTAATACTCTAGATAATTACTTTATGCATTTTCTTCTTATCCAACTACAACATATTTATATTTAATTTTTTAAATAAATTTTTCATAGCTTCTATTTCTACATATTTTTATTTTTCACATGAATATAAAATAAAGTAAAATAATTATAATCACTTTTAAATTTATGTTACAAATTCTCTTTCCAATTTAACTATTATTTTTAATATAAAATTATTATATGAATTTTATAGCATGATATTACTAAAATTATCAAAATATATAAATAATTTAACTCAAATTATTATATATAAATATTCAAGTAACACTTTTATAAAACAATAAAGCTAAGATTATCTAATATAAATAAAAACAAGAATCACACTTTAATTTTAAATGACACATATATTGTAACATAAAATAAAATACTATTTTGGAAAAAAAAAATTAACCCGTACATCGCACGGGTCAATTACTAATATATATATTAATGGTGAAAACGCATGTGTTTTCTATTTTTCGTCTAAAATTTTTAATACTTTTTATTTTATTCAAAAGAGACAAAAGAATACTTTTGATTAATGATGAAGGCCTGTTGAATTTAAAAACTATTTAGCATTTATTTAGAAGTTTTAATAGAGTTTAGATGGGGGGAAATAATTATTAACAGTTTTATAGGTACTTTTTTTTTTTTTTTAATGGGTTATTATAGGTACTTCTTGGAAAACAAAATAAAGATAGCGAATCTTTGAAAAATATTTACATCAAACGGGTGTATACTTTATAAAATACTAGTTGTGGTGCTCACATTTTCAATTTCACATCTAACTTTTTTGGATTTAATGAATGAAAATGATGGGCTGAATTTGAAATCAGTTAGCAGTTTTTAACGGTTAACACTATAGACATTCATGAAAAAAAAGTTAATATACACTTTTAATCTAGTTTCAATATAGTTATTTTGTTCAAGTTTGAAATTAAAATTAACAATTTTGAGACACTTATCAATATCCTAAAGTGTACACACAAAAAAACTAATGAAAATTTAGACTGAATGAACAAATTAAAACTAAATATAAGGAGTAGAGATTAGATAATTCAATTTAAAATAATAGAGATTAAAGTAAAATTTAAATTATGTGATTGCACATTTCCTCAGCCGAGTACACAGTAATGTCATTTTAATAACCTATTTTGAGTAGTAGACAATTTGTTCCTAATAGCAAACCAAATTATGAAAATATATTGTTTTGGAAACTAACTATTTAGTTATTTTTTTAATTTCTTACGAAAAGACGTCTAGAAAAATATAGAAAAGAGTCAACTTTTTAATAGCTAAAATAGCCTATTGTCAAACTTGGTGTTACTAATAACATGTGGTATTTGCCTTGTTCAGATAAGTCGGCTCGCGAGCTCCACAATGCGGACGACCCCTGGGCCCACAATCCTCGTCAACCATGATATTCTTTGTTTAACAAAAGAGACAGAATTAAACATAGAATAGGATGTAGATGTCTTATAAAGAGTGAGTTCTACATGTGAGTTCGACATCATGTGAGCTCTACCCTTATGAGACATTTATGTTCCATGGTGTGTTTAACCTTTGTGCAGAAAGATATTGTTAGCAAAATGCAACTTATATAAGTCGAATATATATATATATATATTTGTAGTCTACATAATATAATTAATAATTGGATTGAGCTTTATTTGGTATGTTATGTGAGAAAAGAAAAAAATATTTGTACTTTCTCAATGTTAAGTTTGGACTAATAAAAATATGAAGCTTGTAAAATAAAAATACATGTGAGATTACTTTCTCCTTTTTTAATTTTTTTTCTTTTTTATTTCTCTTCGATGATGGATAATCGTGGTATTATAAAAATATGAATTACATTTTGGACTGCTACACTTTACACTCATATTTTGTGTCATTTTTTTTTTTTTTAATTATCTCGGTCAATCCCCAAATTTTGAATCAAGTTGCAATTAGGGCTATTTATATAACACCATTTTGAAAACTAATGGACAACAATCACGTAATAGTACTAATTACACTTTGCATCCTTCCACGGTTATCAAAATCTTAGTTTAATACTCCACTTTAGTCTTTAACATCGTTGTACTTTTATCAAAATTGTATTTTAGTCCCTTCATTTTAGTCTCTCTATCAATTTTTAAAACTACGGATATGACTGAGCCTAAATATAATTTGATTTGAAATTTAAGAAGTTGACTAAGATAGTTAGAAAGTTAGGAAAGAAAAAGAGATTGAGTGTAAAGTATACAGATATAAAGTATAATTTCCCCCAAAAATATGTAACCAACCAGTTGGTTTCTTACAAAAGTACACCAATTTTAATGAGGATTTAAAGTGACATAATAAGAGAGTTCTAAGCTCCCTATTTGTCATTCTTTCTTACTATGCTTATTTGAAGGTTCGTCTTCTTCACAAATATGTTCTTTTCTAGTATTTACACTGTACTTTTTTCAATTTTACCATATTTCTGGTAAGGTCATCCAAGGATTGGTCGCTGCGCATTATCCGTTCCATCCAAACCATGAGGGACGTTTCTTGATAGGAAGAGAATCTCCTCCAGTCCAGATTTTGGAATGGAGAGCATTGTTGGGCCTGTAGAATTCGATGATTTCAACTATTCATTTTATCGGGTATTTTGTGTATTTCATCCACACAAAAAATTAGATCAATGCGATAATTATAACTTACAATTTATCTCGTTTTTAACCAAAAAAAAAAAGTATGATTTATGTTGTTTGCTTCCTTGATCCTCCTGTGGTGACTTTGGTCGCCCATCATTGTCTACATCCTTTATGTTGTTTGCCACATTGGTCCTCTCCTCGTGATTTGTCCTTTCTTGTGATTTAGTCTCATGTCCTTCATCGCTTTGTTTGGTATTACCTTTGTGTTGAGCTCCAATCCTCATCTTTTGTTCATTTTTCATAAATAGCGCGAAATTGCATAGGTGAAAAATTGGACCAAATTGTTGATGGTGGTTAAACTGGTTCCCGATGTCTGGAACCAATATACTGTAAGAAATGGTTTGGAAAATAGTTTTGGAAAAAATAGATTTTTCCTAAATTTTGGTTTAATTTTTAGGTGGGATCCATGTGCCAAAGTTGGCTGGTCTACGTGGTAATGCGTTCTATGCCGCATTATAATTCACGTAGTATATATGGTTGCTCAAAACTATTTTCAGGTGAATAGGAAATTGATGCCAAAATAGGCCCCCTAAAAATGGTGTGTTTGGTAGAATTTCCATAAATATTTGAGTTAAGATTTGTCCCACATTGGTTTGGTGAACAAACTCTATGTGGGCTTATAAGGTTTGGGTTTGGAACTTGGAGAGGACCCCAAGTGATACCCAAATTTTGTGGAAGCGTGAGGTTATGGGCAAAGTGGGCTAGACCCATTGGACCCAAAACACACACACGCCACTGTCGCCGTCTGGTCTGACAGGCTGGGCTTGTGCGTGATATGAGGTTGGGTTAGGTTTGTCTAGCCTAATATTAATTCTTGTTAGGCGAAAAACATTTGAATTTTATTTTTTGTTTGGAAACTAAATTCTGTCTAGTTTTGTTTTCAAATTTTGGATTGGAAAAATTCAAATTTTGGCTTGCACCTCTTTAATTTTTTTGTACAGGTTCCATACCTGTCCAAACATATTCAAATCTGTTCAGTTCAAACCCAATAGGTTCCTACCTGTTTAATTTAAATTCAAACAGGTTATGTATCTGTTTAATTCAAACCGAATAGGTACTATACCTATTCAAATAGGTTTGCTACCTGTTGATTTCAAAACTGAAAAGCCACTATTTCACCTATAAATAGACAAGTTCCTCATTTCGATTTTCACTTAAATTTTCATCCTCAATTCTGCTATTGCTCTCTGCGTTTTGCTGCATTATTTTTCCTGTGAGAAAGAGTGTAAACACAAAGTGTATTCATTATGCGAATAGTTTGTAGTGCTACTACTATTCGTTGATCATTTTATCCTAGGAGATAAACATTCACAATCTAGAAGTACCGAGGAGATGACGAATTTGTCTTAAGGACACAGTGTTAAACAATGGATTTGATCAAAAATTTGTTCGAGAAACTAATAAGGTAAGTATTTATTTTTATCAGATTCTAATTTTGTTTTTGTAACAAAATAAGAACCTGTCATTTTATTTATTTATTTATTTTATATACTGTTTTGATTTTTGTAATCAAATATTTTATTTCCTTTCTTTAATTCTTTCTTTGAATACATTGAAGATTGTCCAATATATACATGATGTCGAAGAATACATTTGACGCTAAAGTTAACAATTATCTCAAAATACAATAACTCTAAAATTGATAGCTAGAATCTCATACCTCAACACTCGGGATTGTAGACTTTATGTCGGAGTGTCAAGCCACTCACCAAGTCTTCGAAATCCCCTTGGAAATACACTTTCCTAGCAAGTATCCCTTATTAAGGACTCTTTCTAATTTAGATCAAGTTCAATAACCCGGGTAACCTAATATTATGCTCTAACTAGTTAGTTCTTTTTTATACTAGCATTATGACCTATAAATCACACTTCGAGTATGGATTGATCTCTACCCTTATCTCAGCAATTCTCATTGTGTAACGTGGCACCTTACGCAAGGGATTTAGAAAAGGAAATGAAAAAGGTGTATAAAATTTGGTAAAACGTAAATATATTTTATTCACATTTCACCTACCTTTTCTCTTTTCTTTTCCAAATACATTTCCAAATTCCCTAATCAAACACAACATTAATTCAAAGTCATGTCACATCATCCAACTTAGGAGCCATTTAGGGGGTGTTTAGGAAGTTGGGTTTAGGTTAAAATAATTAATAAAAACAACATATGCTTAAAATAGTTAATAAAATAAAATGTCACATCCAAACCATAATTATTTAATTTTTCTCTCACAACCATCAAATCAACTACAAAAAAAAAAAAAAAAAAATCAACTATCATCCCAAACACAACTTTTTTTAACCAAGTTAAAATAACTAAAAAATAAAAAATCCAACTGAAATAGCATATTCCCAAACAGTGCCTTAGACCAAAAACAATTTGACTGAATCACTTTTTCTTCTTGAGACTCAACTTTAGGCACAAATAATGGCCTGCTGCCTTGGCTTTGTGGCTTGGTTTCATTGAGATCAAATCCTCAAATCCAACAACAATATTGTTATCGTATGCTTCTTCTTCTCCAACAACAATTGGCGTCGGTGCCCAAAGACTGAAACAAGGTTCTTTTGGCTAATTTTTTTGACATTTTTCGCTGGGTAAAACATCGTCATGACTAAAATTGTGCGATGAATAAGATGGCAGTTATGCTGAATTGGATTGATGTCCGAAAAATGATTTGTAGAAAATTCTCCACCAATAATATTCGGACTCAATTTCGTCAAGACTGCAATCATCGTTTCCTCCAATAACCAATCTTTCAAATGCGCTAGAGGGTTTACAATACGTTGACGATGGTCAAACAAGAGAGTTGATGTAACCAATCCGCACGCTTGTCTGTTAATGGTGCTTTGAATTTTTTTCAAAACAAATTTTGAAAATTCTTTTTCTTTCCAACTATGATTTGACATTCTTGCGCAATAATATAACACTGCTCTAATACCACTAATAGAGAAATAGGAATGGCAATGATCTATAATCTCGTAAGGGTGTTTATCACGCAAGAAAGTCAAGAATGCATAAAGTGAAAAAGACAAAGAGTTGACGTTCAAGTACAATGTGACATGTTTACAACCATGTATATATAGGCGTTATGGTGCCTTTTGGAACCATTGCAATTGTTGGGTTTATTTTATAAACCCAATAGACACAACTCTCCTATTGTAACACCCCTAATTTATAAACTTTAATTTAATCAATTTTATTAAATATTCTTTGCATATTATCAATTGAATACATTTCACGTGAATCAACATATTAAAGAAAATATTGTCTTTATCATAGAATTTCTCATAAGAGTTTTTTTTTTTTATGTACTATACTTGTAAGAATTGAGAATTTAACAATACATATGAAATTTGAGTAATAAGAGAAAATACAACAAAAATGTCCTAAGGACTTACACATTTCAAGGCAAGGGCCTTGATTACAGATAAGGGGAATACTTTCCCCAACAGGTAAGCTCACTAGCTGTAAACCCATAAACATCCAAGGAGCCGAAGTACTCTATCACAATTCTCCACAAGATCACCAATGGAGTGAAATCACCTCAACAAGACCTGAAAGTTTTGTTAGATTTGCAGTGAGATGAATTTCAGAAGTGATTTGAAAAAGCAAAGGGAAAAGGAAAAGGTAAAGATAAATGAAATGTAAATTAAATATAATTACATTTCACTTACATTTCACACAACTTTTATCGAAAGGCTTTGCCAACAAAAATGCTACTAAAAAACACTACACACGAATCACATTGGTGTGTAGTTTTATAGGCTCCGATCCATATGATATTCCAATCATATTGTTGACACTAAATTTTATAAAATTTCCAGTCAGCAGAGGTACCAATGTGGCATGGTAGATGTACTGATGATATGGCATAATGATGTGGTTGTAAAGAGTTAAATGAAGGGCCAGAAGAGTTAGTGTAGAATCAAGAGATCAAGTCCAGGTCAAAACACAAAAATTGCAAAGTAGTTCTTCTAAAGAAGGGATACAGATAAGTTGAGGTTCAGATCAAGAACAATCATGGTGACACGTGTGGTTGCAGCACGGATGGCCAAGCAAGTATAAAATAAAGACTTCAGAAGAATAAAGGACCTTCAACCACATTCACAGATCATGATATCTAGGAGTAGCTCTTATCAGTTAGGAGTAGATACCTAGCATTTTTAGGAGTAGTTTAGTTATAACTCGTATGTTGATTGATGTAATGTCGGTTTCTTTATTCTTGTTTAAATTCATGTAACTTGTAGCAAATGACAATTTTACTAGATTTATATCAATTCAGTTCGTTTCACTTTCATTCTTCTTTGTTTATTTTTCTTCAAATAAGTCTTTAACCTTTCAAGGCATTAGAACTCAACCACAGTGCTTGATCATTTGTGTTTGGTAAAAGTTATGTTTTATTTGTCCAAAACCAACTCATTTCAAAATTTTCAGAGATCCAATTCTGCTTTAATGGACATAGACGACTTTATTTGATGATATTTTTATTTTTTATTTTAGACCAAAATATGTCAGTAGGTCCTATATTTTAGTCCTTGAGTTATTTTGATTCCTCAATTGACTTAATTTTGATCCTAAATTTATAAATTTGTCTCAATTTCGTCCAATTGGTTACAATTGTTAGTATTATTTTATGGAAAATACACAAATGTATGGCATGTTTCATGCTTTTAAGAGCAAAATTATAAATTTACTTATCTCAATGAGTTAACCTCAACTAACTCAATAATTACTTTTTGTCAAAAATCCTAATGGTGTCTGTTAGGTTTTTATTCTTGGCATCCCGTTTGACAAAACTTTTTTCATTTGTAATTTTGTTCAACTTTTATTTCAGTGAGATTATGAGTTTTAGATGCGAATCCAACCCGAATTGTGCCTTGCAGAGATGTTTCAGAAGTTAATTTTTTCATATTTTCAGAAGTTTCACTCGTTTGTAAAAGTACTGGGAGTTGTTTTTTCCGCGTGAGCGACCATTCCTGCACTCAAGCGTAGATCTGCTCGAGCGGCCATTCTTGCGCTTGAGCGGAGTTTGTGGATCTGTTTTCTATAAATATGTGTTTCAGTCTGTTTTTAGGGTTACGGATTCCAAATCTTGTTCTTGGGTATTAGGGTTTTCTTCTGGAGCTTCTTTGCTTGTTTCCTTTGATATCTGTGAGAGATTAATCATGAATTGAGTGGAATATATCAAAGGGTTTGTTTAGTTTGTTTTATTCATAAAAGAGAGAGTTGTTCTTCGATGGGTTCCATGGAGCTTGAGTTTGAAGCTTTGGTGGATTCCAAAGTGGCTTATCGTCGTAGATTTGACATCGGTGTTGTGGATTCAACATTGAGCAAGACTATTTTGAGGTGAAGATAGGGCTAGAAGAAACACATAGGGGTCGGTTCGATTCGGGCGTGAATTCGTTAGGTAATTGAGAGTACACTTGTGTGATTTCTTTATGTCTTCTTAGTGGATTGTTTTGTAGCTCTGGCCCATGGTTTTTTTTATCACAATTGTAGGTGCTCCAATTGTGATTTTTTCACGTTAAAATCATTATATCGATTTGTCTTAATTGTTTGATTGGGATTGTTATTCACTGCTTAAAATTGATACATAATCATAAATCAATATCTAGAGGATTTCTAGATTTTTTTAATTGGTATCAGAGCGGGTCGCTCTATTTTAATTTTTTTAAAAAAAATCTTTTAAAGCGAGATCTTGTTTGATTTGTGATAATGGATTCAATTCATGAGGGAAATTCTATGGTTCGACCACCCCTACTTGACGGATCCAGTTATTCTTTTTGGAAAGCTCGGATGAGATTGTTTTTAAAATCTATTGATGAAAAAGTTTGGCAATCTGTCATGTATGGGTGGATCGAACCAACGATTACCGTTGATAGAGTAACCTTCCCTAAACCAATTGATAAATGGGACACAATTGATTACCAAAATAGTAGCTAGAATAGTAAAGCTATCAATTCTCTCTTTTGTGCTTTCACACCTGAAGAGTTTAGTCGTATTTGCAATTATGATGTCACAAAAGAGGCTTGGGATATCTTACAAACTATTCATGAGGGCACTTCTTCTGTTAAACGCTCAAAACTTCAAAGGCTCACGTCTAGTTTCGAAAACCTTTCAATAAAAGATAGTGAGACCTTTGATGAATTTTATGCGAAGTTGAGTGACATTGTAAATTCTAGCTTCAATTTAGGTGAAAAAACTACCGAAATCCAAGATTGTAGAAAAAATTTTAAGGTCCTTGCCCAGTCGGTTCCAACCAAAAGTTACGACCATTGAGAAGGCTCAAGATGTTGACAACCTCAAGCTGGATCATTTGGTTGGAAATCTCCAAACTTATGAGGCACATAGGAATTACAAAAAGAAACAAAAAGATGCTATTGCTTTTAATAGTGCTCATAGAGTTGGACAGGATTCTGATGAGGATTGTGAGATAGATTCCAAGATTATGAATGCTTTTGTAAAACAATTCAAAAATCTTTTTTGAAAAAGAATCCTAATCTTTTAGAATCAATTCATACTCATAAATCCAAAGGCAAAGATAAACTCCAAATTAATTCTATAACTAAGAAGAAGAAAGGAAAGATACAAGGGAACTCTGAAAGAGTCCATTGCTATGAATGCCAAGGATTTGGCCACTTTGCTCGAGAATGCCTTAATCGTTTGAGGAAGAAGAAAGCATTTGCTATCACTTGGGATGATGAATCAGAGTTTGATAAAGATGAAAGTAACAACGAAGCACAAGGCGAAGATGGGCATGAACAATTCTTTGTTTTCATGGTGGCTTCCGAAACTAAAGGACAAATAAAGTATCCAAAGAGGCCGGTTGAGAATATCACCGATGATGAATCCTCAGGGAGTGATGATAAAGAGTTTCAGCAAGCTTATGAAAAGTTGTATAAGGAATCTCTTAACTTATCTATATTGAATGACAAACTCACTATCAAACTCAAAGCCTATGAAAGTGAGAATGTCAAATTAAAGAAAGAGATTTCCAAGGCTAGGAATGACGCTATTGAGATTTCTAGTGATCGACAAGCTTTTTGTGCAAAACTCTTGACTTGCGAGATAGAGAAGAATGAGCTACAGCAAATCTATGCAACGTATGAAGAAAAGATTAAAACTCTCGAGATTTCTCAAGTTTCTTTGGAAGAACTAATGATCAAGAAAGAGGAAAAGCTCAAGTGTGCTATGGCTACCATTGGTCTTTGGAACAAAGGATCAAAGACTTTGGACAATATCATTGGGTCTCAACAAATGTGTTATGACAAGAGTGGCATTGGCTTTGGTGATAACAAAGAGCGAAAACGGAGTGCATCCACATCTCATGATACAAGAACTCAAGAGTAGGGGGAGCAAAAGATTCAACAAGAGGAAAGACTTCTCAATCTTCCTAGAGTTGGTAAGGTCAAAGAAAAGAAGGTACACCCTGTTTTTGTTTGTCATCGTTGTGGTATGTATGGTCATATTCGCCCTTATTGTTATGAGTTGCATGGGAAAGTGTCTTATAAAGATGGAAGAAATTCCAACATCTTGTGGGGTATGAGTCACTTCATTGGTGGTAATAAGGTTAAGGGTCATACTAGACCTCGTTACTTTGATTTGCTTGAGACCAAACATGAATAGAGGTTGTGTTTGCTTAGACCTAGGAATAGGAAGTTAGATACCAAGTTGAGACGGGTTCCCAATAAAAAGCAAGGGAACCACAACGTCGAGACACCACCCAAGAACCGTAATTCTCACAACTTTGTTCATACTAAAGCGATTTGGGTGAGAAAACTTGACTTGTGTTAATTTGTTTATTCTTTTTAGTTTTTGGGTTTCTGTGTGTTTTTTTCTTTTTGAGTCATTTAATGTGTGCCTGTTCATTTTCTGTCTTGCTTTATTTATTAAAAAAAAAAATGTGTTTGCCTGTTCGTTTTCTGTCTTGCTTTGTTTAAAAAAAAAAAAAAAAAAAAAAATCTAAAAAAATTTTCTTAATATGGTTTTGCAAGCTTGAAATTTTTGAGAAGTTCTTGGTGCATATTGGAATTGATAAGAATATCCATTACATGTTAATATGTGTGTACTTACTGTGGTCATTACTCATTTTGGAGTGTGTGTACTTTGATTAGTATGTCTCATTCGTATACACTCTTGGATTAGCAAATATCAAAATCTTCCGCCTTAGTGATCAATTTTCTCTATGGACTTCTAGCATTGTGTCTTTTGCTTTTCTAGAGGAATTGACCTATACTAGCACATCATGGGTAATGTTGAGTCTCTTGACCACCTTTCATCCTTTTGTATCTCCACGGTTTTCCCCTCAGTTCTTTGCAGTCAAGGCATGAAGCAAAGGCTACCTCAGAGTTACCAACTAGACCATCCTTATTGTATCCATGCTTCTTTGGTTCAGTTTTCATACTCTTGAGCGTGAAAGCTGCCAATGAGTGCAAAAGAGATCGGGAAAAAAAAAATGAGCAAAAGAAAGAAGAAGAAAAAAAAGATTCATTGATTAAGGGAGAGCCTCCGCTTTTACTCACTAAATACCCCTTGATTCTTAATGGTTTGACTTTCCTTAGCTGTGCTTAGATTCTCTTGTTGGAGGTTCAGTTATCATATCATTACTAGGATTTGAATCTAGTGGTTGTCGAACTCCAAGAGTCACACACACACTTTTTTCATGGAATCTATGTTTTTCACTTAATGCATCACTTTTTTTTATGAGGAACTGTACACATTGTGTTTTCAAGTAATTGTGTTTCTTGGATAATCTTGTCTGTTTTAAGGTATAAATCTGAAATTCCTTCCTTGCTTCACCATAATTTTTTTCTTCTTGTTCATTGTTTTCAGTACAATGTTTGTGGTTGCTTTTAGTGAGGGGGAGTTTGGTTTATCATTGCAAGAGTTTGTTAGCATAAACACTTGTTTGGTAAAGGAGATTAGCTTTAGTTGTTTTGCATGTTACTATGCATTGCTTCTTTATTGTTTCCTTCTTGCATGCTATTGTAACACCCTGGTAAATCACACCATAAAATACGAAGATAACATGATCATGAAATCCCAAAAAAGGTCATCTTTCTCATTGAACTAAGGGTTGAGTGATTACAATTCAATTAATACATTTCCATAATAATGTCCGAAGTACAAGACTCAGTTCAATAAACTAGATGACTTAACACGACATAAGCTCAGTAGGCGTACAACATTACAAAATACATATGAAGGTTCAGTTACAATATCCCAAAATAAATACAAAACAACCAAAAGCTCTTGACTTCAATTAATTCCCCAAAAGAAAATGAAGCTATTGCTTGATCCAAACCTTCAATGAGGTTGACCTTCTTCAACTCTTGAAAAAACTAAATTAAGGTTGAGCTATATGCCCAGTAGGAATACATTTATCCAGGTATCTAATCCCTTTGAACAAGATTATGGCATCAATGTGATAAAACATTGTAATAAAGTTTGCTTTCACATGAAACCGTCAACAATTCATAGTGAAAACTATAATATAATGTGGCAAGTGCAACTCATATCATCATGCACAACAGTTAAGTATCTACAATCATGGAAATCAAACCACACTTTTCTCTACATGAGTCCAATTAAGAACAACCCTTACTTTTAAAGACAACCCCTACATGGGCCGGCTACTATAGGGCGGGAAGTGGGCACCTTACGAAAATCATCCGTTTTTCCACTTTCGCCGGCTACTATACGGAGGACTGTGTGGACACCCAAAAACGTTTTCCCACGTTTGTCCAACGATAAGCCTAGACAGGGCATTTTGGCACCTTTTTAAACTCCCCGCGCGGGTACTAGCACAACACCACCTTTACTCATCACCAACACACACATGGACTCATGCATACTCAACAATTAAATCACATTTCAATCCCACAGTTGAACATCTAGCATCATCATAGATATACAACACATAAAATTCAAGGAATAATAACATTCAAGTCACCATTTCTTTGACCACATCAATACTTACATTTCATCTCTCTATTATTCACCAATTTCCATGAATCCAAAAGAAAATTTCATCATATTAAGTAATATCTATCCAAATAGAGACTTAGGGTTTTATCAACTTTGGGGTTTTTCTCTCTCTTATCACCAATCTAAATTTGAACAACATTTACATTCATATTTAGAGAAGGATTTGAGAAATTTCAAACAAATTATAAAACAAGAGATTAGACATATGTAATAATGGTTTAATCCAATAAATCTCCAAATTAGTTCACATATCACACACATTGCCATGGAATCCCTTCGACAATGAAGAAATACAAAGATAAAAGTATCCCTACCTCAACTATCAAGCCAAATATCCAAGCTTCTTGACGGATCTATCATAAACCCTCAATCCAATCGGTTGAAAATGATACTCTTCAAGTACTCTTCGCCCCTAACAAACGATTTTGGGTGGATTTCAAGTGTATGAGAGGTGTTTGATGGTAGAAATTTAGGGTTTCAAACAGTGAGGAAGAGGAGATGAAGAATAGGAAAAGTGATCTGTGGAAATGATCTAGAATCATTGTGTTTAAAAAGCTAATATCGCGATCCTCGCTCGAGCAAGACTTCCTACGCTCGAGTGACCCGACACAATCAAAAGACCTCGCTCAAGCGACAACTCCTTCACTCGAGCGGAAAAAGAGAAGCTTTAGAAGTTTTATAGCAATGCTGGAAGCTAGCATTCCACACTCGAGCAAGGCTTTCCTCGCTCGAGCGAGCATGCCTGCAATTCAACACGATTCTAGAAACAACAATTCTACGCTCGAGCAAAGATTCCCTCGAGCGAGTGACCCGGAAAACAAAATGTCACAGCTACTACTAATTACATCATCATATCCTTACTTGTGTGATTTATCCTTTAACTATAGTTGATTGAGTTTTCTTTGTCAATTTATGACAAAAGGGGGAGAACGTTTGAGGGTGTATGTGTCTTAGGATTTTCATCAATTCATGCTACGTGTTCTTAAAATCTTTGATTTACATCCATTCATATTTTCATCTCATGTTTCAAGATAATCTTGTCATATGTCTTTTTCATATACTCTTGTGGCACTAATAGTTGTTTCCAAGATTGTGGCACTAATAGTTTTTTGCAGATCATGACCATGAGAAAGAAGTTTGCTTCTGTTGGCTGTAATGAGTTGGGCTGATTAGGATTTTATTTGTTAGGTGTGTTTTGTCACGTCATTGCCAAAGAGGGAGATTGCTAGGTTTTTATTCTTGGCAATCATGTTTGACAAAACTCCTTTTAGTTGTAATTTTGTTCAACTTTTATTTTAGTGAGGCAATGACTATGTCGGAGATCGAGTTGTTTGTCCGCTCAAGCGGCGATTCTTGCGCTCGAGCGGAGATCACAACCTTTCAAAAGTTTCATTCGCCTGCAAAAGTACTAGGAGTTGTTTTTTTTCGCCCGAGCAGCCATTCCTATGCTCGAGCATAGATCCGCTCAAGCGGCCATTCTTGCGCTCAAGCGAAGATCGCGGATCTATTTTCTATAAATATGTGTTTCAGTCTGTTTTAAGGTTACGGCTTCTAGATCTTCTTCTTGGGTATTAGGGTTTTCTTCTAGAGCTTATTTGCTTGTTTCCTTTGATATCTATGAGAGATTAATCATGAATTGGGTGGATTATATCAAAGGGTTTGTTTAGCTTATTTTATTCACAAAAGAGATAGTTGTTCTTCAGTGGGTTACGTGAAACTTGAGCCTGAAGTTTTAGTGGATTCCGGAGTGGCTCATTGTCGTAGATTCGACATCAGCGTTGTGGATTCAACGTTGGGCAAAACTATTTCGACGTGAAGACGGGGCTGGAAGAGACACATGGGGATCGATTCGATTCAGGTGTGGATTCGCTATGTAATTGAGAGTACGCTTGTGTGATTTCTTTCTATCTTCTTAGTGGATTGTTTTATGGCTTTGGTCGTGATTTTTTTTTTTATCACAATTGGAGACGCTCCAATTACAATTTTTCCACGTTAAAATCGTTGTGTTGATTTGTCTTAATTGTTTGATTGGGATTGTTATTTACTGCTTAAAATTGATACATAATCACAAATCAATATATAGGGGATTTCGAAAATTTTCAATTAAGTAGACCAAATTGACACAAAATTTAAAATTAAAATTCAAAATTGAGTCAATTAAAAATGTAGAACCAAATATAACAAAATGAGTAAAATGTAAGAACTACTCAAGCAATTTATCCTAAATTTTGTTTTTGGTACATAACAGTTTTATCTCGGCGAGCTAAATGAATGAAAATAGATGTTGTTAGGATTAGTGAGACCACTTCCAAATTAATTTTACTCATTCGTACGATTGATTTTATTAGAGTTATTGAAAAATCTATTTATAAAAAATTGGATAAATTACAAATATATCCCTAAAGTTTGCTTAAAATACGAATTGCCTCGTGTGGTTTAAAAAATTACAAATACTTTCCTGTCAGAATTTTTTATTTAACAAAATTAATTGAAAAAGTAAAATTTCTAACTATTCACCTATACAATAATAAAATTATCTGAATTATTAATTGAAATAAAATTTTAATATTATTAAAAACTGTTAAGTAACGTGATAATTTATTAATAAAAGGATCTATTTGTAATGAAATTAGAAACCTTAAGGACATAATATAATTTCTAAAAGTATAGGAAATAATTTATAATTTAACTAAATCTCAAGGAGTGTGTTTGTAATTTACTCAATTTAAAATTAATTGGCATTGATAACTCTCTACCACAGATGTTCTGGTGCCAAAATTCAAACATGACAGATGGGAGCTTGTTAGACTTTTCTCTAATTGATGCTGCTGGTGATACCGACCACTTCAAACTCTCTATATTCGTGTTTAATTAAGGATGTATTTAAATCTTATATTTCAGCATACGTTTTCAAAGAGAGACGAAAAGAAAATTAAAAAGAAAAAGTAATAAAATTTTAGTTTATATTATTGTGAATATTTGTGTTCTTTTTTCTTTTTTTTTCCTCTTAAATCACTATTATATAACTCAAAATTTAAACACTATTTAAAAATTGCGAATTGTTTTCTTCAATAATGCTCATAAATTCTAATTGAACTTAGCTTACGTCCAGCCCACTCTAGTGCGGTAGGGGCTCATAGGCTCAAACGAGTCTTATTTCGATAATTCGAATCGTTAATTTTTTAATTTTTTATGTGTATGTCTATGCACCCAAAAAAAAAAAAAAAAAAATTATATTGATCTAACAGTTATAGTCACTTAATTCAATTAAATTTATTTTCAAAAAAAAAAAAAAGAACGGTTTGTTTCTAAATTTATATTTGTCATTTTAAAAAAAAAAATGATTAAGGTAAGTCTCTACAATTATTAGATTAATATAATTTTTTATACGGATGATCGACATATACTAAATTAACAATGTAAATTATTAAAATAGGATTCGCGATTGCTAAACCAGGCGGTATGAACTGGAGAAGCTAACCTCATTGTAATTTATGACCTGAGACTTAAAATTCAACAACTCTTCTTGGCCCCGCAAATTAAATTGGTAGAAAATGAAAGCAACTATTACTTGTGTTATAAAAATGGTGACCCCTAAATGCCCTTCCTTGTAATGGTGAAAAATGGCTTTAGAAAAGGTTTTTGCGGTTTTGAAGGTCCTCATGATCCTTATGCTTCTCTTTGCTTCTGAGGTTGCTGCAAGAGAACTGATCCACACTTCGAGTCCTCTCATTCCCTGTAAGTTTCCAATTGCTTGCGGTTCATTTAAATTCTGAAGATCATACAATACACATACTACATGTATTTATATAGGGAGACCACCAATATTCATCATACTAGAGCAACAAACTATTCTTTGCAGATCATCTCTCTCTCTCTCTCTCGTATTCTTTGCAGATCATCTCTCTCTCTACATATATATAGAATTTCCATTAAATATATGCATATCAGAGGTGGGCACACATATAATTGGATCTAATAACTATGTAGATATTTTAAACAATTAAAAAGAATTGAAGCAATTTATAACAGGGACAAATTGTATTGATAGTCTTTATACTTTAGTCTTTATATCATTTTGGTCTCTATAATTATAGATGACTGAATTTGACCTTGATTTTTTAATTTATCTCAATTTGGCCCAATTAATTAAAACTGTTAGCATTATTTTATAAAAATTACCACATGAGCAACATGTGTCATGCCTTTTGGGATAAAATTGTAAACTCGATCAATTCAGTGAATTAATCTTAATCAACTTAGTGATCATTTTTCATAAAAAAAATTAAAAAAAAAAAAAAACTAATGACATTGTCAATTGAACCAAATTGACAAAAAATTGAAAATTAATGGTCAAAATTTAGCTAATTAAAAGTGTAGTGTCAAAATGATACAAAAGACAAAATGTAAGAATTACCAAGGTAATTTATCCTTATAACAATTATCATGTTTAGGGGTATTTTCGAAAAACAAATAAAATTATGTAATGTCTACACCAACATATGCGTTTACTTTATAAATTAGTATATATTTATTAATGGTAAAAAGCCATTGGTTTACTATTTTTCATCTAAAATTTTGAGTACTTTTCTTTAACAATAAGCTTATGGAGTCTCCCCAATTTATTCAAAAATTTACCAACTGTATTGATAAATTTACCAACTGTATTTATAACTTAATTAATTGAAATGTTATTCTTTTCCTTAAAAACCTCCACTTTGATGTAGGCTACTATATGGACAGTTAGTAAATACTTTGGTAAATTAAAAAGGCTCCCTAGCGAAAATGGGGTTGCTGCTGTGCTAAAGGCATAATAATGATTGTTGTGCCTCAATTTAAGGTGTATTATGAATTTATGTTTATGATCTGAACCTTTCTTCTTTTTTTTTTTGTAGGGTATGTTGAGTACTTCATGCCTACCAAAAATCATATTAATCGGATATTAATAACTATATGATCGATAATCAAATGAACAGTTCGGATCATAAAAATGAACAGTTCGAATCATAAAAATAAGCTCGTAATACATCTCAAATTGAGACACAACTGTGTGAGTAATTTTCCGATCACACTGCCAACTCAGTGATCACCGAGAGAATCGCGAGAATAGATGACACTGCTCACACCGCAAGTAAAGAGAAGATTCCGGCGGTGGTTCTTCCACTCGGGGGTACTCCGACGATCAAGCCAGTATCTCTCAAAGATAATCAAGTGCTAAATTCACTGCTCAAAGTATAAATTGCGTACCTTAGACCCATGTGGGTGCCTCATTTTTATAGTTTTACTCAATCCTAGTCCCACTAGAAGCCTGACTTTTATGGACTCCCATTTAGTGCTTACTTTGGACTCTACAAGAGATAAGGATAGACTCCCTAGGAATATTATCCTTATCCACCTTGAAGTCTTTCTTCATTCTAAGACTCATGTCCCTTATCTGCTCATCTCGGATTCTGATATCTTCGGAGGTAACTTCGGCAACACTGAGATAACCGCGGCATAACGAACAGGACTGTAGACACCCCATTTTTGACCGACCTTAAGACTCAGACGTCACCGATTGAGCACTTGGTGATGTTGCATATCGTGCTCGTTCAGGAGTCTCAGAGTCTCGGCCGCGAGCCCTGCCTCCGGACTTTCGAACCCTTTTTCAGATTTTGCCCTTGCTCGAACTGCACTCGGTTTCTCTGTTTTGTTCTGAGGAGGGAGAGGTCCCGTAGACCATCTCTCAGTGGCCGTGGGCTACATTTTGTTGCCATAGGCCATTTTGCCCATTTCGGAGCCCGGTTCCCGGTTTTCGGAGCCGTCAGGCTATGTGTCTCAGTTCAGGACCGCCTGACCACCTCCGTTTGCTCTGATTTTTGGTGTGCATTTCATTTACTCCCTTTTGAGGGACACTGGGGTTTGAGAGATCCACTTCGTGGTCGAACACCACTCCCGGTGCTTAACAGCCTGTTTTCGGGGCCCCGAACTGCGTGTTTTGGCCCCCGAACCTTCATTTTGCATCGGTTTGCGCTCATTTTTGGCAGGGACCTCTGTTTCATCACCAAGAAGGTCGTCGAAGGGTGGGATTCCAGCAATAGTTCTGACAACCAACTTTTTGTTTGGTCAAAAGTGGTTCAGCATGAATCCGGGAAGGAGAAAAGTCTGCGCGGCTTCACTGAAACTGGCGTAACTCTTTGCACAAGAGGAATTAAACTATGAGGCCACCATCTTTGGAAAGATTACTCCCGGGGCTTCATTTTTCACTCAATAATCTCCTAAATTCAATTCCGGACGGAGGAGATATGGTTGATTGAAGTAAGGCATCACTCCGGTTGAATCGAAATCTGCACGGCTTCACGGAAACTGGCATAACTTTTTCCATAGGATGAATTTTGATGCAAGGTTTGCGCCATTGGAAAGCTAACTTCCGGGGCTTCAATTTGGACACTTGAATGGCCACATTTGGACTTCCCTAGCACCCACCGGCCAGTTTTCTTCCCGACAACTCCTGAAAAGTAGCGTCACCAGAAAATCTAGTCACCCACCTGCTTGTGAAATGACCTTTTTGCCCCTTTAAGCTGGCCAGCCATTTTCCTCTCCCTCAATGTATTCCAACTGTGCCAGCTGGTTGCCAATTGGACCATCCTCCATACACGTGTATGGAGGATTAGAGAGGTCCCTTAGATATTTTTCATGCCTCTCCTCTATAAAGGAGAGGCTTGGCTTCTTGGCTCAAGGTTAGACATTTGTTATACACATTTGAGAGAGAGCTATACCTTCCACCTCCCATTTCTCTCCATTTCCAAGCTCCAAAGTCATTTTTCTTCAAGTTTGGTGCCATTTCTTCATCACTATCAAGCATCCCCATCACCACTCTATTTCCAGCAGCTAGGGGAGCTTTCCAGTGGCTAGGAGGCATCCATTCTTCAAGCAAAAGGCAGCCAAGACTAGTCTACAAGGGTAAGTCTCAATCTCCCTCTTTTGTAGCACTTTCTTGCCTCATTTCTTAAGCCTATTTGCTCGCTGTTTTAGGATCCGACCCTAACTAAAAGGGTCACTCTTTTGAGCTTATCTTCATGTTTTTTTAAGGGCTCAACCCTGTTTGAGCCCTCCATTTGGCACTTGCTTCAATATCATCTTATATGCCATTTTTTTGCATGAAATTTATAGCCTATGAGTGATCTATTTTCGAGCATAATGTAAACTGTAAGAGGGCCTATTTTGAGCCTCTCTTCAATATTGAAGAAGGACTCAATCCTGTTTGGGTCCTCTATCTTGCACTTACTTCATAATCTCTCCTATTTACCGTAAATTGGCATGATTTGTTTGGCCTATATGTAAATTGTTTTGGAGTTTGTTATGAACTGTGAGTAAGCTTATTTTGTGTCCCTATACAACATTTTAGAAGGGATCAATCTTGTTTGGGGTCTCCATGTAGTACCTACCATTCTACCACTCTTTGGCCCTCATTTTTACATGCTCTTTTAGGCTTATCTAGCCTCTGTTTTCGGCCATCATCAGAACTGGAATGAGTCATATTTTGACCCTCTGGACATATTTCGTTAAGGGTCTTTTCTTGTTGGATGAATGTTTGGCCTACTTCATGTTATATCCTCTTGTGGCCTCAATCTTGCATGGCATTTTTAGCATATTTTCATACTGATTTGGGGGATGTCATCTATTGTAAATGTGTATATTTTTAGTCCCTCTTCAGTGTTGTAGAAGGGTATTTTTCCATTTGGGCATTGCATATATCACTTACTTCAATACCCCTCTTGGGGAGCCATTTTTGCATTCTTGCTTAATCCTATGTGTGCTATTTGCTTAGCCCTTTTATGACTGAAAAATGCTTGTCTTGGGGCTGCCTTGCTACAGTATTTTCATTCCATGTCTATATTGTGCATGTTTGGTATAGCTATAGGCCATTTCATGCATCGTGTACTAGCCTCATTACGGGTATTTTCCCCACATTTCAGTGCCAAAATTCATTTGCATGTTTGCATATCATTTCCATGCCATTTCATGCCTTAGGGCCATTGCCTCGGTTTGCGCGCCCTTGTGCACGCATTTCGAGGCACTTCATTTTCATCCATCGGCCTCCTGTGTGAGTGTGGTTGAGGCTCTCTCATGTTGGTGTAAGCCCATATTGCATCGCATATCTCATTTTAGTCCTGCTGCATTCCGTATGCCATTTTCTCGGTTTGCGTGCCCGTGGGCACGCATTTCGAGACATCTCATTTTAGTCTCATTGTATATCATATTTTAGGCCGTTTCATGCCTTTATGTCATTGCCTTGGTTTGCGCGCCCATGTGCACGCATTTCGAGGCACTTCTTTTTTATCTGACGGCCTCTTATGTAAGTGTGGCTGAGGCTCTTTCATGTTAGTATAAGACCAATTTGCATTTGGAGTGCCATTTTATGCTTTAGTATCACTGCCTCGGTTTGCGTACCTGTGTGCACGTATTTTGAGGTACTTCATTTTCATCTCTCGGCCTCTTATGTGAGTGTGGCTGAGGCTCTCTCATGTTAGTGTAAGCCCATATTGTATTGTTTATGTCATTTTAGCATCATTGCATTCCGTATGCCATTGCCTCGGTTTGCGTGCCCATGTGCACGCATTTCGAGGCACTTCACTTTCATCTCACGGCCTCTTATGTGAGTATGGCTGAGATCCACTCATGTTAGTGTAAGTCCAATTGCATTGCGTATGCCATTTTATGCCTTAGGATCATTTCCTCGGTTTGCGTGCCCGTATGCACGCATTCTGAGACATCTCATCTTCATAGCAATGTGTATGTTCAGATTGTATCTTAGTTGCATTTCCTACATATCATGCATATTGCATTGTGTTCGGGATAGGACTTAGCCTGGGCACGGGAAACGAGGCGCGTTTCGTACTCCGAGCGACAGAACGGGTCTCAATTCCCAAGTCACCGACACTCCGGATTGCCCATGATGGAGTTAGGTTTTGTTGTAGCATTCATATGCATCTATTCTTATATTAAGTTGTGCAATTCGGTTCCTCGGCCATCATGCATCGATATGCGTGATTGGTGGCACAAGGATCGAGGCATGCATATATTTGTGAAATACATTGCTATGCCCCTTTCTTGCTCTCTATTGCAGCAAAACGAAGAATCAACAACTTTTCGGGATTTAGCACACATTTCGAGAAACATTGCAAACAGAGGCTAATTGGGGCATCCCAGGGGATCTCCGTGCAAAGCAGCCCAAACATGCATCATATCATTATCCGGAGCGGAGTCTCAAGGCAGCCCCCTGGCTTGCATGCCAGTTTTACAGTTTTTCTTAGTTAATTTGTTAATTAATTAGAATTTTTGTATATTATTCGGACTGTATATTTTGGACTGTACTATTCTTTTATTTGGGACTGTATTATTTTATTCGGACCCTCTGTGCGAGGGCATAACTGTAATAAGTGTGGGTGAGTGTGATGTATGTCTTCCAACCCCACGTCTTTCTTCCCTTTTATTTATCCGCTTACGATGATTAGATATAGGGCATATTTTAATTAGCATACAGTATGACAGCATTTTTTGCATCATTCATCTATTTTGCACGCATCGGGCTCGGCGCATCATACAAACTGCATTTGTATTTCGATTCCAAATTGAATACTTGTTGGTTGCAGCATTCCATATGCCATGTTTAGAATAGCCGAGCCTGCTATAGTTTGCATCTTTGCATGTGTTGCATTAAGCATTTCTGTATACTTAGGATCATGCATGATTTCTAATGAGCTTTTGTTTTGGCTTGGAGTACTCGGTGAGTTTTACGCTTTAGCATCCTTGCATGCGTGTGAGTGTTGCCATGAATAGCATGCTTACCATGAGGCTAAATGCTTATGTGATATAACTGCCTTGAATGCCTGTGGGTGGAGGTTGAGTTACTTGAATTGGGACAATTCATCAAATGCTTGTTTTAAGCCCACTAGATAGTGGCAAAATCATATTTTCTTAAGCCCACCCGAGGGTGGCAAATCCGCGTCTTAGCCTACCTGCGGGTAGCACCATCAAACCATTTTCAAACAAACAAACATGAAACGTTTTGTTCCAATTCAGGCGATTCAGTCTATACTTGTATGCTGTGCGCATCACATAGTAACCTAGGCTAATAACCGGAATAAGAATTCACAATGTTTTCAAAATAAGATATCATGGTTAGTAGAGGTCGGTCTTTGGCCGGCGTGCGGGTGCTCACAGTGACCTTCCCAATCGTATCTAAGTTCCCCGTAGAGGCAACTTTGGTGATGACGGACACGTGGCCTTTGGCACCGAGTCAGGGTTTCCTAAATTTCCTATTTTAAAATATTTAGGTAGCGACTCTGTATCTGGCGAAGCAGTCCATGTTTGGCACTTCTTTCAAAAAAATCTGTTTTCAAAACGATTTGCCGGATTTGGACTCTTCGGTTCAAGATTGAGAACCGTGACATTTGAGTCCTTCGAACTGTAGTGACCCAATATCGAACCAGAACAGGGGGGATTCGCACTCCTTCCCCCGGGATGTGTTCGGGGACGTCTACAGTTTCTGGCGACTCTGCTAGGGATTTAGAGAACTTGACTTGAACTCATGATATCTGGTTTTGACTATACTTGTGTGTTTCTTTGCATTGCATTTGCATTGGTGCGCCTAGGACACCGTGTTTGCCATCTGCTATTCCTAAGCAGTTTGCCGGAGGCTTGTCTTGTCAAGGCATGTCCATAAGGTTTGACGGTTATGGGCTCGCCAAGATAGGGAACATAAACCCGGTTTCTGCCACCCTTTTTGACCATTCGACCTAGTAAACATTCGAATCCATAGTGACCATTCCAAACTAGGACAGGTTGCTTACCCGTTTATAGGTTGTTTGAAACCGCTGTGTGAGTAGTAAAACCCTAGCTCCTGACAAAATAGGACGGGGAAACCCTACCCCAACATAGGGGTGTTTTGGCTCTCACTTATCTGTTATGTGCTTTTAGAGAGCGTCTCTATAAGAATGCATGTATCAGTCTACAAGTTTGGGCATCAGTTCATGGGCACCAATTCATATTTTGGGTATTAGGCCCCGCAGCATCGATTTGGTGGAATCGGTTTTACTTGAGGGTATCACCTACAAAGTGAATTTGGGGGAATTCGAGAGAGCACACTCATTCGATTTTGTTCAGATTCTGCTCGGTGAAATTGAAATTTGAGATCTTGTCCGTTTTCTCTTTTGCTAGGGTAGTCCTGGAACCATAGCTTCAGAAGGCTCCACTATCTCCCAGGTACATTGGACTAGTGTTGATAGACTTTGTGAGGTCAGAAATTCGATTCAAGGGAAACCGGTATTCTTTCGCTGAGGCAAGGCAAAGCAGGGCCATACAGGGCTCATTGGCTCATTTGATCCGACAGTCACCAGTCACGTCATCAGTAGACCCGTGATGGCACAAGGTTCGGAAGAATTTGTGGCTATGATAGTAGTGTTAAATCAGGGAACTACAATGCAGGATGAGACTAGTGCTGAAACGCAACGCCCATCTGGGGCATCTCGCCAGACTTCGGGACCCAAATTGAACTTTGACCCACTTTTGCGGTGAAGATTCAGGACCTTTCCAAACTCGCTAAAGTCAACACGATCGCCATAGGACCCTTTTGCCAAGGCCACCTACAAATAGCCATGACGGCCGAGCTCGGGGTAGATTTTTCACCCTCCATATGAGCCTAACCAGCGCATTCAAAGTCCTGATGGAAAGAGGGCATCTCAAACCCCTTAATCCTCAACCTTTGCCAAACCCACTCCCTGCCAGACATAACCCCAGCAAATACTGTGTATATCATCAGCAGCGCGGCCATGGCACCAATGATTGCTACCGCCTTCGTCATGAGATCCAGAATCTCATTGACAACCGGACAATAGCTCCATTTCAAAACCCCAAGGACCAAGTATCTCATCCACATCCCAACCTCAGCCATACACTGCCACCCACCTACAACCCCAGTATATACCCCCCGACCCATATACTCAAGCCCGAGATGTTTATCCCGGAAACAATGGGCTTAAGCACGATGGATGCACTTGAACCCCAATCATCTCAAACCCGTGAGCCCACTACTCCTGAGCTAAAAAGAATGATCGTAGATCTCCAAAGGACTGTGACAGATCTAGCCTCTGGGACATTGGCTCCATCATCGACCACAGCACATGCTAAGAGTTTCACGACAAAAGGCTCCCCAGTCTTGGAGCGGGCTGCATTTGAGAAATGCCAATCCCTTAGCAAAGTGGAAGCGGGTGGAAAGAACAAGGCAGGGGCGGGCATGGATCCCCATGAACATCTTATGTTTGCTATTGAGGCTTTGAAAGCCGAGGGACTGAACAAAGAACAAGTCCTCGCAGTTGTTGCAAAAATTGTGGATGACACTTTCGCTACTCAAGTCAGGGGTAGTCTGAATCAAGGGGCAAGCTGGGAGAAGGGTCGTTGTATCAGAAACGTTCCTTTCAGCTATAATCCTGCACTCAGAAGAGATCAGCAAACCAGGCCAGCACCTGCCAATCCCTTTCCTGGTGCGTCCAGCAAAAATCCACAAACCCAGAAGTACCAACCCTGAGGTCAGAGGGTCTTCCATGCCCTCCACATGCCTTTGTCCAAAGCTTTCCAAATCCTTGTTGGACAGGGCCATCTCAAACCCCTTGAGCCTCGGCCTCTCCCGAACCCTCTTCCGGCTACACATGATGCTACCCAAGATCGCTGCATACCAAGAAACCGCCGCCATACTACCGACGATCGCTTTCGTCTTCGCCATGAAATCTGAGATCTGTTTGACAACGGAGTTGTCCTCCCGCCAAGCTCTGCAAAGTCCATTGGCACTGGATCGGTGAACTTGGGGGATAATGCGATGTGATTAGGGGGATGAACCAGCTGCGGGTGGTGCTCGATTTAACTCCAGACGTGGAAATAGCACGCACTGTTTTGAGCAATGTACAAGTGCTGTTAATTTTGCATTTTGACTTGGGTATTGGGTCAGTCTTTTGTTTTGTTTTGAGTCTGTCTTTTTGTTTTGAGTCAGTCTCTTTTGTTTTGGGTCTATCTTGTTCTATCGAGTCAGTCCTGTTGTATAGGAGTCGGGTGATTTCAGGGGTGTTACCTCGGGCGTCACCATTTTGTTTTGCGTTTGTCTTTTTGTTTTGTTTTGAGTCTGTTTCTGCCAGGGAGCCAGTTATGCTAACAGATTTTGAATGAAACAGTAGTGATTTCCACGCTCTCGCATTTGCTTCTGCCGTGTGCTAGGTGTGCCGGGATTTGAATGAAATGGCAGTACATTCCACCTGCTCTCCTGTGCCCTGAAGTCATTGTAACGACCTAAGTTTTTCAAAACTTTTTGAACACTGCGGTGAAAACGAAGAGGAAGGAATTCCTCGGGATTTGCAAAACTTTGATCAAATGAGAGAAAGAGAAGCATGCTAAGCCCTTAATGATTGAGATCATGCTTGTTAATATGAGTACTGAGAAGGACCCTAGCTTTGATCCAGATCGTCCTACATCTTGTCTTGGTAGCGATTTGTCGTTTTATTAAAAACTTTCAAAAAAAATGTTTTGCGCGGTCCTGCGAAGACATGTGTGGAATCGCTCTTGAGATTGTGCAGCTTAGGATCGCTCTCAGCCTCGAGACTCAATCCCTTTGCTTTCAAACCTTGAACTTGGATTCAGAATGTTCAACGGTCAACCACAATGTAAGGCCTGTGTGGCTAGATTTGAAGCAACCCTCGAACATGAGGCACCAAAGTTAGATCAAGAAGATTAGACCTCGTCAGAAGAAGCTTGCAAAGCTAGAACAGAAGCACCCCTCGAACTAGGGGCAAAGATGTCAGATGTGCTCGAAGAGCCGAAGATGGATCCTTCTGCAAATCGATACAACAGCCACTCTCTTGGATACGGATGGCTTCGAGATCCTAAAACCATTTGGCATGGACTTGTTACACTTTTACCCTTTGAGAGGCTCGCTGGACCGAAAACCCGGAAAGGGCGATCCAGGAAAAAGTTAGAGCAAGAAAAGATATATACAAAAAGCAAAAAAAAAAAGAAGAAAAGAGAAAAAAGAAGAAAAGCAAAAAAAGAAAAAAAGAAGAAAAGAAAAAAAAGAAAAAAAAATAATAAAAGAAATGAAATGAAAAAGAAAGAAGAACAAAGCTCGCAAGGTCGAAAACCTGCAACAGGTGCCTTGGCAAAAGTTAGAGCATAAAAAGGAGAGGTTAAATACCCGAGTGTACCTTAACCCCGAACTACGTAAGGCTTGATTCCCATCTTTGGGATACGTAGGCAACTTCATTCTGAAGTCCAGCCGCAAAACAATTCAAATTCGATTGTGTCCATGCGATGGTTCTGGTCATCTTTGTCTTCTCTGTATCTGAGGATTTGGTTGTGTTCGTCGCTCGAGGATCGACTACAATCGCTTGCTGCCATTCAAACAAGGGGCAACTTTCCGTTGCCATTCAATGCGCCGCAGATCTTGGATTCAAACAAGGGCAACTTTCCGTTGCCATGCGACTCTCTTCAAGCACGGGCGCTTTTCCTGATCCGAGGTTATGCATCTCAGGAGTAGGTTTCACGCTCGTTGAGCAAATGGCCGTGTGCAAAAATAGTTTTTGAGAATTTTTACTGAGGTTGACTTTTTTTTTTCGAAAATCGTTCCATCTTTTCCAAAAATTGGACCATTTCTTGGACCCGAAAAAAGGAAAATTTTCAGTGCTCATAGCCTGACTTGCATGATTTCAAATCAAAAATTGAACAAGCATGTTAATCTAACTCTCATTTTGGTCAAAATTGTTTTCGTAGAAGGCAAAAATAAAAAATGGTCAAAATGATGAACTAGGGGCACAGTTGAGTCAGGTGTTCTGTCTTTTCCCCGTTATCAATGCATTTGCCAAGAAGGGCATTCTACATGCCAAGAAAAAGGGCACAATTGAAGCTAACAACAAAGTGCTGAAGGCTCTCTCACCCTCCAAGCAACGAGGTATCAAGCCAAATGCGAGCACGAACGGGAATGGATCAAGATATTCCACTCCCTCATCTTGACAGATCTGATCACGTCCAAGCTCCCCGGCAGAGCATCATCAACCGGTGTCAGCTATAGATTCGCTACACACTCATTTGTAGCACAACCCCTCTGTGGGAGGAATTCACTAGCTGCATGCAGAAGAAGAAGGATCTAGCTGAGTGCTAAGGGCAAGAGCCCGCAACTTCCTGTTTATCTATCAACCACCCAGGGGAGGGATGAAAAATGAGAGATTGAAGAATAGAGAGATGTGCGATGAGAGGAAAAGTGAGAAAAGGGCTTTTTTTCAGAAAAAACAGAGTTTGAGGGCCGAGTGATGTGAGAACCACAAATGAGAACGGGTGGGAAACACTACCCGGTGAAACAGGCTCCCTGTGCACGTCTGAGTGTCGTGTCTTTTTGTTTTATCTCGTTTCTTGCTTTGAGTTGTTCAAGTGTTACTCGATGTGTTTAGGTTGTTTACCTTTTGTTTTCCATTGTTGAGTCGTAGTGCACTGTGTTCAGTCGTAGGCTCAATACCCAGTTGAGAACTTATGCTCACTCTCAATTTCAAAAATCATTTTGTGCTCCGACTGCCGTGCCGTTCTCCGCATTTGTGCAAAATAGAATTTGTTCTTTTATAAAACCGCAGGGTTTGACCCAGGTCATGTGAGAACAGTAAAACCAGGATCTATCTGAAGCTATGAGTTTCGGGCTGCACAGCAAAAGCAAAAGAGGAAAATATCGGGCATCTGAGTTCGTTCCAACTTCAGTAAGTTCTGAGGCTATATTCCATGTGTACCTCTTCAGGTCTTGCCAATGTTCCGAAGTATGAGTGTGCCTCTACCTCGAGCTCAAAATCAAGTCTACTTCAAGCCAGAATAGCGATCAGAAGTGCTCTCCCTGAGTACCATTCCCTGCCAGAGGCATCTTGGCCGTGTTTGTGATGAGTTCCTAGGAGACCAACTGCGACGGTGGAAATTAGAGTTCGAATGGCCGTGGCCTAGAACGCAAAGGTTCGGGATTTCCGAGACTAAAGTCTGGTTTAAATACCCAGAGGCGTGCCCTCGGCTTGAAATCTGTATGGAAGCCCCATAGGTTGAGATAGCGTGTATGCACCTCAATTCTGGATACTGAACCAACCTAGTCTGTCACCCCGTTGGAGAATAGGGAAAGTTGTGAGTATGATCAGGAAGACAAATGGCATCCGTAGCTCCTACATATAGATGTTATTACTTGTTAGCATTCCAGAACCTTTGTACTGTGAGTTGAAGGTAAGTGTTCGAAGAGCACGAGGGGAGATCCCCATCAGAGTAGAGCGGCTCACCGCCACTCACCTCATGAGGTGCTTTCTAAAGCACCGCTTTGTCCATTTATTGCTTTCCTTAAGCATCATGCATTGTAATGCATTGTACCTGTTAAGTTTCTTTCTCAGTCATGCACGATATTGTATGTACGGTTCATTCAAAAAAGTTCCGTTTGAGATCATTCACTTAGTGTATCAATCACACTTCATTCACTTAGTGTATCAATCACACTTTATTTGCTTCACTCAGTGTATCTAACACACTTCATTTGCTTTAGTGTATCAATCACACTTCATTCATTTTGTGTATCTATCACACACATTCTCACTTAAGTGCATCTATCACACTTTGTGTTCGCTTTTAGTGTATCTATCACACACATTCTCACTTAAGTGCATCTATCACACTTTGTGTTCACCTTTAGTGTATCCATCACACTTATTCACTTAGTGCATCTATCACACTTTGTGTTCACATTCAGTATATCAATCATACTTTGTTCACTTAGTGCATCTATCACACTTTGTGCTTGTCTTTTGTGTATCCATCACACTTTGCTCACTTCACCCTTTGTACATCAATTACACTTTGCTCAAATAGTGTATCTATCACACACTCGCTTTGCCTACTTTGTGTATCGATCACACACACTCACACCATTGTTCCCCGGTTAAAACCTTCCCTCTCTCCGTATGAAATACGTTGAGATACGCCTGTTGGTTACACCATTGTTCCCCCGGTTAAAACCTTCCCTCTCTCCGTATGAAATACGTTGAGATACGCCTGTTGGTTACACCATTGTTCCCCCGGTTAAAACTTTCCCTCTCTCCGTATGAAATACGTTGAGATACGCCTGTTGGTTACACCATTGTTTAACCGGTTTCTACCTTTTCCTCTCTTACGTGTGATACGCTGAGAGACGATCTTTTCCTCTCTTGCGTGTGATATGCTGAGAGACGATCTTTTCCTCTCTTGCGTGTGATACGCTGAGAGGCGACCCTTTCCTCTCTCGCATGCGATACGCTGATAGATGACCCTTTCTTCTCTTGCATGTGATACGTTGAGAAACTTACCTTTCCTCTCTTGCGTGTGATACGCTGAGAGGTTTACCTTCTTCCTCTCTTGTGTGTGATACGCAGAGAGATGTCTTGTGTGAGACTACGGGTATTCTCGGTAGTCGCTTTTAGCCTTCTCCGCGTGAGACGCAGTGAGCATTGCATATTCTTTTCTTACATCCTTTCTGCACGAGATGTAATTTGTCTCGAGTTTACTTCTTGCCTAGCTTTCGCTTAAAATGCTGCATTTATTTTGCATATTTGCTTCATTACAGCTCTCTTTGCATGATCATGAGTGATAACCGGCTTCGCTTAGCATGTAAGTCCAATCTTCAAACCGGCTTCGCTTAGCGTGTAAGTCCAATCTTCAAACCAGCTTCGCGTAGCGTATAAGTCCAATCTTCAAACCGGCTTCGCGTAGCGTGTAAGTCCAATCTTAAAACCGGCTTCGCTTAGTGTGTAAGTCCAATCTTCAAACCGACTTCGCTTAACGTGTAAGTCCAATCTTCAAACCGGCTTCGCTTAGCGTGTAAGTCCAATCTTCAAATCGGCTTCGCTTAGCGTGTAAGTCCAATCTTCAAACCGGCTTCGCGTAGCGTATAAGTCCAATCTTCAAACCGGCTTTGCTTAGCGTGTAAGTCCAATCTTCAAACCGGCTTCGCTTAGCGTGTAAGTCCAATCTTCAAACCGGCTTCGCGTAGCGTGTAAGTCCAATCTTCAAACCGGCTTCGCTTAGCGTGTAAGTCCAATCTTCAAACCGGCTTCGCTTAGCGTGTAAGTCCAATCTTCAAACCGGCTTCGCGTAGCGTGTAAGTCCAATCTTCAAACCGGCTTCACGTAGCGTATAAGTCCAATCTTCAAACCGGCTTCGCGTAGCGTGTAAGTCCAATCTTCAAACTAGCTTCGCGTAGCGTCTAAGTCCAATCTTCAAACCGGCTTCGCGTAGCGTGTAAGTCCAATCTTCAAACCGGCTTCGCGTAGCGTGTAAGTCCAATCTTCAAACCGGCTTCGCGTAGCGTGTAAGTCCAATCTTCAAACCCGCGGCACAGAGCGTATAAGTCCAATCTTCAAACCGGCCGGTTGGCGTGTAAGTCCAATCTTCAAACCGGCTTGAAGCAGCGTGTAAGTCCAATCTTCAAACCGGCCACAGGCGTAAGTCCAATCTTCAAACCGGCTTCGCATAGCGTATAAGTCCAATCTTCAAACCGGCTTCGCGTAGCGTGTAAGTCCAATTTTCAAACCGGCTTCGCGTAGCGTATAAGTCCAATTGTCAAACCGGCTTCGCGTAGCATGTAAGTCCAATTTTCAAACCGGCTTCGCTTAGCGTGTAAGTCCAATTGTCAAATCGGCTTCGCTTAGCGTGTAAGTCCAATCGTCAAACCGGCTTTGCGTAGCGTGTAAGTCCAATTTTCAAACCGGCTTCGCGTAGCGTATAAGTCCGATTTTCAAACCGGCTTCGCGTAACATGTAAGTCCAATTATCAAAATCTCCCTGCATATCATTTTGCATTTTGCCCCTGCTTGCGGGCATGCCTACGGGCACAGCTTTGTCTATCTTGTCTGATTGTCTAAGTCTTCGGCCTTGTCAAAAATGGGTCGTCTCTAGGCTTTGACATTCACTCCCGTCATTCTTATGACTTTCGAGTTCTGTCAAAGAGGGGCAACTGTAGACACCCCATTTTTGACCGACCTTAAGACTCAGACGTCACCAATTGAGCGCTTGGTGATGTTGCATATCGTGCTCGTTCAGGAGTCTCAGAGTCTCGGCCGCGAGCCTTGCCTCCGGACTTCCGAACCCTTTTCTGTACTTTGCCTCGGTTCGCGAACCATACTCAGTTTTCTCTATTTTTGTTCCTGAGGGGAGGGAGAGGTCCCGTAGACCATCTCTCAAGGTCAGAGGCTACATTTCGTGTCAGAGCCATTTTGCCCATTTCGAGCCCGGTTCGGTTTTGAGTCAGGCCATGTGCCTCGGTTCGGGACCGCCTGACCACCTCCGTTTGCTCCGATTTTTGGTGTGCATTTCATTTACTCCCTTTTGAGGGACACTGGGGTCTGAGAGATCCACTTCGTGGTCGAACACCACTCCCGGTGCTTAACAGCCTGTTTTCGGGGCCCCGAACTGCGTGTTTTGGCCCCCGAACCTTCATTTTGCATCGGTTTGCGCTCATTTTTGGAAGGGACCTCTGTTTCATCACCAAGAAGGTCGTAGAAGGGTGGGAGGCCAGCAATTGTTCTGAAAACCAACTTTTTGTTTGGTCAAAAGTGGTTCAGCATGAATCCGGGAAGGAGAAAAGTCTATATTGCTTAATCCTATGTGTGCTTGCTGTTTAGCCCTTTTTATGACTGAAAAATGCTTGTCTTGGGGCTGCCTTGCTACTGTATTTTCATTCCATGTCTATATTGTGCATGTTTGGTATAGCTATAGGCCATTTCGGGTGCCTAAATTCATGTTTCGGGGCCATTTCATGCATCGGGTGTACTTTCGCCTCATTACGGGGCTATTTTCCCCCACATTTCAGTGCCAAAATTCATTTGCATGTTTGCATATCATTTCCATGCCATTTCATGCCTTAGGGCCATTGCCTCGGTTTGCGCGCCCTTGTGCACGCATTTCGAGGCACTTCATTTTCATCCATCAGCCTCCTGTGTGAGTGTGGTTGAGGCTCTCTCATGTTGGTGTAAGCCCATATTGCATCGCATATCTCATTTTAGTCCTACTGCATTCCGTATGCCATTTTCTCAGTTTGCGTGCCCGTGGGCACGCATTTCGAGACATCTCATTTTAGTCTCATTGTATATCATATTTTAGGCCGTTTCATGCCTTTATGTCATTGCCTCGGTTTGCGCGCCCGTGTGCACGCATTTCGAGGCACTTCTTTTTTATCCGACGGCCTCTTATGTGAGTGTGGCTGAGGCTCTTTCATGTTAGTATAAGTCCAATTTGCATTTGGAGTGCCATTTCATGCTTTAGTATCATTGCCTCGGTTTGCGTACCTATGTGCACGCATTTTGAGGCACTTCATTTTCATCTCTCGGCCTCTTATGTGAGTGTGGCTGAGGCTCTCTCATGTTAGTGTAAGCCCATATTGTATTGTTTATGTCATTTTAGCATCATTGCATTCCGTATGCCATTGCCTCGATTTGCGTGCCCATGTGCACGCATTTCGAGGCACTTCACTTTCATCTCACGGCCTCTTATGTGAGTATGGCTGAGATCCACTCATGTTAGTGTAAGTCCAATTGCATTGCGTATGCCATTTTATGCCTTAGGATCATTTCCTCGGTTATGCGTGCACGATTCCGCATTAGAAATCTCATCTTCATAGCATTGTGTATGTTGGGATTGTATCTTAGTTGCATTTCATACATATCATGCATATTGCATTGTGTTCGGGATCGGAGTTAGCCCGGGCACGGGAAACGAGGTGCATTTCGTACTCCGAGCGACAGAACGGGTCTCAATTCCCAAGTCAACGACACTCCGGATTACCCATGATGGAGTTAGGTTTTGTTGTAGCATTCATATGCATCTATTCTTATATTAAGTTGTGCAATTCGGTTCCTCGGCCATCATGCATCGATATGCGTGATTGGTGGCACGAGGATCGAGGCATGCATATATTTGTGAAATACATTGCTATGCCCCCTTCCTGCTCTCTGTTGCAGCAAAGTGAAGAATCAGCAACTTTCCGGGATTTAGCACGCATTTCGAGAAACATTGCAAACAGAGGCTAATTGGGGCATCCCAGTGGATCTTCGCGCAAAGCAGCCCAAACATGCATCATATCATTATCCGGAGCAGAGTCTCAAGGCAACCCCCTGGCTTGCATGCCAGTTTTACAATTTTTCTTAGTTAATTTGTTAATTAATTAGGATTTTTGTATATTATTCGGACTGTATATTTCGGACTGTACTATTCTTTTATTTGGGACTGTATTATTTTATTCGGACCCTCTGTGCGAGGGCATAACTGTAATAAGTGTGGGTGAGTGTGATGTATGTCTTCCAACCCCACGTCTCTCTTCCCTTTTATTTATCCGCTTACGATGATTAGATATAGGGCATATTTTAATTAGCATACAGTATGACAGCATTTTTTGCATCATTCATCTGTTTTGCACGCATCGGGCTTGGCGCATCATACAAACTGCATTTGTATTTCGATTCCAAATTAAATACTTGTTGGTTGCAGCATTCCATATGCCATGTTTAGAATAGCCGAGCCTGCTATAGTTTGCATCTTTGCATGTGTTGCATTAGGCATTTCTATATACTTAGGATTATGTATGATTTCTAATGAGCTTTTGTTTTGGCTTGGAGTACTCGGTGAGTTTTACGCTTTAGCATCCTTGCATGCATGTGAGTGTTGCCATGAATAGCATGCTTACCATGAGGCTAAATGCTTATGTGATATAACTGCCTTGAATGCCTGTGGGTGGAGGTTGAGTTACTTGAATTGGGACAATTCATCAAATGCTTGTTTTAAGCCCACTAGATAGTGGCAAAATCATATTTTCTTAAGCCCACCCGAGGGTGGCAAATCCGCGTCTTAGCCTACCTGCGGGTAGCACCATCAAACCATTTTCAAACAAACAAACATGAAACGTTTTGTTCCAATTCAGGCGATTCAGTCTATACTTGTATGCTGTGCGCATCACATAGTAACCTAGGCTAATAACCGGAATAAGAATTCACAATGTTTTCAAAATAAGATATCATGGTTAGTAGAGGCTGGTCTTTGACCGGGCGAGTGGGGGTGCTCACGAAGTGACCTTCCCCAATCGTACCCAAGTTCCAGAGCCGAGGCAACTTTGGTGATGACGGACACGTGGCCTTTGGCACCGAGTCAGGGTTTCCTAAATTTCCTATTTTAAAATATTTTGGTGGCGACTCTGTATCTGGCAAAGCAGTCCATGTTTGGCACTTCTTTCAAAAAAATCTGTTTTCAAAACGATTTGCCGGATTTGGACTCTTCGGTTCAAGATTGAGAACCGTGACATTTGAGTCCTTCGAACTGTAGTGACCCAATATCGAACTAGAACGGGGGGGATTCGCACTCCTTCCCCGGGATGCGTTCGGGGACGTCTACAAGGACACGTGGCACCTCGGCTTACACATCGGCGTCACCTTGCCACGTGTCGGTGCTCAAAAAATATTTCCCCACAACTGCCCCCTAGGTTCTATTACCTCGGCATTCTGAGGTGATGGAACCTACATCGGTACTTCCTTCCAGTACGTCGGCTTAAAGTATCTTAGCCGAGATCATCATCATAAGCCGACATGTCTTCTTAAAAGATCAAGAACTCCAAGAGTTCCCTTATGAACTTCTTCATGCGTGTGAGCTGTCAAGCATTGCTTTTCAACCGTTTCACCTACGCGTTTGATCCTTATTGGATCGTGTTACTGACGCGCCTGAAAAATCGTCTTCTTTGCGTGCGCCGTCTGACGTATGCGTTGCTCCAGGCGTATTAATTGCTCTGTTTTGCCGCTGTTTCAAATTTTTTGACAAAAACCTTTTCCCACTTTTTCATTTCTTCACTTTTGCATTCGATTTCTCTTTGTCTTTTCTCTCTCTAGCTCTTGAGCACGCCATTGTTCCAGTCATCAAGCTCTGTAACTGCCTCCCTTTCTTTCTTTCTATAAAGCTTTCGTCGTTTTGTTATATCTGTGGCTATTGTCTGACTTCGGCAATCTTCACACCAGCTCCATTTTTTTTGGTGAGAAACTGTTCCTTTCATCTTTTCTATTCCTTTGATATTCCTCATTACCTGTTGTTGTTACTGTTTTGTTCAAACATTTATCTTTCGAACCATATACTTGAATGTATTTATTCCATGCTTTTTGCCCAAATATTGAACACACGCACTGTTTTCACCACTTTCTTGCGCTTTTGTCACTGTTCTTGACCTTACACTCCTTGTATTCTCTGTGCATTTGATTGCCCCACCTCTGTTCTTGATTCTGAAACTTTGTTCTTGCTTTTCTTTTTTTCCAGATTTGTGCCTTCAATCTTCGTCTTCATAGATTTAGGTTTGGGATTTGATTGTAGAACCTATCAAAATTAAAACAATCTTCACAAATTCTTGCATCAGTATACACCTAGGTCTTAGCCGAGGTTCACAAAAACCTTTCTTAGATCATCTCTCTTCTGAAACCCAGTCCTTCTAATTTAGGCCGACGTTATGGGTATGTGGAGGCATAGGGTAAACACCCCAACCAAACTAGAATTCTTTAGACAGGAGTTTGAAATCCCAGCCGATGTCTATCTGAGGTTGGCTGGGGATGATGACTCCATCATGCCTACTGACGACTCCATGCCCTTCCCCATAGTCGCCTTTATTGAGTGTGGACTTCGGCTCCCACTCAACACCCTGTTTCGCGAGATTCTCCATTATTATAAGTTGAACCCCATGCAACTTGCTATCAATTCTTACCAAGTGATCAACAGTATCATAGCCTTAGCTAAACAGGAAAACGTTAGGATCACCTTAGCCGACGTTCAATACTGCTATACCATGTGCAGACTTAACTTGAAAGAAAAAGGCTACATTTATTATCTTAAGCCGAAATCCACGGAGTTCAAAATTGTAGCCGACCTCCCAGACTCCAACAAGGGGGCTGGAGATGATTACCTCATTACCTCAGGAAATTGGGAGTTTGCTCCAGATAAAGATCTCCATCTCTTCCCTCTTCCCCGATCAGTTTTAGAGGGCAAGGGTAAGAGCCCAGTGTTAATACTTGATTGTTTCTTTTCAAGTATTTAATACTTTATCTGTTTCTAATGTCTGTTTTCCCTTGTAGCTCTCCGTCAGCCACCAAAGAACTTTCGCCAATCCTTCGTTCTCAGTAAGGATTTGAAGAAACTCTTGGACTTGCCAGTCCAAAAATGGAAGGTGCCTCTGCTTCTCAACTTCATTTCGACATACAAATCTAGTCTTCCCGACGTCCCCAAGAGAAAAAAGAAGATCTTATCTCCTCCCTCTACCACAACTCCACAAGCCGCATCAACATCTCGGGCTGATCAAGGGTCAATATCTAATCCCACCATCTCAACGCAAACGTCGCCAACGTCTTGTTCTTGCAGCCGAGATGGGTCGCGCAAAACCTGTGGCCAAAGATCTCTTAGCCAGTATCCTAACCAACGTTGATGCTTTACCAACTCAAACGCAGCTTCCACCAAAGCCAAAAAGAGTCAAGAAGGCTCAACCAAAGGCCAAAGTGACTCAGGCTGAGACTGAAGACACTTTGCCAATTTCCCAGCTGGCTCCAAGCGAAAAAACTACCTCTCTCCCTGCGAAGAGGTCCGCTGAAGCCCTTCCCTCCGAATCCACCAAGTCGAAAAGGCCTAGGTCATTTGCAACGACCTCGGGGTCAAAGAAGCCTGATGCCCCCTGGGCCCCTGAAATAACTTTGGAAGATAAGCCTGTAATGGCTAGTGACAGCGCCGACGATATAAATGTCGGCGTTGCACTTAGCACTGCACTGCTTCTCCCAGGTGACTTGGAACGAAACGCCGGGTTTAGTGAATATGAAAACCACGCTTTGATGCTGCAACACTCTGTTCAAGTAAGTGTTTTTGCCTGGTACTTGTTCTTTCTTTCTCTTTATTTTACACTTAGAATATTTTTCTAATACTTTTGTTTTCTTCCAGGCCATCTAGCATGCCCACTCTTTCTCCATGCAATCTTTTCAGAACCGTGAAAAGTTAGCCAAGAAAAAGAGGGAAGTCACCACACTTCAGAAAACAAATAAGAGCCTGCAGTCAAAGATGAAAACGCTGGAGGACCAGGCCGAGGTTGCCATCAAGGAGAGGGATAATGCCGAGGAAAAAGCTGGTGCTGCCAAGGCAATAAATAAAGTTCTTCAAGCCCAGCTAAAAGAGGCTGAGGATAAGGTGGCCCAGGCCCAGAAGGAGCTTGAAGATGCCTTGGCCACTAAAGCGGCCGAAATAAAAGATGCCGATGAAAAGGCCTATAATTAGGGTATGGCCGATGTGACAGAGGCCTATGAGCAACAGGTGAAGCAGGCATGCAACAAGAGTTTCTCCCTTGGTTGGATGTCCCTTCTTAAGAAGCTCACTGTCCCCGAGGACTCGCCTCTTCGGAATGCCGACGCCATTCCTCTTCCATTCCCTCCGCCACCACCTCCAGCTCAATCTGAAGATGATTCTGAATCTGAGGATCAAGATGAGAATGAGACCTTGGTGAGAAAACCCAAGGAGGTCGTTGGGGCCAAGTCCCCTCCTCAAACTAAACAAGTCCTTGACTTGACTCAAGATGAGGAGGCTGAAGAGGTTCCCAAGGAGACTGCTTTTGAGCAGGTATTATCCGACGTTCCTCTGGCCGACAAAAGTGTTGATGAAACAATTGCTCAAATTGATGCCGAGATCGCGGCAGAGAAGGCAGCCGAGGTAGCTTCTCAACAGTCCGCCGACGTCCAAACTCAGCCTGCTGCCGACACTTAGAATATTTTTCTAATACTTTTCTTTTCTTCCAGGCCATCTAGCATGCCCACTCTTTCTCCATGCAATCTTTTCAGAACCGTGAAAAGTTAGCCGAGAAAAAGAGGGAAGTCACTACACTTCAGAAAACAAATAAGAGCCTGCAGTCAAAGATGAAAACGCTGGAGGACCAGGCCGAGGTTGCCATCAAGGAGAGAGATAATGCCGAGGAAAAAGGTAGTGCTGCCAAGGCAATAAATAAAGTTTTTCAAGCCTAGCTAAAAGAGGCTGAGGATAAGGTGGCCCAGGCCCAGAAGGAGCTTGAAGATGCCTTGGCCACTAAAGCGGCCGAAATAAAAGATGTCGATGAAAAGGCCTATAATTAGGGTATGACCGATGTGACAGAGGCCTATGAGCAACAGGTGAAGCAGGCATGCAACAGGGGTTTCTCCCTTGGTTGGATGTCCCTTCTTAAGAAGCTCACTGTCCCCGAGGACTCGCCTCTTCGGAATGCCGACGCCATTCCTCTTCCATTCCCTCCGCCGCCACCTCCAGCTCAATCTGAAGATGATTCTGAATCTGAGGATCAAGATGAGAATGAGGCCTTGGTGAGGAAACCCAAGGAGGTCGTTGGGGCCAAGTACCCTCCTCAAACTAAACAAGTCCTTGACTTGACTCAAGATGAGGAGGTTCCCAAGGAGACTGCTTTTGAGCAAGTATTATCCGACGTTCCTCTGGCCGACAAAAGTGTTGATGAAACAATTGCTCAAATTGATGCCGAGATCGCGGCAGAGAAGGCAGCCGAGGTAGCTTCTCAACAGTCCGCCGACGTCCAAACTCAGCCTGCTGCTGATGTTGGAGAATCTTAGTTTTCATGTTTTTCTTCTTTTGTTTTTTGTACTCTTGTACTTTTTGTTTTTTAGACAATGTAAGCTCTGCAAATGGCCGATGTGCCTCTTTATTCTTTGAATATCTATTTCAACTTTCCTTCTCTTAAATGCTTATACCTTTGTTTTCTCTTGACTATTTCTGCATGATTCTATACTTAGAATATTTTGCAAGTCTCTTAATATACTCTTCCTTCTTTGTGCAACCTTTTAGGGGTGAATTACCTCAGTAATCAATGATCTCGGTTTAACTTAAACTTGTAAATTGCTACAAATTTCAACAAGTGTTAAACAATAATTTTGGTTTTTAACTTCAACTTGTAAATTGCTACAAATTTCAATAAGTGAAGATAAACAATTATCTCGGCTTAACTTTAACTTGTAAATTGCTACAAATTTCAACAAGTGTTAAACATCACTTTAGTTTAACTGCAACTTGTAAATTGCTACAAATTTCAACAAGTGAAGATAAGCAATTATCTCGTCTTACCTTTAACTTGTAAATTGCTACAAATTTCAACAAGTGAAGATAAACAATTATCTCGGTTTAACTTCAACTTGTAAATTGCTACAAATTTCAACAAGTGAAGATAAACAATTATCTCGACTTAACTTCAACTTGTAAATTGCTACAAATTTCAACAAACGTTAAGTGTTTAAGTGTTTTTGCCTTCTCTCTACCCCCAATGTGAACTTGAGTTCCACTTGGGTTCTCATTATTTCAAAAACATTACTATGCATAGTTTCATAAGTTAAAGTTCTGCTAAGATTTTATTGATGACATCGGCAAAAAATAAGCAACATTTAATGATAAAAGAATTTCAAATTACAAGTGTTCCAGGGTCTTGGCAATGCTTTGCCCTCATTATCTTCAAGCCGATATGCCCCATTGTCCAATACCGAAGTGATTCTGTAGGGTCCTTCCCAGTTTGGGCCAAGCTTGCCTTCCCTGAGATCCTTCTTGTTGCCGACGACTTTTCTCAGGACTAGGTCGCCGATTTGAAATTCTCTTGGATTAACCTTCTTGTTATAAGCTCTAGCAAGTTGTTGCTGGTATGCTGCAAGCTGTATTGCAGCTTTCTCTCTTCTTTCTTCTAGAAGATCTAGATCTCGGGCTAAGAGCACATCATTAGTCCCATTCTCAACTCCCTGGGTTCTGATCCCAGGGATGCCAACCTCCAATAGAATGACTGTTTATGTGCCATAAGCCATGGCAAAGGGTGATTCCCCTGTTGATCTTCTTGGCGTAGTCCGATATGCCCAGAGTACATTGGGCAATTCGTCTACCCACTTCCCTTTTGCTGCCTGCAGCCTCTTCTTTATCCCATCCAAAATTACTTTGTTGGATGCTTCTGCTTGTTCATTGTTTTGTGGAAAACTTGAGGTTGAAAAGCAGTTCTTGATCTTAAACTTTGCACAGAAGTTTTTGATCAGCTTACTGTCAAATTGTGTCCCATTGTCTGCAACAATTGCTCTTGAAATCCCAAATCTGGTGATGATGTTTCTCCATATAAAGTTCTTGACATCCACATCTCGGATCTTGGCAAGAGGTTCTACTTCTATCCACTTTATGAAGTAATCTGTTGCTACCAGCAGGTACTTTCTTTGCCCAGTTACTTAGGGCAATTGCCCAATGAGATCCATCCCCCATTGGGCAAATGGCCAAGGGCTGGATACAGGGTTTAGGTTAGTAGCTGGCTGGTGAATCAAAGGTGCAAACCTTTGGCATTGTTCATACTTCTTCACATAGGCTTCTGCATCTTTTTGCATGTAGGGCCACCAATACCCCTGGGTAATGGCCTTGTGAGCTAGCGATCTGGCCCCAGTGTGGCTTCCACAAATTCCCTCATGAATTTCATATAAGAAATCTTCAACCTGCAGAGGGTGTATGCACCTTAAGAGGGGTCCAGTGAAGGACCTTCTGTAGAGATGTCATTCTGCTGTCAGACTGAATCTTGCCGACTTCAATATGATCTTATGTGCCTCCTTTTGGTCTTCTGGTAGCTTTCCTTCTTTCAGGAATGCAACAATTACGTCCATCCAGTTTGGTCCCATGTCTACGCACATTGCTTCATGCTCTGTGATTACTGGTTCAATGCTCGGGCCCAACAAGTATTCAATCATTATTGTCCTTGCTTTTCCTGGTTGTATTGCACTAGCTAGGTTGGCCAATGCATCGGCATGGTTGTTATCATCTCGGCTGACTTGAAGCAATTTGCAATTCTGGAATAAGGCTGCCAGCCTAATGACCTCTTTCGCGTAGGCCGACATTCTTTCATCTCAGGCTGCAAACTCGCCCGTTGTCTGGTTAACTATCAATTGTGAATCACAAAAGACTATTACCTCATTTGCTTATACTGCTACTGCTAGCTTCAGTCCTGCAATTAATGCTTTATATTCTGCCTCATTGTTTGAGGCCTTGAACCCCAATCGAATAGACTGTTCTAATATTTCTCCATCTGGAGATATCAGTACTACTTATGCCCCTGCTCCTTGACGGTTTAAACTCCCATCAACAAATAGTTGAAAGGAATCGCCGATGTAAATGCTGCAGGGTCTGGGTTTCTCTTCTTTCCTTTGTTCTTTAGCCTTTGGCTGGGCTTCTGCTTGCTTGTTTGGACATTGTCTGTCTTGACTCAACGGAGCCTGATGTTGGATGGACTTTGGCGTGAACTCGGCCATGAAGTCAGCCAAAACCTGGCCTTTGATTACAATTCTGGGCCTGTACTCCAGATCATACTGGCCTAGGGCGACTGCCCATCTAGCTATTCGTCCTGTTAAGTCTCCCTGCTGCAATAGGGACTTTAATGGATGCTCTGTCAGTACCATAATTTTATGGGCCTGGAAGTAATGGTTCAACTTCTTTGAAGCCATTCCTAGAGCCAGTGCCAATTTCTCTAAGGGTAGAACCTTGTTTCTACATCAGCTAGGGTTTTGCTTACGTAGTAAACAACCTTTTGCTCCCTTTTTTCTTCTCGGATTAGTACTGCACTAATCGCATGTTCTGAAACTGCTATGTACAAGAACAGCTCCTCCCCAGGTTCTGGATTTGAAAGTACTGGCGGTGTGGTCAGGTACTTCTTCAAACCGGCTAATGCTTCTTCGCACTCCTCTGTCCAGAGAAAGTTTGTGGCTTTCTTCACTAATTTGAAGAAAGGTTTGCACTTGTCTGAATTTCTGCTTATAAACCTGTTCAGGGCTGCGGCCCTTCCAGTTAGCATCTGCACCTGTTTTGCCGACGTCAGGCTCTTCAGCTCTAAGATGGCCTTGATCTGATCTGGGCTGGCCTCAATGCCCCTCCTGATCACCAGGTATCCTAAAAACTTACCGGATCCAACTCCAAATGCACACTTTGCTGTATTGAGTCGGAGCCGATATGTTTTAAGGATTTCAAAGACTGCTTTTAGATCGGCGAGATGACCCTCTGGCTCCTTAGAATTAACGACTATGTCGTCAATGTAGACTTCTACTGTTCGGCCAATCAGGTGCTTGAACATCTTGGTTACCAATCTTTGGTAGGTGGCTCCTACGTTTTTCAATCCAAAGGGCATCACTTTGTAGCAGTATAGCCCTTTGGGAGTGATAAATGCAGTCTTCTCTTCATCTGCTGGGTCCATAGCTATCTGGTGATACCCCCTGTAGGCATCCAAGAAGCTCATCCTTCCGTGCCCCGAAGTGGGATCCACTAGCTGGTCAATCTTGGGTAGAGGAAAGCTGTCTTTGGGACAGGCCTTGTTTAAACTGGTAAAGTCTACATAGACCTTCCACTTACCGTTCTTCTTCTTTACCACCACTGTATTGGACAGCTATATCGGGTAGTGAACTTCTCTGATGGCCCTAGCTTCCAAGAGTCTGTCTACTTCTTCTTCTACTGCTTCGACGTGCGTCAATGTCGGTCTTCTGGCGCGTTGAATTACAGGTTTGGCCAACCTATCAACATTCAGCTTGTGGCAAGTGACCTCAGGGTCGATGTCAGGCATTTCATAAGGTGTCCAAGCAAACACCTCAATATTTGCTCGCAGAAAAGCCTCCAACTCTTTTTCCTCTTCTTTAGCTAAGCCCGAGCCAAGAAGAAAGAAGCGTTCTTTATCCCCATCCTGGACGAAGATTTTCTTTAGTGCCTCTTCGCTCTTCTTGGCCGGCTCCTTGCCGATGTCTTCTAGGACTTCCACATTCTCATCTTCAATTTCTGCCTTTTTTGGCTTTCGTATGCTGCAGGTTGATTTCATTGTTGCCATGGAGCAATTCTTCACCTGCAGCTGATCGCCCCTGACTTCTTTTATCCCATGTTTTGTTGGAAATCGCAATAGTTGATGCAATGTTGAGGGAACTGCCCCCATTGCATGCAACCATGGCCTTCCCAAGATGATGTTGTAAGGGGAGGGTGTGTCAATGACAGTGAACTCTGTCTTGATCTTCCTGGTGCCAGCCTACACCTCCAAGTTTACTACTCCCAGTGGCTATGTCGGCATTCCATTGAACCCAACCATTGGGCCATTGGATTGTTCCATGTCGTCTGGGTGAAGGTCGAGCTCCTTGTAACATCAGACGTACATGATGTCACAAGAGCTACCTTGGTCAATAAGGATGCGTTTTACTTTGCACTCCCCAACTTGGAGGGATACTACCAAGGCATCATTATGCGGATGCTGGACCATCTCTAGGTCGGCTTCAGTAAAGGTTATCATTGGTTCCTGGCATCCTTTTGCCCGATGTCTTTTCTCCCTGACTTGATAGACATGTTGCAGGTGTTTTACCTTCTGGGTCTCCCCTCAGATTTCATTTTCGTTGACCTTTGAGTGAATCACATTGACTACCCGACGTCCTCCTGCTTGAGGTTGCTGTGCTGGGGGAGGCGAAGCTGCTGGTGCTTAAGGCAATCTTGCCTGTTTTTCTCTTGTTCTGGCCTCATCGACCAGATCTCTCAGATAGCCTTGCCTTACCAAGTCTTCTAAGTGTGCTTTCAGGGCTCTGCAACCCTGGGTTGTGTGCCCCTCTTCATTGTGGTAGGCACAGCGCCTGCCGACGTTCCTCCCCATGAATTCCCCTGGTGCGCTTGCTGGTGCCCAAAAATAGGGTTGGTTTCGAATTTGTTCCAGGACTTTGTTAATTGGGGCCCGGAACACAATCGTCATCGCCTGTGTAGCCCTCAGTTCTGTTTCATGTTTGTTCAATCCGTTGTTACCTCGGCCTTGCTTCAGCGAGCCGTTTCCTTTCTCTTGCTTTACCTCCTTAGTCCCCGATGTATCTTCCTTGGCTCTGGCATACTTCTCAATTCTCGCTATGAGCTCTTCCATGCTTTTTGGCAAAGTTTTTGCCAAAGACTTCCGTAGTGGACAGTTGTCTTTCAAGTCATTCCTGAATGATACGACCGCCATTTCTTGATTACATTATGGTATTCGGTTGAATATCTCGTTGTACCTTTTTGCATAGGCCCTAAGGCCTTCATCCTTACTGATCTTCAAAGCCATTAGTGCATCCACCTCAATGGCTGCAGCTTGTTTGTTACGAACCTGGCCACGAACATCTCGGCCAGGCCTTCCCATGTCTTCACGCTTCCCTTCGGTAGTTTGTGGAACCAGTCTGATGCAATCTCCCCGAAGGATGAGGGGAACACTTTGCAGAGCAACGGCTCGTTCCCACTATACAGTGCCATTGAGTTCAGATATAATCTGACGTGGAAGTTGGGGTCTGACTTCCCGTCATATATTTGAAACCTTGGCATACTGAATCTCTTCGGTGCCTCAAACCTGTCCAATTCCACCGAGAATGGTGTCATCGGCTTATCTGGGGAATTTACCTCGGCTTCGGCATTCTGTTGCTTCCTTTTGAGGTAATCTCTTAAGTCCTCTTTTGTCCTCCTAGGAGCTCGGCTATCTTTTGCTTTCAGTCTTTTTGGTGCACTACTTTCAGCCTCGTGGTGAGTCCTCTTTGACCCCTCTCCGTGAGTTATGTCGAAGCACAGCACCTGCTCCTAGACATGCCGATGTCCCTTGGGGTCTGCTTCCTTTGTGTGATGCGTCCTCCGTGATTTTTCTCTTCTTGGCTCCCTTCGTCCGACCTCCCTGGAAGGTCGGTGAGAGTGTCTTTCACTCCCGTTGTGCTGAGAGGCTATGGGGATTGTTCTTTGCCCTCCCTTCTGGGCATTGGTTGCTGGAATTGGCGTGTCCTATAGTGGGAACGATGGCTGCATGACGTTATTTTGCATCATGAAATTGACAACCGACTGTAGGTCTGCCAATTTGTTTGCCATCTTCTTCATCTCTTTGTCCCTTCGCAGGCATCTATCCTTCCATACCTGGAGGTCGTCTTCGTTGTAATAGCCACTTCGATTTGGTTTCTTCAACGCGTTGCTAGTCTGGCCGACGTCCTTCACTCCGTGATTCTGGTCACTTTTTTCTGCGTTGTATTCGTCTCCTGTGACATCCAGTTCAATAGGCCTCCCACTCCCAGCAGGAATGTCGTCCCCAATCTTTTCCTTATGTCCGTTGCCGGCCATCTATTCTCCTATCTTTCCCACAGACAGCGCCAAATTATGTGAGTAATTTTCCGATCACACTGCCAACTCAGTGATCAGCTAGAGAGAACTGGCAGAATAGATGACACCTGGCTCACCTACAACAGAAAGAGAAGATTCGGCGGTGGTTCTTCCACCCGGGGGTACTTCGACGATCAAGTCAGTATCTCTCAAAGATAATCAAGTGCTAAATTCACTGCTCAAAGTATAAATTGCGTACCTTAGACCCATGGGGGTGCCTTCCTTTTATAGTTTTACTCAATCCTAGTCCCACTAGAAGTCTGACTTCTATGGACTCCCATTTAGTGCTTACTTTGGACTCTACAAAAGATAAGGATAGACTCCTTAGGAATACTATCCTTATCCATCTTGAAGTCTTTCTTCATTCTAGGACTCTTGTCCCTTATCTGCTCATCTCGAATTCCGATATCTTCGGAGGTAACCTCGGCAACACCGAGATAACCGCGGCATAACAAACAGGACACGTGGTACCTCGGCTGACACGTCGGCGCCACCTTGCCACGTGACGGTGCTCAAAAAATATTTCCCCACAACAACAGTCACTGCTGTACTAAAGGCACAGTAGTAACCGCATGTCCCTCTCGCTAGTCTTATTGTTTCATTAATGATGAAGGCGTGTTGAATTTAAAAACTATTTAGCATTTATTAAGTGTTTTAACAGAGGATGGTTGTCGGCAAAATAAAATGTGTGGGCTATTACCAGTTTAGGTTATTTACATAGAGACCCTTTACATTATTAAAAAATATTATTTTGACCCTTTAAGTTATAAAAGCATACAAATAGACCCCCTAAATTATGAAAATGTACCAATTGGACCCCCTAATAGAAGGGGTTAAAGTAAAACGCGTCAATAGTTCAGGGGGTTCATTTGTATGATTTTATAATTTATGGGGTAAAATGATACTTCTCAATATTTAGGGGATCTATTTGTACGCTTTTGTAGTTCAGGGGTCAAAGTGATATTTTTCAATAATTTAGAGGATCTACATATAAATAACCCTAACAGTTTTATATGTACTTCTTGGAAAACAAAATAAAGGGTAACGAATCTTTGAAAATGAATGAGAAAGATGGGTAGAATTTGAAATCAATCAGCAATTATTAACAGTTAACACTACAGGCATTCATGAAAAAAAAATGTCAATATACACTTTTAATCAAGTTTCAATTTAGTTATTTTATTCAAGTTGAACACTTATCAGTCTTCTAAAGTGTACATGTAAAAAAAAATAATGAAACTTTGGACAAAATAACTAAATTAAAATTGAATTTAAAGAGCAGAGATTAAATTATTTAATTTAAAAATAATAGAGATTACCGTATAATTTAAATTACAAGATTACACATTTCCTCAGTAGAATACATAGTAACCTCATTTTAATAACCTATCTTGAGTAGTAGACAATTTGTTCCTAATAGCAAACCAAAGTATGAAACTATATTGTTTTGGAACTAATTTTGTAATTTTTTATAAAAAGATGTCAAGAAAAATAAAATAAAAAAAAACAAAAAGAAAAATGGAGTTGATTTTTTAGTACTTAAAATAGCTGTTGTCAAACTTGATGTTAACATATGGTATTTGCCTTGTTCAACATAAGCCGGCTGGCGAGCTGAGTACTGTGAAAGCTATAGGTAAACAGCCCGAGAATCCCTGGCCCCACAATCCATGATATTCTTTGTTTAACAAAAGAGACAAAATTAAAGAGAGAGTAGAAAAAAAAATAATTGTACCTTTTTACTGTTAAGTTTGGAAGAATAAAAATATAAAGTTTGTAAAATAAAAATACATGTGAGATTTTTTTCTCGTTTTTTAATTTTTTTAATTTTTTTATTTTTCTTTTACGATGGATAATCTTGGATTATAAAAATATGAGTTATATTTTGTACGGCAACACATTACACTTAATCCTCAATCCCAAATTTTGAATTAAGTTGCAATTGGACTTATTTATGTAACAGAATTTTGAAAACTAATAGACAACAATCATGTAATAGTATTGATTACACATTGCATACTTTTACGGTTATCAAATCTCAGTTTAATCCTCCATTTTAGTCTTTCACATGTTTATGCTTTTATTAAAATCTCATTTAGTCCTTTCACTTTAATCTATTTGTCAATTTTCAAAATTATGTTATATGACTGGACATAAATGTAACTTGACTTGAAATCTAAGGCATTAACTAAAATAGTAAAACAGTTGAGAGACAAAGTGAGATTGAGTGTAAAGTATAGGGACACAAAGTGCAATTTGTCCTAAAAATATATAACCAACCAGCTTGGTTTCTTACAAAAGTACACCAATTTTTGTAAGGATTTAAAGTGATATAAGAGCATCTCTATTAGATTACTTATATTTTACTCTAAATATTATTAAAAAATTCATTTCCTATTTTAAGAATTATTTTTTCATCTACTTCTCTCAACAGACTGTTAAGAGTCATCATTGACTTTTCTAGAATCATAGGCTATTAAGTGCATATGTTAAATAATCTAGAAGACTCCGGAAAGATCTAGAAGACTCTAAAAATATCTAAAGAAATCCAGACGATTCTAGAATATTGTAGAAGATTCCAGAACGTTAGAAAAGCTTGTAGAAATCTAGAGAAATCTAGAAGATTCCATAAGGTTCTAGAATATTTTAGAAGTATAGAAAGTACTATTATATACTAGAATAGTTTAGAGAGTTCTAGAATATTGGAAAGTATGAGTATATGCTAGAATATTCTAGAGGGTTAATAATAGCCCTTAGATCAAAATGATCCTAGCCATCCATTAAGGAGGTGGATGACTATATAAAGGGAAGTAACCTCATTTGAAAGGTACAAGACACAACAATCAAGAGTGGTATCAAGTGCTTGAATGTGAGTGATTCCAAAAATGAGGTGTCCTTGAGAGTCTTCTTGTATAATTGAGTGTATCTTTGCATCTAAATAAAGATTTACTTTTGTATAGCCATTGTGTTCTAACTCAACAATTTGGTATCAGAGCAAGGCGGTCAAGGACCGTTTTCTTGAGTGGATCATGCACAACTTAAGGTTGTGAAGTTTGTGGATTAGTGGCCACACTTGGTGAAAGTGCAAGAGGATCACACCAAGTCACGATGGTAGATCTTGTGAACACAACGAGCGGAGTCACAAGACTCAACAACAACTACTACCAGAGTTGGCAGAGTCGCATCAAGTCCTACCTTGAAGGGCAGGATTTGTGGGAGGTTGTTAATGAAAATGAGACTACACCACCTTCCACCAAAAATGCCGAGACACTCCGCAAATGGAAGATCAAGGCCGGAAAGGCAATGTATGTGCTCAAGACAACCATAGAGGATGAGTTGCTCGAGCATCATGAATGATGACACCCCTAAGGCAGCATGGGACGCCTTTGCATCATTGTTTTCAAAAACAAATGATGTCCAGCTCCAATTTCTAGAAAATGAGTTGATGTTTACCACTCAAGGAAGTAAGTCCATAAGTGAATATTTCACAAAAATTAAGGATCTATGTCATGAAATTTCAGATCTAGATCCTAAAGCAAATATTAATGAGGAAAGAATGAGGAGGATCATTATACATGGATTAAGGCCCAAGTTTAATGCATTCATCACAACTATAAGGGGTTGGCCAATTCAACCATCTCTTATAGAGTTGGAGAATTTATTGGCCAATCAAGAAAGCCTATGCAAGCAAATGGCTGGGGTCTCATTGAAGATTGAAGAGGAGGCACTCTTCAATAATAATAATAGAAGGAGTGGACCAAGATGTGGTAGACCAAGACGGCCTAACTCTACAAGGCTAAAGAAAAATGAAGAACATGTCAAATCACAACAGCAGGATGTGAGCTCTCAAACAGGGGGAGCTCAATTTGGCAACAACAACCATGGTTGACGATCCTCAGCACCTTGGCAACGTAACATAAAGTGCTACAAATGTGGAAAGAGAGGTCACTACGCAAAAGATTGTCATTAAAAGAGAAGGCAAGAAGAAGGTAACTTGGTAACATTCAAAAGTCACCAAGACAACAGTAAGGAAGAATAGGATTTCCAAGCATCCTTTGCAGTGTTCGATCCTAATGAGACTTATTGCTCTGAAGAAGTAGAATTTGATGCATGGGAAGTGTAAGAGCAACATAATCCAACCGCTTGTGAAGTGGCTATATGTGCAGTTGTGTCTGAGCCTACTGAGTCGGCTTTTGTGGCGGAGTCTAAAACTAGAGCAATCAACTACAACAATGATCGGATCGTTGATTCAGGATGTTCTAACCACATGACTAGTGACGATGAGAAGTTGTCCAGCATGTCCGAGTACAAAGGAGGCTGGGTAGTAGTGACCGTTGATAATACAAGGTTGCCAATCACAATGTTGGTAAGACAATCATCACTCGTCACTTCAACTCTAGCCAAATACATCTGCAACACATCTATCACAACTCACATCCTTGGGCAACTATGTGTTATTCAGCCCAGAGAATGTGAAGGTTTACCAGAAGGTTAAGTTATTTGGTACTCCCATCATGGAGGGAAGACGGTTGGAGTCTATCTACGTAATGTCAGCAGAATCAACCTACGTAGATAAGACTCGAAAGAATAAGACTGTAGACTTTTGGCATGCACGCTTGGGTCACGTGAGCTATCACAAGCTAAAAATAATGATGAAGAAGTCTATGCTCAAGGGCCTTCCTCAACTAGATATTCGAGAAGATACAATTTGTGTCGGATGTCAGTATGGCAAGGCACATCAGTTACCATATGAAGATTCAAAGTGTAGAGCTAAGGAACCCTTAGAGCTTATCCACTCAGATGTCTTCGGACCGGTAAAGCAAGCATCAATTAGCGGAATGCGCTACATAGTGATCGTCATTGACGACTTCTCAAGGTACATGTAGGTGTATTTTATGAATGAGAAGTCTGAAGTTTTGGCCAAGTTCAAAGAATTTCGTAAGAAGGTTGAAAGCGAGCTTGGAAAGAAAATTCGATGCTTACGAACAGATAACGAAGGAGAATATTCATCAGATAAGTTCTCTAACTATCTTAGAGAATGCCAAATTCGACATCAGTTTACTTGCTCAAGTACTCCACAACAGAATGGAGTGGCTGAAAGAAAGAATAGGCATCTTGCAGAAACTTGTCGAAGCATGCTACATGCTAAGAATGTGCCTAGCAAATTTTGGGTTGAATGTATGAAGACAACAGCTCATGTGATCAACAAGCTACCGCAGGCAGGTTTGGGGCTAGTCTCACCCTTCCAGAAGTTATGGCACACAAAGCCCACAGTAAGTCACTTTTGAGTATTCGGATATGTCTACTACGTATTTGTGCCAAGTCATCTACATAGCAAGTTCGATAATAAGACAATTCGTTGCATCTTCGTGGGCTACGACAGTCAAAGGAAATGATGGCAATGTTGCAACCCCATGATTGGCCGCTGTTATACTTCGAGGAATGTTGTATTTGATGAAGCATCATCTTGGTGATCTTCACAAGATATACTATTGCTAGACTCCAAAAATTTAGAAGATCAATTACAAGAAAAGTTGGGGGAGCAAAGACAAGAGGAAGAGGCACCTCCTAGTTTAGAAATCATCAAGGAGCCAGTATCAACACAAAGTGATGATGAGCTAGAGCCTGACTTGTCAAAGATACCAATAAGATCTTCAAGTTCGTGGAAAACAGGTGTCCATCACAAGAGTCCAAAAGAAGTTCTCCTGAGCCAACAAGAAGGGGTTGAAGAGGCTAGACCAAAACTCAGAAGGTCGGAAAGACAATTTAAGCCTAATCCAAAGTATGCAAATGCTACTCTAACTGAAGAAGATAGCATTACAGAGCCAACGACGTTTGAAAAGGCATCCCAAAGCAAAGCATGGCAGAAGGCAATGGAGAAAGAGATTCAAGCTCTCAAACAGAATCAAACATGGGAACTAGTTCCTAAGCCCAATGACATGAAGCCGATATCAGGCAAGTGGGTGTACAAAGTAAAAACTCGTCTTGATGAATCGATAGAAAGGTACAAAGCACGTCTAGTGGCTCGAGGCTTCTCACAGCAATATGGATTGGACTATGATGAAACATTTAGTCTAGTAGCAAAGATCATAACGGTGAGAGTACTAATAGCACTTGCAGCCAGCAAGTCTTGGAAGCTGTGGCAGATGGACATAAAGAATGCTTTTCTACACGAAGAGATAGATGGAGATATATATATATATATATATGGAGCAACCTGAGGGGTTTGAAAGCAAAGTCCATCTAACTTATGTTTGCAAATTAAAGAAAGCCTTGCATGGCTTAAAGCAAGCGCCAAGGGCATGGTATGGCAAAATAGCAGAATTTCTAGTACAAAGCGGGTACTCAGTGGCACCAGCGGACTCGAGCCTATTTGTCAAGTCTCAAGGTGAGAAACTAGCTATAGTGCTAGTATACGTGGATGACTTAATCATCACTGGAGATGATAAAGAAGAGATCCAAAGGTCAAGAAAGAACTAGTCAGTATAATTTCAAATAAAGGAGCTTGGAAAACTGAAGCATTTTCTTGAGCTTGAAGTAGAACAAAGTAACAAAGGCTTATTCCTCTGCCACCAAAAATATGCTAAAAATTTGTTACAGAAGTATGGGATGCTTGAGTGCAAGCCAGCTTCTACACCAATGGAGATGAATGCCAAGTTATGCTCAGAAGAAGGTAAAGACTTAGAGGATGTAACTATGTATCAGTAACTAGTATGTAGTTTGATCTACCTCACCCTCACTCGGCCAGACATTACATATGCAGTTGGTGTAGTAAGCCGGTATATGCAAAAGCCAAAGAAACCTCATCTAGAAGCAGTTCGCCGAATACTCTGATATGTGAAAGGTACAATTAACTTTGGTTTTTTGTACAAGAAAGGCGAAGCATACAAGGTAATTGGTTATTATGATGCCGATTATGCGGGAGATCATGACACACGGAGGTCGACTATTGGGCACGTGTTCAGCCTTGGTTCAAGAGCAATCTCTTAGTGCAGTAAGAGACAACCTACAGTATCATTATCTACCACATAGGCTGAATACATAGTAGCAACAATGGCAGCTCAAGAAAGCACATGGCTTTTGCAATTGATGAAGGATCTACACCAACAAGTTAACTATGGAGTATTGTTGCATTGTGACAATCAATCAACAATACGTTTGGCTGAGAATCTAATGTTTCATGCAAGAACAAAGCACGTGGAGGTAAATTACCATTTCATTCGAGAGAAGGTGCTCTAAGGAGAGATAGAGATGAAATCAATCAGAATAGATGACCAAGTGGCATACTTGTTTACTAAAGGACTTGAAGCTTCAAAGTTTGTAGAGCTTCGGAAGCAACTCGGCTTAACTACAAAAGAAGAACTAAATAAAGAAGTCAATGCTGAGGGGGAGTGTTAAGAGTCATCATTGACTTTTCTAGAATCATCTAGGCTATTAAGTGTATATGTTGAATAATCTAGAAGACTCCGGAAAGATCTAGAAGACTTTAGAAAGATCTAAAGAAATCCGGACGATTCTAGAATATTGTAGAAGATTTTGGAACGTTAGAGAAGCTTATAGAAATCTAGAGAAATCTAGAAGGTTCTAGAAGGTTCTAGAATATTTTAGAAGTATAGAAAGTACTATTATATACTAGGATAGTTTAGAGAGTTCTAGAATATTGGAAAGTATGAGTATATGCTAGAATATTCTAGAGGGTTAATAATAGCCCTTGGATCAAAATGATCCTAGCCATCCATTGAGGAGGTGGATGACTATATAAAGGGAAGTGACCTTATTTGGAAGGTACAAGACACAACAATCAAAAGTGGTGTCAAGTGCTTGAGTGTGAGTGATTCTAAAAGTGAGGTGTCCTTGAGAGTCTTCTTGTGTACTTGAGTGTATCTTTGCATCTAAATAAAGATTCACGTTTGTATAGCCGTTGTGTTCTAACTCAACACAAACTCTCTATAGTTTCCCTATTCTATTAACAAATTCTATATTTTTTCTCTATTCTATTAAAATATAATTTTTCATTATAAATTTAAAAAAAATAAAAATCATAAATGTGTATTACAGTCCCTAAACAAAGCAAAGCAAAACAAACAAACAAACAAAAAAATATAAGGGTGCTATAGTGACTCCCTACAAATAGGAAGGCACTGAAGCAATTCCTATTTTAGGAGAGTATTTACGGGAGCTGTTGGAAGTGTATAGAGGCCATCAAACCCCTTAAAATAGGTAAGGAGGAAATATAAGGGTTCTATTAGGGATGCTCTAACAAGAGAGTTCTCGTTATTCCTATTTGTCATTATTTCTTACTAGGCTTATTTGAAGGTTCATTCTCCTTCACAAATGTATTGTTTCTAGTATGTAGATTGCCCTTTCTAAATTTTACCATATTCCTGATAAGGTCATCCAAGGCTTGGTCGCGACGCATTACCCGTTCCTTCCAAACCCTGAGAAAGGTTTCTTTATAATAGGGCTCCAGTGACTTTGGTCGTCCTTCGTTGTCTACATCCTTCATGTTGTTTGCCTCATTGGTCCTTCTTTGGTGATTTGTTCTTTCTTGTGATTGAGTCTCATGTCCTTTATTGATTTTTCTCATATTACGTTCATTTTGAGCTCCAACACTCATCTTGTCTTCGTTTCCACAGATGGCACGAAATTATGCAAGTGAAAATTTGTACCACATTGTTGATAGTGGGAAAACTAATTCCTAATGTCTAGAAAAGATATACATGTCAAACAATACTCTTAGACCCTATTTGTTTTGGGTTATAGAGGAGGGGATTCAATTAAAATGGAGGTTGGGACTACTAAAATCTTGTTTGTTTGCAAAGTGGAGTTTAGGATTATTTTGTATGTTTGGTTTTAATTTTCTAAGTTCAATTTTTCTGAAAAATAAGTTTTTTATTTTTCCTTTTTTTTTTTTATTTTTAGTGAATATTTTTAAAATTTTAAGCAACTTTTTTTTTTTTAGATGCACTTTACTTAGATGTATCTAAATAGTAAAATATTTGTAATTTTTTTTAAAATTAATAAATATACAAAAATACGAAAAATATACTAATTTTTTTTTAAAAAAAAATTATATTTTTGGTATTTAGTGAATTTTTTAAATATTTTTTTCACAAATATTATATTTTTTAAGTGTATTTATTTTAGGTGTGTTTAAGAATTTTTTAAAAAAAAATTAGTGAAAACAAAAAAAAATAAGAAAAAAAAAAAACTAAAATTTTCTAAAAACCAAAACCAAACAAAGTGATTAATAGTAAGCTTAGGGGGTTGGTATTGGTAAAGCAATCCCTTGAGATTAGAAGAGAATTTACTATTTTGCCCTCTTATTGTCTTACCTGATTTATTTACTCCACTTAGTTAGTATGGTCTTTCCTCCACCATTTTTTTAAAATTATTTCACCATTTTTAGCTCCCACTATTCTTTATATCAAAATAATTTAATATAAATATAATTTTTAATATTAAAATATAATAGTATAATAACATTTATATCAAAAAAATTTATATAAAAAATAAGGGTTAATTAAAAAAAAACCCAATGTTTCACACATTTTTCACTTTAAACCCTAGTATTTTAATTTCGAAAAATTAAACCCTGGAATTCCATCCATGTTTCAATTTGTCCATCCATCAATCTTTGTTTGTGTAAGGCAACGGAAGGGGTTTAAAATGAAAAACACTAGGGTTTAAAGTGAAAAATGTGTGAAATCTTGAGATTTTTTGTGTAATTAACCATTTTTTTAAAATTAAAATCATGAAAAATAAAAAGGATTAATTACAAAATAAATCCCAAGATTTCACGTGTTTTTCACTTTAAATCCCAATGTTTTTCACTTTAAACCCCCTTCATTACCTTGCACAAACAAAGATGGATGAAGGGGACAAATTAAAACCTGGATGGAACTTTAGAGTTTAATTTGTCGAAATTGAAATGTTGGGGTTTAAAATGAAAAATGCGTGAAATCTAGGGGGTTTTTTTTTTTTGTAACTAACCCAAAAAATAATATATTAAGATAATATAGTACCAAAAAAAATAATATAGTCATGAAATATAATTTTTAATATTAAAATGTATCAAAAACAATAAGGGTATTTATGAAATTTCATATAGTTAATCCCATCATAAAATGACAAACAAACATGAATCCTTCTTAGTCCAGTGGTCATAAAAAAAAAAATTTCTTAATTCTCTCACTAATAATCCCTACGCTAACAATTATACCCAACCAAGCTCTAAAACCAAACGGGACCTTCACGCTAAAGTTAACAACTCTCTCCAGAACACTTAGGGTGTGTCTGGTAACGTTTACGTTTTCATTTTATATTTACAAAAATTTTATAAACTGATTTTTGTTTATTTTTAGAAAAACATAAACTACAAACGCGTTTGGTAATTGACAAAATATTTTAAAAAATTTAAAAATATAAAAACGAGAGAAATGGCAAGTGGCAGTGGAAGACGGTGGTGGAAAGTGATGACGGTAGGTGGTGGGTAGCTAGTGGTGGTGGGTGGGTGGGTGGGTGGGTGACAATGGCGAGTGGCGGTGGGTGGTGGCAGTGGGTGGTGGTGGTGGTGGTGGCAAGTGGGTGGCGGGCGGGTGGTGGTGGAGTAGTGGCGGGTGGGTGGTGGTGGCGGGTGAGTCTTGGGAGTAGTGGTGGTGGGTGGATGGGTGACGGTGGGTGGTGGGTGTAGCGAGTGGGTGGTGGTGGTGGTGGCCACGGTGGTGGGTGGTGAGATGGCTAGTGGTGGTGGATGGGTGGTGGGTGGTAATGGTGGGTGAGTGGGTGGGTGGGTGACGGTGGCGGGTGGTGGGTGGTGGGTGGTAGTGAGTGGGTGGTGGTGGTGGTGGGTGGTGGTGGGTGGGTGGTGGTGGTGGTAGGTGAGTGGGTGATGGTGGTGGGTAGTAGGGGGTAGGGGGTGGGGGGTGGGGGTGGGTAGGTGGCGGGTGGGTGGGTGACGGTGGCGGGTGGTAGGTGCTAGCGAGTGGGTGGTGGTGGTGGTGGATAGGTGGCGGATGGTAGGTAGTAGCGAGTGGGTAGTGGTGGTGGTGACAGTGGTGGTGGTGGAGAGTGGATGGCGGGTGGTGGTGGCTGGTGAGTAGTGAGTGGTGGTGGCAGGTGGTGGTGAGGGGTGGGTGGTGGGTGGTAATGGCAGAAGACGGTGGTAAAAAATGGTGGTGGGTAGTGGCTAGTGTTGGGTGGTAAAAAAAAAAAAAAACTCAAAACTCAAAACGGAAACACATTTTTTATGTTTTCATTTTTTAGCTAAATTTATAAACTGAGACCACTGATTTATAAATCAAAAATTTTACTAAACAAGTTTTTATTTGAGTTTTTAAAATTTTTGTAAATATAAACAGAAAATTGAAAACGTAAGTGTTACCAAACGGCACCTTAATTTCTCAATATTAGAGCCATTTAGTCCCTACACCTACTTGGTTTAAGAATGTGATTTTTACTAACATTAGGTATCCAAGAATCCTTTTTCTATTTTGATCTATTCAAAACGTTCAAATCATAGTGGCTCGAAATCACATTCCCTTTCTTTCAAACTTAACTAGAGTAGATTGAATGGAGAAAATTTCCAAAGGTCGTACTACTACCAACGATTTTGTTAGCCTTTTTTTAATTATTATTACAAAGAGAATAAGACCCAAGCATACACTCCAAAAAAACAAAAAAGAACTATAAGTTACATAAATCGTTCCTAAAGTATATCACCTATTTCATTTTAATTATTAATATTTAGTTTATATCAATTGCATTATTAAACTTCACATATTAATTCAATGTAATCCATCTCCTTAACTACCATATTTAAAACATATGAAAAAGTGTTTAAGTGAACCTTACATCAAGTATTTCTAGGGCATTGGGAGAAAATTTTCTTATTTTTTAGCTTAAAAGAATAAGGAGACGTGAAATATATATCCAAGCCTTTCATTCAATTATTGAGAACCAAATGCATAATATATAACGCCCCCAAAAAAATATTTCAAATAAATCAACTCATAAGAGAAATGAACATAATAGAATTGATATACTTCCATTCATCAGTATTCGTATTACAAAAGATAATACATGCAATATACATTTATAAATATTTATCTTGAATCTATAGCATGTAACATCAATTAATGACAATAAAATGAATGTCCTACGGGCCTGCATCTTTCCAAGATATTATTTGGTTATAACAAAAGAGAGAGTCATATGCTCTGTACATATAAAGCCCTTGGTTTGAATAAACATTTGAACAATAAAATGGAGCCTCCAACTCCTAAATCCTCCCAAGCTACATCCTTGGAGGAAGCATGTCACCGATACCTGAAAGTGGTTTCCCAAGTAAGGTGAGCCAAAACCCAGTAGAAACAGTCTAACACAATGTATGAGGTTTAACTAAGATATAAGTGTCAGATAAACGTTCAGTATTCATGACCACCTTACCTTCTTCCGATGACCATTCAATACTAATATTCACATCTCGATCCATTTCTATTTATTCATTTCAAGTTAACTCATTTCATTTCAAGTCATATGACAAGTATATATAATTTTGCAAATAACCCAATTGAGACTACAACTCAGTGGTTCTCAATCAACATAACTATCATACAAACACTTTAACCTTGCCATTTTATGAAAATTTCATTCGCAGGATCGGTACCCATGTATACATAAGATTTCGGGACTTTCATCTTAGACACTCCGGCCAACTTAATTCTCAATGGAGTCCATCCCTTATCTCCTCCCAAACAATGGAGTACATCCCCTTTCTCTTTCCAAAACGTTATACATATACAATGTATTTATAGTTTTAATTCACCTAATTCTCATGTAATTCCGACAACAATCATAGCTATCCTCCACTGATAGCCTAATACAGATATTTCTAAATAGATATACAATCTTTATAACAGATAATTCATCAAATTTCCATGGGTAAATGATTAAACAAATCCAACTACACCATTCATTTATACTTTTCTCCAATTTCACATTTCTCACATCAATTTAATTATTTATACAAAATAATTATTCAAGACATATTAGGGCAAAATTCTCCCTTTTTCAAATACTAATCCAAAGGTTAAAACCCCCAAGATAACCTTATATCCAAAATCCCGTAATCATTTATGTAACCCAACATGGGAACCGCTTTTTTCAATTTGAGCCCAAAACCCTAGGCTTTCTCCAAACACCACAAATTCCACCATTTATACATAACAACAAATAATTAGGTTAAAGATCATAACAAAGTGTAGAATAGCCTTACCTCAGGTGAAGAAGCTCAAAGGAGAAGTGGAGGAACTTCAAAAATGCCCAAACTTGACTTTATTTGGATCAAATGAAAGCCCACGGGATGCTCTACCTTTTTATCAAAGGAAGTGGGATGAAGAGATCAAAGGATCTAGGCCAAAATGTAGAGAGAGAGAGAGAGAGAGAGAGAGAGAGTATTTTAGAGAGAGAACCTCGAGATTTAGGGTTTTGGAGAGTTTTAGAAAGAGAGAGAGATGTGAAAAAATGATATAAAATGTCACTTTTATGATCTGATATACGCACAGTCTGCTCGAGCGGAGAGTTTGACTCTCGAGCATCAGACACAAAATTTTGTTCCGCTCGAGCGCAAAAAGTTCTGCTCGAGCGTAGAATGCACACCTCCAATACTTTGGCAAACAACAAACAAACCACTCGAACTCAAGGAAAGCCGCTCGAGCGCCCACCCTCTCGAGCATAGGAAATGACGCTTGAGCGTGAAAAACATCCCTCCAGTAGTTTGCAGACGTGCAAAGTACTGAGTGTTTGCAAACCGCGTTCGAGCGCAAGAAGGTCCGCTCGAGCGGAAGACCAAAATTCTAGGCAACAATATTTTAGACCAACTAACAACCAACATGTTCTAAACACGCCAAAGACATTCCAAAACTCAAATTCAAAGAGTAAAAGGAGGAAACGACATAAATAACAATATTAAACCACAAGGCCCGAGTCCGGAATATAACAAAGGTTGGGTCAAAAATCGAAATCGCTACATAATATGTTTCTTTTTTGGGTAAATTGCAAACACACCCTTTGAGATTTACTTAAATTAGAAATTACCTCATTTGGTTCTAAAAATTACATTATGCCTCCTAAGGTTTCTAATTTCATAACAAATAGATCTTTTTATTAATAAATTATCAAGTTGATTAACAGTTTTTAATAATGTTATAATTTTATTTCAATTAATAATTCAAATAATTTTATTATTGTATAGGTGAACAATTAGAAATTTCACTTTTTCAATTAATTCTGTTAAATAAAAAATTTCTGACAATGAGGTATTTATAATTTTTCATACTATAAGAGCAATTCGTATTTTAAGTAAATCTCAAGAGGTGTATGTAATTTAACTTATTTTTTTAACTATTTAAAATATTATTGATATAAATTAAATATTATAGACCAAAAATATTTTAAACACCATTTGAATAATTTGCTCTAGAAAAAAAATAAGAAAAGTTAGAAAGCAAAGTCGAGTTATAACATTAACTTAGTTCTACCTAACACCGATTACTTGTATTAACCTTATGAATACAACCTGACTCAATAAGCCATCTTAATTTTCTAAACACCACGACGTAATAGCCTCGAGCTTCATTGTTGAACGACTTCAATTACTCAGCTAGTCTTGAGTGTAGAAGGAACAATGCAAAGATATTCCAAGGTTTTGAAAGGATTTGGAAAAACGAGTTATGAAAGCTTTTATATAGAAAAATCAATATCCAAAATCAATAAGGAAAATATTTAGTAAAAACTAGAGAAGCGATCGATTGCTCTGGACAAAGTGATCGATCACTCACTCTCAAAAGGGATCGATCGCCTAGTGATCGATAGCTACTGCTCCAAAATTGATTCTAGATAATCACTCGTTCGTCGATCATTCAGCAATCACTAGCTACTACTGAAATTGTGATAGCTTGCCGATCAATCACCTATTGATCGTTCTATCCACTGTTGAAAGTGCAATCGATCACCCCACTTCAATTAGAGTTAATTTTGCATGCAATTTCAAACCAAATTTTCGTATTTGATTCTAATTCTTTTTTCGAAATTAACTATGGGAATGGGGTTACCTTGGGGTTTGAAATAAACTCCTCAAACAGGAATGAGGTTCCATCTATATCTTTGACAAACATAGTGGACTTAGGCCGATGGAGATAACTGTGCCCATTTTGAAAAATGTTCCCCCAGAATTCTTAATCACACAAGGCAATTCAAACTTTTGACTTCAAAATTCACAAAGGGACTGTTTGTTACAGTTTTTGAGAGTGATTATAACTTATTTTGATTTGGGAGTCTGTACTAAACTATTTGATGCAGTTTCTGCTTATAGCTTATTAGGTAGAAATAACTTAAATAAGCTAAAAAAATATGATTATTTAAAAGTTAAAATAAGGGTGCTTTTAACTTCTATTTTCTTATTATCAATTTTTAACTTAAAAAAACTCCATCAAACAGGGCCAAAGTCAATCTTCTTAATTTCACCTCTACCATCGCAATCACCAACCAACGACCAAGAAATATGTGAATGCAAATTAAATACATGGACATGATAAAATTTAAAAATAAATATAATATAAGTACGATTTGATGTGTATAAAAACTAAATTTTTATAATTTTTAATAATGCATAACATTCAATAATTTTTATAATTTTTAATAAAATTTTAATTTATATTATTGTGAATATTTGTTTCTTCTTTTTCTTTTCTCTTAAATCACTATTATATAATTTAAAATTTAAATACTGTTTAAAAATTGCGAGTTATCGTTGTTTTCTTCAATAATATTCATAAATTTTAATTGATCTCAGCTTACATCTAGTTAAAGGTGTAAAAATGACTCGTGACCTGTAGGCAGTTCAAAACCAGCCCACAGTCCGGAGTGGACCCGGTCCAATTAAGCTTGGGCCCGAATCCAACTCGAAAGCTTGAGCCTGAACTGTCATTTTAAAATCCGGCCAAGCCCCACCGGACCATTAAAATATTGTGTTTGGATACGTAGCTTGATTGGTTTAGTGTGAATGCAGAATTGGAGAAGAAGAAAAGAATAATTTTGCTGTTGAAAAGTCTATTCAATAGTCTTGTAATGATAGACGTCTTAGTGAGTGGACATAAATAAATTCAAGGGTAAAGAAAACCTTTCATAACAGACAAAAATAAGATGATTCAACAAAAATATATATATTGATCACTCACCCTTTATATATATATGGATGAATATGCATATGTATGTAGATAAAAAGAGTTATAAAAGTTTGTTGTTGTTTGGAAAGTCCTCTCGACTGTCATCCTGCTCTTGGTTTTTGAGGTGTCCGTAAGTGAATTGGTTGATAATTGGAGGCCTCTCCTTCCTGGTATGTTTGTCCACTAATTTATTTATTTGTTTATATATATATATATATATCAACAATTGGTAGCTAGAAGGGAAAAAATGAAAGAAATCAAAATTTCCACAAGACACTGTTATGAAGTACGGATATTTTTCTCCGATATTTCAAAAAGAGAGATGTATCTATATTAAGCGTCATTGAAAAATTTATTTATGAAAAATTAAATTAACGTCATTGATATCTCTCTACCACCACAAGTGTTCTGGTGCCAAAATTCAAACATAACAGATGGGAGCTTGTTAGACTTTTCTCTAATTGGGTCATACCGACCACTTGAAACTCTCTATATTCATGTTTAATTAAGGATGTATGTGAATCTTATATTTCAGTATACGTTTTTAAAGAGAGCCAAAAAGAAAATTATAAAGAAAAAGTAAAAACAATTTAGTTTATATTATTGTGAATATTTTGTCTCTTCTTTTTCTTTTCTCTTAAATCACTATTATATAATTCAAAATTTAGACACTGTTTAAAAATTGCGAGTTACCATTGTTTTCTTCAATAATACTCATAAATTTTAATTGAGCTTAACTTACATTTATTTAGGCGTGTAAAAATGACCCGTGACCCTTAGGCTGTCCGAAATCTGCCTATGGACAAGAGTAGACTCGGCCCGGTTAGGCTCAGGCTCGAACCCAGACCGGAAGCTTAAGCATAAACCATCATTTTGAAATCTAGCCAGGCCCGGCCGGACCATTGAAATATTGTGTTTGGATACATATCTTGATTCGTTTGGTGTGAATGCAAAATTGGAGAAGAAGAAAAGAATAATTTTTCTATTGAAAAGTCTATTCAATAGTCTTGTAATAATGTACGTCTTAGTGGGTGAACATAAATGAGTGGACCCACACATATATGAGTGGTGTGGATCATTTTGGAGGTTATAGGGGTTTTCAAAAAATGGGTCTCTATCATTGTTGTAAATAAATACAAGGGTAAAGAAAACCTTTCACAACATACAACCCCATAACGGGGAGAAATAAATCAAACACCACAAAAATATCAAATTTCTCTTCATAAAAGTTGAACTCAAAACCTCACACTATAAAAGTGATACACAACCATTGAAATGTTGTGTTTAGATAAATATCTTGATTCGTTTGGTGTGAATGCAGAATTGGAAAAGAAGAAAAGAATAATCTATGTTGAAAATTCTATTCAATAGTCTTGTAATAAGAAAAGTCTTACTTCGTGGACAATGACATAAATAAATTCAAGGGTAAAGGAAACCTTTCATAACGGACAAAAATAAGATAAATTGAACAAAAATATATATATTGTTCACTCACCCTTTATATATATGGATGAATATGCATATGTATGTAGATAAAAAGAGTTATAAAAGTTTGTTGTTGTTTGGAAAGTCCTCTTGACTACCATCCTTCTCTTGGTTTTTGAGGTGTCTGTAAGCGAATTGGTTGATTTTTGGAGGCCTCTCTTTCCTGGTATGTTTGTCCTTTTATTTATTTATTTGTTTATTTATATATATATATATATATTAACAATTGGTAGCTAGAAGGAAAAAATGAAAGAAATCAAAATTTCCATAAGACACTGTTATGAAGTACGGATATTTTTCTAGGATATTTCAAAAAGAGAGATGTATCTGTATTATATTTGTATTAAATATCTACTTTTTGGATATTCACAGATATATTTCAGATACTCTAAATCACATAATACTTCTTTTACAAAATTAAAATCGTAGTATTTCTTGCATAATAATATAATATAAATAATTATAAGGATAAATATAAGAATATTTTTCTAATACTTTATTTAAAGTTATTTGATAAGAAGAATATAGTGAATTAAAGTAATTAAATTTGTCAAATTGATATATCTTTTTTCTTTCATGCATGTCCCATATAATTATATAGAAAGTAAGTATTAATAAGAGAATATAATAATAGTATAATTAAAATTAAATAGCAAGTAAACTTGAAAACAATATTCTTTACCTGTGCCAAAAGAAAAAATGCAGGGACAAGTTGTAAATTATTTATTATTATAATACAAACATATTAGATATTGAAATGAAATATGTGCAAGATCTATTAAAAATTAAGAAGTAAGCAAGCTATTATCGTAAATTAATATCTAATTCTTAAATGTTAATATTTTGCATTATAAAATTACAGTATGATTTTTTAACATTCTTGATTTTATGCGTAATTCACTATTAATCATTTTTAAAAAACAATTTACTTGTTTTTTAAAAAAACATACCCTAATCGTATTGGTTTCATATTTTTTTAAGTTTTATTCTATAGTTGTATCCTTATCATATTATATCTACTATCCTACTTCCTAGACACAATAATAAGATTTGAACTAAATATCACACCTGATAAGGGCACAAGGACAGGGGGATCAGGAGGGGCATTGGCCTGCAAACGTCCTAAGAAACACATGCATATGTATGTAGTTTTGGTAGTTTTATTTAAGAGTAATGTTATATATAATTATATTTTTTATTTTAGTTTCTCACTCTTAAACACAAAGTAATAGGCCATAGGCCTTTATATTCATAAATACATATAAAACCTGCTTGCGTGCTTGCGTTTTGTAGTGAGAAAAAGATACGACGAATAAGATTATAGGTAGCATTTTGATTCATCAAATGTTGTCTATCAGTGAAATTCTTAAGGGTTGAGTTCCTCTCCAACGGTGATTCCACTAGATAAATTTTGTTGTCCAATTTTATAAGACAAATGTGATACGATCATCTAATTATCAATATCCAATTAATTTAATTTTTTAAATAAATTAACTTATCTACAGATCCTATAAATTGAAAGGTTCCAATCAATTAGGTGGTCCTAAAGTGAACCGAGGAGCACAAACCCAATAGCACCACTCCAATTAGATCACCAACTAAAAAACAAAATTTCTTCAGATAATTTGCCAAAAAATTAGATATGGGAGATAGAATTCGAAGCATTTCAAGGGTGTTCCATTTTTTGTTTTTTTAGATAACTAAAAAAATGTACTAGCCATGGTCAGTCTGTAATGTGAGCTTCGAAATATATGAGAAAACCTCTTTGGAAAACTCTTTTAGGCCAGTCTGTAATCTTTTAAGTTTGGCTTCATTCATGTAATATATCCTATGTTCTTTCTTTTTTTTCTTTATATATATATAACAAATTTGGTAATTTGTTTAGACAGGATTTCCACTAATTTTACAAGATATGATGTCAAATGCAACTGTTGATCCTGTCTCCCTTCACTTAGATGAAAAGCTTACACAGCTATCTAGTACAGACTCTGAGTGTTATATCTACAAAGTGCATGATCGACTACGTTGGCAAAATGAAAAGTTATATGAACCAGAAATATTGGCTATAGGACCATATCACCATGGTAAAGACAACCTACAGTGGATGGAAGAACACAAATTAGGGTATCTGCGATTGCTTCTTAAACGAAGAAATGAGACTAGTGTGGATAGATACATAGTAGCCATGAGAGATTTGCAAGAACAAGCACTTAGATGTTATGCAAACTCTGTATGGCTTAACAAAGACGAGTTTGTGAAAATGATGCTTCTTGACAGCTGCTTTCTCGTTGAGTTGTTTCGCAAATTTACCATAACAAGTATGAGAGATAGAAATGACTCGCTCTTCAACATTGATTGGATACTTCCAAGTATATTGCGCGACTTATTTTTATTTGAAAATCAACTGCCATTCTTTGTTCTTGTGCAGTTGTTCGATATGACCAAACTTCTCGACCCTCATGACAATATCATAGATTTAGCCATTCAATACTGTCATTCTGTCAGTCAGTATTTATGTTATAGTCCATCGCTAGGTCTTGAAAAGATTTTATATGCTTGTAATGGAATTTCAACTTGCCGAGTGAAGCATCTTCTTGGTCTGGCACACCAAATTGAATCTTTTTCACTCTCGAAATCAGTACCTCTAACAAGTGTCATCGCAGATAAGAAAAAGATATTGGAACACATACATTGTGCCACAGAGCTACATGAAGTTGGGATCAAGTTCAAGAAATCTAAACGTGATACGTTCTTTTGTAATGTAAAATTTAAAAATGGGGTATTAGAAATCCCGACATTCGTTATACATGAGAAGACAGAATGTCTTTTTAGAAATGTAATTGCATACGAGCAACATCATCTCGAGGAGGACATTGGCCTCAAATATGCCACTGATTATTTAACTCTCTTGTGTTGCCTCATTAACTCGTCACAGGATGTCTCCTTGCTTCGTCGCTGTGGAATTCTCAAAAACATGCTTGGTGGTGATGAAGCGGTTGTGTCAATTCTTAACAAGATTTCTACTTGTGCCATTGCACCTCGTGACAATTTTTATTACTCTCAAGTATTTAACAACATAAGCGGGTATAGTAAGCAACGTCGGAACATATGGACTGCGATGTTAAGGCGTAATTATTTCAACAGCCCATGGACAATCATCTCATTTCTTGGAGCTATTATGTTGCTTCTACTCACTTTGACACAGACAATGTTTTCTATTCTTGCTTACTTCTGTAATAGAGGTTGCTGAGCCCATGGAAAAACTTTTAAATGAAATTATTTGAAATCTTGAACTATATTCTTAAGAAAGTTGAAAGAAGGTGTTTGATAGAATTTTCCAAAATTACACAAAATGATGTGGTATAATTATAGATTTAGCATTTAAAAACAAAAAGAAAAGGCATTGAATATTCTTTATATTTCTTCATATTTCATTTTGTGGGTCACACATTGGGCCCATAAGATGATTGGAATCGTTTATCTCATAAACCTTATAATGAAGACTATAAGAAGTGGAAACTTAGAAGTATGAAATTCAAATCTCTTGCCCAAACTTTGAAGGCTGGAAGTGGTACATAGAGTTCAGACCACGAAATTCTCGGGACAAACTTTTGGACTTGAAACAGTCCAGAACCATGGATCCAAATATCCTTTGCAACCGAACTCGAAAAGGTTTGGAGCATAAACCCAGAGATCTGAGTACTTGGCTTTGAAAATGTTTCGAGGACCTACAAGTTACTCCATTAAGAATCCCAAAACACTTGCGAACTTGGAGCCTAATTGACATGTTAGAACCATGATATGACGAGTTTGAAAATGGACCTTCTCTTGAGGATGGAGAACTCAAAGATAAATTTGTTCATCACTCAAATTAGTCTTTACTCAAAGTTGAGGTAGCAGGACTTGGGAAGTCCCCTTGGACTTGGTATCATACGGCAGGAAGTCCCTTGGACCACACCTGACCTTTATCTTGGGATGGTAGGAATTGTTGGTTTGGTGGCTAAAATCAAAGGTTCGTCGAGATAATTTATAAAACCCTCGAACATCTTATTGTTCTCGGGGATACCTAAGGAGAAGACACAAAATGTTTGGGGGTCACAATTATCTTGACCAGTGTCATATTATCAAATTAATTTTTTCCAACCAATTGTTGTCATTTGATTGGATGATTTTACTTTACTTTAACAATAAATTAGTTGGAGCCCATTTGTTAAATGCCTGGTCGATGATATATTACTATACAAATTAGATTACTCCAATGTCATGTTGCCAAACTAAAATAAATTTGTCCAGCCACTTGTCGCTTTTCGTTCGTTGTGGATTATCTTCATTGTTGTCGCATTAAAGGTATCCATTCTTTTCAATGTAATCAATATCTCTTATTGTCGCATCATACTCTTTGACATTTCAATTAACAAGGATGTTTCCTCCTTACATAATCTGCCAGCAAATGAGTACACTTTAAAATATTCAGCAACCGGATGATTGTACTTGCATTGCTACAATGAATAGAAATATAATTCTTCCAAGCAAAAAAAATATAATAAAAAAAAATGAAATGAAAATGCACAGTAATGAGTAACCGAACAAATTAAAAACGTTCGGCCTTGGATTACCGAAAATGTATCTTTTATTCGGTGGTAGGTTACTGGACATATATTTTTTTGTTCGGCAATGTGATTCTAGATTATTTTATTTTGTTCAATTTTGACACACCAAACAAAATTCGAAAAACTCTCTCAAAAAATGAAACGAAAACTTACCAAACAAATAAAAAAAACTCAACATTTCACTTCTTTTTTTTTTTTATGGTTCTTCACCATTGTTTCTTCATTCATTGCTTTCTTCTATGATCAAAACACTATTGATTCTCACTTTTTGAAAGGCGATATGTAGCAGAGAAAAAAAACTGAGAAAGGAAGAAGAGCAGTAGGGATTGAAGAGTAATGGGTGTAAAGAGATAATAAAATATATTTAATTAAGTAATTTTACACATGAAAAAAAGTTGAAAAAAAAACATCTCATATAAAAGATGTAAAGAGGTAAACTAATAATGTAAATAGAATCGCTCATTTTTAAAATGAACAATTGAAATTATAATTATGAGTTGAGATAATAATGCCCACAAAATAAAATAGGAAGGATAATACAGAATAACCGCTTGAATTATGGTTGTACGCCCAAAAAACCATTTCCAAATCCTAAGATAAAGTGAATTTTTTCCAAAAATAAAAATACTCTACTTTTGTTTGATATTGAAGGCTGTGTTTGGTTAGAAAAATTGGGAAGAAATTTAGAAAATGAAAAAAAAAAAAAGTGTATGAAACTAAATAAAATATAAGTATATTTTATTTACATTTCACTTACATTTTTCCTTTCACTTTCCAAATTATTTCCCAAATCTCCAACCAAACACAGTTTAACACTCTGTTTGGGTCATAAGGTGATGTGAGAAAAGAAATAATTGTGGTTTCTCATCTAGGTGAGAAAAAAAAAAGAAATGATTATGATTTCTCACCATTTATGTTTGGATGAATATAAAAGATAAATGAATGTAGTTTCTCACCTATCTTGTTTTGATAGAGTAAATAAGAGAAAATAAAAGAAATTGTTATATTTCATTTTATCAAAATATATAACCTTTCACATTAATAAATTGTGTTTTTTCATAAGGTTAATTTTAATACTTTAAAAACCTTTCATTAAATCCAATTTCTTTCTCACCAAATTTCACCACTTTTTGTGAGAAACAAAATATAAGTTTGGTGAGAATTTTTTTTCACCATCTCTTATCATTTCTCACCTACTTAACCATACAAACAAGTGAAGAGATTTTCTATTCTCACCATTTCTTTTCTTTTCTCACCAAACACCTCCATCCAAACGGAGTGTAAGAGCATCTCTTTTCTTTTTTTAACCATACAAACAAGTGAAGAGATTTCTTATTCTCACCAAACACCTCTATCCAAACGGAGTGTAAGAGCATCTCCAATGACAAGCTATTGAAGCTGCCATTGCCAAAATTTGGCAAGAGTCTCCAAAAACTTTGCTCCAGTGGGCTACTATAACCCCTCTCAAATTTGGCAATTGCCATTTCCACTGCCAAACATTATCCAAATAAACAGAATTTGACCCCAAAATTTCCATGGAACAAACAAACACAATGGAAAAATCCAGCAACAATACAATAATAAAAAAAAAAATTACTATTTTTCAGATTTTTGAAGATGGAGATGGAGATGGAGATGGAGATGGAGATGGAGATAGAGGCAAAACCCTCCAAACAGAATATATATATATATTATAACAAAATTAAAAAACAACAACAACAACAATCACTGCAAAAACAATAATCACAAATAATAATCATAACAACAATAATCAAACAATTTCAGAAAAATTTCAAGCAATTTTTCACAAATTTCAAGCCATCTCAAATAAAGCAAAAGGAATCTCAACTAATTTCAAGCAAATTTCAAGCAATTTCATAAATGTAATTTCACAAAAATAAATACTTGGAAAGGGGTTTGAAGTTTCTTCATCTTTTTCAGATTGTGATTTTGTTAGACTTCTAAGATGAAAGAGATGAACCTAAATGATAAAGATTCAAACAAATCTTGATGGATCGAATGAACTCCCAGCCCCTTTTAGCCCTTGATGGATTCGAACGAACCCAAGTCGAATGAACTCTAACCCAAACACATACAATCGTTGAAGGAGAGAGATGGACAAGCTTGAGAGAGAGAGAGAGAGAGAGAGAGAGAGAGAGAGAGAGGGGAAGAAGTTTATGGAGAAAGAGAGCAAGAGAGAGCTCTAGAGATAAATACTATAAAAAAAAAAAGAAGAGAGAAAGAACTTGGAAGTCTCTGGAACTTAGGTATTTCTAGTATTTATAATTTTTAGTATTTCTTTTTTAATGTAATTTTTGTTTTTCAATTTTTAATGTAGTTAATAATTTTTTTTAAAATTTTTTTTGCAGTGGTATCAATTGGTGGCGTGAATTATATTTATATATTTTTTTATTTTTTTATATTAGTCTAGTCAGATAGAATGTAAATATTTAATTTTTTTTAAAAAAAATTAAAAAGGTCATAAAAGACAAAAATATAAGCAAAAAAAAAAAATTTAAAAACCTATATCTAAACATCACCTATAAAATTGAACAAAAAATTAGTTAAAATTTGTCAAAATAGCCTGTAACCATTGGAATATTATTTTTATAATTTGACAATTTACTATTATATAGATTTTCAAATTATAGTTTTGACCATAATATTATATCATTTGCCAATTGGAGATGGTCTAAGAGTATCTCCAACGTTTACTTTTTTTTTTTAATATTAATTTTGAATAAAAATTTAAGTAAAAGTTTCATTTGATATCATGCATTCCAATGGAGTAATCTGAGATTTCATCAAACTATCGGTCGACTAGGAAGACGACTGGAGTATGTCTAGCTAGTCGACCGACCAATGTAAATTTTCCAAAATCCTAAAACAAATTTTGCAAGGAAGTGATCGACCGAGAGACAATCGGCCAAACATCCAGCTAATCGTCCGATACTCTTGCATACTTATAAATCTAACGGTTATCTATAGTAATTTGATAAAATACCCAAACATAATTTGATAAAAAAATCTAAAATATTCTGAATTTAATATTAATTTAATGTTAATATTGGAGTATAATTTTAGAATATTTACCAATAAATCCTATATGACAGACTATTATACCAATCAGTCCCAACTTTATACTTTTGTTCCGGTAAGTCCTACTAGTGGGGATATTTGTTTCTTTCTGATCCTATTTTCTATGTTTGGCGTTACTGAGGAGACTATTATACTCTTTTTGTGTCACAACCCGAACCTGCCCCTAAAAGTTCGGGCATGACCCATGCAGAAACATATGATAAACCTGATGTAATAATATACATAGGGGCCTGAACGGAAGCATAACACACAAATGAGCAAAATCCAAACTTCCATTGAGCTGCTATAACATGCCAGGATCATGCACATCAAGACAGAATGGAACGTCACATACAGGATTGTACAAATATGTACTGGTTACGTAATACATGCCATCCTCGCCCTAGGGTGTACGACCAAAAATAGTAAATACAGACAGCCCAAAACAGGTGTATAGAATACAAGCCAAAACTTGACAAAAGTGTACAAAAATAGGGCGGGTCTTCTTATGTGCCTGACCATAAGGGTTGACAAAAGGAATGAGTTTCAGGAGTTAGACTGGTTCTCGGGTTGACGACCTACAGAAACAGACAATATGAGGGGTGAGCGAAGCTCAGTGAATAATAGTACCAAGATAATTGAAATCATAACTCATAACCAAAGGTATGTAATTCTGAAATGCTACAGAATGGTCCATGACCCAGAATGTTACACTTAGCCCTCGGACCAGAGTATTACAGAATGTCACAGAATATCACAAATGGCCATCGGCCCAGAATGTCACAAGTTGGCCCTCGGCCCAGAATGTTACTCAATATCACAAGTTGGCCCTTGGCCCAGAATGTTACTCAGAAACGTTCACAATTCTTTCCACATTTACTTTTCATTCACACCACATGTTATTCAAGCTCAGTTAAGGTAGGAAGATGCAGAAAACAGACAGAAACATAACTTAAATGATCATCAACAATAAATGAATACACATTCTTTGCACTATTACTCACAGTGTGATGGCGGAGTACGGCTTCCCCCTGAAGTGTGTCCTACACACACATAAAACTCATAAGTTAGTTCATGCTTTCCTTACATTTTCATTAGCATTCCAGTCCAAAACTTCCAAGAAAGAAAGGCACATTGTAACAATTTTAAAGAGTCATTTTACACATTTTAGAGGGTCCAACAGGTCAAAAACAACATCCCAAAGTTTTGGTCTTGGGTCGCCGCGGCGGCATGGAGCCCCCGCGACGCGGGCAACCTCCCCGCACATGCGGTGATGCCCATACGTGCGGTTTCTGATGTGCTCGGCGAAAAAATGGCGAAAATGCCGCACGTGCGGCAATGATCCCCGCACGTGCGGCGAATCTGCCAAAAATCTGTCCGGAAATCTTCAAAAATGGAATTTCTTGGTGGCAACAAGAGGCTTCAAGATGGACTTTTAAATGCTCAAATTATGCTTCAAATATCATGTGATTTAAGAGCAAAAACATATGATACTCAATTATAATCTAATTCCACAATATAATCCAAGTTCCATGAGTTCACAATATGCAAATCAAGTCCATAGACTTCAAGAGGATCACCCAACTTATAATGAAGCATGATCACACAAATATAAAGGATAGACTACAAGACCCTCTCAATCAAACTAACATCAACTTTACTCTTTAATTCATACCATACATCACTTATGAATCCCCATAGCAAGAACACAATTCTATCCAAGATATCACAAAATGTTTACATACCTTGAATTCAAGTCTTCTACTCTTCAACCCTCTTGGAAACTTCTCTTTTCTCTACCTCTCAACCCCTCTCCTAACCCCAACCTTTCTTCTAGGCTAAGTGGTGAGTGATGTCAAAACATAAAACACAAGACATAGATAGTTATATATATAAGAGGCCCAAAGTGAGAAAAAGACGAATTTCAATCGTTTAGTCATCCGAAATTAAAATTTCACAGGCAAGCTTAATATTACCTAAAAATTATGCTGAATCCAAATATAACATCAATTTCGAATTATTATGTCTCTAAAGCTCTCAATTTCTATTCTGAACAGTTTAAGAGTAATAGATATCTTTCTTAACCAACAGATATAATCTCAAGCATTTCACATTAAGCATTTCAAAGCACCAAAAGAAGAGATTAAACATATCAGAAACACATACGAGGGTCGGGTTATTACATTTTGTTTGATTGGAGACATGGTTTGTGGGATTACGGCTATGTACATACGTTAGAGATCACATTTGGGAATTTGAATGTTATATTTACATATGCTTTAGTCATTTCAATTAGGGTTTTATGTCGTCTCATTGTGGGTGGCTGGGATGACTGTGTTGTTGATTGCAAAAATTGCATTTTCGACGTCGAGACGCCATTGTTACGAAGGCATGTCTCACTCTAGTTTTCAGTTACAGTGTAGTTATATATGTATGTCACATTGCACTTCGTCCATATCCTTGTTTTACATCAGTAGGGGGTTTGTATGTATTGTTGGCGAGTGGTTTTGTATAACGGCATAAAATGGGATGGTATGTGCTGTATTGTTTTGGGTTGTGGTGGATTGTGTGTTGTGTATGTCATTTCATTTGTTGTATGGTTTATTGTGGTCCTCATGAAGCACGTGTTGATCTTGTCAGGGGGATGGACACGCCAATAATGTTAATTTGTTGTTATGGCAATATGAATGTCGTAATTAATTTGCAACCTCTGTTTCGATTTCTTGATATGGTCGACCATGCATAAGGAAAGTTTGTTGGGTTAACACCTGCTGATGTGTGTTTGTTCTTCAAGATGCCAGACTATAATAATTTCACATTACAAAATGATGTGGATGTGGAAAACATGGTATCTCTTGCACGGTCTTTCCGACTGCAATGTGTTGATGTCATCATTCAGTTAGACGATTCACCCGATGATAATAATATTGACAGCCCTTTCTCAGATATTTCAAAAAGAGAGATGTATCTGTATTATATTTGTATTAGATATCTACTTTTTGGATATTCACAAATATGTACCAGATACTCTAAATCACATAATACTTCTTTTACAAAATTAAAATTGTAGTATTTCTTGCATAATATAATAATATAATATAAATAATTGTAAGGATAAATATAAGAATATTTTTCTAATACTTTATTTAGTTATTTGATAAGAAGAATATAGTGAATTAAAGTAATTAAATTTGTCAAATTGATATATTTTTTTCTTTCATGCATGTCCCATATAATTATATTGAAAGTAAGTATCAATAAGAGAATATAATAATAGTATAATTAAAATTAAATATCAACATATAAATAGCCAGTAAACTTGATAACAATATTCTTTTCCTGTGCCAAAAGGAAATATGCAAGGACAAGTTGTAAATTATTTATTATTATAATACGAACTTATTAGATATTGAAATGAAATATGTGCAAGATCTATTGAAAATTAAGAAGTTAGCAAGCTACTATCGTAAATTAATATCTAATTCTTAAATGTTAATATTTTGCATTATAAAATTACAGTATGATTTTTTAACATTCTTGATTTTATGCATAATTCACTATTAATAATTTTTAAAAAATAATTTATTTATTTTTAAAAAAAACATATACTAATCGTATTGGTTTCATAATTTTTTAAGTTTTGTTCTATAGTCGTATCCTTATCGTGTTTTATCTAGTATCCTACTTCCTAGACACAATGATAAGATTTGAACTAAATATCACACCTGATAATGGCACAAGGAGAGAGGGATCAGGAGGGGCATTGGCCTGCAAACGTTTTAAGAAACACATGCATATGTATGTAGTTTTGGTAGTTTTATCTAAGAGTAATGTTATATATGATTATATTTTTTTATTTTAGTTTCTCACTCTTAAACACAAAGTAATATGCCCTAGGCCTTTATATTCATAAATACATATAAAACCTGCTTGCTTGCTTGAGTTTTGTAGTGAGAAAAAGATATGAGGAATAAGATTATAGGTAGCATTTTGCTTCGTCTAATGTTATCTATCACTGAAATTCTTAAGGGTTGAGTTCCTCTCCAATGGTGATTCCACTAGATAAATTTTGTTGTCCAATTTTATAAAACAAATGTGATACGATCATATAATTATCAATATCCAATTAATTTAATTTTTTAAATAAATTAACTTATCTGCGGATCCTATAAATTGAAAGGTTCCAATCAATTAGGTGGTCCTAAAGTGAACCAAGGAGCACAAACCCAATAGCACCACTCCAATTAGATCACTAACTAAAAAAAGAAACTCTTCAGATAATTTGCCAAAGAATTAGATATAAGAGATAGACTTTGAAGCATTTCAAGGGTGTTCCAATTTTTTTTTAAGATAACTAAAAAAATGTACTAGCCATGGTCAGTCTGTAATGTAAGCTTCGAAATTTATGAGAAAATGTAATGCCCTCAAAAATATTGACATTTCAATAGTCAACATTCATACTAAATCACCATTTTTCTATTAACGATATCCAACATGAGATTTCGCAAAAGAGAGACTACTTGCATTAATACATTCATCCTCCTTAAGATTTGAGTTTATAGCATATGTGATAATAACAAATTAAAGCAACAAAATACAAATTTATGCCTTAACAGCTACAAATTCCAAGGCTTTGCCCAGTTACAACGAAATAGTTTTCAAACCCATACATAGATAGCCCTTGGCTTGCAAAGAAAACAAAACAAATAAATAATTGAGCCTTGTGCTCCAAGAGATCCTCCACGCCTTCACTTTGGCGGAGGCACACCACAATCACCTGAAAAATGGTTTCCACTAAGAGATGAGTATAAAACCCAGCAGAGATAATCTAAATAAAGTGCACGCAGTTTAACAATATCATGAGGTGCAATGCATATGAGATGCCAATGCCAAAAATCATAGGTTTTCTCATTTCGAAATTCTCATGCCATGCATTTGTTTAAAAGCATAACCAATTCAATCATCCATTTCATGGAACAAGAGGCGGTAAATACGACACTGGTAATCTTTAAGCTGGTAGCTGCAAGTAGGCATATCTAGCACTACCAAATCCCCACTTTACCGGTCTCTCACCAGAAGGGCAGTGGTACCTCCTTCGCGCGTGTTTTCGATCTTTCACCCTGGACACTCAAGCCAACTTAACCAACATCAAACTACACCTTCTATCCGGACTTACCAAACGTATTTACCCCATAACTCAATATATTTCAAATATTCCCAAAGAATCAATTTGAAACAAAACCAATTTCTCAAATCTAATGCAAGAATTTAATCATCAAATTATGCAATGTTCAATGCCATGTATGAATTTGAAAATATTTCAATTTACCTATTTCACATGCAACTTCTATAATAATCAATACAACCCTCCACGGTTGCCCAAACAATTATCTCTATACAAAATATAAATTTCAAGCGATAAATATAACTCATAATCTCATATTTTCAATAATTTCAACATAGGAGTAACAATCACATGTTCAATCTCCTATTTCCCAACTCAATCAAGAATCATAATATTCTTTAAAAAAAATCATTAATCTTCCCTTTTTATTCAAACTCAAGAATTCATCAAGAATTTTCATAATGCCAAAAATAACATACTTTCTTTTAACAATTCTCAATACCTCAACATGACAAATATTCTCATCTTTCTCAAAAGTTCAATATTTTCATATTAAACAATTTTCAAAAGAAACCTCAATGATTTTCAATATGCCCAACAACATTCTCATCAATCTCATCCCTATAAACATCCACTTTCAAATTCTCATTTATTCAAATAAACATATATTTATAACTCTTGTAAGCTTTTCACAAACTTATCCCAAAAATCTAAATCTTAACATTTAAATTTCTAGGTTTTATTAAAATTTGGGGGTTTCTCAAAAATAAAATAAAATAAAATAAAATACATTCTTCAACATCCATGAGTCATACATTGTTAGAAATTGGGCGCCTATGTGGCATGACCCTTTGAACCTTTTGAACCTTATCCATGTAAGTTTGAATTTGAATTCAAAACTTATTTGGATAACCATTCAGGATATCTATATCTATCATATCAATAAATATGGATAGATGGATAGATAGATATTGGTTGTTATATGTTTGATTATATACATCTGATATGATGGAAATAATATATCGATATCAGATATACGTTATGTAGTTTTTACCCATAACCTTTTTTCCAGACTCTCTCTCTAACTCTCTCCTATATGAGAACGATCCAGCCTCTGCACTATGACTTGTGTGGGTGATACTCATTGTGTAGTATCACTCCACTGCTGGGTTGGTTGTTCACATCCTGGAAGCACGTGATTTACCCACGAGATTCTTCGCTTCAGGCTCTACTAAAAAGTATGATTCTGAAATTTTTCATCCGCTGCATTATACTTTGATTTACATTGGTATCAGAGTATTATGGATATTTTCGTGTTTTTTTTTTTAATCATGTGTATATTTTTATTAACATATACACGTTATATGCATAAAAATTAATGAAGGAGGAAGATGAAATGCAGGGTTTCTGCACTTCCACTCTCATTAGATTAAGAGTATAAAGCACCTTATTTTTATGGTCATTAAATGTTATTTTTGAGACCATAAATGTTTTTCTTTTGAAAAATGGAGTTTGGCAGTACCAAAATTGGACCAGAAAACACCTTAGAAGGCGGCGGCGTGACGCATCGCCGATGCCGCTGCCAGCTTCCATTGCCACGCAGCGCTACCGCCTTGACGCCGCCACGCCAAGACATGGGCGCCGAGCCACGCCTTGAGCACAGCGCACTGCAGCGCCGTCTTGTTGGTATTTGAGCCGCGTTTTTCTCCGCCACTTGGTCAGCGATGTTAAGGGTTTGTTTTTTTTTTTAAATCCAGAATTGCGTTAAATGGTCATAAGTAATTCGTTATAGCTTTGTTTTAAGCATGGTTAGTACTGTTAGACTCAGAATTAAATTTACTATCTTCTGTAAAATTTTCAAAATTTTATGAAAATAAAAAATATTTTTTCTGAAATAATAATTCATTATTTCTGCTTTAAAATACATCTAGTGTTACATGATTAAGTTTCTGGGGCTGAATTTTTTATTGTAGACTATTGTTATGGTTTACTGTTTACTGGTATGGTTGTTGCATTTTCCCAGATTCTGGAATATTTATTTATGATTTCATGTGTGTTTATTAATTATTTAAAATTTCAGAAAATACTAGAAAATTTCAGAAAATTTCAAAAGTGATATACTTTCTATTATGGCATAATCTGAATATTAAATACAGCACATTATTATTTTTTGCCTAGAATTTCTAATATGTTGTGATTCGAAAAGCATGATCATTTTTGTTATTTGTTTAAATTTCATTATTAATTGTAACATAGCATGAGTTAATTGTGAATCTACATTATGATACTATTGTATGGAATTAGAATATTTTATCATGCTTTTAGACATGCTCGGTTGAGAGAAATCTTAGTAGATTTACTTCCGAAAACTAATATTTTGCGCATGAATTAAATTAAATTTTGAATAATTGTCACCTGTGGCGCAAAAGATGATTATGAGTATAGCGAATTTTCGATCTTGCGACTTGTGTAATATTATCACTATCTAATTTAGATTTTTGCTGTAAAATTAAATTATGCTAATCAAATTAATCCTAATGCAAATTTCTCTCTAAATTGACTTAGCTTATGGAAGTTAATTTGGTTGACCCAGACTTAGTAGAGATGTTCAAATGTGAACAATGTAATCCTATTCTTTAGATGAGCAAAAGTCTTGGAGACTTTAGGTCAGACCTTAATTGAGCCAAAGTAAGGAAACATGACTCAAAGTCGCCGTGTTTTTGTTGCCTTGTTTGGCACAATAAAAACTAATGTGTGCGCTATGGTTAGCAGCACGCTACGTAGTTTTGGTTGGCGAGTTTTGGAGTTATGAAATTAGTAAGCCCTCAATAGATCTGCATATGATCTTCACTATTGAGCTACGCGGATTGACTTTGTAATTTGACTTGTAATGATGTTGTATCATTGGATGAAGTAACATTCCAGAGTCACGTCATCCAAGAAATGCGAGTTTAAATGAATTAGTCATTAAGTGTAAGATGAATAGCCAGTATGAGCAGTGTTTTGCCCTCTATCCAACTGTTGGGAATGGATGGAGCAAAATTTCACGCACTATAATAGTGTGCATTAAAGTATCACTTGAAGTTAAAAGATTAGCGCTTAGTAGCAGCAAAATCTATTAACACTAAATGAAAAGATTAGCGCCAAGTGGCTGCAAAATCTATTAGCATTGCCAACTTGTCTAAGTCTGGACACTTACTGTTTCCACATTTGAGTGTGAGACATGTTGAGGTGCTTCTTTGTATGATTCCTTAGCTAGGCTAACGTTTTTTGAATAACGTTTACCACTAAGCGCAAACGTTGTAGCATAGTAATGAAAAAGGTCAGGTCGACAAGGTTGTTATAACTCTAAGAATTTGACGCATCGCTTGTGAGAGCATTGTGTTGAATTAGACTCTTTAGCCTAATTCGCGCTTAAGTTACTTCAGGAGCTATCATAGATTGATAGCTTATTCTCTCCTTCTTGTGGATAGTACAATTAATTGCAAGTAACTATGAAGCGAGAAACAGAGATGGCAAGAGGAATATCATCATCTTTCAACTAGATGCAGTAAAGTGTATGGAGAATAAAATCGACTTGAAAGTGCAGGGGATTAGCACTTACTAGTTAAATTTGCGACTTAGGCGCACTTGATATCTCCATGACATCCTTTTATGATCTAGTGAATATGAATTAGTCGTGAGTCATTACCTAGTTGGGCCTAAACCTTTAAAACTTGTCTTCGAGAACTCACACATTAAGATGATTGGAATTAGTTTATGACATTGGTCATGAACCGGTGGCTTATTATACTTAATCACATTAATGAGATGATGACAGGATGGTTTGAGTAGGCCCTCTCGGGCCCACTTGCTTGTGACATCATGCTCTCATGTGAATGTATAACTTTGTTCGCAATGAGATGATGACAGGATGGTTTGAGTAGGCCCTTTCGGGCCCACTCGCTTGTGACATAATGCTCTCATGTGAATGTATAACTTTGTTCACAATGAGATGATGACAGGATGGTTTGAGTAGGCCCTTTCGGGCCCACTCGCTTGTGACATCATGCTCTCATGTGAATGTATAACTTTGTTCGCAATGGTTGCGCACAAGTAAGTAGGAAAGTTGTAAAAGGTCATTTGTATTGGCGCATTTAGTCCACTATGATATTTGTGACTAGATATGTGTAAGGGTATGATAGCTAAGCCTCAATCTCGACACATTTATAGATTACGATACGTATCTGAGTCAAGACTATTTGATCTCCCATAAGTCAAAAGTTTTAAGATGATTTTTGACATTGCACATATGAGGTCGAGATCAATTAAATAAGAGCTTTTGTGCTTTTAGTTTTGACTAAGGTAGCAAGTATCTATTTGAGTTATTTTTTAGAAAGCTTTGTGAAGAGAAATGGATGCTTAGAAAATTGATTATTCCTAATACTCAACAACACAATGGTGTAGTAGAGATAAGGAATTAAATATTGTTAATGTTAGGTAGATAATGGCGCAAAATGTTTCCCAGTTGGGAATTGCACTAGTTTGTTGCCTATATCCCTAACTAAGTGCCCTCCATATCAGATTTTACACTCCATTTGAGTAATGGGTTAGCGGAGAGCCATCTATGGGCGATCTGTAACCGTTAAGCAGCTTATCTTTATTTTACTTCTCATAAGGTTGCGAAGTTAAGACCTAGGGTTCTATAGCGCATTATTGTATGCTGTCTTGTAAACACATAGGGTCATGTGGCGCATTATTGTATGCAGTCATGTAAACCCTCCGGGTCATGTGCATATAGGTAAGCAGCTTTGTGGTAGTGTAACTAAGTCACATAAAGTTTTCTTAGTAAAGGTGACGTAAATAGAGTTTTGGAACTCTATAAGATAGAGAATTCTAAGCATAGCGCTTTATGTAGCCTAGTTGAGAATGGAAAGAAATTTCCAATATCCTAGGGACAATGGGTGCAATATGCCTACTAATGGATTAATCCATTAGAGAAGAATACTCTACATTCTTAGTTGCGTGGTAGCGAATGTGAAAATTTTGCCACATCATCACTGGGTAATTGAGAGGGAAACATTCATGATTGCTCCGCAAGATGATAAAGAGCCTAGGATAAATGCCAAAGGCTCTAGTCCCCTGTTTTTAGAAAGTGGATTAATGTTGCGCAGTTTAAGACAAAGTCTTTGAGGATTAATCATTTCTATAATTTGGTTGACTTTCCATTATGACGTGAAACTGTTCTAAAGTTATGCGTAATTTGAATAGTCATTGTTGAGGCAAAAGGCTCGCTAGATATTGAAAAGTCGCCCCATTGAGGAAAGTGTAGACCATGAGAAGACTTCCTCCTGGGGAGTGAGGTTATTTTGACTTAGGCTATGATTTGACATAAGTTCGGAACATTGATATGTGGACATTGTGACCCAACTTTCTCGTTGGAGAATTGGATAAGTAGATCCGTAGGGATTTACCTTCTGCTTTTATGGTTAAAAGTTAGGAGCTCAAAAAGGTTGCTAGTTCCAATAAATATTTTACAGCCTAAAACAGTTATCCAAATAGTGGTTCTTAGATTTCGTCAAGCCATGACAGGCAAACGATGATCGATGAAGACCACTGAGGCATGATCAATGGTCCAAAAGAAGTTTTTCCTTACTTAGTCATTATGAGCCAGGAATTTATAAGGTTGTCGCCACCTAGGGTGGGCAGTCCTCTATTTTAGATATGATGGACATGGGTGATGTAATTTATATGCTCGAATGTACGATCCTTAGAGATTGTTTTGGGAGAATTCCCGGTTTGTCTTCGATGACTTACACAAGGATTATCCTAGAACGATTCTAGATGCAAAATTAAAAACCCATTGACTTACCTATCGGTAAAAGTCAAAGCCTTAGCTATTGAGTGAATCCTCAGATTGTCTTTGGGAGAAACAGATGACCTATATTCCTTGATTTATTTTTTTTTTTGTTGTGGAAGCCTGAAGTACGCTATGTGGGCGTATTCGGCATGATAAGTGTTATCTTTGGTAAATGGTCAACTAGTTGTTTAGACATTGACCTTGCTCATTGGACTGTGAATAAAATACTTTACTAGTAGTATATTAATTTGCTCCTTGTAAGATTCAATGCGCTAGTTGGGCGCATCTTAAATGGAAGCAGATTGGTCACCAAAATATCTTTAGAGAGGTAATTACGCAAGAGGTAGTGATCTTGAACCACTTCATGTGAGGCGCAAAAGGTGGATTCCATTGTCTATGCTTATCGCAAGAGGTGCTGATAAGGCTTATGCTTGGAATCTATAATTGCTCAGACTGTGGTCGCGTTTTTTAAAAAATCGATCACTTATTTGTTATGAGATGATGGGATGTTGACACTATTATGGTTTGTGTCATAATGGTTAGCAGATGATGATGTCAACAGACAAGATTGGCTCACTCACACGAGCAATCGCCCTTGGTGCTTGGGAGCGAGCAAGGATGAGACTAGTGGTTTATTTTTATTTGGAGCCAAGAGATGCTTAAATTATCCACTATTTATGTCGCATTGGTTACAACCAAGATGATGTCGTGTTAAGGACCAAACATGGATGTTAGTACCCACTTTCCATGTTGTATTTGTTTTGATTAGCCAGATGCGAGATCTCATTTGGCGCCTGAAAGGCGAGCAAATAGAGAATTCGGGTTAGGCACTAGAAAGCGACTAGACTAAGATTTGTACGGTGTATTGAGTATGACGTCACTCTTTTGGAAGAGTTACTCCACCGTAACATGTATTCATGCTATATGTGCTTGGCGACCGAGTAATGAGGTGAGAGAATGGATCCATGTTTCCTCACCATGTGAGTCTTATGTGTCATTATTGATATGACTTACATTTATGTACCCTTTTGTGACTTTTGACTATGTCATAAGGTAAGGGGTTGATGTTCTGCTACTTTGGTATGTTGCCTGTGGTCATGTATGATTTGACCTTAAGGGACATCACCGGGAAAGCGATCAATCCTAAACTAAATGGCATGAGGGCAAAGGGAAGATCATCTAGTATTACACCACTATTGTATATTCACTGCTGGCAACTCACATCGCTCTGTATGAGAGGCGGATTGAGTGTGTATATATTACAAGAATTGAGAGGGTCAAACATGCTCTTTTGAGGGATTAGAGATGTTTTTTGGACCGGTGTAATTAGATGGGTCTAGGGTATATGAGACACTATTTCTGTTCTTTTTGGGTTGATGTCTCTATGCTGGCTCATTTGAGTTTCTAGTATAGAGCTCTCACATGCAGGTGTTCTCAGCAGTCGCACGGTGCATTGGCTAGTATAAGATTGTTCATTTTTTGGGAGATTGAGATAGAGATGTGGTAGTGTCATGCCAACTCATGTGCGAGTGAGAGATGTTAGAAATTGGGTGCCCATGTGGCATAACCCTTTGAACTTTTTGAACCTGAATCTTTTGAGCCTTATCTATGTAAGTTTGAATTTGAATTCAAAACTTATTTGGATAACCATTCAAGATATCTATATCTATCATATCAATAGATATGGATAGATGGATAGATAGATATTGGTTGTTATATATTTGATTATATACATCTGATATGATGGGAATAATATATCGATATCAGATACACATTATGTGATTTTTACCCATAACCTTTTTTCCAGACTCTCTCTCTAACTCTCTCTCATATGAGAACGATCCAGCCTCTACACTGTGACTTGTGTGGGTGATACTCATTGTGTAGTATCACTCCACTGCTGGGTTGGTTGTTCACATCTTGGAAGCACGTGATTTACCCACGAGATTCTTCGCTTCAGGCTCTACTAAAAAGTATGATTCTGAAATTTTTCATCCGCTGCGTTATACTTTGATTTACAAAACCAAACATAACTAGCAATGGATTTTTTTTTTTTTTTTTTTTAAAAAAAAAGTTGAGAACTTCTCACTTTTTATACATTTAATATACCATCTGTGGGGATATATTTTCTGAGCACCAACACGTGGCCAAGGTGACGCCGACGTGTCAGCCGCAGTGCCACGTGTCCTGGTCATGATGCCGAGGTTATCTGCGAGGATACCGGAATCTGAGATAAGCGGATATGGGACAAGAGTCCTAGATTGGGAGAAGACTTCAGTTTGGGTAAAGATAAGACTCTTGGAGAGTTTATCCTAATCCCACTGGGAGTCCCAGATTAGCAGTAATCCTAAGTCCATTAGGGCTAGGCTCCTATTGGGACTAGGATTGTATTGGCTATAAAAGAGAGGCACTCCCATGGGTCTAAGGTATGCTTTTATGCTCAAGCTTATGAGTTTAGCTATTGATTATCTATGAGAGATATACTGACTTGATCGTCCGGGTGGGACGAACCACCACCGAGTCTTCTCTTCATTGCAGGTGTCACCGTGCCATCTATTCTCGCTAGTGCTCTCCAAATTGAATAATCGAGTTGGCGATGGTCAGAAAATCACTCACACAATTTGGCGCTGTCTGTGGGAAAGAAAGGAGAATAGATGGCCATCACCGTACAAGATCAACGTGTTGAAAACGACGAGTTTAGCGAAGATGGAGAGTCTGTCGACATAAACGGAATGAAGACCCTTCCAGAAGGGACGCGAAGACAGGGGGCATGAGCGCTCCCAAGGAGATGACATTCAAGTATAGAAGAGCTCAGCCTAAGTGAGCAGATCCTGGATTTTAGGCCCCGGACCCTAGATCCCGAAACACAAGATCTCGGCCTAAATAAGCAGGTCTGAGAAGAGAAGAGCAGAGCTCAACCTGAATGAGCAGATCCAAGATTCCAGAAGACATGATCTCGGCCTGGATGAATAGGTCCGAGAAGAGAAGAGCTCAACCTGAGTGAGCAGATCCAAGATTCCAGAAGACAAGATCTCGGCACTTAAGTCCGAGAAGAAAAACGGCTCGCCGATGCGAGACCGAGGTAATGATGAATAACTTAGACTCATTATATGGCAGAGTCGAATCTCGCATATAATGGAGTTGAACTAAGTTGGAGTAACATAGGCTTGCCATGTCGGCAGAATCAAACTCAGGTTGAAACCAAGTAAGATCAACAGAGAAATCAAGGCTAACAACCTCGGCTTGAAACCAACTTCGGCGAACAAGATCACATGCACAAGCTTAATGTGAACATAAGTCCACATTAGGGGGCAGAGAGTTATAGATGATGTTTAACACTTGTTAAAAATTGTAGCAATTTACAAGTTGAAGTTAAACCGATGTTATGTTTAACACTTGTTGAAATTTGTAGCAATTTACAAGTTGAAGTTAAACCGAGATGATGTTTAAACTTGTTGAAATTTGTAGCAATTTACAAGTTGAAGTTAAACCGAGATGATGTTTAACACTTGTTGAAATTTGTAGCAATTTACAAGTTGAAGTTAAACCGATGTTATGTTTAACACTTGTTGAAATTTGTAGCAATTTACAAGTTGAAGTTAAACCGAGATGATGTTTAACACTTATTGAAATTTGTAGCAATTTACAAGTTGAAGTTAAACCGATGTTATGTTTAACACTTGTTGAAATTTGTAGCAATTTACAAGTTGAAGTTAAACCGAGATGATGTTTAACACTTGTTAAAATTTGTAGCAATTTGCAAGTTGAAATTAAACCGAGATGATGTTTAACACTTGTTGAAATTTGTAGCAATTTACAAGTCGAAGTTAAACCGAGATGATATTTAACACTTGTTGAAATTTGTAACAATTTACAAGTTGAAGTTAAACCGAGATCATTGTTTAACACTTGTTGAAATTTGTAGCAATTTACAAGTTGAAATTAAACCGAGATTATTGTTTAAACTTGTTGAAATTTGTAGCAATTTACAAGTTGAAGTTAAACCAAGATCATTGTTTAACACTTGTTGAAACTTGAGAAAAGTTTACAAGTTAAAGTTAAATCGAAATTATGTATGACAGCTCATACGCGTGAACGGGTTCTTGGAATTCTTGTTCTTTAAAGAGACATGTCGGCCTTAACGATGATCTCGGCTGTGATACTTTAAGCCGACGTACTGGAAAGTACCGATATAGGTTTCATCACTTCAGAATGCCGAGGTAATAGAACCTAGGAGGCAATTGTGGGGATATATTTTCTGAGCACCAGCACGTGGCCAAGGTGACGCCGACGTGTCAGCTACAGTGCCATGTGTCCTGATCATGATGCCGAGGTTATCTCGGCTAGGCCGAGGTTATCTGCGAGGATATCGGAATCCGAGATAAGCGGATATGGGACAAGAGTTCTAGATTGGGAGAAGACTTCAGTTTGGGTAAAAATAAGACTCTTAGAGAGTTTATCCTAATCCCATTGGGAGTCCCAGATTAGTAGTAATCCTAAGTCCATTAGGGCTAGGCTCCTATTGGGACTAGGATTGTATTGGCTATAAAAGAGAGGCACCCCCATAGGTCTAAGGTATGCTTTTATGCTCAAGCTTATGAGTTTTGCTATTGATTATCTATGAGAGATACACTGACTTGATCGTCGGAGTGCCCCCGGGTGGACGAACCACCACCGGAGTCTTCTTTTTCTGTTGCAGGTCAGCCAGGTGCCATCTATTCGCCAAAGGTTTCTCAAATGAATCTTGAGTTGGCGGTGGTCGAAAATCACTCATACACCATCAATAAAACCCTAATCTTTTCAAATATCATACTATCAAAATAACACATAATAAAGCTAAAACACATATACAATGTTTTGAAAATCCCTACCTCAAATGCTAGAAGAGGAAACAAGCAAAAATCACAATTTTCAACTTTGTCGAATTTTGATCTCCATCGATCAAAATGTTGCTCTCACCAAGCTCTTCACTTTGATCTTAAGAACTATGGTCTAAAACCTAATAGATTTTGGTAGATCAAAGATTTTATATGATAAATGTAACCCCAAAAAAAATTCAGAGAGAGAGAACTGAGAGCTGAGAGAGAAAGACCAAAGAGAGAGAAAGAAGAAAAATAGGGAAAGTGTTCTGCCTGCCAAGAAGAAAAGAAGAAGAAAGGAAATAAGGGAGGAGGAGAGAGAGGGCCCACGTGTTGCTTTCAATTTTTTTTTTCTTTTCTTTTTTTTTCTTTTTCAATCAATACAAATATCTATCTATACATATACATCTATATATATATATATATATATCAATTAAAAGTATATTTCAACATCATTAATGATAAAGTCCTCTCTTGTGATGCTCTCTCTAGGGCATCTCTGGTAGGGGTTGGGTCTTGCCCGCCGGTGCAAGGTTTTTCTCCATCTAGGGTGCAGATTGGGTCCATCGTGATTAACGGAATGGTCGACTCTATTGCCGATCTTGCTAGTCGATTAGCTCTTACGACGGATGAACAAGATACTGTGGTCGTGGATGAGTTGTTAACCACATCCGTTGCTGAGAGGGCTGGGTTAGGTTTAGTGGGTAAGGTGCTGACCACTCGACCTTTCAATGCGGAGGCTATGAAGTCTACGCTCCTGCAGGTGTAGCACGTCCGGCGGAGGACCTCGGCTACAGTTCGGACTCGATTTTTGTGTCGGTTCTAAATTTGAACCAAAGAGTCCAAATCCGACAAATCGTTTGAGAAAACAAATTTTTGAAAAAGTAGTGCCAAACATGGACTGCTTTGCCAGATACAGAGTCGCCACCTAAATATTTTAAAATGGGAAATTTAGGAAACCCTGACTTAAGGTCAAGGCCACATGTCCGCTATCACCAAAGTGGTCTTGGCTCGGGAGCTTGGGTACGATCGGGAAGGTCACTATGAGCACCTTTTCGCCCGTCCGAGGACCGACCTCTACTAACCGTGATATCCGTTTTGAAAACTTTATGCGTTCTTATTCCAGCTTATTAACCTAGAATTACTATGTGATGCACACAACACAAAAGTATAGACTAGATCGCCTAACTTGGAAATAAACATTGCATATCCGCTTTTGTCTCAAAAACGTGTTGTTTTTTTTGCTACTCGCAAGTAGGCTAAAATTCGGATTTCAATGAGTTGTTCCAACTCAGGCAATCCAACCTCCACCCACAGGCATTCAAACAGTTTATCATGTAAGCACTTAGCCGCATGGCAAGCATACTGTCATGGTAAACATTCACACGCATGCGATATGCTAAAACCATAAAAACTTACATCAGACTACGCCAAAACAAGAACTAGTTAGCAAACATGCATGACCTAGTTCATGTTAAGTGGCTAATGCAACACAGGCAGAAATGCAATCTAGAGTAGGCTCGGCTAACCCTAAATATGGCATGTGAAATGCGATCAAATAGCACGTATTCAATTTGGAATTGAAAATTGCGATGCAGTTTGTATGATGTACCGAGCCCGGTGCATGTAAACAAATGCATGAATGCACACATGCATTGCATAAGGTATGCTATTTTAGACGTGCCCTAATCTACCATAAGCAGGTAAATAAAAGGGTTAGAAAGAAATGGGGGTTGGAAGACATACGCCCACTCACGCACACTTATTACATTTTTGCCCTCGCTCGGAGGGACCAAAATAATAATCTGACAATAAATAATTAACTAAACTAGCTAATTAAATATTGCAAATCAACTAAATTAATTAAATTAAATAATTAATCTAATTAAGCATTAAATGCCTCAGGATGAGGGCTAACTGCAGCGCGCGCCCGGGACTCGCTCAGAATCGCACTACCATGCAAGTATGCCTCGCTTTCTCGCTATCCAACTCAAAATTACCAAAGTCCTAGGAACACTTTCTGGTATCGAGATCATCACCGCCGCATGAAATTTCCACCGGTGAAGTATTTGGCCATCGGCACGTAATTGTTCCATCGGTGGGGATGAGCGCGGTCGGCACTAAAAAGTGCCGGTCGGCACAAAATGTTCTGCAGATCCTGCAACTCACAGCAGCAGAGGACAAACTATGCATGGCAATGTAATTCAAAGCATGTATGCACCAAACACATCCCACAACAAGCTATGGACTCAAGAGGGCATGTGCCTCGATTCGGACCACCAATCGCGATTTCCATGCGTGATGGCCCGAGAACCAAGAGTGTAACTTTGATTTCAAATGCATGCAATGCAAAGCATATAAGAGTGCCAAACCTCTATCACACGCACTTCAAGAGGCCTAGCATACATGTCAATGTGATGCAACCCTAAGCATGTGATCTAGCATGCAATATGGACAATGCAAGCAAGTTGAGCATGCTAAGGATACAACTTAAACAAAGAGGCATGCGAACCAAACAATGGAGTGGACTAAACAAGAATTAGACTACTCCTAATTGGCCTAAAATCTGTGGCCAAAGTGCCTAAAAAAAAAGGGGACCAAACACACATACACACATGCGAGTGTCAAGACCCAAACCCAAGGCCCAAACATACAACCCTCAAGCACACCTAAAGAGGCCAAATATGGACAACTAGCATGCAATTTAGGCTCTGAAATCATGCAACGACCAAGCATGCAAATGGTCCAAGGCTTAAGGTAGGCCAAAGATGCATTGAACTACACCTAGCATAACCACACATGGCAACACTTAACCAACCAAAATCAGAGTTTTAACACCTAAAACTAAGCCCAAAATAACACTTAGATGGCATCTAAATGACATGGATCTAAAGGCATGCAATATGACCAACACATGGAGCATACAACATATGCTTTTAAAGCATTAAAGAAGCAACTAAAGCATGCATACAAGCGCACCAAAAGGTCTGAAATAACATGTAAGAGGGTTCCAAACCCTTGAAATCATGGAGGCAAGGCATCCTACACATGCACCTACTTGAAGCATACAAGCTACGATACAAAGGGGGTATACAAAGCATGTCAAGATTGACTCGAACGATCATGGACAGAGCTAAACCATGGCAAAATAAGCATACAAGCTTCACAAACTCAAGTCTAAAACATGCTAGAAATAGGGACACACTTCCTAGACATGTTAAGGCAATAAGAGGCATTACAAGGCAACTATACTAAGCATGCATAGGAGACCAAAACCAACTTAGAGGCATGTTATATCATAGTAATATAAGCATGGAAAACAACTCAAACATGCTCAACACACACTCAAACATGAAGCTCCTTAAGGAAGCAAAATTTGTCCTTTTCAAAGACATCAAGGAGAGGGGGGTGGTGCCCTCCTTCTTGAGGACTCAAGGCATGGTCTTCACCACCAAATCCCTCAAGATTTCAATGGTGAAGAGATCCTATCACCAAAATCTCGGATCTCTCCAAAATAGCACAAAATGGGCCCTTTTCAAAGCCTAAAGGGGGTCAAACTTCACCAAACCTCACAACACTCTTAATGAACAATAAAGAGGACTTAAAAACAGATATTTTATGTGTTATAGACTAAGCACAAAAACTGTTTAAAAGTAGACAAAAATGGAATACAAAAATGGGGGTAAATAAAGTTAGTTTCTTACCCTTGATGATCCTCTTTAACAATGGTGGTGTTGTTGCTTCCTTGAGCTCCAAACCAGCCAAGAATCACCAAAAACAGTCCTTAGAACCTCTGTTCCAAGAAGAAGGTGGAACACTAGGTGTTTTAGTACAATAGTGTGAACTAAAGCACCTAGTGTACTAAACAAGCAAGGAAAGAGAGAGATAGGATAGATACAACTATTCTAACCTAAAACCAGACCTTGGCTCTCTCTAACAATGGTTAAGTCTCTCAAGAAGCCAACCCTTGAGCAAAGGGAAGAGCTTTCCCTCTTATAGGCCAAAAGCTTACAAGCTTAGCCACTAAGCAAGCTCATCCCTCCATACACGTGTATGGAGGGAAGACACTGCACACAAACCGTCAAAATATCTCGAAAAGCAAGTGCACGTGTCCGCCGCATAAAATGTCATTTTGACAAAATTTAGTGCCGACCGCACAAAGAGTGCCGACCGCACAATAAAGTGCCGATGACAACTCTAGCCACCGGTGTCCTCTAGCCCCGGTGGTGTGGGGATGCCTCACAAAGCATTCCCTGCCCTTCCAAGGCAAAACACAAGTGTTTGGTGCAAAACCAAACACAAACGGTCGAGTTCGGAGGTCCTGAGGCAAGGCGCGCGCAGCCGAGATCTCCGGGGACTCCAAACGAACACAAACATGGATAATCACCGAGTGTTCCAACGGCGACGGCCAAGTCTTGAGGACGGTCAAAAATGAGGTGTCTCTGATTGCCCTCTCTTGAGAACTCGGAAGTCATAACAATGACGGAGTGAATGTCAAAGCCCGAGACGACCCATTTTGACAAGGCCAAGACTTAGACAATCATGCAAAACAAGTAAGATATATACCAAGGCAGGGCTGCAATCGAAAATGCAAGAAGCCGAGCATAACTTATGATCATGCAAAGAAAGTCAGAATGAAGCACACATGCGCAGCTTATAAGCTAACATGCACCAAACTACACTACAATGCAGAAGGATGTAAGAGAATTATGAAATTCTCAAACGCTTTCACGCGGAGGATACAATACTGCGGCTCGTCGTTGCACCGCCTCAAATGAGCCGCACATACAATATCGTGCCTGTAAAGAAAGTAAACTTTAGCAGGTGCAATATTGTTAGCAAAATGCATGACATATGCAAATGCGAATGATGATATGCAATATATACAAAATGATGCATGAATAATGCAAATGATAGTGCAATGCAATCGAAACTATACGCAAGGCAAACTACATGCAGGGCAATTGAATCATGATTCAAACCGAAGCGGTTCGAAACCACACATATGTCAAATAGATTGATGGAGGTGACAAGTCCGTCTCCCATAGAACGATGTCTGATCTATGAGTACTTCGCACGGACACAAGAACAAGTATTGGGTGGAATGACATAAGTGGGGAAATGACCCGCTGGGGTGAGAATAATGATCCTAATGTCGGACGCAATGACTATACTACAATGTAATGGAAATGGATATAATGGATATGGCACGCGGGCCAGACCGTATTTTGCCTAGGAAAGGCATGCACACGTACAAGCCACGTCTAACACAGAAAAGGTGCCGCAACCTCAAACCAACATACCAGCGTGGAGTAGGCACGATACACGAGCAGAACTATGCTTTGACGTGAAAAGTATAGGCACATACCGGACCAAGCTCAACAAGGAAAGGCGCAAGCCATAGATGGAAGATGATGCAGTGAATGCATGCAACTACAATGCAATAGAAATGAATATTTACAGAAAATGCATGACATATGCACTATACTACAATGGAATGCATGACATATGCATGGGTTTTTTTTCTTTTTTCAGTTTTGAATTTTTGAAAATGCATGACATATGCAATAGTATTAATGATGCATGAGATGCATTTTGTTTTTTTGTTTTTGAATTTTTGAAAATGCATGACATATGCAATAGTATTAAACGATGATGCATGATAAATGCAATATGATGCAATGGCTATGATTGCAGTTTTCCCTATTCTCCCAACGGGGCGACATACTAGGTTGGTTCAGTATCCAGAATCGAGGCGTAAACACGCCGCCTCAACCTATGGGGCTTCCATGATTTCAAGCGAGGTACACCCACGGGTATTTAAACCAGACTTTAGTCTCGGAAATTCCGAACCTTTGCGTTCTAGGCATAAGCCGTTCAAACTCTAGTTTTCACCGTCCCCATTGGTCTCCTAGGAACTCACCGCAAACATAGACGGGTGGCTTTACCAGACCACCGAAAATCGTTCGGGCACGACAAACACCGAAGGAGATGTACCTTCAGAGGATTTAAGGTCTCCTAGACCGTGCGTGTTTAAGGTCTCGCCAGACCAGGGCGACGATGAGATGCGCAAAACAACGCTATGGAATGCATGCAAAATGCAATGAGGTGCACCTTAATGCACCGAAGGTTTTGCACCTCCCGAGGATTTAAGGTCTCCCAGACCGTGCGTGTTTCAAAAGATGGAAAATGGAGTGCAATGAGGTACGCGTGCCTCAAAGGATGGAAAATGAAGTGCAATGGGGGTGCGCCAAACGGCGCGATGAAATGCATGCCAAATGCAATGAGGGGCAACTTAGTGCACCGAAGGTCTTGCACCTCCCGAGGATTTAAGGTTTCCTAGACCGTGCGTATTTAAGGTCTCGCCAGACCGGAATGGGTGCATGGTTTCAAAATGCGCGGCAATGCGCGGCTGCCGAGATGATGATACATAACAGCGCATAAAGGTTTTGCACCTTCGAGGGATTTAAGGTCTCCTAGACCGCACGTGTTTAAGGTCTCGCCAGACCGGGCGTGTTTAAGGTCCCGCCGGACCCGGCTCAAACTCTGAGGTGCGCGAAATAGCGCGATGGAATGCGAAATGCAAGATGAAGCACGCGAGGTAGTACACCTCACGTGGATCAAAATGAAATGCAAAATGAAGCACGTGAAGTAGTACACCTCACGTGGATCAAAATGAAATGCAAAATGAAACACGTGAAGTAGTACACCTCACGTGGATCAAAATGAAATGCAAAATGAAACACGTGAAGTAGTACACCTCACGTGGATCAAAATGAAATGCAAAACGAGGCATACGTACCTCGAGATGCAACGCAATGCAAAATGAGGCACGCATACCTCATTTGATGGAAAATGAAATGCAAAACGAGGCACACGTACCTCGAGATGCAATGAAATGCGAAATGAAACACGTGAGGTAGTACACCTCACGTGGATCAAAATGTGATGCAAAATGAAGCACGTGACGTAGTACACCTCACGTGGATCAAAATGAAATACAAGATGAGAGAGTATGACACGCAGGCCATTCAACAATGCAAAACGGTGCAAGTCGCAAGGGACGTGCAAGATGGCGCGATACGATGCGCCGGACAATGTGATGGATGCGCGTAACGCACACGGGGCAACTTTTGAATCTTTATAAACGACAAAAGGATACAAAAGGATACAATCTTCGCTTGAATTTGAGCGTTACGCACAGTAGAGACGGTCTGAAGTCAAAACGGAGGCCGGTTGAGCATCGGGGATGCATTTTATTGTACTTTCTTGAGCTATGAAGACCCAAAACTCCTCAACTTGCCTAAACAGGGCCTTGGGAACACCACCGGCTGGGTGGGGTGGTCACCGGCTACCACCGGCTGCATAAACTCATCTATCGGCACAAAAAAGTGCCGACCGGCACAAAAAGGTGCCGACCGGCAGAAAATGCCTAATCGGGGGCAGAACTGCCATTTCACTCCGGGCTTTATAAAATAGGGTTTTAAACCCTATTTTCCACACTTCAAGCCGCCGAAAACTCCTCCTCTCTCTCTCTCTAGAGTGTTTTCCTTTCGATTTTTCGTCGATTTCTTCGCGTGTAACACCCGTTTTCTCGTCGGATTCGCGATATTCTTCACGTTTCGGACATTTACGACCGAACAAAACTTCGTTTCGGTGTGCTTTTCGCCATTTCCGCCTTTTCGGGACTTGTTCCCCTTGATATCCTCTACATTCCCGTGTATTTTCGTCTCCCGGCCTTCCCGGCCATTTCCGACCTTCTCGGGGTTGACTTCCCAGTTGACTTTTCGCATTCCGGCCCATTTTTCATTTTCCGGTTATTTTTCACCACCACTACCCATGGCAGACGATGTTCCACACGTCGGGACTCCCCCGGACCATGAGATGGACCCCGGGGTCGAGCTCCTCCCATTGAGCGAGCGCCCATTCGATCCGGCGACCTATCGCCCGGCCATCCACGTGCTACCACCCGATGGACTTCGCCATTTCCGCGGCTTCGACAGGGCTTTGGATCCGGAGCTTCTGCTGCGCGAGCTCCCACTTGTCTTCTGGCGCCGCCGAGGTAACATTCTCGTCTTTTATTTTCTGCAATGTAGGATTTCCAATCGCCATAGCTAATCGAACCCATTAATCGCTTAGTTTCGATGTACCGCATCAGAAGTTGATTGTAGACAAACTCATAACTGACACCTATTTAGGACCGACGCACATGCACACACACTGCACTAGTCTGAATCACCTCAAACACGCGGCACAACCGCATTTTACTGCAAACTCACCGACACCCGGTGCTTATTTGAATCTGAAAACTCGTACGCATGCTAGTTTTGCACAAAACTACACAAACACGCGGACACATCACACGTTGTAGTTTACTGTAAACGCACCGGCACCCGTTTTTTTGTTTGAATTTTAAAAATCTGCACGCATACCAGATTTGTACCGACTGCATATCTTCATATGGCTTTGCAATTTCTTGACTACAGGGAGACTCCCATACTCTCCGCGGGTATGGGGAACGTTATCTTCGCGATTACGCCGAGCCGACGCTGTTAGCCGCATTGTAGATCTGGCCGGTTTCGGTACCTTCTGCAGGGGACTCTCCAGACTCTCTGCCTGTAGACCTCTTCTTGCCGCTCTGGCAGAGAGGTGGTGGGACACCACCGATTCTTTTCATTTATCAGCGACCGGGGACATGACGATGACCCCTTATGACTTCTCGATGCTCACCGGCATCGGGGTGGGGGGCGATCCGATCCCCTTTGATACAGATATGGACGAGTGGATTGCCGCTCAGGTTCACTTGCTCGACGAGGCGCCGCCACTTGTTCGTCCAAGGTTCGTCCGCTACTCCTGGTTCGAGGTGCAATTTCGAGTACGGACCATGCTGGTGGACGCAGCTCCGATGAACCAGGAGGCCGCTGAGAGATATGCGCGCGGCTTTCTCATGTTCTTCTTTGGGGACCACCTGTTTAATCGGGCGAACACAAAGGTTCTCTCGCCTTTCGCCATTTGGTGGATGTCGAGAGGATTGTGCAGTATGACTGGGGGGGTGCGGCTTTGGCCACCCTTTACGGTTATATGAGCTCACCTCGTGGCAAAGGATACCGCTAGGAGGCTATCAAGTAGCCCGAGGTACGTCTTTCCTCTCGCTTACATTTCGCTCAGATTTTCAGATTCAGACATCGCATAAATCGTTGTTCCGCTTTACAATTATCGTAATCGCATACACGGCACACATATTTCTACTTTATATTGTTGTATAGCATCGTATACACACTTTATCTTGCTCACACCGTGACACTCTGCTCAATACACTGCACAACACATGGCTCGCTATTTCGCTTTATTCTCAGATTCGCTTCTGATAATCATACTGACGTCTGTTTTGCAGCTGTGGGTGTACGCCTACTTCCCCAGACTAGAGCCAGTGCCGGAGACGGAGACCCCTCTGGTCGTCCCCTTCTCTCGCCGCTACGACGGGCGATGTGTCCGGAGGCCCCGGGACACTTTTAGCTTCTTCCGCCGTTTCTTCGACACCATCACCCCCACCGAGGTATGTTTTACTTACAGTCCGTTTAAGCTTTGCTTTCCGCGACATTTCTATATCGAGATAATCAATCAGATTTCATTTCAGTCACTGGCGGTAGTGGGCTCCACTACCAGCGGTGATACGAGAGCGGTATGCCGGCGCCATCGAGACCTCGCGCTACCGGATTCTCCTGGAGGGCCCAGTCTGTCGGGCCTGGTACCTGGGTGAGCGTTTCATACGCCAGACCCTAGGATCGCCGGAGCAGATAGTCCCGATCCATCCTCCCGAGCGTATGAGAGAGACTGAGGGATACAGCTTCCAGCAGATGGAGGATTACACCCTTGGCTGGGCCGTGGACATAGATGCCGACAGGGGCGAGGGCGATTACTCAGAGTACGTCCGGACCTTCTTGATGCGGCCTTTGAGCAGAGGCTCCCGAGCTGATCCAGCTAGACCTGCAGCGCCAGCGGCCCGGGCAGAGGCAGGAGCAGGAGTGGGGTCGTCGCAGAGGGCTCGAGCTCGCGGCAGGAGGGGAGTGCAGAGGGGGCGAGGGACGGGCTGGCCTGCTCTGCCTACCATGTTGACTTACAGGGGACAGAGTGGGGAGGCCTACCAGATCCCGTTTGCTCCTCCTCCGGCTGGTCACGAGTTGGCCGGTATTCCTGACTTACCTCCGGTATGTATTACTTTATTTCTGCATCTTGCATTGTCATTTCAGTTCATTCAGATATCCCACAGAATACTGATATATTTAATACTTTTGCAGGCCTCCTCCGAGTATACCCGTCAGTCTGTGGAGTTGAATGCCTCCCTGATGGGGATGCTGCAGCGGACTCTCGACGCTTTGGCCGTCTACGGCTTGCCGGTATGTTCCACTGACCACAGTCTCAAATCATACTCTGTTTCGCACAATCTGCTATACTGCACAAGAATCTGATGAACTGCTCACGGCTTTCATACACTGTATTCATGTACTGCATCTCGCACTGATTCACTGTTCACAGCATTCACACACTGTACTCATACACTGCATTCTGCACTGATTCACTGTTCACAGCCTTCACACACTGTACTCATACACTGCATTCTATACTGATTCACTGTTCACAGCCTTCACACACTGTACTCATACACTGCATTCTATACTGATAAACTGCTCACAGCTTTCTGATGTGTTTGCTCTTTATATTTTCAGCCTCCTTTCCCGATCCCTCCAGTGGGCGGCGCTGCTCCAGCTGGGCCTCCCCTCTCTACTCGGGATGGCAGGATCTTCCCTCGTACTAGAGGGGGACGTGGTCACGTGGGGAGCAGCTCACGAGCTCCAGTTCCAGGAGACGGTGAGTCGGAGGGGATCGAGTCATTTATGGAGGAGGCCGGGATAGCTCGGGCTCTGCTCAAGGATGGCTCCGACGACGCTTTTGTGCTTCTGCCCAGGAAGAGGGCGAGGACTGACCCTTAGGCATGAGGCCTACTGCTGATGATGATTTTTGCTGCTTCTTTTCTTTATTTCTTTTCTTGTACTTTTCTCTTTTGGGTAGATAGAGTACTATGTACTGCCGCAGGCAGGTTTTTGCTTTTCTCAAATTATGTATTTGAAAAGACGATGATATGGAACAAACTTTTTATCTGAAAAATGTTATATTGGTCTGTATCTGCATATTTCATATCCTGCACTGCATTGCATCATATTACACCTCACATGTAAATGATATTGATTTGTTGTCTGACAATTGAACACTTGCACTGTGATAATCAAATAACCAACCAACTAAACGGCAAAACAGCTCATACAAACCACTGCTCAAAACTGGGTTCACAACCCATACTCTGCTAGGGACTAATCTGCTGGGGATTGATTTGCATACAGCCCATAACACAGCATTTGGTTCATTCTGCACACAGCAAACCCTGAACAAATAGGTCCAATCTGACAAGACGGATCACGAAAGCTAAAACGGTTGAAGTTGAAACACACTTGGATGTCCCAAATTTTTCCTTTTCTTCTCCTGCCTCGCATAAATGTAGAGAATGGCACAACATTCCGAGCACAAACAATTTTGAAAAAGAGTTTCACGACCGAGGTATCGAGCCTACCGTAGGACACGACAAAACAGACTCAAGCAAAGAAACAAAAGGCACACGACCTGACATAACGAGACATGCTCGGAAAAGACTCAAAGCGAAAATTAAGGTCGACAAATCAAAAGACACGACACACAGACGTGTTTATAACAAGACCTGAAATCTTGAGAAGCCAGTTCCTCCGGGTATACCTCCCACCCTTTCTGATTTGTGATTCTCACATCACTCGGCCCTCAAGCCTGCTTTTTTCTCACAAAACCCTTCTCTCACTTTTCTCTCAACTTACTCCTCTCTATTCTTTATTCTCTCATTTTTCATCCCTCCCCAGGGTGAGTGACAGATGAATAGGAAGTTGCGGGTTCACGCCCGACGCAGCTAGCTTGCAGCCACTTCTTCTGGCGAATAAAGTGCCTCTCGGGCAATCAGGTTAACGGGGGGAAGACAGAGGACCTGACTCAATCGTGCCCCTAGTTCGTCATTTTGACCGTTTTTGTTGTGTTTTCTAAAACAGTTCTGATAAAAAATGAGAGTTAGATTAACACACTTATTCAATCTTTGATTTGAAAATCATGCGAATCAGGCTGTGAGCACTGAAAATTCTCCTTTTTAGGTCCAATCATGGTCCAATTTTGAAAACGAAATAGTTTTCGAGAAAATAAATCAACCTCAGTAAAAATTTTCAAAAACTATTTTTGCAAACAGCCAATGCTCGAACGAGCGCGGAACTTACCCTCGAGATATGCAACCTCGGATCGGAGGCAATGGAAAATTGCCCCTGGCTTAAAGGGGGGAAGGCAACGGAAAGTTGCCCCTGGTTTGAACGTAACTCAGGGCAACTTATGGCAATGGATGGCAACGGAAAGTTGCCCCTTGTTTGGATGATGCCGCGGCATGTTGTAAGCCAGTCTTTGTCGATGACGATCGGACCCTCGGACGCGGAGAAGTCGAAGATGGCTTGAATCAATATATGGACACAGTCACCTGGAAGGTGTTGGTGGTTTGGCTTCAAGAGGAAGTTAATCACGTAGTTCCGGATTGCTGCAATCGGGACATTGGATTCGGAGAGGGCAAAAGTGATCAAAACCATGACATGGACTGAGACGCTATGGAAGTTGCTAAATGGACTTCGTGATGAAGTTGCTCACGATCCCAAACATGGGAATCAAGCTCACGTAGTTCCGGTTAAGGTACACTCGGGTATTTTAACCTTCACTATTTTTAGGCTCTAACTTTTGCCAAGGTGCCCAATGCGGGTTTTCGACCTTGCGAGCTATGTTTTTCGTTTTCATTCTTTTTCTTTTCTTTTGCATTTCTTTTTCTTATTCTTTTTTTGAATTTTCTCCTTTTTGCTTTTTCTTTCTTTTTTTTTTTATATCTTGTTTTGCTCTAACTTTTGCCTGGGTGCCCAATGCGGGTTTTCGGCCCAGCGAGCCTCTCAAAGGGTAAAAGTGTAGCAAGTCCATGCCAAATGGTTTTGAGATTGAAGCCTCTCCGTATCTAGGAGAACTGCTATTGTGTTGATTTGCAGAAAGGCCCATCACGGCTACTTCTCGAGCTTTGCTTAGTGGGATCTGATCTTCCTGATCGAACTCTGATGCCTCTCGCTCGAGGGCTGCTTTGAACTGGGCCACACAGGCGTCACATTGATAGCTATCTTTTGAACATTCTGGATGCTGGTCCAAGGCTTGAAAATGGAGGGTCGAGCCTCGAGGCTGAGAGCGATCCTAAGCTGCGTAATCTCGAGAACGATTCCACATAGGTCTTCGCAAGACTGCGCAAAATATCTTGTTTTTGAAAGTTTTTAAGAAGGCGACGGTTTGCTCGTGCCGAAGAAAGTGTGGAACCAATCTGGATCAAAACTAGGGTCCTTCTCAGTACTCACGCCGACAAGCATGATTTCATTCATTAAGGGCTTAGCATGTCTCTCTTTCTCCCAAATAATCAAAGTTTTGTAAATCCCGAGGAATTCGTCCCTCTTTGTTTTTACCGCAGTGTTCAAAAAGGTTTTGAAAAACTTAGGTCAAAACAATGATTTTTTAAAGCACAAAAGGGCAGGTGGAATGCGCTGTCACCCCATTCGAATTTTCCGGCACAACTAGCCCAACACACATAGTACGGGAACACGATAGCCGCGGCTGTTTCATTCAGGTTCCCCAGATGTAAACTGGCTCCACAACAGAGGCAGACCCAAAAAGAAAGCAAAGAGAAGTAATTACAAAACAAAATGGTGCTCGAGGCAACAACCCCGAAGCCACCTAGTATTCGTATACAAAAGAGGGACTGACTCATTACAATTAGACAGACCCTTAAACAAAAGGACTGACTCAAAACAATGAGACAGACTCAAAAACAAAACAAAGGACTGACTCGACACTCGAGTTAGGATTTACAAAATTAGCATTGGCAGGTGCTCAAAAATGCGTGCCAAACGCCATATCCAAAAATGTACCAGATATTACCCGCAGGCAGTTGAATCCCAATTACATACTCGCAGATTTGTCCTCAGATTCTGTGTCCTCACAATCCAAGAACTCAGAGGACCGACGGCCGAGGTAGGCGGAGGATGACCTTGTTATCAATCAAATCTCAGACCTCATGACGGAGGCGGAAACAACTGTCGGTAGCATGGCGGTGTTGATGGTACGCGACAAGATCGATTGGCATCATGGCTCTTTGGAAGGGTTTGGGGAGTGGCCTAGGATCGAGGGGTGTAAGATGCTCCTTTTGGTCAAGATCGAAGTGCCCTAGACAAAGGCATGTAAAGAGGATGGAAGACCTGCGCCCTCAAGTGTACTTGGAATTCGAGTATTCTTGCTCGACGATCTTGTGAACGGATCGGCAGCGGCTTGATTTCGATCTTTCCGGTGTAGGATTGGGAATGAGGAGCTACTCGCATGACGGGCTTGTCCCGATTTTCGATCGACTTGGACTACCCTCGGGTAGAGTGGGAAAACATCATCCACAATTTTGGTTACAATCGCGATACTGTTGTTTGCTCATTCCCCGGCTTTCAAAGCCCGGATCGCCTACGCAGCTTGTTCTCTGGGTCGGCATCTACCTTCACCTTGTCTTTGCCTCGCCTCACCGATGAGAAGTGTAGGTCGATCGGTACTGCACATCATTGCTAGGTGGAGGTCATCTCCGATCGATTGAGCTCGACACAATCCGCCCCAATGTCGGGGCTCTGGGGTTCGAAATTTCAAAGATACTGTGCAACCGGTGGCGAGGTTGACATTCCGAAGCGAGATCCGCCACGGACCTCTGGAGGTCGCCTATTATCCCCATTAACTGGAATGTAGTGGGCTCATGAGCTGATAGAACCGAGGGTCCAGATTGGGTGTACGGGGCGACCTAGGCGGATCTGATATCAACAAGAGCTTCATCTTGCGGGTGGTTCTTGACTCATGGCCGTCATTATGACCACAATCTCTTCTGAGTTCTGCATCATGTTCGGTCCTGCCTCAGCGAGGAGAAGACACTAGCTGTTCTGACTTAACTCTTTGAATCTTTGAATCAAACGAAAACAAGCAAGATTTCAAATTTCAAACAGATCAAACACGGTGTAGTCGAACAATGACTCTACTATCAACACTGTTCTCAAGTCATTGTCCCAAATCAACTGATACCCGCAGATATAGCCGATCCACAACAACATCGACATCGTGCCCTCAGTTCGATACCCAAATTTTGCAAACCGATATGCATTCCTCAGAGAGATACACTCTAAAAACACATAACAGTAAAAGAGAGCCAATACACCCCTATGTTGGGGTAGGGTTTCCGCCCTATTTTGTCGAGCTAGGGTTTCACTATGCACGCAGGTTTCAAACAACCTATATCGGGTAAGCAACCTTGTCCTAGTTTGGAATGGTCACTATGGATTCGACTATGCACTAGGTCGAATGGTCCAAAGGGTGCCCCAGAAACCGGGTTTGTGTTCTACATCGGGCAGAGCTCGAACCGTCACTTATGGTCATGCCTTGACAAGACAAGCCTCCCAAGAAACCGCCAGAATAGCAGATGGCCAACACGGTGTCCTAGGCGCACCAATGCACATGCAATGCAAAGAAATACATAAGTGTAGTCAAAACAGATATCACGAGTTCGAGTCAAGCTCTCTAAAATCTCTCAGAGTCGCCAGAAATCAGAGCACGTCCGTGGGGACCTCGCCTGATGGCCGGACTCGATTTTGTGTCGTTGCTAAATCTGAACCAAAGAGACCAAATCCGGCAAATCGCTTTGAGAAAACAGATTTTGAAAAAGTAGTGCCAAACATGGATCGCTTTTGCGACATGTAGTCGCCACCTAAATATTTTAAAATGGGAAATTTAGGAAACCACGACTCGGTCAAGGCCACATGTCCGCTATCACCAAAGTGGTCTTGGCTCGAGCTTGGGTACGATCGGGAAGGTCATTTATGAGCACTTTTCCTTCGGCCCGAGGACCAGCCTCTACTAACCGTGATATCCGTTTTTGAAAACTTTATGCGTTCTTATTCCAGTTATTAACCTAGAATTACTATGTGATGCACACAACACAAAAGTATAGACTAGATCGCCTAACTTGGAAATAAACATTGCATATCCGTTTTGTCTCGAAAAACGTGTTGTTTTCTTTTGCTACTCGCAAGTAGGCTAAAATTCGGATTTCAATGAGTTGTTCCAACTCAGGCAATCCAACCTCCACCCACAGGCATTCAAACAGTTTATCATGTAAGCACTTAGCCGCATGGCAAGCATACTGTCATGGTAAACATTCACACGCATGCGATATGCTAAAACCATAAAAACTTACATCAGACTACGCCAAAAACAAGAAACTAGTTAGCAAACATGCATGACCTAGTTCATGTTAAGTGGCTAATGCAACACAAAGTAAATGCAATCTAGAGTAGGCTCGGCTAACCCTAAATATGGCATGTGAAATGCGATCAAATAGCACGTATTCAATTTGGAATTGAAAATTGCGATGCAGTTTGTATGATGTACCGAGCCCGGTGCATGTAAACAAATGCATGAATGCACACATGCATTGCATAAGGTATGCTATTTTAGACGTGCCCTAATCTACCATAAGCAGGTAAATAAAAGGGTTAGAAAGAAATGGGGGTTGGAAGACATACGCCCACTCACGCACACTTATTACATTTTTGCCCTCGCTCGGAGGGACCAAAATAATAATACAGACCGAATAAATAATTAACTAAACTAGCTAATTAAATATTGCAAATCAACTAAATTAATTAAATTAAATAATTAATCTAATTAAGCATTAAATGCCTCAGGATGAGGGCTAACTGCAGCGCGCGCCCGGGACTCGCTCAGAATCGCACTACCATGCAAGTATGCCTCTGTTTCTTCTGCTATCCAACTCTGAAAATTACCAAAGTCCTAGGAACACTTTCTTTGGTACTGGAGATCATCACCGGCTGCACAGAATTTCCACCGGCTGAAGTATTTGGCCATCGGCACAGAATTGTTCCATCGGCTGGGGATGAACTGCCGGTCGGCACTAAAAAGTGCCGGTCGGCACAAAATGTTCTGCAGATCCTGCAACTCACAAAGAGAAGAGGACAAACTATGCATGGCAATGTAATTCAAAGCATGTATGCACCAAACACATCCCACATCATGCTATGGACTCAAGAGGGCATGTGCCTCGATTCCCGGACCACCAATCGCGCATTTCCATGCGTGATGGCCCGGAGAACCAAGAGTGTAACTTTGATTTCAAATGCATGCAATGCAAAGAAGCATATAAGAGTGCCAAACCTCTATCACACGCACTTCAAGAGGCCTAGCATACATGTCAATGTGATGCAACCCTAAGCATGTGATCTAGCATGCAATATGGACAATGCAAGCAAGTTGAGCATGCTAAGGATACAACTTAAACAAAGAGGCATGCGAACCAAACAATGGAGTGGACTAAACAAGAATTAGACTACTCCTAATTGGCCTAAAATCTGTGGCCAAAGTGCCTAAAAAAAAAGGGGACCAAACACACATACACACATGCGAGTGTCAAGACCCAAACCCAAGGCCCAAACATACAACCCTCAAGCACACCTAAAGAGGCCAAATATGGACAACTAGCATGCAATTTAGGCTCTGAAATCATGCAACGACCAAGCATGCAAATGGTCCAAGGCTTAAGGTAGGCCAAAGATGCATTGAACTACACCTAGCATAACCACACATGGCAACACTTAACCAACCAAAATCAGAGTTTTAACACCTAAAACTAAGCCCAAAATAACACTTAGATGGCATCTAAATGACATGGATCTAAAGGCATGCAATATGACCAACACATGGAGCATACAACATATGCTTTTAAAGCATTAAAGAAGCAACTAAAGCATGCATACAAGCGCACCAAAAGGTCTGAAATAACATGTAAGAGGGTTCCAAACCCTTGAAATCATGGAGGCAAGGCATCCTACACATGCACCTACTTGAAGCATACAAGCTACGATACAAAGGGGGTATACAAAGCATGTCAAGATTGACTCGAACGATCATGGACAGAGCTAAACCATGGCAAAATAAGCATACAAGCTTCACAAACTCAAGTCTAAAACATGCTAGAAATAGGGACACACTTCCTAGACATGTTAAGGCAATAAGAGGCATTACAAGGCAACTATACTAAGCATGCATAGGAGACCAAAACCAACTTAGAGGCATGTTATATCATAGTAATATAAGCATGGAAAACAACTCAAACATGCTCAACACACACTCAAACATGAAGCTCCTTAAGGAAGCAAAATTTGTCCTTTTCAAAGACATCAAGGAGAGGGGGGTGGCCCTCTCCTTCTTGAGACTTCAAGGCATGCTCTTCACCACTGAAATCCCTCAAGATTTCAATGGTGAAGAGATCCTATCACCAAAATCTCGGATCTCTCCAAAATAGCACAAAATGGGCCCTTTTCAAAGCCTAAAGGGGGTCAAACTTCACCAAACCTCACAACACTCTTAATGAACAATAAAGAGGACTTAAAAACAGAGATTTTATGTGTTATAGACTAAGCACAAAAACTGTTTAAAAGTAGACAAAAATGGAATGCAAAAATGGGGGAAATAAAGTTAGTTTCTTACCCTTGATGATCCTCTTTAACAATGGTGGTGTTGTTGCTTCCTTGAGCTCCAAAGCAGCCAAGAATCACCAAAAACAGTCCTTAGAACCTCTGTTCCAAGAAGAAGGTGGAACACTAGGTGTTTTAGCACAATAGTGTGAACTAAAGCACCTAGTGTACTAAACAAGCAAGGAAAGAGAGAGATAGGATAGATACAACTATTCTAACCTAAAACCAGACCTTGGCTCTCTCTAACAATGGTTAAGTCTCTCAAGAAGCCAACCCTTGAGCAAAGGGAAGAGCTTTCCCTCTTATAGGCCAAAAGCTTACAAGCTTAGCCACTAAGCAAGCTCATCCCTCCATACACGTGTATGGAGGGGAAGACAATTGCACACAGCTGTCTGAAAATATCTCAGAAAGCAAGTGCACAGTGTCCGGCCGGCATAAAATGTCATTTTGACAAAATTTAGTGCCGACCGGCACAAAAGAGTGCCGACCGGCACAATAAAGTGCCGATGACAACTCTAGCCAGCCGGTGTCCTCTAGCCCCGGCCGGTGGTGTGTGGGGATGCCTCACAAAGCATTCCCTGCCCTTCCAAGGCAAAACACAAGTGTTTGGTGCAAAACCAAACACAAACGGTCGAGTTCGGAGGTCCTGAGGCAAGGCGCGCGCAGCCGAGATCTCCGGGGATTCCAAACGAACACAAACATGGATAATCACCGAGTGTTCCAACGGCGACGTCCAAGTCTTGAGGACGGTCAAAAATGGGGTGTCTACAGCAGGTTTGGAGACCAGTGAAAGGGATGGATTTTCATGTCATTGGGGATAATTTGTTTCTGTTTCAATTTCACCATATAGCGGATAAACGCCAGGTGATGCTTAATGGCCTATGGAGTTTTGATAAACACCTTCTTCTCTTGAATGAGGTGGATGCGCACCTTCAACCCTCCGAGGTCCGACTAAGGAGATGGGTTATCTGATTGGGAATAAGATTGGCTCTACAGTAGATGTTGCATATGGGGCTGGTGGAATGGCAGTTGGCCGGTATATGCGCATAAGAGTCACACTTAATGTGGCTAAGCCATTGCGCCGGGGCATGAAACTTGCGGTCCACAACCGGAAGTCTGTTTGGGTGGATTTTAAATATGAAAGACTACCAAACTTCTGTTATTTTTGTGGTGTTTTGGGGCATAGTGAGAAGGAGTGCAATACGTTGCTGTCACACCCAGAGACTGGACCTGGTAAAGTAATGCAATATGGGCCATAGCTGCGTGCGGATGTTCAAAAGACCAGACCTCGCCCTTCGTCTCCTGTTGCGAGCCGTAGCCAGAGCACGGGAAAGGATGGTGCTGCTAGGCTGTCGGTGCCAGAACCGGAACTCCACCGCGAGACGGGACCAGGTGAGGTTGTGTCATCTCCTGTTTTGGAAGAAGCCTCTCCTTTTGGAAAGGATGGTCAGTCCGTGTCTAAGCAGGAGAAGATTTTGGCACTGACGGGGGGTGTTGGGGATTTTTTGCCTTCCTAGGAAGAGAGTGAGCGGGAACGGTTGCTGAATGTTGTATTTTTGAAATCTGGGCCTACTCAAGGTGGGCTCGTAAGGGGAAAGGTGGACTCTATTCCTCAGAAGCCCATTCAGGATGCTGGGTTACCTCATGATGTAATCCATGCAACCTGTTCTATAAGGCCTAACCTTGCTTTGCCTACGGGGGACACTATGAGTTTGGGCTCGTCTGTGATGGCTAAATGTGTAGGCCCAGTTTTCCCCTCTCACTCGATGAAAATAAATCAAGGGTTAGTGACACAACCTTCCGATTTGGTGATTAGAGAGGAGCCTCTTGTTTCATTAGCACCAGCTGGTAAGGTAGGAAAGAAATGGAAGAAAATAGCTCGTAATCAAAACGGGGATTCTGGGCTTGGTGCATTACACGTGGGTGTGAAACGGAGTTTGATTGATGAGGAGGTGCAGGCCGATGGAGGTGATTCTAAGGAGAAGCAGGATCGGCTTGATGATCTTGTGGTCGGTCCTAATTCAACAGCGGTGGCTGGGACCCAGCCCCGTTGACAGCCATGAAAATCATCTGTTGGAACTGCCGTGGGCTTGGGAACGCACGGACAGTTCGTTTTCTTCAACTTTTGTTGAAGAAGGAAGTGCCTACTCTGGTTTTCCTGGTGGAAACCAAACTTGATGCTAGAGCTATGGAGAGGATTCGTTGTAAACTTGGGTTACAGGGTTGTTTTACGGTTGCTCGTGTGGGGCTCTCGGGGGGTTTAGCATTATTATGGGTTTGTGAGATTCAGCTACAGATTAAAAGCTTTTCAAAAGGCAATGTTGATTCAGTTATCCTCTCTGAGTCTGGGACTGCATCATGGCGATTTACTGGGTTCTATGGAAACCCGATCGCTTCCTTGCGGGGTGATTCGTGGGAACTGTTGAAACGTCTTCAGGATCAGATGCATCTGCCGTGGGTGTGTGCGGGAGATTTCAACAAAATTTTGTATGCCCATGAAAAATATGGAATGGCGGCAAGAAGTCAAAGGCAGATGGATGGCTTCTGCCAAGTCCTTTCTGATTGTGACTTAGCTGATCTGAGTTTTGAAAGGGCGGCTTTTACATGGTGTAATGGTCGAACAGGTGGTGGTATGATTCGGGAACATTTGGATAGATGTGTGGCTAATGGGAGGTGGCTTACTTCTTTTTCGATGGCTCGGGTCTACCATTTGGGAAGTACATCATCTGACCATCTCCCTATATTGTTAGATCTGGAAGGGGTTAAAGCTCAAATGGCTCAGAGGCTAAAATACCAGAAGTTGTATCGTTTTCAAGCAATGTGGTTGAGAGAGGAGGATTGTGAAGGAATCATTGCAAGGGAATGACATAAGGATAGTAATCTCTCTGGAGTTGAGCTTGTGTCCGGTAAATTGCAAACGGTGGCTTCTTAATTGCAAGCTTGGAATTGGCGGGTTCTGGGTAATGTACAACGTAAGTTGCATCTAAAGTTGGCAGATATCCAACGGTTACAAGCTCTGCCTATTCTTAGTGATGCTGATTTGGAGGAGTTGCGTCATGCCCAATTAGAGGTGGATGAGCTTCTTGAAAAAGAATCGGTGATGTGGGCTCAATGGGCTCGTGTGAATTGGCTGAAGGATGGGGATAGAAACACTGCGTTCTTCCATGCGAAGGCTTCCCAACGGCAGAAGAAGAAGGCAATCTCAGGTCTGGAAAATGGGAGGGGTGAGTGGTGCTCGAAGCCAGCTGAATTGGAAGATATTGTGTTAGACTATTTTCAAGACTTGTTTACCACCAATAATTCTCGAAATTTGGACGAGGTAGTTGACTGTATCACTCCCTCTATACATGCAGGCATGGCCCAATGTTTGGATCGGCCTTTCGTGGCAAAAGAGGTTCGTCTAGCCTTGTTCCAGATGCACCCCACAAAGGCCCCTGGGCCTGATGGTACTCCAGCTCTCTTCTTCCAAAAATTCTGGGATTTGGTGAGCGGCAATGTGTGTCAGGCAGTTTTGGGAATTCTGAATGAGGGGCATTGTAGCACGCGTCCGCGGAGGGACCTCTATGCTACAGTTCGGACTCGCTTTGTCACGGTTCTAAATCTGAACCAAAGAGTCCAACTCTGGCAAATCGTTTGAGAAAACAGATTTTTGAAAAGTAGTGCCAAACATGGACTGCTTTGCCAGATTGCAGAGTCGCCACCTAAATATTTTAAAATGGGGAATTTAGGAAACCCTGACTCGGTGCCGAAGGCCACATGTCCGTCATCACCAAAGTGGTCTTGGCTCGGGAGCCAGGGTACGATCGGGGAAGGTCAGCTATGAGCACCCCCTTTCGCCCGGTCCGAAGACCGGCCTCTACTAACCGTGATATTTGATTTTGAAAACCTTACATGCTCTTATTCCAATTATTAGTCTAGAATTACTATGTTATGCGCGCAGCAAACAAGTATAGACTAGATTACCTAATTTGGAAATAAACATTGCATATCCGTTCGTTTTGAAAATGCTTTAGAATTTGCTACTCGCAAGTAGGCTAAAACACGGATTTCAACGAGTTTTCCAACTCAAGCAATCCAACCTTCACCCACAGGCATTCAGGCAGTTTATCTCATGTAAGCACTTAGCCGCATGGTAAGCATACTGTCATGTCAACATTCACACGCATGTGGTATGCTAAAGCATAAATACTTACATTGTACTCCGTGCCAAAACAATAAACTAGTTAGCAAACATGCATGTCCCTAGTTCATGTTAAGTGGCTAATGCAACGCAGGCAAGGATGCAATTTAGAGTAGGCTCAGCTAACCCTAAAGATGGCATGTGAAATGCACTTTATTCGATGCACGTATTCAATTTGGAATTGAAAATACAATGCGGTTTGTGTGATGTGCCGAGCCCGGCGCATGTAAACAAATGCATGGATGCACGCATGCATTGTATAAGGTATGCTAAAATAGACGTGCCCTAATCTACCATCATAAGCAGGTAAATAAAAGGGAGAAAGAAATGGGGGTTGGAAGACATACACACCACTCACCCACACTTAATACAATTGCGCCCTCGCTCGGAGGGACCGAATAAATATTATAGGCCGAATAATAAATAAATTAATTATTACAAAATTTCTAATTATTTAACGCATAAATGCAAAAAGGAAAGGTGGCCACAGCCGCCTGCCTCGGGATGCGCAAACGATGCATGCTTGAGCCCGCCTTGCCCGGAAACCCGCACCATACCACTGTTGGCTCTGCTTTTACTGCCCTGCTTCTCTGGAAAACTGCCAAAGTCTCAGAACATGCTCTCTGCACACTGAGGATCATCATCGGCTGAATAAAATGTCCACCGGCCGTATACAATATCCATTGGCTGCTAAGGAGTTTGTCAGCAATAAATACAGTGCCGGTCGGCACTCTATACTGCCGATCGGCAAATAATTCCTGCAGAAGACAGTTTTTGACAAAGGCGAGACGGCGATTGCATAGTATGGAATTTTGAGCAAATGTGTGCACGGGCACACTCCCTATCATGCAATGAACTCAAGGGAGCATGACCCTCAACCCCCAGGCCATCAATCACGCATTTCAATGCATGATGGTCCGAAAGCCAAGTTAGCAACTTTGATATCAAATGAAATGCAAGCACAAAACAAATCAAAGGGCCCCAACCCCTATCATGATTGGTCAAGAGGCGAGGGATGCATGCTCAATGGAATGCAACCTAGGCATGGCGGCTAAGTATGCAACATGAACATGCAAATGAGCAATGTATGCTAGGCGCGCAACCTAAACATGTAAACAAACATGGCATGCAGCAACATGCAACGATGGACTTAAACTAACATGGGTAGCTCGCAAGCATGCCAAAATCAGCGGCCATTAAATGAAAATAAGACACTCGAAATGCTTGCACGCGTGCACACAAACCGAGGACCAAACCTAAGGCACGAATGCCACCCTAACAAGGCATGGCAAAGCATGGATCATGGTATGCAAACAATGCAAATTTCAGTAGCTAAAAGTGATGCAAAACAGCCCCGAAATACGCAAACATGACATCCGATGCAAGGAAATGGTCCCGAAATGCAATATTAAGCACATGAAATGACTTGTGGCTATATCAAACATGCATAATTTGTACATGACATGAAAAAGAAGAAGCAAGGCAGCCCCAAAAATCACATTTTTACAGTTCAAATCATGGCCAAACAGCAATCACAAATAGGGCTAACATGGCACACAAAAATGACTCCGCAAGGGAGGCAATGAAGCAAGTAGTATATGCAGTGCCCAAAAAGAAAAATACCCTTCTACAACACTGAAGAGGGACCAAAAATATGCACATTTACAGTTTATGACAACCCCCAAATCAGTATGAAAACATGCTCAAAATGCCATGCAAGATTGAAGCCAACAAGGGCTATAATATGAGGTATACAAAACATGCATCAAACAGAAAAAGACCCTTCATGGGACATGGATAGGGGGTCAAAATAAGACCCCTTCTAGTTCTGATGATGGCCCAAAAACAGAAGCAAGATAGGTTAACAAAGCATGCAAAAGGGGGGGGGGGGGAAGAGGGGTATAATGGTAAGTACTACATGGAGACCCACAACAGTGTTGAGCCCTTCTTCAATGCTGAAGAGGGGCTCAAAATAAGCCTAACTTCAGTTCATGACATGCTCCAAAACAATTTACATGTAGGCCAAACAAATCATGCAAAATTACGGTAAATAGAAGAGATTATGAAGCAAGTGCAAGATAGGTGTCCCGAACAGGGTTGAGTCCTTCTTCAATGTTGAATAAGGGCTCAAAATGAGCCTACTTACAGTTTACATTATGCCTCAACACAGACTATACACAAGCCAAAAATACTATGCAAGAAAAATGGAATAAGAGGGCTAATGAAGGAAGTGCTAGATGCTGCCCTCAAACAGCAAGAGGTCCTCAATCAAACATGAAGAGAACCTCAAAATAAGACTATTTGAAGTTATGGTCGGAGCCCAAATATGTAAGAAACTACGGCTTAGATATGATGCAAGAATAGGCTAGAAAAGGGAAGAGGAGGACTTACCCTTGAAGACCAGCAAACCAGCACCTCTTGGACTAAGTTTAGGTGCTCCTAAGCTCTAAAAATGACCTCCAATGTGCTGGAATGGATGTTGGAGGTGCTGTGCTATGAGTTGATGAAGAAATGGCCCAAGAACAAGGGTGTTTGGTGGTTGAAATGGAGAGATACAAAGGGGGAGAGTGTATGTCTCCTCTGGAATTTCAGAACCCTAATTATGGAAGAGGAGGGCTTGATTTATAGAGCCAAGGGAGTAAGACTTCTCTTAGAAGCTTCAAAACCAAGAGCCAAGATCCTCCATACACGTGTATGGAGGATCCAGTTTGTGCCCTCCAGCTGGCACAGCTGGAATCCATTCAATCTGTAGAATACTCCGGAAGGTCGTCGGCTAGCAAAATTTTCCGGTCGGACATCTTTTCTGGCCGGTCGGCACTCTATTTGGCCGGTCGGCACTTTGTTCTGGCCGGTCGGCAGGAAAAATCTACTCTGCAGGTCCAACTTCAAACGGGCATAACTTCTTCATATGAACTCCTTTTCAGGTCATTCTTCTGTCAAAATTGAAGCCCCGGAAGTAAGCTTTCTAATGCCGCAAACCTTGCATTAAAATTCCTCCTGTGGAGGAATTTATGCTTGTTTTGGTGAAGGTTTCTCAGTTTCGGTCCAACCGGGATGATGCCCAACTTCAACCAATCATATCTCCGCCATCCGGACTTGGGTTTAAGAGATTCTTGTATGAAAAATGAAGCCCCAGAAGTCTTCTTTCCAATGGTGGTAGTCTCATAACTTAACTCCAAGTGTATAGACAAATAAGCTCGATTTAGCGAGGACTGCTCATCCCTCTCTTAGCGATTCTTGCCTATCTTCTTCTCCAACTTGGTTTCTCCCCTCTTCTCCTCTTTTATTCAACTTCAAACCCCTAAGTAAGGTGTTTTGAAAGATTTTTCAAATATTTCATCTCTCTTTCATTCATCTCCACTTTGTCCTTGCTCGGTTTACCGAAAAGCGCAACATTTACCGAAATGCGAGCGTCGGAACATCGTGGGAATTTTATTTCAAAAAAAAATGTTTTGAAAGAGAGGTTTTTTTAAAGTCTAAAAACCATCCAAAATAATTGTGGTCCAAAACGGGGTGTGAAGTTGAGATTTGCCTCTCTCCTTGCCGAAGAAATTGAACTTGTGCCCTGCACATCTCTCAACACCGAGCAAACCATCAGTAGTGCCCAAGTCTTGCGGACGGTCAAAAATGGGGTGTCTACAGGCATGATGTTTCTGTGATCAATGATACATATATTGTTCTCATCCCAAAATTGAAACACCCACAACTGCCGAGTCAATTTCATCTTATAAGCTTGTGCAATGTTGTGTATAAGCTAGTTTCGAAAGTCTTAGCTAATAGGCTTAAGGAGGTGTTGGCTACGGTTGTGTCCGTCAATCAGAGTGCCTTTGTCCCAGGACGGGCTATTACCAACAATGTATTAACGGCATTTGAAGTGTTCCACTACCTTAAGAATAAAAGATTGGGCAGAACCGGGTTTTTTGCTTTAAAGCTTGATATGAGTAAGGCTTACGACTGGGTGGAGTGGAGCTTTTTGGAAGTGGTTATGATCAAGATGGGTTTCCCATTAAAATTTGTTGGACTGGTGATGCATTGTGTCTCGAGTGTCTCTTATTCAGTGCTCCTGAATGGTAAGCCTGCACGTTGTTTTCGGCCTTCGCGGGGCCTTCGATAGGGTGATCCTATTTCACCGTATCTTTTCTTGCTGTGTGCAGAGGCATTATCGGCTCTGATACGGCAGGCTGAAGTAGAAGGTCGACTTTCAGGTATCTCTATTAGTCGAGGGGGACCTCAAATTTCCCATCTTTTTTTCGCTGATGATAGTTTGCTGTTAGCTAAAGCGACTGACCAGTCGTTGCATACCGTTCAAGCTATGTTACGGAAATATGAATTGGCCTCTGAGCAACGAGTGAATTTTGACAAATCTAGGATATGCTTCAGTCCGAATGTGCAGCTGGAGTAGCAGGTTTGTCTTTCAGCTATAATGGGTATAGGCCAATTAGTGACTAGCGGGAAATACTTAGGGATGTCGTTTGTTGTGGGTCGGTCAAAAAAGGCAGTGTTTGGTTATATAAAGGATAAAGTGTGGCAGCGTCTTAATGGTTGGAAGGAAAAATTCTTATCGGCAGCGAGCTGAGAAATTCTTATTAAGGCAGTCGCTCAACCTATCCCCACTTATATAATGTCCTGTTTTGAATTGCTGGATGGGCTGTGTCGTGAGATTAGTGGAATGATTGCACGATTCTGGTGGGGTCAACGTGAGGAACGGCGCAAGATTCACTGGTGTAGTTGGCCAACCCTTTGTAAGGTGAAGCCTGAAGGTGGGATGAGGTTTCGATCTATTGTGGCTTTCAATAAAGCTTTGCTGGCTAAGCAATCTTGGAGACTCCTTCAATTTCTGAATAGTTTGGTGGCCCAAGTTCTAAAAGCCAAATATTACCCACAGTGCTCGATTCTTGATGCACCTCTGGGGGCCAGTCCGTCTTTTTCGTGGAGGAGTATTTGGAATGCGCGTTCTCTCTTGTTGGGAGGTTTATGTTGGCGAGTGGGAAATGGGGCTCAAATCCGCATTTAGAAGGACAAATGGGTTCCACGGCCTTTTTCCTCCAAAATCTGCTCCCCTCCTTCTTACCTGGGCGTTGATGCTAAGGTAAGTGCTCTGATTGATCATGATGTGGGGAATTGGGATGAAAGAGTGCTTGGTGCTTGCTTCCCCTCCTCTGAGATTAAGCTTATTAAATTGATCCCTATCTGTCTGTTGTTGGCGGAGGACATATTAGTATGGCATTATACCAAACAGGCACAGTTTTCAGTTAAATCGGCATACCATTTTGAGATGGGTATCCACAGCCGATCTGAGCATACTTCGTTGTCGAATGGTGGGCAGGCTCGGGCTGGTTTTTGGAAGAGCTTCTGGAATATGAGGATCCCTAGTAAGATTAAAGTTTTCGGCTAGAAACTGTGTTTGGAAATTTTGCCAGTGCGCTCTAACTTACGGACTCGGAAGGTTTTAACTACTGATGATTATGGTCTCTGTCATCAGGCTCCTGAATCCACTCACCACTGTTTTTTCGACTGCCCTTTTGCCAAAAAAGTGTGGGCCTGCAGCAGTCTTGCGCTGGTTGCTCACCGACAACGGGTTGGGACTTTGTTCGACTGGATTTTCGAGTTCATTTCATCTGTCGATTTAGTAACGGGGGAGTTGTTTTGGGTAATGTGCTGGTGCATCTAGACACATCGCAACCAAGTGGTGTTCAATGACACGGCCCAAACTGAGGTGGAGCTTGCTCGGTATGCGTCTGAATATTATCAAGAAGTTTGTGCAGTCCAGACTCGTGCTCAAGTGTCGCAGCAAGTTCTCCTGCCAATTCGTTGGACTCCTCCTGCGGAAGGGCTGGTTAAAGCTAATTTTGATGGGCTTGCTCTGTAGCCGATGGCTTTATCGGTGTTGGGATTGTGGTTCGGGACCATACGGGTGCTGTCATTGCTGCCATGTCAGCCAAACGGGTGTCGACGATGGAGGTGGATTGCATCAAGGCCTTTGCAGCGCTTGCTGCTATTCAATTCGCGTTGGATCTGGGGCTCCACCACATAGTTCTTGAAGGTGACTCGCTAATGATAGTTCGTGCCTTTCACTCCGTTTCGAAGTCCTTGGCTTTATTTGGGCATTTTGTGGAGCAGGCAAAATCTCTACTGCCTAGATTCCATTCCTAGGCTGTTCAGCATGTGAAGAGGGAAGGGAATTCAGTAGCCCATTGTCTCGCTCGAATGGCGTTTGCTCTGGACGATTTTTTCATCTGGCTGGAGGAGGTTCCGCTTTCTTTACGCTCCCTCGTTAGGAGAGAGGCGTCTCTTTGATTATTTTCCTTGTTCCTATTTATTTTGGCCTTCTAAAAAAAAAACATCATTAATGATAAAAAGAATATAATATTTTCTCACCACAAAATATATATGTCGTTTGATGGTGCACACCACAAATATTTGTAAATCTCTCAAGATTATAAAATAAATAATAATAACAATAACAACAATAATACATGGTTACAAACGAGTCATGATTCAATCAATTGAGTTTAAAATAAATGAAATTTAATAATTTAAAATAAATCTCCAACTGAGATTAAAATATCAATAAATTTTAAAAGACTTAAAGTGGTCCCCACCATTCACATAATTAAACATGAACTAGAACTAATCAAATAAGTCCTAAAAATTAAATTTATATCTCATTTAATATTCAAGACCCAAGAATAATTAAAACTCAAAAAATTTGTTACGCGGCCCTTACGAAGTCGAAATCAAGAGATAATATAATTTGTTTCTACCAATTTAAACAGAACGATCCACGACACCACAACTTTAATAATAATAAGGGCAAGATTCAATTTGATTCAACTCGTTACAGAAAACCTTTTTGGAAAACTCTTTTAGACCAGTCTGTGATCATTTAAGTTTGGCTTCATTCATGTAATATATCCTGCGTTCTTTCTTTCTTTCTTTTATATATATATAGATAGGATTTCCAATAATTTTACAAGATATGATGTCGAATGCAAGTGTTGATCCTGTCTCCCTTCACTTAGATGAAAAGTTTACTCACCTATCTGGTACAGACTTCGAGTGTTATATCTACAAAGTGCATGTTCGACTACGTTGGCAAAATGAAAAGTCATATGAACCAGAAATATTGGCTATAGGACCATATCACCATGGTAAAGACAACCTGCAATGGAAGAAAGAACACAAATTACGGTATCTGCGATTGCTTCTTAAACGAAGAAATGAGACTAGTGTGGATAGATACATAGTAGCCATGAGAGATTTGCAAGAACAAGCACTTAGATGTTATGCAGACTCTGTATGGCTTAACAAAGATGAGTTTGTGAAAATGATGCTTCTTGACAGCTGCTTTTTCGTTGAGTTCTTTTGCAAATTTACCATAACAAGTATGAGAGATAGAAATGACCCACTCTTCAAAATTGATTGGATGCTTCTAGGTATATGGCTCGACTCATTGTTATTTGAAAATCAACTTCCATTCTTTGTTCTTGTGCAGTTGTTCGATAGGACCAAACTTCTCGACCCTTGTGACAATATCACTGATTTAGCCATTTGATATTATTATTGTTTCGATCAATATTTAGTTTATAGTGGATTGACAAGTTCAAGAATCTAACCATGATACGATCTTTTATGATGTAAAATTTAAAATGGGGTATTAGAAATCCCGACATTCGTCATACATGAGAAGATAGAATGTCTTTATAGAAATGTAATTGCATACGAGCAACATCATCTCGAGGAGGACATTGGCCTCAAACATACCACTGATTATTTAACTTTCTTGTGTTGCCTCATTACCTCATCACAGGATGTCTTCTTGCTTCCTCGCTATGGAATTCTCAAAAACAAGCTAAGTGGTGATGAAGCAGTTTTGTCAACTCTTAACAAGATTTCTGCTTGTTCCTTTGTACCTCGTGACAATTTTTATTATTCTCAAGTATTTAACAACGTAAGCGGGTATAGTAAGCAACGTCGGAACATATGGACTGCGATGTTAAGGCATAATTATTTCAACGGCCCATGGACAATCATCTCGATTCTCAGAGCTATTATGTTCCTTCTACTCACTTTGACACAGACAATGTTGTCCATTCTTCCTTACTTTTGTAATAGAGGTTGTTGAGCCCATGGAAAAACTTTTAAGTGAGATTATTTGAAATCTTGAACTATATTCTTAAGAAAGTTGGAAGAAGGTGTCGATAAAATTTTCCAAAATTACACAAAATGATGTGGCATAATTATAGATTTAGCATTTTAAAAAAAAAAAAGGCATTGAATATTCTTTATATTTCTTCGTCTTTCATTTTGGGGGTCTCACATTGGGCCCATAAGATGATTGGAATCGTTTATCTCATAAACCTTATAATGAAGACTGTAACAAGTGGAAACTTAAAAGTATGAAATTCAAATCTCCTGCCCAAACTTTGAAGGCTGGAAGTGGTACAAAGAGTTCAGACCACGAAATTCTCAGGACAAACTTTTGGACTTGAAATGGTTCAGAACCATGCATCCAAATATCCTTTGCAACTGAACTCAAAAATGTTTAGAGCATAAACCCAAAGATCTGAGTACTTGGCTTCGAAAATGTTTCGAGAACCCAGAAGTGACTCCATTAAGAATCCCAGAACACTTGGGAACTCAGAGCCTAATTGACATGTTAGAACTATGATGTGACGAGTTTGAAAATGGACTTTCTCTTGAAGATGGAGAACTCAAAGATAAATTTGTTCATCACTCAAATTAGTCTTTACTCAAAGTCAAGGTAGCAGGACTTGGGAAGTCCCCTTGGACTTGGTATCATACGGCAGGAAGTCCCTTGGACCACACCTGACCTTTATCTTGGAATGGTGGGAATTATTGGTTTAGTGGCTAAAATTAAAGGTACGTCAAGATAATTTATAAAACCCTCGGACATCTTATTGTTCTTGGGCATACCTGAGGAGAAGACACTGGTTGGGGATCGCAATTATCTCGACCAGTCAGTTAGGGAGGGAATCTTTCTCATGTGGTCACATGCAACACATGGCATCACCATAATCAATTGCTTGGACTTCAAGCCAATCTTGGGAATGTATACACCCACCCATAGGTCATGATTCCGAACCAACATAGTATCAAAGTTGGAGATTTGGAATGAAAGAGTGAAAGTAGGAGTTCTATGGGATGCTTTGTCATTTATTTTTTATGTTTCCTCCCTCTCTAGTTTTCTTTCTTTGATCTTTCATCAAAGCACCATTTCTCTCAATCTCTTCTTGAATCTAGTTTGATTATCAACAAATCGAGCTTTTCTGTTTCATTTCCAGAAAAAAAATTGTCTCTTTCAGCAAAATTCATCTTCTCCGACAAGTTTCTGTGAAATCCATCATTTCTGGTGAGCTTACTAGAACCCATCTCATATAAAGACTGATTGTACAAAGAATCAGTTTCGTCATATATCAATCAATATATGAACAATTTATATTTTATTTTATATAATAGATCGTTTAAGTTTAAATTTATAGTTGGCATCTATTTTAAAAATTGTAATTGTTCATGTGCCTAATAATGTCCAATAAAACTAAATTTTTAGACAACTTATTTTTACACCCTCCATGTCATTATATTACTAAAAAAAAAGTGATTCTCATTACACCTATTATACTATCAAAACTAACCCTAAATTAAAACTCTTCAAAACCTTTTTAGTTTTGTCTCTTTACACCGATAGCATTTGGTAATACAATGCTAAAAAATTTAAATTACTCCAGTGCCATATTACCAGACAAGCTAATTTTTTCAGCAATTTGTTGTCGTTCGATTGGATGATTTTACTTTACTTTAACAATAAATTAGCTGGAGACCATTTGTTAAGTGCCTGTTCGGTGATATATTACTACATGAATTAGATTAATCTAGTGTTATGTTGCCAAATTAAAATAAATTTATCCAGCCACCTGTCACTTTACGTACATTGTAGATTGTCTTTATTGTTGTCACATTAAAGGCATCCTTTCATTTTAATGTAATCAATATCTCTTTTGGTCGCATCATACTCTTTGACATGTCAATTAATAAGGATGTTTCCTCCTTAGATAATCTACCAGCAAATGAATGTCTTTCAAGTGTTCAGCAGCCTGACGATTGTACTTGCATTGCTACAATGAATAGAAACATAATCCTTCCAAGCAAATAACAAAAATATTTTTTTAAAAAAAAGAATGGAAATGCACAGTAGTGAGTAACCGAACAAATTAAAAACGTTTGGCCTTGGATTACCGGAAATGTATATTTTATTCGGCAGTGGATTACTGGACATATATTTTTCGTTCGGCAATGTGATTCCAGACTATTTTATTTTATTTGATTTTGACACACTGAACAAAAGTCGAAGAATTCTCTCAAAAAACGAAACGAAAACTTACCAAACAAATTTAAAAAAAATCACAATTTTTATTTTTATTTTTATGATTCTTCACCATCATTTCTTTATCCATTACTTTCTTCTATGATCAAAATACTATTGATTCTCACTTTTTGAAAAGATATATGTAGCAGAGAAAAAAATTTGAGAAGGGAAAAAGAGCAGTAGGGATTGAAGAGCAGTGAGTGTAAAGAGATAATAAAATATATTTAATTTTAGTCTTTTATCCTTAAAAGTAATTTCACACATGGGAAAAATTAAAAGAAAAAAAAAATCTCATATGAAAGGTGTAAAGAGATAAACTAATGGTATAAGTAAAATCACTTATTTTTAAAATGAATGATTCAAATTATAATTATGAGTTGAGATAATAATGCCCACAAAAATAAAATAGGAAGGTTAATACAAAATAACCACTTGAATTATGGTTGTAGGCCCGGAAAGCCATTACCGAATCACTAGTGAATTTTTTCCAAAAATAAAAATACCCTACTTCTATTGGTAATTTAAAGTTCTATTTGGTTGAAAGATTTGAAAAGGAATTTGAAAAAGAAAAAGCAAAAAGTGTGTGAAACTAAGTGAAATATATATATATATATATATTTTATTCACATTTTACTTACCTTTTCTCTTTCCCTTTTCAAATCATATCCCATATCTCCAACCAAACACAATCTAACACTCTATTTTGATAGAATAAATAAGAGAAAATAAAGAAAATTGTTGTATTTCATTTTATCAAAATAATCTTCCATATTAATAAGTTATATTTTTTTATAAGGGTAATTTTAGTACTTTAAAAACCTTTCATTAAATCCAATTAATTTCTCACCAAATTTCACCACTTTTGGTGAGAAACAAAATATAGGTTTGGTGATAATTTTTTTTTCACCATCTCTCATTATTTCTCACATATTTAACCATACAAACAAGTGAAGAGATTTCCTATTCTCACCATTTCTTTTCTTTTCTTTTCTTTTCTCACCAAACTCGTCCATCAAAACAGAGTGTAAGAGCATCTTCAATGACAAGCTAGTGGAGCTGCCATTGCCAAAATTTGGCAAGAGTCTCCAAAGACCTTACACCAGTGGGCTACTACAACCCCTCTCAAATTTGGCAATTGCCAAACTTGCCATATCATTCAAATAAACAAAATTTGACTCCAATTCCCATGGAACAAACAAACACAGTGACAAAAATCTAGCAACAATACAATAATATAATATAAAAAAATTACTATCTTTCAAATTTTTTGGAGATGGAGGCAAAACTCCCCAAACATAATATATATATATATATTAACAAAATTAAAAAAAAAACAACAACAACAATCATTACAAAAACAATAATCACAAATAATAATCATACAACAATAATCAAATAATTTCAGAGAAATTTCAATCAATTTCTCACAAATTTCAAACAATCTCAAACAAAACAAAAGGAATCTCAACTAATTTCAAGCAATTTCATAGATGTAATTTCACAAAAATAAATACTTGGAAATGGGTTTGAAGTTTCTTCTTCTTCTTCACTCAATTTCGTCCTCTTCTTCTTCTTCTAAGATGAAAGAGATGAACCTAAACGATGAAGATTCGAATAAACCTTGATGGATCGAACGAACTCCTACTCTCTTTTGGCCCTTGATGGATTTGAACGAACCCAGATCGAATGAACTCTAACCTAAACACACACAATCGTTGAAGGAGAGAGATGGACAATAGAGAGAGAGAGAGAGAGAGAGAGAGAGAGATGAAAGAGAGAAAATGGAAGAAGTTTATGGAGAAAGAGGACGGGAGAAAGCTTTGGAGATAAAAGAGAGAGAGAGAACTTGAAAGTCTCTAGAATTTCTAGAAAGAGTGAAAGAGAGAGAGACAATATAATTTATTTTTCAATCTAATTTTAATTTTTCAAACTTTTAATATTTTTAGTCTTTCTAGTATTTGTAATTTTTAGTATTTCTTTTTCAATATAATTTTTATTTTTCAATTTTTAATGTAGTTAATAATTTTATTTTTTATTTTTTTTAATTTTGTAGTGGTATCGAATGGTAGGGTGAATTATATTTTTTTTTTTTGGTTCTTTTTTAATTTTTTTATATTTGTCTAGTTGGATAGAATGTAAATATTTAATTTTTTTTTAAAAAAATTAAAAAGGTCATAAAAGGCAAAAATATAAATAATAAAAAAAATCACTCAAAAACCTATATCTAAACATCACCTACAAAATTAAAGGAAAAATTAGTTAAAATTTGTCAAAATTGCATGTAACCTATGGAACGTTATTGTTATAATTTGATAATTTACTATTATATAGATTGTTAAATTATATTTTTGACCATGCTATTATAACATTTGTCAATTGGAGATGGTCTAAGAGTATTTCCAACGTTTATTATCTTTTTTTATTAAATTTGAATAAAAATTTCATTTGATATTGTGCCTTCCAACAGAGTAATCTGAAATTTTATCAAATCACCGGTCGACTTTGAGGACAATCGAAGGATGTTCGGCCAATCAACCGGCCAGTGTAAAATTTTCAAAATCCTTAAACAAATTTTGTAAGGAGGTGGTCGACCAAGGGACAACCAGCCGGACATCTAACCAGTCATCTAATACTCATGTATACTTGTAAAGTTAATAACTATTTACAGTAATTTTATAAAAAATTTAGACATATTCAATTTGATGAAAAATCTAAAATATTTTGAATTTAATATTAACATGGAGTATAATTTTTATCAAATTTAAATTTAATGAAAGGTTAACTCCAAGGGAAGAGGTATATTTGTCACGACCCAAACCCGCCCCCATAGGTTTGGCACCGTAACCGGCCAGTAATCCGTGGATTACCTACGGCCTCTAAAGACATTAACAAATATTAAGGGGCTGCGGAAGCAATAATGTAAAATAAACAAGGTCCAATGAGCTGTGATGACATACATGGGACAGAAAATTTTAAAAACTTATTTATATACATAGCATGCCAGTCAAAGTACACCAATATGTACAGAATATTTACATAAGTACGTCCCAAGATCCGACTCTACAAAAACACTACCACTGACTAGCATGAAGTACAAAACTGCCCAAACATCAGGCTTCAAGCGGAACCTCCTTGGGAGGCGCAACAGGTGGCTTGACAAAAACGAAACGAAACAGAGGGCCATCAACTCTGGCCAGGGTCTTGTGCCGGCTCACCTACATATATATAATAAACTGTGAGCGAAAGCCCAGTGAATAATAATAGAGTAAAGGGGTTTTCAATGAATGAGTTCATACAGATTTTAGAAATCAATTCATATTGTATCAAAATCATGCTTGATCAGATCGAATTCATAATTTAGCTTAATCAAATTCATATACTTGATCGGATCATATATAGACAGAATTCATAAGTCATAGTTAAATTTACGTGATACATCCATTAGCATACAGTAATGTAACGCATAAAGCGTAATGAGCGTAACGCATAAAGCGTAGTTCCACAAGGGAACCTCCGGATCCGGTAATGTGAGCGAGCGACAAAGCCCCATGGCGGGCCTCCAGACGTAATAGCAGTACGCATGTAACGCATAAAGCGTATGAGCGTAAACGCATAAAGCGTAGTTCCACAAGGAACCTCCGATCTGGGTAATGGTCAGAGGTATCACACAATACTAAGGATGTCACGATACATGTCAAAAATCGAACAATCATTCATTGTACAGAACATATCTTTACTGAAAACAGATCTCATTTTATTTCACAGAAAATAAGTACAGTTCAACATATCTTTACAATGTTATTACTCACAGTGGGCGTTGAAACCGAGAGGTGGAGCCAAATGATCAAACAGAATGTGGCACGCGACCTACATAACACATAATGGACACACACTTGAAATACGCATTTCTAAATGTACAAAACTCACACCAATAATTCTAAGTGTGTACCTAACCCCTTACCCTTAGTACGAAGTCTTAATCATGGCCTAGGAATGCCTAGGATGGAATGGGGGTGTAAAAATGCCTTAGAAAATGTTTTTCAAAAGTTGCTGAAAACAGGGGCCTCGCTCGAGCAAGCCTTCCTTCGCTCGAGCGAGCTTCCAAAATCAAAGGCTTCGCCGGCGGTCTCGATGAAACAAAGAAAAAATCTTTGGATCTTTGTGATTTTACGCGCGATGGTCGCTTGATGCTCGCTCGAGCGGAGCCCTGGACAAAGGTGCTCGCTCGAGCGAGGAAGCCAAATCTGGAATTTCTAGATTTGTCTCCCAAGTTCGAACCAAGCATTCTACAACCCAAAACTCAACCTCTTAGGCCCAAATTCTGGAAAAACACTTTAAACACATAGTACATCAAGTTCCAAAAGCCAATTTATAAAATCATTGCCCAAGAGTGAGTCAATTTTGAGCATCATTTCCATAAATTTTCAAGAACCAACTTTAAACAAACATGCATGAATTCAAGTGCATTTCAAAGCTTCAAAACATTATCCAAAGCAACATTAAACTCAGAATTTTGATGAATTCATAGGCTTTAGCAAAAATATGCACATGCATGTAAAAATTTGACACCCAACAACTTCAATTTCCATGAATATGCATATGCATGCATGTTATGGACTTAAATTCAACATACTCAACCCATATCCAACTTTAAACTCTAATCTAACTAAGAATCATGCAAAACTAGCTCAAGTGCGTGAATGAGAGGATGGTGAGAGGGTGGATTCCTACCTTACACCTTCAATTCCAAGCCTAGGAGCTTAATTCTTCCAAGTTGCCTACAACTCCTCCAAATCCAAGCTAGAACTTGTTGAAATTAAGCTTCCTCCTCTACCTATTTCTCTCTAGTCGTTGGTCTCTCAAGAGGATGGCTGATACATAATGATTCTAAGTGTAATACCTTAGACTAAATGTTGCCCCAAGTAAAGCCACTAAGTGGCATAAATGTAATTAAGCTAGGTTCATTATGAAAATGTTATTTAATCAGATTTAAACATTCCAAATCGAATTTTAATTGAACCTACCATAAATTCACATAAAATCTAACGAGTCCAAAACACTAATCAATTTCGGAATCGGGCGCCGATAAGGCTTCCAATTTGCGAATTAAAGTTTGAAACACAAACAGATGTTTTGACACCAAATAGGTAGAAACACATAATTCATGCAATGCACATGCAAATTAGTCCCGGATTTCTTCTTAATTATTATCAGGCATAATTAAGTTCCAATTAGCGTTAATCAAGGTCGGGGTTATTACAATATTGGTACTGTTAGCTATTTTAGCTCATATCAACCTAATATTCTCACTCCAACGGGCTGGCTAAATGGCTTCCTATTTTCCCTCGCGGCTTTTCCACTGGGTTCAATTGGAGAGTGATTAAATGCTCTCCAAACTCGTCTCTCCCGCGAAATCGATCTGCTCACGTCTCTCCCACGAAATTGATTTGCTTCTTCAGCGCGAAATCGATCTCCAAACACATCTCTCCCGCGAAAACGATCTGCTCTTTCAGTGAAATCGATCTTCTCCTTCAACGTTGTCTGCAACTCCCTCCATCGACCTCTTCCTCAAGGTATGGATCCTTCTATCTCTCTGTCTTCCCCTTCTATGCAACTCATAAACCCTCTCTCTCTCTCTATATATATATATATGTATGTATAGCACAAACTTTCCTTGTTCCTCTGTAATCTGGGTCTCTCCCATTTTCTTGGTTTTACAATCTGTATACAATTTATATGTGTACTTGAGGGTCTGATCTGTGAGTTCAAGCATACATTGATACTTTACTGTTCTGTTTTTGTGTTTTTGTGTTGCGAATGATTTTGCAAGATGGACCTTAATTCTACATATTCTAAGAATTTTATCCTCATGAAACAAATTAAATCATAGAATAAATCCAACAATTTAGAAATGCATTTCCAAGGAGCACATGAATTTCTCTAGTTAATCACTTTAGAATCCCACATGTTGGCTTGAATCCTGTACTTATTTTTAATGATAGAATACCAAGTTTTTTACCATCTAGCAAGCATATTGAGTGTTGAGTAATCATGATTTAAAACCACCAAAGATCATGAGAATGCTATTCAAATGCAGAACAAGAATTTGGACTAGTAAGTAATTAAAACCATTAGAGAACTCACAACCATAGGAACAACACATATTTAGATGCACATAATACCCATACGTATGACACAGTATCAAATTCAAGCAACTAGTGGTGATTAAGTCTCACTTTAAGCTGTATCATGCATCTTTCGAACATGACAGGCACATGAACAAACACATTTATATGCACATAATACTTATATGTATGATACATTACAAGCAACTAGCTATGGTGATTAAATCTCAGTTCAAGCTGTATCTTGTCTCTTTTGAAGACGACAGGACTGAAATATTATCAATGCAAGTGCTCTTTTAGCCTTCTTCATTCAATCAGGTAGGATGAGCTTCCCCCAACACACCCACAATCCCATTAATTAACTTTCAAACAAGCTTTAACTTCTAAACTGCTCCATCACATAGACCAAACTAAGTATATATAATAAAGCATAAGGCTGCATAAATCTCAAAGAACATGCCAGCCAACAACCCCCATGTGCCATGTAGATCACAGTGAGGGGCAATTAGATACTTTACAGTCTGAAGGTAGAAAACCAAGAGAAAAATTGAATTGTGCATTGCAGACGAATATGTTCCAAGAAAATTAACAAAAGGTGAAATTACAAGATAAATTTACAAATCTTTTTGGAATTACAACTGACCAAGAAGCAAAATAAAAAATTTGGGAATTTGTTGAATTGGAATGCAATTATAAATTTTCATGATTTAGGAGGGAAGAGTTTGTTGGTTGGTTTTTTTTTTTTAAATTTTTTTTTTAACCTTTTCGTGTAAGGGGATTCTAATGATTATCACTATATAAACTAGGGTTAGCAAAAACTCAGGGGAAAAAATCATGCGGTGTTGGCTAACTTTGGTAATGCTAATTTCCCATAACAAAGATGGAAATCATAAGCTTCCCCAAAAATGTTGTTCTTTAACATGAATGATCAACATGGCATTGAGTAATTGCCCCTGGGCAGTGGGGAGTAAGACTATTAGGTGGACTAATTAACCTTTTTTATTTTCTCAGAATTCCTTAGCCTTGTCATTTCTTTGCTTATAAATCATATGTCACCATAGCCTTGCCTCCCATTTTTTCTTCCTTAATTAATTTCACAGTTGCTTTTTTAAGTGCCTCATAAACAGGAAATCATTTTCTTGGGCTTACCCTATTAATTTGAATTGAAACCCCCATGAGACCAAACTATCAAGAAACACAACCACCTCAAAACAGAGTTTGTGTCACGCCCCAAATCCGCCCCTAAAAATTTGGGCATGACCCATTCGAAATGGACACCAAACCTGATAAATATTATCTATGGGGCCTGAACGGAAGCATTTAATATCATATAATAGTATAAAATAATATCCATTGAGCTATCACTATTATGCCAGGATCACAGACAGAACATAATGCAGATAAATAAGCAATGACGTGTATCTGGAGATAGCTAATTATATATACATATCTGAGACCACCCTTAAGATCGGGCGTATACGAAAACATGGGAAGATGTACAGATTATATACACATCAAACTTCATAGACATTTAGGGTACAAATTGATAACTTAGTAAAACTCCATAACATGAGCGGTCATCTTCTAAGGGTTTAGATACTCAGGGATTGACAACTGGGTGACGGAAGCCACAGGCTAAGGCTGACCTCCAGGTTGCGTGCCTACAGCGACAGACATAAAACAAAGTGAGTCAAGCTCAGTGAATAATAGCACATAACAATTCAATGCTCAACATGACTTATAATACATATCATGCCAAACTGCAACAAAATAGATTAATAGGACAGAATACATAAACTGAATAAATAAATAGGATAGTATAATCCCACATTCACGTGAATCTTGTTACACTACGGTGTACGCAAATTATCACAGGGTTCGTTTAACCGACATAATCGCCTCGCATATGTATCAAAACATTATTAATACTTCTTGATAAGGATGAATAATTTACCTCACACCGGTAGTTGTAGGTCCATATAGCTATCTTGTAAACAATGAATGTGAGTATTCGACATCAATCATAGATAAAGCATACTACTTAATATTGCTCTTAGATTTCACATGATTTACTATAATAGGAACAACAATTATTTACAAGAAGTATATGTATCATTCTAGTACTATTCTTGGAAACAACCAATTCACAATTTAATGCACATTACATAATGATGTTAGATGTATTGTTCATCTTATAGGCTCAACAACCTTGTCGGTTCACAATTTCACAAGTTGGCCCCCCGAGGAGTCACACATTCACATATCGGCCTTTAGCCTCATAGTCACATTTCACATATCGACTTTTACGCCACATTAGTTCACAAATTCATACTTTCCTTGGTACATTTCGAAGTTCACAAGTTCGCATATGACGAGTATGACTTCACAACCTTCCGATTTTCCCATAATTTCATAATGATTCGTTTATCAACAACTGGATCATTTCCATTCACAAACTCATAATGATTCATTATATCGTATCACCATCGGTTTAACGAAAGTTTGTAACATCAAAACATAACGTCAATAATGATAAAATTAAGGATTCATTGAGATACTATTACTCAACTTTTAGATGCTTGGTCCACTCAGTAGTGACCCTACACAATTTATCATAGCACAACACTATTCAAATTCCAATATTATTCATACAACATGATCCAACAAAGTCAGCATCACTTGGTTCCTCAACACTACTTGTAACTTAACATAATTCAAAATAAATCCTTGAATCCTATTTCCACATTTTAAAATCAAGTTCATGTCATCTATATCATTAATAGAATATTTCCTCAATTTTCCCTTCAAGCATAAAGATGAATTATAACGTTTATAACATGGTTCATTCGCAATTTCAAAGCATCATTTTCAAATATTCTTAAATTCCAATTAAACTTGAACACATGTAATTCAACACCCTAATTTCATTATTTTATTTCCAATTTGGCCCAATTCATGGGTTATCAACATCACTCAACTTAGGGTTTCAAGAAACAATGAGGATTGTCAACAACAATTCCAATTTCTTAAATCACCACTTTCTATTCCACTATTCCCAATAATCATACATTTAGGATTTCCAATTCACCACTTTAACTCATCAATTAACTCCCAACACCTTCAAACCCCAAAACCCCCAATTCTTATACTATACACTACATGCTCCAAATATGGAAAATTCGCACTTAATACAATGAAATACCACAAATCTAACTCTTAAGGTAAGTGTTGAAGAGATTTAGAACCTTTACCTCAAGAACCAAGCAAGAAAACTAAGCTTTGAGAAGAATCCTTCACAATCCCGAATTCCAATCGGTTGAAAATATAGATCTTCAAGCCTTCTCCATCTTTGATGTAAGAACCATGGTAGATTGTTGGTAAAATGGATGAAATCAAAGGTTTTAGAGTTAGGGTTTGAACTTAGGAAGAGAGGAGGAAGAGGAAAAGAAAAATATCTGAAATGATCCAAAATCCGTTTTTAACGCTGCTGTCCCGTAATTCCCGCTCGAGCGGACTTATTCCCGCTCGAGCGGACTGCCTCAAAGATGATTTCCAACTTCAAATAGGTGTAACTCTCCCATCCGGACTGCTTTTAGGTCGTTCTTGTGCTCAAATTGAAGCCCCAGAAATAAGCTTTCCAATGGTTCTAACCTCACATCCATATTCAAAATGGGGAAAAAGAAAAGGGTAAATGAGTGACGGTTGGTCGAAACGAATTATTCCAATTAAAGTTTTTAGTCCCATCTTACTTTACCATCATCTTATTATCTCCAATTAAATCCCAAAATAAGGTAAGGACATGTCAAATACACTAAGAAGAACATCAAAATGAGTCCACATGCTTGAGAATCAAACTTACCCAGCGACCCGCCGAAGCCCAACCTTCTTCGGCCGAGCAGACCAACAAAGTCGTCCGCCGGCGTAAACTCCCCGCCGGCGGAGAACCACAACTCGAGAATCTCGGGCCGTCAAAAATTCTTGAAACCCCAAAGTCCGCCGGCGGCCACTCCTCCGCCGGCGGAGGAAAGGATTGGTCGTTACATCCTTCCTCCTTACAAAAATTTCGTCCTCGAAATTTGAGAAAACCAAATAGAAAATAGGTCAAACATATACGTAAACACACCCCAGTAACGTTCCAAAACTAGATCCACACTATTACTCACATAGAGGCTCCTACTCAACTTCAAGATAGGTCGATCAACATTTCAACATACTATAAACTTTAAAATCTATACACCCTTTTCACTTTCTCATTTATTTCTTTTCTTTTCAATCCTTATTTCTTTCAAGAAGAAGACTTGGATATATATATAGATGGTCATACCTAAAACATATGGGATACAATCCAATCGTTTAAGCATTCCAAAATGGAAATCTAAACATACTTAAGATTACATAAGAATTATCTTGGTCACAGATACATAATCAATTTGAGGTAATTATCCCGATCAGGTTTCAACTATCTCATTCAATTATGCGCAATGAGGTCCCACAGCATGCATTAAGATCACTCGGAAAGAAAGTATCCTCCGCAAAGTCTCTAACTAAGTCACCCCATCTGTAATAGTTCCATACATAATTTTATTTAGAGAGTACATATTCAAACTTATCTTCTATCATTTACTCGGTGGTCCCTGACCACTACGTAGTTCCCAAGCAACTTAATTACATGGTTAGACTTAAATCCGATTATGCATCATTGGATCAGATTTCAGAACTTACCAAATAAGGTTCTGCCTAAAAGGTACCACAACTTCCATTTACTTAAAATATACTAAGATCATAGCATTACATAGGTTTTAAATCACATTCTCTACTTCTTGACGAAATCTGAATGGTGGGAAGAAAATCCCCATTATAGACACCTGATCATGCCGTCATATTGAATTCAACATCATACTTGACTAATCATTCATAATCGTAAGGTATAACATTTTCCTTTACTAGCGCTTTTCTCGTTATAACACAAATTCATTTGGTTCCCTTTCCTATTCAAACAATTCTTCTGTTTCTCACTGGAAGAGACAACGTCACTCACATGGTTTCGTCTTTACAACTTATAAGTATAGTGGATCAACAAGCGATCGAAAGCGTAAAAAGAGACCAATCATTTGGCCCGATTAGTTAACAAACATAGAGCTTCCAGCTTATTCTTCGCTCAGTAAATTCTACTGTGTTCGTTTCATAGGATCATAAATCAGTAACCCTAAAGTTACACCCTTCCAGATTCTATAGTGTCAAAAACATATGTAATAGTATAACAAAGGAGTAATTTGATTTCATAACATCAAAATTCTTAATTCTTAAATAAACGAAATTCGTAGTAGAATAATTCAATGTGGTAGCCAATCAATTTGTAGTTAGCAAAAGGGAATATTCTCAAGTCCATTTGTTTTCATCGAAATCCTCAATATCAAGCGAATAGTTCACATCACAACCTCCATATAGGTGATAGCGTAAAATTTTGCAATATCTAACATTAACATAGTTACACATAAACATTTCACAGAATGTTTCCTTAATCTTAAGTCACTTAATATACGAAGACAAGATTTTAACTCTTGCGAGGGTTATCTACTTATCGATCATTTAGGTTGACTTCAAGTAGTCAACTTGCCATTTTTTTTTTTTACCACCTCACATATCACAAATCATGATTTCACAACCAAATCCCAATTACATGTAACCTGAACTCATTCGACACGATCAACCCACATCATGTTATGACATAGCATAAACTGAACAGATAAATAGAAGCATATTCGTACATATTCTTAGTTATACTTGAATCAGAAACAAAAATCGAACTTATACTTGATCATAATCCACCGCATAAGACCGCTTGGCAAGAGATATCTTGTAACATACTTATACCACGGTATTTTTACCCCGACAAGGGCCCTTAATACTTTTACATACATGGATCATCATTCCTTAATTCTTAACATAACGTATCGTAAAAATGAAACAAAGGTTTGTCATATCATGTCATTATCGCACTTAATGTAATAGAATAAATCACTTCTTACATGGGTCCAACTATTATCCAAAACACAACTTATCAAAATACATATCACAATACCTTTTTAAATCATAGGTCCAAACAATACCATAACAAGAAAGGCATCACTATATCATAACTAAATCTTTCATACTTAGTGTTTAAGCGATTTTTGACAACTGAAACAGATTCAGATATATGCTCATAATCATATTCATATTTAAATTTTGGATAAGATCATATATGGCTAACTATCGATCTGTAGGTCCGAAGACCACAAATGTAGGTCCAAAGACCACAATGTAGGTCCAAAGACCACAACAGTAGGTCCAAGACCACAAATGTAGGTCCAATGACCACAACAGGTAGGTCCGAAGACCACAACAGGTAGGTCCAATGACCACAACAGGTAGGTCCGAAGACCACAACAGGTAGGTCCGAAGACCACAACAGGTAGGTCCGAAGACCACAACAGGTAGGTCCGAAGACCACAAAATTGATACCAACCAATAGGTATTGTTACCCCAGGCGAGGGCCATAGGCCCGCAGATTGTTACCCCCGGGCGAGGGCCATAAGAATTAAGGGTGCCACAGTTACTTATACCATTTTAACAGATTGGCATGTTGGCCCAGAATTATCATATTGGCCTTTCAGCCCAGATAGCCTTTCGGCACAGATATATCAGAAATATACAGAAGTGTGTATGGATTCAAGAGGTGGCTCGTACGGATTCTAGAGGTGGCTCCCACTCAAGTGTAGCACTTAGTTCCGTACAGCACTTTGCTCCATACCAGAAGTCAATAAGTCTCATCATGTCATATCATAAACAAAACGAGTATCATAGCGGAACAACCATAATGTCATCAAAATAGGCTTTTCAAAAATCAATCATTTCGTATAATAGACATGAGAGGTATAATAGACATGGCTCATAATCGTTAACGTAAACAAATTACTCTTAACGTTGCTATCAGTCTTTTCATATGCACTAAGGATGTCATGCATGAAGCCTAAGTCTTTTCTAGACATCCTACAGCTCAATGGATCCGTGTGAGATAGCAACTCGTGCTCGATACCACCGTCACGCCCAAATCCGCCTAAAATTTGGGCATGACCCATTCAAATGGACACCAAACCCGATAAATATTATCTATGGGCCCGAACGGAAGCATTTAATATCATATAATAGTATAAAATAATATCCATTGAGCTATCACTATTATGCCAGATCACGCATGTAACATAATGCGATAAATAAGCAATGACGTGTATCCGGAGATAGCTAATTATATATACATATCTGCACCACCCTTAAGATCGGGCGATAACTAAAACATGGGAAGATGCAGATTATATACACATCAAACTTCATAGACATTTAGGGTACAAATTGATAACTTAGTAAAACTCCATAACATGAGCGGTCATCTTCTAAGGGTTTAGATACTGGGGATTGACAATCGGGTTGCGTGCCTCACAAATGTGTTGCAGACATAAAACAAAGTGAGTCAAGCTCATTGAATAATAGCACATAACAATTCAATGCTCAACATGACTTATAATACATATCATGCCAAAGCGCAACAAAATAGATTAATAGGATGTAATACATAAACGGAATAAATAAATAGGATAGTATAATCCCACATTCACGTGAATCTTGTTACACTACTTGCACGCAAATTATCACAGGGTTCGCTATTTAACCGACATAATCGCCTCTCGCACATGTATCAAAACATTATTAATACTTCTTGATAAGGATGTAATAATTTACCTCACACCACCGTTGTAGGTCCATATAGCTATCTTGTAAACAATGTAATGTGAGTATTCGACATCAATCATAAATAAAGCATACTACTTAATATTGCTCTTAGATTTCCCATGATTTACTATAATAGGAACAACAATTATTTACAAGAAGTATATGTATCATTCTAGTACTATTCTTGGAAATGTAACCAATTCACAATTTAATGCACATTACATAATGATGTTAGACTGTATTGTTCATCTTATAGGCTCGAACAACCTTGTCGGTTCACAATTTCACAAGTTGGCCCTTGGCCCGAGGAGTCACATTCACATATCGCCTTTAGCCTCATAGTCACATTTCACATATCGGCTTTTACGCCACATTAGTTCACAAATTCATACTTTCCTTGGTACATTTCGAAGTTCACAAGTTCGCACATATGACGAGTATGACTTCACAACCTTCGATTTTCCCATAATTTCATAATGATTCGCTTATCAACAACTGGATCATTTCCATTCACAAACTCATAATGATTCATTATATCGTATCACCATCGGTTTAATAACAAAGTTTGTAACATCAAAACATAACGTCAATAATGATAAAATTAAGGATTCATTGAGATACTATTACTCATGACTTTTAGATGCTTGGTCCACTCTCAGTGACCCTACACAATTTATCATAGCACAACACTATTCAAATTCCAATATTATTCATACAACATGATCCAACAAAGTCAAGATCACTTGGTTCCTCAACACTACTTGTAACTTAACATAATTCAAAATAAATCCTTGAATCCTATTTCCACATTTTAAAATCAAGTTCATGTCATCTATATCATTAATAGATTATTTCCTCAATTTTCCCTTCAAGCATAAAGATGAATTATAACGTTTATAACATGGTTCATTCGCAATTTCAAAGCATCATTTTCAAATATTCTTAAATTCCAATTAAACTTGAACACATGTAATTCAACACCCTAATTTCATTATTTTATTTCCAATTTGGCCCAATTCATGGGTTATCAACATCACTCAACTTAGGGTTTCAAGAAACAATGAGGATTGTCAACAACAATTCCAATTTCTTAAATCACCACTTTCTATTCCACTATTCCCAATAATCATACATTTAGGATTTCCAATTCACCACTTTAACTCATCAATTAACTCCCAACACCTTCACACCCCAAAACCCGCAATTCTTATACTATACACTACATGCTCCAAATATGGAAAATTCAAGACTTAATACAATGAAATACCACAAATCTAACTCTTAAGGTAAGTGTTGAAGAGATTTAGAACCTTTACCTCAAGAACCAAGCAAGAAAACTAAGCTTTGAGAAGAATCCTTCACAATCCCGAATTCCAATCGGTTGAAAATATAGATCTTCAAGCCTTCTCCATCTTTGATGTAAGAACCATGGTAGATTGTTGGTAAAATGGATGAAATCAAAGGTTTTAGAGTTAGGGTTTCGAACTTAGGAAGAGAGGGAGGAAGAGGGAAAAGAAAAATATCTGAAATGATCCAAAATCCCGTTTTTAACGCTGCTGTCCCGTAATTCCCGCTCGAGCGGACTTATTCCCGCTCGAGCGGACCTGCCCTCAGCACAGATTTCGCAACTTCAAATAGGTGTAACTCTCCCATCCGGACTCCGTTTTAGGTCGTTCTTGTGCTCAAATTGAAGCCCCAGAAATAAGCTTTCCAATGGTTCTAACCTCACATCCATATTCAAAATGGGGAAAAAGAAAAGGGTAAATGAGTGACGGTTGGTCGTAAACGAATTATTCCAATTAAAGTTTTTAGTCCCATCTTACTTTACCATCATCTTATCATCTCAATTAATATCCCAAAATAAGGTAAGGACATGTCAAATACACTAAGAAGAACATCAAAAATGAGTCCACATGCTTCAGAATCAAACTTACCCAGCGACCCGCCGCTTAACCTTGCGCCGAGCCCACAGACCAACAAAGTCGTCGCTCGGCGTAAACTCCCCCGCTCGAGCGGGGCACCACAACTCCCAGAATCTCAGGCCGTCTGAAAAATTGCTGAAACCCCAAAAGTCCGCCGAAGGGCCACCTCCGCTCGAGCGGAGGAAAGGATTTCTGGGTCGTTACAGTTTGCACCCAAAAGAACAAAAAAAAAAAAAAACCAGAGCATACAAGTCCAACCCCACAAGTCAAAACATTCTATATTTGTTATTTTTTTTAATTGACTTGAATCCTTGACCTCTCCTAAAGAGGTGCTCCAATTATCTTCTTATGCAAAATTAATGAAATGCTAGCATAGAAAGAAGATAGAATTTTGTGAAGATGGGGTATTGTGATTTGCTTTGACATAAAAGATCTGCTGTCATTGTGGTATTGACTGAGGTGCACTTCGCACATGCCTTGCCCAGTTTAATAAATATCTCTTAAAGAGTGTTGATGGACTCTTTCAAGCTTCATGCTTATGTAAAAGATATGCTTATTGATCTGCTATGTTTTTGTCAAAGTCTAAGACTTTAGTGTCACTCTTGTTGGATTGTTCATATTTCATGCTCATATTATAGTGTAGACTGTAGTGTCCCTCTTGGGGCAGATGTCTTTTCAACTTGGACATTAATTTACTCCCAATTATGACTAGCTCAAATTATGAATATAAAGTGGAAAAAGAGTTTGGGAATGGGAATGAAAGTAGGGAAGAGACATGGATAGTTCTTTAAAAACTCCACATGTTGAACTGATCTACATTGAAGATCCCAAAAAATGTGGGAATAAGCATGGAGTGTATATTAGTTTTAAAAAATTGTTATTCCTTACCTATTAATTCTCATTTCATAAGCTAAATATGATCCATTATCCAACTCAATGTACCTAGTAAAAAATGAAAAATGACATCCACACATCATTTTCCAAATAATTGTTTCTTAGTCAAATAAATTATTCTTATATGAAGTGTGATAACTTTGAGAGTTTTTGGAATCTGCTAAATTTGCTGAGCAAGGTTTGCTTTTTATCAAGAACATGTGAAAGAGAGAAAATTGTAGCGAGTTTGATTTTGCAGAATAATTAAAAATTCACTAAACATATATCAAAGACACTCTAGAGAGTCCAAAAAACTGAAACTTTAATTAGCTCTTAGCAGCCAAGTGGACAAATAAAAACATTATTAGCTTCCCAAACAAAGCCTATATACAAAGATGTCTTATTATTATTAAATTTCTTTTTACATCATTCATATCATATTCTTATGTAAACTCTATTAAAAGCAAACAAGCATTTAAAATTCACTTCGTTAACCTACTGAAATTGGGTCGGTAACTGCCTGTGTCTTCTATCCTTTGCTTACTGCACGGTTCTGTCTGCCACCCTTGAATGGGACAGAGGCTACTGGATCCTGGATGTTGTTTGTTATTCTAAGTAGAGTTAATTTTGTCTAGCCTTAAGCATGTGAATGACTTAATTATACCTATTTGGATTAAAAGATGCAGCGTTAAATTCTGTATTAGGATAGAATTCTTTAATAGCTATCTTATTCAGCTTTAGCTTATACCTTTTCCTGATTTTGCATTCAGCATGCCTAGTTATGGTTAGAATCTTATTCAAAATTGACATAATTACATTGTTTATTGGTGATGAGTGATTGTCAGGTACTCGACAGTTGACCCTTTCTTTTTGTATATGTTTAGAACATAACTACTCCAACTAATATTTGTATATTGTTATGTATAGAGAGTTTTCTTATGCACTTCTTGCAATTCTTTAATAATATCAATATAGCAGCTTGAACTCATTTATCTCCCTTGTTTCATACTTTCATACTACTAAATTGTTTTTGTTTCTTTGCTTCTGCTTTATTAGTCTCTGATTCTGAGGGACAGTCTCTTATAGGGATAGCCAATCTTAGATATCAAATTTGTATTGCCTTCATTCTTATGCCGAATGTCTGACAAGAAAAAAGTAACCAAAATAGAATTAAATAAAAGAAATGCCAAGCACAAGAAACAAAATGAATCTTAAACTTCTTAACTCAAATAATATTCCCAATACCTAAGTTGTCTATCAATGATAGAGAGTTGGTTGCAACTATCATTGAATTCTTTTTCATTGAATTTACACGATCTCCATTTATTTATCTAAAATTATCATTGAATCATTTTCAACAAAACAACTAGTGTTTTAATTTACATGATCTCCAATTATTAATTAATTTGTTCCCAATTGGGAATCTTAGTTATTTCTCCAACCCAATATATGTTGCCATAATTTTCTTTACCTTATCTATAGTCAGCAACAAAATGATGCATATTTCACCAACTTGATGAATGATGGGATTGATTATGAATTTATGGATGAACCTCTTGACCAAAGGGATCAGTCTTCCCCAATCTCTCCTCAAATAGAAACCACCAAGAAACCACAACGAGGTGGCAACTTCACTACAGAAGAAGACAGTATGCTCATATCGGCGTGGCTTAACATTAGCTTAGATCCAGTGCAAGGGAATGAACAAAAATCAAAGGCTTATTGGCTAAGAGTGTGGGAGTATTTCCACCAGTACAAAACTTTTTCATCTAATCGTAGTCAAACTTCTTTAATGAATCGTTAGTCAGCAATTCAACTTGCCACGAATAAGTTCAGTGGGTGCTTTGCCCAAATCCAAAGGTTGAATCAAAGTGGAAAGACTGACAAAGATAAGGTATTAATGCCATTGAGATTTTTATACTTATTATCATTGGAATTGTCTAATCTCATGATAATTAGTGTTCTTTTATCTATTATTCAGATTCTTGATGCGAAGAAATTATACAAAGAGTTGTACAAATCGTCATTTCCATTTGAACATTGTTGGCATGAGTTAAGAGATCAACCAAAATGGCGAGAGGAATATAGCATGAAGAAACAAAAACCAAAAAAAGTGGCAACTCCCGGCGTTTGTTCTCCTAGTGCACCGGATTCAATCAATTTAGAGGACAATGATGTTTCACATAATAACAATGTAGACTTGGAAAGACCACCGGGTAGGAAAACTGAAAAGGAACGTTTGAATAAAAGAAAGAATAAAGACCATGGAAATGAAGGAGGGTCACCTATTTTAATATTATTAGAGGATTTAAAGGAAGATAGAAAGAAAATGAATGACAAGAAAATAGAGATGTATGAAAGGTCGTATCTTCAAGAGCAAGAAAAGATTGATAATGAGAAAAAGAGGACGCAAACAGAACAAGAAAAGGTTGATAATGAGAAAGAGAAGATACGAATGGAACAATTGAAGGAGGAAGAGCGAATAATGTCAATAGATACGAGCGGTCTGCCTTCATTGCAAGCAGAATACCTTCATCGCCGCCAAATGGAAATTCTCCAAAAAAAGATTTAGTTGTTAGAACTACCCAAAAAAAAATTAGTTGTTGGAACTATGTTTTTCACTTTATTTATTGTTGGATTTGATTCTCCATTGTAGGCAGAACTATGGTTTTTATGCAGTTTATGTTGGAATTATTTATTATATGTTAAAATTTTTTTGGAACTACCTATTGTTGAATGGTTGAACTAGTAGTAATTTAATTACTGAGTGGAGTTCTTGTTGAATGCTTGCTAAAGTACTCCATGGCTAAATATAATTCTTATTGTATGTTGGATTGGAGTGCTTCTTATTTACAGGACATTTCTATTTGTTGATCAATTAAATATAGATTATGTAAGTTGCTGGTGTTTTGATTTTGGAAGTTGTTTGATATGTTTTATAAATTTGACTTTGCAGAAAATTGAAGTTGTTAGGCAGAAACTTGCAAAGCTTAAGAAGCAAAACACAACCTAATATTTATTTTCAGCAGCTTATTACTCAGCTTCATTCTTCTTTTAATTTCCATGGCTTGCAATAGTGTAATGAAGATGATTATTGATGACTGTAGACACCCCATTTTTGACCGTCCTCAAGACTTGGACGTCACCGCTTGAACACTCGGTGATTATCCATGTTCGCGTTCGTTTGGAGTTCCCAGAGTCCTCGGCTACGCGCCTTGCCTCAGGACCTCCGAACTTGACTGTTTTGTGTTTGGTTTTGCACCAAACACTTGTTCTTTGCCTAGGAGGGGCAGGGAATGCCTTGTGAGGCATCCCCACACACCACCCAAGCGGTGGCTAGAGGCCACCGGTTGGTTGTTGTTGCCATCGGCACTATATTGTGCCGGTCGGCACTCTTTGTGCCGGTCGTGATCAATTTTGTCAAAATGACAATTTTGCCTGCCGACTCTTGTCTTGTTGCTTTATGAGATATTTTAAGGCAGCTGTCTTGCATTTGTTTCCCCTCCATACACGTGTATGGAGGGATGAGCCTTGGATTGACTTAGCTTGTAAGCTTTGTTGTCTATAAGAGAAGGCTTCCTCCTCTTGGCTCAAGGGTTAGAAGGGTTAGACATTTTGGAGAGAAAAGACCTTAGAGAAGCTCTGGTTTTAGGGTTTGAGTTCTATATCTATCCTATCTCCCTTTTTCTCTCTTGTTTGTACACTAGGTGTTTGTGACTTACTATTGCACATCAACACCTAGTGTTTCACCTTTCCTTGGTTTTCTGAGGTTCCAAGAGGTTGTTCTTGGTGTTCTTGACTGGTTTTGAGCTCAAGGAAGCAACAACATCATCTTTGGTGAAGAAGGTCAACAAGGGTGAGAAACTTGCTTTATTTACCCCATTCTTGCATCCCTTTTTTACCTATCTTAAAGCTATTTTTAAGCTTAGTGTTTAATACAAAAAAGATCTGTTTTTTTGTCCTCTTGATAGTTTATTAAGGGTACTTTGTGCTTTGGGGAGGTTTGACCACCCTTAGGCCTTGAAAAGGCCTCATTTTGTGCTATTTTGTGAGAGCTCCGGGATTTTGGTGTTGGGGTCTCTTCACCACTGAAATCTTGAGGGATTTCAGTGGTGTAGATGATGCCTTGAAGTCCCAAGAAGGAGAGGGCCAACCCTCTCCTTGTTGCCCTTGAAAAGGACAAGTTTTGGCCTCTTGAGGAAGCCTATGTTCAAGTGTGTGTTGAGCATGCCATGACTGTTTTTCATGCTTATTATACCATGATATAACATGATTTTAAGTTGGTTTTGGTCCCTTATGCATGCTTAGCATAGTTGCCATGTAATGCCTTGTATTGCCTTAACATGCCTTAGGTTGTTACCCCTAATTTGAGCATGTTTTAGGTTTAGATTTGTGAATGTTTGGTGCTTATTTTGACATGTTTTAGCTCTGCCCATAGTCATTTTGGTTGATCTTGGCATGCATTACATAGCCCCTTTGCATTTTAGACTTGCTAGCCTTTGAGCATGCATATGTAGCATGTGTTGCCTACCTTATTTTGATGGTTTGGAACCATTTGGTATGTCATTTCAGTCCCTTTGGTGTGCTTGTATGCTTGCCTTAGTTGCCTCTTTAATGCTTTAAAAGCATGTGTTGTATGCCTCATGTTTTAGCATTTATTCATGCCTTTGGATTCATGCCATTTAGATGCCATCTAAGTGGTCTTTTGGGCTTAGTTTTATGTGTTAAAACTCTGTTTTTAATTGGTTAAGTGTTACCATGTGTGGTTGTAATATGTGTGGTTCAATGCCTCATTGGTTTGCCTTAAGTACTTGGGCCACTTGTTGCATGCTTAGTCTACTTTGTTGTTTGGTTTAGCATCATATTTTGCATGATCTTCAGAGCTTTCTATGCATGCTAATTGTTCGTGTTTAACTCATTTCAAGTGTGCTTGAATGTTGTCTTGTTTATGCCTAAGTGTTGGATTATGTATGCTTGCATGTGTACATGTATCGCATGTATCTTAGTCTTCACTTCTATAGCATTTGGCCACTGTTTTGAGCCTTTTTAGAGTTGCCCAATTCATGTTTAAGTCCATCCTTCAATTGGTTTGCATGCTTATCTTGCATGTTCACTTGTATGTTTGCATAAGTATATTGCATTGCTCATATTGCATATGGATGACATGCTTAGGACTTCATTGCATTGCATTGTGCATGCTTGGCCTCTTGAAGTATGTGTGATAGAGGTTTAGCACCCTTATGTGCTTGTTTGCATTGCATACATTTGAAATCAAAGTTGCACACTTGGTTCCTTGGACCATCATGCATGGAAATGCGTGATTGGTGGCCCGAGAATCGAGGCACATCCTCCTTTGAGTCACAAACATGATAAGGAATGTGTTTGGTGCATACATTGCTTGAATTGAGCTGCCATGCAAGTTTTTGCCCTCTGCTGCTGTGAGTTGCAGATTCTGCAGGCATTCAGTGCCGGCCGGCAGTGTTTAATGCCGACCGGCAGTCAATCAACAGCCGATGGGTATAATTTGTGCCGATGGCCACATATAGCAGCCGGTGGATGTTCTGTTTAGCCGGTGGTGATCCCCAGCATCCAAGAAAGTGGTTCTGAGACTTTGGTAGTTTTCAGAGGAGTAAAGCAGGGAAAACAGAGGCAAGCTAGGCATGGCAGTGCAATTCCGAGCGGAATCCGAGCACGCGTGCATTGGGCCCTCGCCCCGAGGCGGTTTACTGTTTTTCTTAGATTAATTATTTTGTTAATTTAATTAATTTGTAATATTTAATTAGCTTGCGTAGTTAATTAATTTGTATTATTCTTTTGGTCCCTCCGAGCGAGGGCAAATCTGTAATAAGTGTGGGTGAGTGTGTGTATGTCTCCCAACCCCCACTTCTTTCTCCCTTTTATTTACCTGCTTATGATGGTAGATTAGGGCACGTCTATTTTAGCATACCTTATGCAATGCATGCGTGCATCCATGCTTTGTTGATATGCATTGGGCTTGGTATATCATACAAACTGAATTGTATTTTCAATTCCAAATTGAATACGTGCATCGAATAAAGTGCATTTCACATGCCATCTTTAGGGTTAGCCGAGCCTACTCTAAATTGCATCTTAGCCTGTGTTGCATTAGCCGTTTAACATGAACTAGGACATGCATGTTTGCTAACTAGTTTGCTGTTTTTCATTTTGGCACGGAGTACGATGTAAGTATTTTACGCTTTAGCATACCAAATGCGTGTGAATGTTGCCATGACAGTATGATTACCATGCGGCTAAGTGCTTATGTAAGATAAACTGCTTGAATGCCTGTGGGTGGAGGTTGGTTACTTGAGTTGGAAAACTCATTGAAATCCGTGTTTTAGCCTACTTGCGAGTAGCAAATTCCGAAACACTTTCAAAACGAACGGATATGCAATGCTTGTTTCCAAATTAGGCAATCTAGTCTATACTTGTTTGCTGTGCGCATAACATAGTAATTCTAGGCTTATAATTGGAATAAGAACACGTAATGTTTTCAAAATCAGATATCACGGTTAGTAGAGGCCGGTCTTCGGACTGGGCGAAAGGGGGTGCTCATAGCTGACCTTCCCCGATCGTACCCAAGCTCCCGAGCCAAGACCACTTTGGTGATGACGGACATGTGGCCTTGACCGAGTCGGGGTTTCTAAATTTCCCATTAAAAAATATTTAGGTGGCGACTCAGAATCCGCAAGCGATCCATGTTTGGCACTACTTTTTCAAAAATCTGTTTTCTCAAACGATTTGCGGATTTGGACTCTTTGGTTGATTTAGAACACAAATCGAGTCCGGCTGTAGTGACCTAATCTGAGCAGGCAGGACCTAACCCTCCGGGCGTTCGGGGCGTCTGATTCTGGCGACTCTATGGGGAATTTAGAGAGCTTGACTCGAACTTCGTGATATCTGTTTTGACTACACTTATGTGTTTCTTTGCATTGCATGTGCATTGGTGCGCCTAGGACACCATGTTGGCCATCTGCTATTCTGGCGGTTTCTTGGAGGCTTGTCTTGTCAAGGCATGTCCATAAAGTGACGGTTGCGAACTCTGCCGATATGAACACAAACCCGGTTTTCTGGGGCACCCTTCGAACATTCGACCTAGTGCATATTCGAATCCATAGTGACCATTCCAAACTAGGACGGGTTGCTTACCCGATTTTAGGTTGTTTGAAACATTTGTGTGCGTAGTGAAACCCTAGCTCCCGACAAAATAGGGCGAAACCCTACCCCAACATAGGGGTGTATTGGCTCTCTTTTACATGTTATATGCTTTTAGAATGTATCTCTCTGAGAATCGTATACCGGTTTGCAATTTGGATATCCGCCCGAGGCACGATGTCGATGTTGTTGAGAATCGATTGTGTCTGCGGGTATCGATTCGATTTTGAGCAGTGATTACGAAACGATGATCGATGGTAGAGTTGATTGATCGGCTACACCGTGTTTGATCTGTTTGAAATTTGAAATGCTCCTTGTTTTCGTTTGATTCGAGAGATTCGGAGAGTTGATCGAAACGACTAGTGTCTTCTCCTTCTTGGCGAGGATTGAGCATGACGAAATTCGAGAAAGATCGTGGTCATGACGGCGCGTTGAGTCAAGAATCGCCCGCAGATGAGGCTAACATTGATCTACGCATCCGCCAGTGCTGCCGCACATCCAATTTGGACCCCCCAACTATATCAGGCTCGCGAGCCCACCACAATTGAATTAATGGGGATGATAGGTGATCTTCAAAGGTCGTGGCGGATCTCGCCTATGGGATGTTCGCCGCCACCGGCGCACCATATGCGGAGGCTTCATACCCCAGAACCCCCTCTTGAGACGAATTGTAATTGAACTTCGATAACCAGGAGGTGACCTCCAGCTATGACAACGACGCATCAAACCAAGTTCTAGATCAGGCCGAGGCCAGAGACAAAGGCAAGATGAAGACAGATGTCGACCCTACCGAACAACTGCTGTGGGCAGTAGAGGCTTTGAAAGTCGGGGGAATGAACAAGCAACAGATATCTGCAGTTGTGTCAAAAGCTGTGGAGGATGCTTTCCCCACTCCGCCTGAGGGCAATTCCAGTCAATCAGAGAATCGGGATAGGCCCCGTCATGCCAAGACAGTTCTTCCCGCTCCCAGCCTTGCATCCGGAAAGGATCAGAAGCCCAAGGCCGCACCCGCTGATCCGTTCGCTAGTGTATCTAGCAAGAGTGCTCAGACTCCAAAGTACCTACCCCGAGGGCGCAAGGTCTTCCATGCTCTCTACATGCCATTGTCCAAGGCACTTCAAATCCTTGCCGAGAGGGGACACCTTAAACCCCTGGAGCCTCAGCCTCTCCCGAAGAATCTCCCTGCCACACATGATGCTGCTCTGTACTGTGCGTACCACCAGCAGACTGGCCATGCTACCGACAATTGTTTCTGCCTCCGGCACGAGGTGCAAGATTTGATTGACAACGAGGTTATCCTTCCCCCTACCTCAGCAAAGTCCGTCTCCACTCAGTTGTTGGATTTTGAGGATACAGATACCGCAAGTATGTAATCAGAAGGTGAACCGCCTGCGGGCAGTGTCTGGTACATTTTTGGATGTGGCGTTTGGCACGCATTTTTGAGCACCCGCCAATGCTAGTTTTGTAAATCCTGACTTGGGTATCGAGTCAGTCTTTTGTTTTGTTTTTGAGTCTGCCTCTCTGTATTGAGTCGGTCTTTTTGCTTCTGGTCTGTCTTGTTGTAACGAGTCAGTCCCTCTTGTATAGTATACCGGGTGATTTCGGGGTTGTTGCCTCGAACACCGTTTTGTCTTGTAATTAGTTGCTTTTGCTATTTGAGCCTGTTGCTACCGAGGAGCCAGTTATACCACCAAATCTGAATGAAACAGCTGTGGCTATCACGTTGCGTATTTGCTACTGTTCGAACCAACCGTGCCAGAGAATTTGGATGGAACGACAGTGCATTTCACCTGCTCTCTTGTGCCTTGAACATCGTTGTGATGACCTAAGTTTTTCATAAAACCCTTTTTTGAACAACGTGGTGATGAAAGCGAAGAGGAAATAATTCCTCGGGTTTTGTAAAGCTTTGATCATTTTGAGAGAAAGAGGCCTGCTAAGCTTTTAATGAATGAAATCATGCTTGTCGTGAGTCTTGAGAAGGACCTGGCACGATCGGGTAGTTCCACACTATCTTCAACACGGCGATTTGTCGCTTTCTTAAAAACTTTCAAAACAAAACATTTTATGCGATCTTGCGAAGGTGTGGAACGCTCTTGAGATTGTGCGACCAGGATCGCTCTCGGTCTCAAGTTTCAATTCATCTGTTACAAAGCTGGATCCGTTAAAACGATCGATTACCATGAAACGCCTGTGTGGCCCAATTCAAGCGACCCTCGGTAAGAGGCATCAAAGTTAGATCAAGGAGATCGGATCCACCAAGCAAAGCTCGAGAAGCGGTAGTGATGGATTTTTCACGCAAGTCAATACAACGATCGTTCTCACGGATACGGAGAGGCTTCGATCTCAAAACCATTTGGCATGGGCTAGCTACACTTTTACCCTTTGAGAGGCTCGCTGGGCCGAAAACCCGGAAGGGTGGCCTAGGCAAAAGTTAGAGCAAAGAAAAAGAAAAGAAAAAAAGAAAAATATGAAAAAAAAAAAAAAAGTGAAGAAGAAAAGAAAAATACAAAAAAAAAAACAATAGCAAAAGAAAAGAAAGAAAAGAAAAGAAATGCAAAAGAAAAGAAAAGAGAAGAAAAACATAGCTCGCAAGGTCGAAAACCCGCATTGGGCACCTTGGCAAAAATTAGAGCCTAAACAATGAAGGTTAAAATACCCGAGTGTACCTTAACCGGAACTACATAAGGCTTGATTCCCATGTTTGGGATACGTAGGCAACTTCATCTTGAAGTCCAGCCCCTAACGCTTCCATAGCGTCTCAGTCCATGTCATGGTTTTGATTACTTTTGCCTCCTTCGAATCCAAAATCTCGGTTGCAGCAACCCGGAATTACGTGATTAACTTCCTCTTGAAGACCAAATCACCAGCACCTTCCAGGTGTTGTGTCCATATATTGATTCAAACCATCTTGACTCCTCCGCGCTGAGGGTCGATCGTCGTCAACAAAGATTGGCTTACAACGTGCGAGGCATCATCAAACAAGGGGCAACTTTCCGTTGCCATGCATTGCCCTGAGTTGCCACGAGTTACCGTCCAAACCGGGGTAACTTTCCGTTACCTTTATCCCCTTTAAGCGAGGGCAATTTTCCATTACCTCCGATCCGCGGTTGCGCATCTCGAGGTAAGTTCTATGCTTTCGCCGAGCATCGATCATTTGCAAAAATAGTTTTTGAAAATTTTCACCGAGGTTGACTTATTTTCTCGAAACTGTTTATTTTCAAAATTGGACCATGTTTAGACCCCAAAAGGAGAATTTTCAATTACTCGGACTGATTCACATGATTTTCAAATCAAAAATCGAATAAGTGTGTTAATCCAACTCTCATTTTGATCAAAATTGTTTTAGAAAACGAAAAAATGGTCAAAGTGACGAACTAGGGGCACAGTTGAGTCAGGTCTTCTGTCTTTCCCCCTCATTGCCAGCACTTGCGAAAGGCACTTTATCTACCAGAAGAAATAGCCGTAAGCTAGCAGTGTTGGGCGTGAACCCACAACCTCCTATTCATCTATCAATTACTCTAGGGAGGGATGAAAAATGAGAGAATAAAGAATAGAGAGGAGTAAGTTGAGAGAAAAGTGAGAAAAGGGTTTTGAGAAAAACCGAGCACGAGGGCGAGCGGTCTGAGTATCACAAATCAGAAAGGGTGGGAATAATACCCGGAGGAATTGGCTCCTCGAGATTTGAGGTCTTTTTGTAAACATGTCTGTGCGTCGTGTCTTTTAATTTGTCGACCTGGATTTCGGCTTTGAGTCTTTTCCGAGCATGTCTCGTTATGTCAGGTCGTGTGCCTTTTGTTTCTTTGTTTGAGTCTGTCTCATCGTATTCTATGGTAGGCTCGATACCCCGGTTAAGAACCCATCATTTTTCAAAAAGTAATCGCTTGTGCTCAGAATGTTGTGCCATTCTCTGCAATCCTGTGAGGCGAGAAGAAAAGAAAATTTGGGACATCAAGTGTGTTTCAACCTCAACGTTTAGTTTTTGTAGTCCATCTTGTCGGATCGGGAACATTTGTTCGGGGGTTTCTTTGCGTCAGAATGAACCAAATCTTTGCGTTATAAACGTATGCTTTCGGATTGAGTAGGGATTTTGTCTGAGTGGTTTGCTGTTTAATTGGTTGGTGATCCGATTATCATAGTACAATTGCTTAATTTGCAGACAACAAATCATTATCATTTACATTTGAGGTGTGACATGGCCTTGTCTGATTGCAAAGTATGAAAGATGCAGATATGTACAGATATAACACTCTTTTTTTTTTTTAGACAAAAAGTTTGTTTCATTTCATATAATCTCTTCAAGTACAAAGTTTGAGGAAAACAAAATCTGCCTGCGGCAGTACAAAGTACTCTATCTACCAAAAAAAGAGAAAAGTACAAGAAAGAAATAAAAGAGATAGCAAAAGTCTGGGTCATCAGTGTCATCAATGGCCTCGCGCCGGGGGATCTGTCCTCGCCCTCTTCCTGGGCAGAAGTCCAGGGGCATCATCAGAAGTGTCACTGTCTGAGCCCGAGCCGGCCTCCTCCTCGGATGCCTCCGCCTCCTCCTCAGACTCGTAAATGCAGCTGAGCCCAGCTGCTCGGCGTAATCGCCCTCCTGCAGTGCTTGAGAATATCCCGCCATCCGAGTAGAAATGGAAGGTCAGATGGGCGCCACCACCTGAGGAGGAATCGGGAAGGAGGTGAAAAGTACAAAAAGCAAATGCATCGATATACATGAAGCGGTTAAACAGTCACGAGAATCACGGTGTATGAGTCTGATGTTTGAATGCCGTGAGCAATTGAAGCAGTCGCGAGAATCGATGTATGAGTCTGATACATTAATGCCGTGGCGGTTGAAGCAGTCTGAGAATCACGGTGTATGAATCTGATGTGTCAAGTGCCGTGAGCAGTTTATTAGATGTTGTGTCGTGCATGAGATAAAGCGAAGCAGTTTGTATATGGTTTGAAGCTATGTCAGAGAGAACATCTGGAAGGCCATAAAGGCTAGGAACTTCGAAGGTCATTGTAACATCCCCGCCATGGAGGCATTCAGCTCCACTGACTGCCGGGTGTACTCGAAGGAAGCCTGCAAAAATATCGGATGCATCAATACGTGGAATATCAAATAAACTAAAATGAAATAGTATGCAATCATTAACACATACCGGAGGTAAGTCGGGGATACCGACAAACTTGTGATCATCTGGCGGAGGGGCGAAGGGAATCTGATAGGTCACCCCATCCGACCCTCGGAAAGACAGTGAAGTAGGCAAAGTGGGCCAGCTAGCCTCCCGTCCTCTCTGGACTCCGCCCCTGCCGCGGACTCGAGCCCTCCTCGGCGCTCCCCCTCCTACTGCTCTGCTCCGCCGCGGCCATGCAGTCTCTCTCTCTCAGCTCGGCGACCACCACTCGTGACGCCGCGATGAAGGTCGGACGTACTCTGATGTCGCCCTCGCCTCTGGCCGTCGCCTCCCGGTAGATGGTGTAGTCCGCCATCTGCTTTCGGTGAAAGCTTCGGTGTCCCTCATATGCTCAGGAGGATGCACCGGACTATCTGCTTTCGAGTAAGCCAGTGCGGCCAAGAAGCGCTTCGCCAGTACCAAGCCCGACAGAGGGCCCTCCGGCAAAATCCGATAGCGAGGTCTCGATCGCGCGGCAAACCGATCCGCATCATTTGGCGGAGGAGCCCACGGCCGGTGATCTGAAATTGAAATCTGGTTTGTTACCCTGGCATTGCAAATATCTGAGGAAAAGCGAAGCTTAAATAAGCGCAAGTAAAACATACCTCGGTGGGGTGATGGTGTCAAAATGCTTGGCGGAAGAAGCCGAAAGTCTCATGACCTCGCGCATCTCCGATCAAGCGGCGTGAGAAGGGGCGACCAGGAGTCTCTGCATCGGTATAGGAAGCACGAGAAAGTAGGCGTAAACCCTGGCTGCAAAGACAGATGCAGAATGTTTATCGGATAAAGCGAGAATCACGAGAATAAAGCGAAATAACAAAGCCGTGTGTTGTGCGGTGTATTGAGCGAGTGTATGCGGTGTGAGTAGTGTCTGGTCGGTGTAAGCGAGTATGTGTGTGCCGTGTATGCGATTATCTGATTCGTATAAAACAGACTACGATTAATGCGGTGTGCGGTCTGAAAGTCTGAAGCGAAATATAAAGAGGAGAAGATGTACCTCCCAAGCTCGTCAGTAGCCTCCGAGCAACTGCCCGCTGCCACGGGAGACTAAGCTCATGTACCGTAAAGTGGCGAGCCGCACCACCCCAATCAAAAGCATAAGATGTCTCGGATGTCCACCGGTCTTGCGAGAAGCGAAGAGCACGGTGTTCGCTGGTCGGCGAAGAGGGTCGTCCTAGCAAAAACATCAAAAAGCCGCATCTTGCTCGCGGCCGCCTCGGTCATCAGACCACCGCCTGCGCAGTTGCACTCTGACGCACCTCGAACCGGGAGTAGCGGACAAAGCACGGGCGAGCAAGAGGTGGCACCTCGCCAAGCAAATAGATCGGCGGCGGTCCACTCATCCATGTCGGTGTCGAAGGGATCGGATCACCCCTACCCGTCTTGGGTGAGCACCGAGAAATCGTAGGGAGTCATCGTCATGTCTCCCGCCGCGGATAGGTGAAATGAATCGGTGGTGTCTCACCACCTCTCTACCAAGGCGGCTAAGAGAGGCCTGCAAACAGTGAGTCGGGTCAGACCCCTGCAAAAGGAACCAAAGCCCGCCTCGTCCACGATGCGTCGAACCGCCTCGGGAAGCTCTAAATACCAATCTCGAGCCACGACATTCCCATACCCGCGGATGGTATGGGAGTCTCCCTGTTTTCAAACAAATGGTTGCGAAGCAATATGAAATGTACAGTTCTGAGGAAACATGTTAAAGTCGATACAAATCTAGCATGCGTGCAAGTTTTTCAGATTGAGCAGAATCTGCGGGTGCGGATGCTACGGTGGACTACAGTGTTTGATGCGTCAGCGTGTTTTGAGTAAGTGCAATGTAAACATGGTGCACGTGTGCACATTTTCAGATCTCAGCAGATATCAGGTTTCAGTATACTACGGTGGACTACGGCCTGTGATGTGTCAGTGTGTTTGTGAGGATCAACATACAGATATGGTGCATGTGTGCACGTTTTGTTTTAGATTCAAACAGATATCGGGTTATAGTGTGCCAGTAGGTGAACTACAATGTATGATGCGTCAGCGTGTTTTGTGTGGTTCAGTTTAAATACAGCATACAATATGTTTTCAGATTCAAATAAGTGCCGGGAGTCGGTAGGTTTGCGATGAAATCTGATGTGTGCGTGTGTTTGGGTGATTGAAGCTAGTGCGGTGTGTGCATGTGTCCGTCTTAAGCAGATGCTCGATCGTGGCGTCATTGCGATTAACTACGATTATGCTGACATATCAGAGCTAAGCAGTTAAAGAACAGATTCAGCTATGGCAGTTAACAGTTCTACATTGCAAAAAGTAAAACAGAGAAAAGATGTTACCTCGGAAGCGCCGAAGGATAGGTGAGAGGTCGGCTCGCGCAGGAGAAGCTCCGGGTCCAGCGCTCGGTCGAAGCCGCGGAAATAGCGAAGACCATCCGGAAGTAGAACGTGGATCATGCAGGTCAGCCGGGTCGAAGGGCCTTCGCTCAATGGGAGGAGCTCGACCGGGATCCATTCGTGATCCGGGAGTCGACGGTGGAATGTCATCGACCATGGCGGTGGTGGTGAAAAATGGCGGAAAAAGTCGAATGCGAAAAGTCAACGAAAAAAGTCAACCGGCGGGCCAAAAATGACCGGGAGGGCCGGAAGATGTAAAGACATGGAAATAAAGAGGAAATCGAGGGGAACAAGTCCCGAAAAAGTGGAAATAGCAAAGGAAGCGCCGAAATGAAATTTCGATCGGTCGAAAATGTCCGAAACGCGATGAACTTCGCGAATCGAACGACGAAAATATCACGAAAACACAAAGAAATAAGCGAATGAGGAGAAAAAGAGGCTCTAGAGAGAGAGGGAGAAGTTTTTTGGCACAAGGGAAATGAAAGAATAGGGTTTAAAACCCTATTTTAAAAGACCCGAGGTGAAATGTCAAAACTGTCCCCGATCAGCAACTTTTGTCCGGTCGGCACAATATTGTGCCGGTGGAACTTTTATGCAGTCGGTGGTGTTCCTACAGCCTTGTTTAGGCCATGTGAGCAGTTTTGGGTCTTCATAGCTCAAGAAAGTGCAAGAAAGTGCATCCCCGATGCTTAACCGGCCTCCGTTTTGACCTCGGACCGTGTTTTCTGTGCGTGGCACTTAGATTCAAGCAAAGATTGTATCCTTTTGTATCCTTTCGTCTTTTACAAGATTCAAAAGTTGCCCCGTGTGCGTTGCGTGCATCCATCACGTTGTCCGGTGCGTCGCATCGCGCCATCTTGCACGTCCCTTGCGACTTGCACCGTTTTGCATTTTCGTGTGGCATGCGTGTCATGCTTGCATTTCATTTTCCATTCAATGAGGTATGCGTGCCTCATTTTGCATTTCATTGCATCTCGAGGTACGCGTGCCTCGTTTTGCATTCCATTCTCCATTCAATGAGGTATGCGTGCCTCATTTTGCATTTCATTGCATCTCGAGGTACGCGTGCCTCGTTTTGCATTCCATTCTCCATTCAATGAGGTATGCGTGCCTCATTTTGCATTTCATTGCATCAGAATGCGTGTGCCTCGTTTTGCATTCCATTTTCCATTCAAATGAGGTACGCGTGCCTCGTTTTGCATTTCATTTTGCATTTTGCATCCATGAGGTATGGGTGCCTCATCATGCATCTCATTTTGCATTTCATCGTGCTATCTTGCGCACCTCATTGTTTTTCGCTCCGGGTCTGGCGAGACCTTAAACACGTATGGTCTAGGAGACCTTAAATCCTCGGGAGATGCAAGACCTTCGGTGCATTAAGGTGTGCACCTCATCGCATTTGGCATGCATCGTATCGCACTGTCTTGTGCACTCGCATTGTCTAACACATCGCGTTTGTGCATCTCATTGCATTTGGCATGCATTTTATCACGCAATCCCGCACATCGTACTGTCTTGTGCACCGCATCTCAATTCATGCAATGCCCCACCAGGGTCTGGCGAGACCTTAAACACGCACGGTCTAGGAGACCTTAAATCCTCGGGAGGTGCAAGACCTTCGGTGCATTAAGGTGCACACCTCATTGCATTTGGCATGCATCGCATCGCGCTATCTTGCGCATCACACTATCTTGTGCATCACATCTCAGTCGCTATCTTGCGCACCTCAATCGCGTTGTTTTGCACACCTCATTGTTGCCCCGGGTCTGGCGAGACCTTAAACACGCACGGTCTAGGAGACCTTAAATCCTTGGAGGGTGCGAAACCTTCACCATATTTACACGGTCTAGGAGACCTTAAATCCTTCGAAGGTGCAAAACCTTTGGCACGTGCATTGTCATACATTCAAAAGTCGCGCGTTGGCGCGCATTTCAAAAACATCATGCATCAAAAAAATATATCATGCATCATTCAAAAAGAAAACATGCATTGTCATGCATTGCATTCCGGTCTAGGAGACCTTACATCCTCTGAAGGTGCAATTCCTTCGATGTTTGTCGTGCCCGAACGACTTTCGATGGTCTGGTGAAGCCACCTGTCTGTGTTTCCGGTGAGTTCCTAGAAGACCAACTGGGACGGTGAAAACTAGAGTTCGAATGGCTTATGCCTAGAACACAAAGGTTCGGAATTTCCGAGACTAAAGTCTGGTTTAAATACCCAGGGGGTGTACCCTCGGCTTGACATCTGTATGGAAGCCCCATAGGTTGAGGCGGCGTGTTTACGCCTCAATTCTGGATACTGAACCAACCTAGTATATCGCCCTGTTGGTAAGATAGGGAAAGCTGCAATCATAGTCGTTGCATCATAATGCATTGACATGCATCATCGTAAATATTGCATATGTCATGCATTTCAAAAAATCAAAAACAAAAACAACATGCATCATTGTAAATATTGCATATGTCATGCATTTCAAAAAAAAAAAACAAACACAAACATGCATTTGTCATGCATTTCATTGTAATATAGTGCATATGTCATGCATTTTCTGTAAATATCCATTCCATTGCATATTGCATTGTAGCTTGCATGCATCCACTGCATCACCTTCCATCTATGGCTTACACCTTTCCTTGTTGAGCTTGGTCTGGTATGTGCCCCTACTTTTCACGTTGAAGCACAGTTCTGCATGTGCATCGCGCCTACTCCACGCTGGTATATTGGATTGAGGTTGTGGCACCTTTTCTGTGTTAGACATGGCTTGTATGTGTGCATGCCTTTCCTAAGCAAGATACGGTTTGGCTACACGCCATATCCATTGTAGATATTACATTGTAGTATAATCGTTGCATCCGGCATTAGGATCATTATTCTTTCCTCAGCGGGTCGTTACCCCATTTATGTCAATCCACCCAATACTTGTTCTTGTGTCCGTCTACATCACTCATAGTTCAGACATCGTTCTATGGTAGACGGACTCGTTACTTCCATCAATCTATTTGACATACGTGTGGTTTCAAACCGCTTGTGATTGAACCATGATTCGGTTGCTCTGCATTTAGTTTGCATTGCATTGTTTCAATTGCATTGCATTATCATTTGCATTATTCATACATCATTTTGTATATAATGCACATCATTTTGCATTCATCATTGCATTGTCATGCATATGGCTAACAATATTGTACCTGTTAAGTTTGCTTTCTTTGCAGGCACGATATTGTATGTACGGCTCATTTGAGGTCGGTGCAACCGGACGAGCCGCACAGGTATTGTATCCTCCGCGTGAGACGTTTTGAGAATTGCATAATTCTCTTACATCCTTTCTGCATTGTAGTGTAGATTGGCATTTGCTAGCTTACAACTGTTGCATGCGTGCTTCATTACAGCTTTCTTTGCATGATCATAAGTTATGCACGGCTTCTTGCATTGTCTTGCATTTTGCCCCTGCCTCCGGGCGCATATCTTGCTTGTCTTGCATGTTTGTCCAAGTTTTCGGCCTTGTCAAAAATGGGTCGTCTCTGGGCTTTGACATTCACTCCCGTCATTGTTATGACTTTCGAGTTCTGTCAAAGAAGGGCAACTGTAGACACCCTATTTTTTACCGTCCTCAAGACTTGGACGTCATCGCTTGAACACTCGGTGATTATCCATGTTCGCGTTCGTTTGGAGTTCCCGGAGTCCTCGGCTACGCGCCTTGCCTCAAGACCTCCGAACTTGACTGTTTTGTGTTTGGTTTTGCACCAAACACTTGTTCTTTGCCTAGGAGGGGCAGGGAATGCCTTGTGAGGCATCCCCACACACCACCGGCAGTGGCTAGAGGCCACCGGCTGGTTGTTGTTGCCATCAGCACTATATTGTGCCGGTCGGCACTCTTTTGTGCCGGTCGGCAGTCAATTTTGTCAAAATGACAATTTTGCCCTGCCGACTACTGTGCAGTTGCTTTATGAGATATTTTAAGGCAGCTGTCTTGCATTTGTTTCCCCTCCATACACGTGTATGGAGGGATGAGCCTTGGATTGACTTAGCTTGTAAGCTTTGTTGTCTATAAGAGAAGGCTTCCTCCTCTTGGCTCAAGGGTTAGAAGGGTTAGACATTTTGGAGAGAAAAGACCTTAGAGAAGCTCTGGTTTTAGGGTTTGAGTTCTATATCTATCCTATCTCCCTTTTTCTCTCTTGTTTGTACACTAGGTGTTTGTGACTTACTATTGCACATCAACACCTAGTGTTTCACCTTTCCTTGGTTTCTGAGGTTCCAAGAGGTTGTTCTTGGTGTTCTTGACTGGTTTTGAGCTCAAGGAAGCAACAACATCATCTTTGGTGAAGAAGGTCAACAAGGGTGAGAAACTTGCTTTATTTACCCCATTCTTGCATCCCTTTTTTACCTGTCTTAAAGCTATTTTTAAGCTTAGTGTTTAATACAAAAAAGTTCTTTTTTTTTGTCCTCTTGATAGTTTATTAAGGGTACTTTGTGCTTTGGGGAGGTTTGACCACCCTTAGGCCTTGAAAAGGCCTCATTTTGTGCTATTTTGTGAGAGCTCCGGGATTTTGGTGTTGGGGTCTCTTCACCACTGAAATCTTGAGGGATTTCAGTGGTGTAGATGATGCCTTGAAGTCCCAAGAAGGAGAGGGCCACCCCCTCTCCTTGTTGCCCTTGAAAAGGACAAGTTTTGGCCTCTTGAGGAAGCCTATGTTCAAGTGTGTGTTGAGCATGCCATGACTGTTTTTCATGCTTATTATACCATGATATAACATGATTTTAAGTTGGTTTTGGTCCCTTATGCATGCTTAGCATAGTTGCCATGTAATGCCTTGTATTGCCTTAACATGCCTTAGGTTGTTACCCCTAATTTGAGCATGTTTTATGTTTAGATTTGTGAATGTTTGGTGCTTATTTTGACATGTTTTAGCTCTGCCCATAGTCATTTTGGTTGATCTTGGCATGCATTACATAGCCCCTTTGCATTTTAGGCTTGCTAACCTTTGAGCATGCATATGTAGCATGTGTTGCCTACCTTATTTTGATGGTTTGGAACCATTTGGTATGTCATTTCAGTCCCTTTGGTGTGCTTGTATGCTTGCCTTAGTTGCCTCTTTAATGCTTTAAAAGCATGTGTTGTATGCCTCATGTTTTAGCATTTATTCATGCCTTTGGATTCATGCCATTTAGATGCCATCTAAGTGGTCTTTTGGGGCTTAGTTTTATGTGTTAAAACTCTTTTAATTGGTTAAGTGTTACCATGTGTGGTTGTAATATGTGTGGTTCAATGCCTCATTGGTTTGCCTTAAGTACTTGGGCCACTTGTTGCATGCTTAGTCTACTTTGTTGTTTGGTTTAGCATCATATTTTGCATGATCTTCAGAGCTTTCTATGCATGCTAATTGTTCGTGTTTAACTCATTTCAAGTGTGCTTGAATGTTGTCTTGTTTATGCCTAAGTGTTGGATTATGTATGCTTGCATGTGTACATGTATCGCATGTATCTTAGTCTTCACTTCTATAGCATTTGGCCCGTTTTGAGCCTTTTAGAGTTGCCCAATTCATGTTTAAGTCCATCCTTCAATTGGTTTGCATGCTTATCTTGCATGTTCACTTGTATGTTTGCATAAGTATATTGCATTGCTCATATTGGATATGGATGACATGCTTAGGACTTCATTGCATTGCATTGGGCATGCTTGGCCTCTTGAAGTATGTGTGATAGAGGTTTAGCACCCTTGTGCTTGTTTGCATTGCATACATTTGAAATCAAAGTTGCACACTTGGTTCCTTGGACCATCATGCATGGAAATCGTGATTGGTGGCGAGAATCGAGGCACATCCTCCTTGAGTCACAAACATGATAAGGAATGTGTTTGGTGCATACATTGCTTGAATTGAGTGCCATGCAAGTTTTTGCCCTCTCTGCTTTGTGAGTTGCGGTCTGCATTGATGCGGCTGGCGGTGTTTAATGCCGGCGATCAATCAACAGCCGATGGGTATAATTTGTGCCGATGGCCACATATAGCAGCCGGTGGATGTTCTGTTTAGCCGGTGGTGATCCCCAGCATCCAAGAAAGTGGTTCTGAGACTTTGGTAGTTTTCGGAGAGTAAAGCGAGGAAAAGCGAGGCAAGCTAGGCATGGCAAAGGCAATTAGAAGCGGAATCCGAGCGCGCGTGCATTGGGCCCTCACCCCGAGGCGGTTTACTGTTTTTCTTAGATTAATTATTTTGTTAATTTAATTAATTTGTAATATTTAATTAGCTTGCGTAGTTAATTAATTTGTATTATTCTTTTGGTCCCTCCGAGCGAGGGCAAATCTGTAATAAGTGTGGGTGAGTGTGTGTATGTCTCCCAACCTCCACTTCTTTCTCCCTTTTATTTACCTGCTTATGATGGTAGATTAGGGCACGTCTATTTTAGCATACCTTATGCAATGCATGCGTGCATCCATGCATTTGTTGATATGCATCGGGCTCGGTACATCATACAAACTGCATTGTATTTTCAATTCCAAATTGAATACGTGCATCGAATAAAGTGCATTTCACATGCCATCTTTAGGGTTAGCCGAGCCTACTCTAAATTGCATCTTAGCCTGTGTTGCATTAGCCGTTTAACATGAACTAGGACATGCATGTTTGCTAACTAGTTTGCTGTTTTTTATTTTGGCACGGAGTACGATGTAAGTATTTTACGCTTTAGCATACCAAATGCGTGTGAATGTTGCCATGACAGTATGCTTACCATGCGGCTAAGTGCTTATGTAAGATAAATTGCTTGAATGCCTGTGGGTGGAGGTTGGGTTGCTTGAGTTGGAAAACTCATTGAAATCCGTGTTTTAGCCTACTTGCGAGTAGCAAATTCCGAAACACTTTCAAAACGAACGGATATGCAATGCTTGTTTCCAAATTAGGCAATCTAGTCTATACTTGTTTGATGTGCGCATAACATAGTAATTCTAGTCTTATAATTGGAATAAGAACACGTAATGTTTTCAAAATCAGATATCACGGTTAGTAGAGGCCGGTCTTCGGACCGGGCGAAAGGGGGTGCTCATAGCTGACCTTCCCCGATCGTACCCAAGCTCCCGAGCCAAGACCACTTTGGTGATGACAGACATGTGGCCTTCGGCACCGAGTCAGGGTTTCCTAAATTTCCCCAGTAAAAAATATTTAGGTGGCGACTCTATAATCTGGCAAAGCAGTCCATGTTTGGCACTACTTTTTCAAAAATCTGTTTTCTCAAACGATTTGCCGGATTTGGACTCTTTGGTTCAGATTTAGAACCGACACAAAATCGAGTCCGAACTGTAGTGACCCCAATACGAACGGAACGGGACCTAACCCTCACGGGGCGTTCGGGGACGTCTACAATGACTCTGATTCTGATAATGAATTGGAGATATTTGCAATAGCTGCTTTAGAAGAAGAGCGGCTAAATAATAAGAGGCAATTGGGATTACGTCGTGGTTCCATTCAAGGTCATACAGTTATTTATCGTAATCGAATTCAAGGCCAGAAGAGACTTTATCAAGATTACTTCTCTGAAACACCTACATATCCTCCCAATTTATTTAGGAGGAGATTTCGGATGAGTCGATATCTCTTTCTTCGTATTTTATCTATGATGGAAGCATATGATCCTTATTTTGTCCAGAAGGAAGATGATATTGGAGTTCTTGGTCTGTCTTCCCTTCAAAAGATGACAGCGGCTATGAGGATGCTTGCTTATGGAGTAGCGGCCAATTCTGTAGATGATTATGTGAGGATTGGAGAAAGCACTGCAATAGAAAGTCTACAAAGGTTTGTTCAGGCAGTGGTTGCAATTTTTTCAGATGTGTACTTGAGGGCACCAAACAAAGATGACATTGCTAAATTACTAGAGGTGGGAAAAAATCGTTGGTTTCTTGAAATGTTGGGGAGCATTGATTGTATGCATTGGAAGTGGAAGAATTGTCCTACTGCATGGAAAGGTATGTATTGTGGTCATATCCATGAACCAACTATTATTTTAGAAGCGGTGGCTTCCTATGATCTATGGATATGGCATGCATTTTTTGGATTACCGGGATCTCATAACGACATCAATGTGTTAGAACGTTCTTCTGTATTTTCTCTCCTTACTGAAGGGCGTGCTCCCCAAGTTGATTACTCAATCAATGGAAATGACTATACAATGGGATATTATCTCGCTGATGGTATATATCCTCAATGGTCAACATTCGTTAAAACAATTCCATCTCCACGAGGCAATAAACAAATACATTTTGCTAAGGCTCAAGAGTCAGCAAGGAAGGATGTCGAACGAGCATTTTGAGTGCTCCAAGCACATTTCTCAATTGTGCGAGGACCTGCACGTTTTTGGAAAGTTGAAACCCTTAAAGTTATTATGAAGGCATGTATAATATTGCATAACATGATTGTTGAGGATGAGCGAAATGAACAAAATATAGACTATAATTATGATGCAATCGGTGAAACTCTCCCTCCAATAGTGTCACACGAGCGTACACCCGAACTTTATGAATTCATTCAAAATCATCATCGCATCAGAGATAGACAAACTCATTCTAAACTCCAAACAGACCTAGTTGAGCATTTGTGGCATCTACATGGAGATTTGTAACAACTGGTGTTAGAAATAGTTTATTTATTTTGAATTTTATTCCTAACTTTGTTATTTATGATTTTTTTTTTCTTATTTATTCATTGACTTTTGTAAGGTTTTTAATTAGTTAATTTGTGTTCTTTCGGTTCTTAATTTCATAAATTATAATTATTGAAGAACTTCTTTTGTATTGTTATTTTTTTTTAAAAATTCTTTATTGTTTTTTTTTTTATTCTTTCCCTCCATTCCTTTCAAGATGGTTCCACCAAATTCATATGTTGAAATGTATTCACATACTTTAAATTTTATAATAAAAAAATTAAATATTACTTAAAATTATTTTTTATAATATTTTTAAAATTAATATTAAAAAATATTATTTTTAAAAATATTATCGTAAATGTCACATTGGCAACCATATTAGAAAGTAGGTGCATATGTGGCATTCTATGAAAAAGAGTAATATATATATATGTATATAACATTTTTTGTTTTGAATATAATTGATTAAATTAGTTTGAATGACTAACTAAAATAAAAAATATGGATGAAACACATAACAACTAAACTAATTAGATAATGACCCTGTTTGGTAGAAATTGTGAAGCTTATACTTTTACGCCAAACAAATTTTATAAATTTATAACTTTCAAATTTGCGATTTCCAAATTATTCTCAAAGCATCTCTGTTTCACTCAAAGAATAGTGATTGACTTCCACAAAGTTTAAGTTTATAAGCATAAGCTAAACCAAACATATCAAAACAACTTAAATTAAGCTGAAAGCTGAAAATAATCTCTAACAAACAGGGCCAATATAAAGAGTGTCATTTTTTTATATTTAACTAAGTAAAAAATAAAGAGTGTGGTCGGTGATACTCACGACTATATGACTCTCCAAGGTCCCGAGATAAACCCTGTCCCTCTTTTTAACTGTGTTTTTACCTCCAATTCCACCTCCTCTCTGTTTCACTCTCCTCCCCCCATTGAGAGAGAGATTGCTAGTAGAGACCATGAGGGTGCGCCAAACCCCTTAAAATGCGCAGACCACTCTCTCTCTAACACAGCTCAATACGCTTCTCTTTAGACCCTAATCTTCGAACAACAGTTTCATTCTGAGAATCCATCAGAGATTGTTCAAGCAATATCAGATTGTGAGGTGAATATTTTGTTCTTTTTAATCATCTGGGTATCTTCCAAACATAAATCTTTAATGGGTTTTACTTTTTTTCAAATATTTGTATGTATTGGTGGAATAATTGGATTGGGTTGTTGAGTGTATGTCTTGTTTTGATCGTTTGATGTGATTATGTTTTTTTTTTTGGTATTTTTTCCCCTTCTTTTAATGTGTGGGTTTGTGATTAATTGACTATAGGGATTTTAGGAATGGTTTGGTTTACTAATGATTGTTAGTGTGTTTTTTTAAATTATTAATTATTTAGTGTTTAATGTTTATTGTTTTATTGGATTGCTTTGGAACGGTTTTTTTTCCTGATCATTAGGATGTTTGCTTAACACTGTGTTTGATTGGAAGATTTGAGAAGGTATTTGGAAAGGAAAAAGGATTTTATTCATATTTTCCCTAATTTTTCTTTTCCCTTTCCAAATCCCCAACTAAATACAGCGTTAACAGTCCTCTTGGTAAGTTAGGTAAGGAATGAAAGGAAAAGATTATGGTAGTGAGGAAAAGAAATAACTGCGGTTTCTCACATTATGTTTGGATGAACATGATAGAAAGAGGACTCTATTGGTGTTCTTTTTCCTCTTTTTTTTTTTTTTATTTTTTTTTATTTTTTTTTATTTTTAATTTACATGGACAATTTAGGTATTATAAAATTTTTACCTTTCTCACTAAATGGCACCAAGTTTGGTGAAAAATAGAAGTTGAGTTTTAAAAGACTTCACTTTCTTTCAATTTCTTCCTTTCACAACATTTTGCTTCTCCTCATTCATCCAAATAAGTGACAAGATTTTTGTTTCTCACCATTTCTTTTCTTTTATAGTCAAACCCCTCAATTCAAATGGGATATGGATTTGGTTTGATTTCTTTTGGGGTATTTGGTGTTTATAGTTTTCCTGGATTGGTTTTAGGACTTAATGACGAAAAAAGTTAAGAAGAAAGCCCGAAGTGGTCATACAGAGAAGCGAGTTTCTACCCTTTCTCAGAAAACTGAAACTGTCGCCCAGCAAAGCATTCCAAGCGCTGATGATGGACTTTCAGTCATAAAAGAGAGGAAAGTGTGTTCCCATCTTGATAAGGGTATTGATTTAGCTAAATTTTCTTCAAGAATAAGGTCTATAGAACATATTAGGTGTGAAGATTGCAGAGAAGGTGTGGTTGATAGGCGGGCAAGTAAGGGAAGGGGCAAGCAGGTGAAGAAGAAAGGGGGAGGTTCTGTGGACAAGAAACCTGAGTCTAAAGCAATTTGGGTTTGTTTGGAATGTGGTCATCTTTCATGCGGGGGGATTGGATTCCCAACAACCCCTCAAACACATGCAGTTCGACATGCCAGGCAAACCCGTCATCCATTGGCTATCCAATTTGAAAACCTTCAACTACGCTGGTGCTTCCCTTGCAATACACTTGTTCCGGTTGAAAAATTGGAGGAAAGTGGTGAACAGAAAGATCCGCTGTCAGATATTGTGAAACTGATAAAGGGGCGATCATTTCAAGGGGCCTCGGTGGATGTTGAGGATGTTTATTTTGGGAGTGGCAGTGTTGTAAGTGAGATAAAATCAGAAAACACCGTAAGTAGTTTGGATGGAAAAAGTGGTCATGTGGTCAGAGGCTTGGTTAATCTGGGTAATACTTGCTTCTTTAATTCAATCATGCAGAATCTCTTAGCAATGGAGAGATTACGGAATCACTTCTTGGAATTGGATGAGTATGTAGGTCCTCTTACCATTTCTTTAAAGAAGCTCTTTATTGAAACTAGTCGAGAGGCTGGCTTGAGAAATGTGATGAATCCAAAATCCTTTTTCGGGTGTGTTTGTGCCAAGGCTTCCCAATTTAGGGGGTATCAACAGCATGACTGTCATGAGTTGCTTCGTTGTTTACTCGATGGGTTGTGTACTGAAGAGTTGAGTGCAAGAAAACAGACTACTTCTCTGGAAAATGGGATTTCCTCAAATCTGGGTCCTGCTTTTGTTGATGGCATCTTTGGGGGCCAACTAACCAGTACTGTTTCTTGTTTGGAATGTGGGCACTCTTCAACAGTGTTTGAACCGTTTCTAGATCTCTCACTTCCAGTTCCAACTAAGAAACCCCCATCTAAAAGGGCCCAACCGATTTCTCGAGCCAAGAAACCAAAACTGCCTCCAAAACGAAGTGGAAGGATTCGTCCAAAGCTTAACAGGGATGCAGATTCTGTAGCATCTGAAAGTGTTTCAGTTCTGTCAGCTGGTGGTTCATCTTCTTGCCAAGTAGAATCTACTGTGCCTGTCAAAGAAAAAGTGGGAGATGCTTTGGTCGATTCTACAGTGTTTGATTCCGTTGGCCCTAGTACAGTGGCAGATAAAAAGAGTTCAGTTTCATCAAATCTCTTGACTGCTGAAGAGTTTGAAAAGAATACATTCCTCAAGAATGTCATGGATAAAACAGAGGCTTCAGTTGACAATTTAGAATGGTTGGATTACCTGGAACCAGATCCTGTGTCAAATGACGATGATACGGATTCAAAACCTAATGATATTGCAGTAATTTATGATTTAGGAAAAAAATATGGTGTTCAAAACAATGCCTTGTTACAAGATGGCATAGAATCTAGCAGGCAGATCCATTCGCTTTGTATAGTAGAAACAGCAGGTTCATTGAACAATTTGACATGGTTGGATTACCTTGAACCCGATACATTATCAGATGATCCTGTTTTGGCTTCCAAAGTTAACGATGCATTAGTAGTCCAAGATTCTGGAGGCAAGGATGGTTTAGGGAATTCTTTTCAAAATGACCTCCCATTACAGGTCCAAGATTCTGAAGTTCTGTTGCTTCCTTATAAAGAAGAAACTTCAACTAGTGGTGAGGTATTGAGAGAAGGTGAGGTTTCGTCGTCAGCTGTTGGCTGTGAACCAGATGCATTGGACTTTGATGGCTTTGGAGACTTATTTAATGAGCCAGAAATTGCTGCAGGGCCCGATGTACAACCCTTGTCAAGTGAGAGGAATTTTCCAGCAAACGAAATTGCAGAAACTGGTTTCTTAGTTGGAAATAGCAGTGAGTCTGATCCAGATGAAGTCGATAATAGTGATTCTCCAGTGTCTGTAGAGAGCTGTTTGGCGTATTTCACGAAGCCAGAGCTTCTCTCCAATGAACATGCTTGGCATTGTGAAAACTGTTCAAAAGTTCTTCGTGAGCAAAGGATGAAATCAAGGAAAAAGCGGCAGAAAGCTACATCCAAGATTCAGGTAAGTGGGGTTGAGGATAGTATTCAAAGTGCTCCATCAAGTGCAACAAAGGATTGCCTTTGCTCTAATGAGGTCAAAAACCTTACTATCAGAGATAACAGAAAAGATGTACTTAGTACTTTTGATGAAAGCTTTGTGTCCGATAATGGGAAAACTGATGATAACCAGAATTACAGAGATGAGACCAATCAGAAAAAGGAGCTGATCCTAGCAATTTCCCAGTCAAAAGATGGAAATGGTGAGATGAACAATTCACTTGCAGAGCTATCACAGTCTTCAAGTTGTTATAGAACTTGTAGTCAAGCAAGTGTCAGTGGTGAAGCCAGTGATTCTTGCAGTGTTAATGAGCCTACTTGTGGTGGATGTGACACCAAAGAGGTACAGCAAAGGAAATTGCAGTTGTTACCTGGAGTATCTGATTCTGAAGGAAGTGACAATCAGGAGATCCATTCTGAGAGCATGATGGTGAAGAGGGATGCAAGTAAAAGGATACTCATTAATAAGGCACCACCTATTTTGACCATTCATCTGAAGAGGTTCAGCCAAGATGCTCGTGGTCGCTTAAGTAAATTGAATGGCCATGTGGGTTTCAGAGATACAATTGATCTAAGGCCATACATGGATCCTAGGTGTGCTTCTAACCCTTGCTTGGACGAATTACTAATTATTAATGCTGCAATTGCATTTGCTGCTTATCTTCTTCTTCTTCTTCTTCTTCTTCTTCTTCTTCTTCCCATTTTTTTTTTTTTTTTCTTCTGCTTCTTATGTCTTCTCTACTAATTATTTGGAAAAACCATTTCTCTCTTAATGCTTTTTAATTTTCAACTTTTTTATGTTTTTTAACAAAATTGTCTTTTTTGTTATTCATTGAAAACTTTAGTTAATTTCCTTTTTCTTCTTGATGCATCCTAGCAGTTTCTTTTTTCAGACATCAAGCTGGATAATTGGATTTTCATGACCCCGTTTGTAGGGGGAAAAAACATCTCAGTTTCTCATATTTGATTGCTATAACTTTAATTTTCTGGATGACAATGAAGACTGGGGTATAAATGTGCACAGAACTGTTGCACCAATCTAATATCTAGTCTGGGGGAGAACTTCATGTTATACCAGAAAATGGGACCTTCAACAGGCTGAGATATTCTGTCATAGGTCTAAACAATAATATAGTGGTGGTAATTTCATAGTAGTTATCTGTGATGTGGAGCATGTGAAGAAGGATAAGGGCAAATTGGAAATTTTACGTGGGAGCCTATTCAGGACATTATGTAATGAAGTTTAGGGTTTTTGAGCTTTTATTTTATATTGTCTACAACGTAGTATGCTTCTGGACGTAATTATTTCTGTTTCATTAGCTTTAGATGTTGAGAATAGTTTGGTATTTTCTAGTTTTCTGGACATGGGCTGTACTACAAGTCATAACAGGCCAAGTTATATTGTTATTGGGTTTTAGTGCTAGCAGAAAAGGAAGTTTGTTGGCCTCCAGTTATTTGAATGATTTTTCTGTTCAAGGAAGTTTGACTTCTAAGAATTTGAGTGGTGTTGGTGTGATTTTTCTTAAGCCTTGTCAAGTTGGGATTCTTTTCTTCATTTTCTTCTGTTATTAGCATAGCTGCTAGATTACTATTCTTGCAGTGTTGTTCACAGCCACCAAACAACCCATATTATTTTCTGAAATGCTGCCTCATCAAATCTAAACCAGTCCCAACATTTCTCTACCTGTAACCTATGAAGCATGGACACGCTATAATGGAAGCCATGGCAGTGTCAGATACGGGGACACGCCGGGGACACGTACGGGACACGGCATCTGGCGTGTCCCCTTAGTTTAATTAATTTTTTTGCGAGGGATACGGCAGAGACACGGCGGGGACACGCGTGTCCAAATCTGGACACGCCATGGGACACGGGAGAATAGTAAACGAAAAAGAAAAGGAGTACAAACCTGGTCGGCGACGTCTCAAACTTCGATCTCGAGCCAATCACCTCCATCCAGTCCATTTCGACGATCTAGTCCACTTCAACTTAGAGCTTTCTCGCTCGCCTTCGGCTTTGCATTTGCAGAGCTCTCTCTCTCGCCTTCTCTCTCTCCCTCGCGATCACGATCTCTTCTGTCTCCCTCTCTCTCGCTGATCGCGATCGCTTGTCTCCCTCTCTCTCGCTTCTGCTTCTGTCTCCCTCTCTGTCTCTTCTGTCTCCCATCTTTATCCTTTATTCATATAGGAGTATAATATATGTAACTATTATTATTATATATTATATAATTTATATAATAACTATTATTATTATATATTGTATTAGTTATATATTATATAATTTACATATTATACATTATATAATAGTTATTATATAACATAAATATACTTATAAGATAATATATAATACATATTATAAGATAATATATACTTATTAATAAATAAATAAATAAACACATGTATGTAAAATAAAATAAAAAAATTAATTGGAACACATTATTTAAAAAATATAATAAATAAATAAAATAATTAATGTGTATTAAAATAAAAATATTTATAAAAAAATTAAAAAATTTGCCGTGTCCGTGTCCGTGTCCGTGTCCGTGTCCGTGTCTCCATTTTTTAGAAACTGCCGTGTCCCATGTCCTTGTCCGTGTCCGTATGCGTGTCCGTGTCCGTGTCCGTGCTTCAAAGCTTGTAACCTTTAATCAGCAACAAAATCTTTGCAAATCCAGAAACTTACCACTTCTAAAATCAAGAAATGTTTCTCCATAAACCTTATAATATTTTGTTCTACCATTTAAAATATTGAGAGTACAATCTTTCTGTAACATGAAACCCACTTGAAAACCAATTACGCCAAACGAAACCAAACCAAGCCTTATGTCCCAAACTTCCTAAAATCTACTTGGCATGTATGGTGTGGTTTTGGAATGGCATTTCGGAGTGGGCAAGATAGATTCTCATCATACATTTGATTTGCTATGGGAAACAGTGAGCATGTGAAATTTTGGAATCATTTAAAGTGCGGGAAGGAGAAATTGGATGAAACTTATCCTCGTATTGCTAAAATTGCAATTACTGAAGAGGCAGTATTAGTGAGTGCCACAAGGTAGAGCAATGGGGTTTTTTTGGGGAATATTGGCCTCTGGAGAGAGATGAATGATTGGGACTTGGGAGGTGGAAGATTGTTGGAGCTTCTTGAGCATCTCTATTCTTTCCCCCACATAGGTGAGAGGGAGGATGCTTTGTTTTGGATGAGCTTGAAGTCGGGAAGATATGAGGTGAAATTCTATCACGAGACATTGATTGGTCAAAGAAGGTCAGGCTTCCCTTGGAAAGGAGTGTGGGGTTACTGAGGCCCCTTCAAAGGTTGGTCTTTTGTTTGAACTATGGCACATGACAAGATTCTTCTTATTGACAACTTGATAAGAAAGAAAAGTCATATTAATTGGTGTTGTCTTTGCAAGTATGATGATGGTGAATCTTTGAGCCATCTTCTTATCCACTTTGAGTGAAGAGAGAGTTGCGGTCAGTCATTGATTCTTATTGTGTTTGGGTGGAATAAGTGTTCCCTTAGAAGTTAGAAGGTGGCATGTCTTTTTTTCTCTTGGAGAGGTGCTATGGTAAGATGAATGGCTGATTATAGAAGTTAGAAAATAGATGCCCAAATAGGCTAGATATAGGGTTGATTGCACTAGTGAGTGGTGGGTATGGCTTGATATACAATGTTGGACGTATTTCCTAAGAACTTAAGCATTTGTTATTAGTGATGATCAAACATGGTATTAGAGCTTAGGTTGGGTGTTAGAGAAGAAAGGGGTGACGAAAGGTTACATTGATGTGATTAGGGATATGTATGAAGATGTGGTGACCACTATTAAATCGCCGGCTAGAGAGACAAATGAATTTTCAATTACTATAGGGTTACACCAAGAATCAACCTTAAGTCCTTATCTGTTTACTTTAGTTATGGATGAGTTGATGAGAAATATTCAGGATGATGTGCCATGCTATATGCTTTTTGCTGATAATATCGTGTTAGTGGATGAGACTAGAGAAAGAGGTAACACTAAGTTGGAGACTTGGAGAGAAGCACTTGAATTTAAAGAATTTAGGATTAGCAGAACTAAGACAGAGTACATGGAGTGTAATTTTAGTAACAGTAACAATAGAAGGATAGGGGAAATGAAGATTGAGGACCAAGCACTACCTATGAGCAAATATTTTCATTATTTAGGATTGATTATCATAACGGTTGGGGAGATTGGAGCAGATGTGGTCCATAGGATTAAAGCGGGGTGGCTTAAGTGGAGAAGTGCGTCTGAGAGACTGTGCGATAAACGAGTATCCACTAGACTAAAAGAGAAGTTCTATAAAACGGCCATTAGACCAGCGATGTTGTATGGGATGGAATGTTGAGCAACTAAGAAACAATATGTAGATAAAATGAGTGTTGCTGAGATGAGGATGCTAAGGTGGATGTGTGGCAAGACTAAAAAAGACAGAGTTAGGAATAGGTATATTCAAGAATGGGTAAGAGTAGAACCGATAGAAGAAAAGTTGAGAGAGAATAGATTGAAATAGTTTGGTCATATACGACCAACGGAAGCAATAGTGAAGAGATGTGATACAATGACGGTAGATGGAAGTGTTAGGAGAAGGGGCAGACCTAGATTGACGTGGGCTAGTGTAGTAAATAGAGATATGAATCTCGTTAATTTGACTAACGATATGGCCTTGGATAGGGTCGAATAGAGAAGAAGGATTCATGTAGTTGACCCCATTGGATGAGATTTACGGCTTGGCTTGGTTTGGTTTGATTTATATTTTGTTTCTCTCTATATATGTTTGTTTACTCTTCGTTGTAAGATTGGATTGCATGTGAGGGAGGGTGTTGGATAGTTTGATATACATTGTTCTGCTCACCTTTGACTTGAATTTAATCACACCTTATTAATAAATCAACTAATCCCAAAAGCTTGAATCATTAGGTAAGGCCAGAAAGATATAAATCTATAGTGTCTTTTGATTTTGCATGTGCATGCATGGTTGATGACGAGTCGGTGGACCATTTGCTTATCCATTGCAAGGTGGCTTCAGACTTGTTGGGATTAGTGCTTGCGTGCATTATTGTCAAATCGCAAATTGCATCATGTATCATTTTGCTAAAATAATGAATCGTGAATAGTAAGATTTATTTTATTTAATATGATATATATAATTTTACATATTTATATACATATAAAAATACATACAATGTTTAAAATAAAGTAAATTATCAATATGACTATATTGTGTACATATAAAATCATGTATATCAATATACTAATTAATTCCTTCTCTATATCTTTATAGTTTGGCAAAAACGACGTCGTTTCATGTATCATGTAAACAAAAATAGAAATAGAATTGAATCACAATGAATCGTTTGAATCGTAGTGATTCGTACGATTCACTCAATTTTTGATTCAACTGCACGATTCGAATCGTTTTTGTTGAAACTCGTATGAATCAAATCACGAATCATGTGATTCTAACAACCATGCTTGCGTGGTTTGGGATGCATTGGGTTTTCCAAAGGATGTATTGAAGGTGTTGCATGGATGGAGAGGAGGATGGTAGGGAAGCAGATACTGAAGATATAGATGCTAGTGCCTTATGCTTGATGTGGCTTTTGGGATAGGAGGGCAACAAAAGGACTTTCGAAGGATTTGAGGAACTTGTTCGTAAATTCAAGACTTTGTTTTTGTCCATTTTGTATAGTTCGGTTAAATGTTTAGTTTGGCTGAGTTTGGATCAGATGGTAGATGTTTCAGATTCCTTACATAGGTGACACACATGGTAGAGACCATGTTGTTAATAAATTGAACATTTCTTAGCAAAGTGTATAGACCTTCTTTGCTTTTGTTTTGTTCAATACATGTTATCATAGTTTAACTAATGTACATGGGAGACATCCCCTTTTTATGCTTTTTATAAATATAAATTCCTTTACGTCTCAAAAAAAAAAAAAAAAAGTGCTCAGTATAGTTAGTGGAACTTAGTAATGATAACATACTAAGGTTTTAAGTTCTGATCAGAATTGAGATGATCAGATGAGGTTTTGTTCAACAAAGTTTGAGTTGATTGAAATGAAGAAATAGTGGTCTTAATTTTATCCTTGAATGGCTAGGATTGGGTCCTGATCACAATCAGGTGCAAACTAGACCAATTTAGTCCAAGAAGCACGGACGCTTTTAAAAATGTTTCATGTCGGACACCTGTTTAAAAATATCCTTGTATTTATATATTTATTTTAAGAACTGGACACATTTCGAACACTAGGATAACAACCTTGTCCATCGCTTTAGACAGACTTCAAATCCAATGATGAAATAAAACGAAGAGATTTATATTTATTAATCCTTTTTCTGGAATTTTTAATTTTAAGAATTCTACAGCACAGAATTTCCAATTTGCTTATGAATTTTGCTTTCTAAAATAGTTATTAAGACTTTTTGTCCACACTTCTTTTCTAATATGTATAATCTGAAAATTGTTTCTTACTATTCTGATATAATGAAGATGTAAAAATAAAGAAATAATTATTATTTTCATGTATACATATGGCTTGGGTCATACAGATCTGCTTTCATACAACTCTGGTCACAAGCATCAGGAGAGGGAGAGAGAGAGAGAGAGTCAATAAATCCATAAAGCATATATATAGAGGAGCTCTTATTTTTATAGTCAAATAGCCCCAGGCACCATTGATGTCGTGTACTATTTGTTGGTGTATCCTGTTGCATGCTGTACAATAGAGTTACCATGTATTCAAGTGTTGTACCCTGACTTTCTGGAACTAATAATAGTATCTGATTAATGTTAGTCAAAATAATGATTTTATCCGACATACCTTAAAGTTTTTAAACTTGTATTGCCCAAAGTTCTTAAAACATTTAAATGCCTTTTTTTTTCACCATTTTTAAACAGTTATAAGTACATATATTTATTAAAATGAAAAAAACAAAATTAGAAAACTCATAGGTCATAGCCCTGAGGTTTATATTGTGCGGCCTGTGCCTTGTGAGAGTGAAACACCTTGAATCTAGCCTGCAGTCAAGTTTGAGTGTTTTATTTTGCATGCCAGTAAAATGAAGAAAAAAAAATGGAGGGAGCTGATTTGTTTCGTTAGTTTATTTAAATTTTAGGATTATTCTAGTTATCTTGAATCTAGCCTGCAGTCAAGTTTAAGTGTTTTATTTTTATTGGACTTTTGAGCTTTTAGTAGTAGTCAAATTGTTATTCAATTTGATTCGCTTGGTAATGAGGAAACTTTAAGCCAAAGTAACTTGCTTGGGCACCAGTGTTTAGTAGGAAACACCATTAAGAAATCAAGACTCACAATACTTGAATATTAGAAATGAAACAGGGTACATAACATGCACATAATTACTAACATAAGTCATGAGCTGTTCTCAACATACAAATGCAAATGCTATTGTGGAATATGAATCTACCCACCGTGGAGATTTGAATTTTCCCCAAAAGTAGGACTATTGTTTCTACTATGACATCCCAGCCCTCCCCTGGAAGTATTGCCTGCTATGACACAGCCCAACAGCCGGCCTCGCTGATTTGTCCCTTTGGGCTCCAAACCCCAAAGGTACCTCCACAGTGGAGGTGTCCCACACCATCTTATAAGTCCATCATGGACATCATTCGCAACTGATGTGGGATGCCAGCATCTGCACTTTGGTGCAAGCACGACCCTAGCTTTGATACCATGCTAAATGCATGGCCCAACTTCCATCTGGAAGTATTGTCCTCTATAGCCCAACCCAGCAGCCAGCCTCTCAGGTTTGTCTGTTTGGGCGCCAAACCAAAAGGCACCTCCACAATTGTGGTGTCCTGCATCATCTTATAAGTCCATCATGGACATAATCCACAACTGATCCGGGATGCCAATAGTTTCCTAAATTTTTTATTTCTTTACCGTAGAGTAAAGCAACTATCAAATGTAGAAGATAGGAAGCGCATTAATCTCATCCACCTTAAATGGAAAAATAAGAAAAAGTGTCCATACGTTCAATAGAAGGGAAGTTACATCCCTAATGCTGATACTGGAAATGATTGATTACGTACCAAAGGATTCAAATATCGGAAGAGGTAATGTAGAAACAGCTATGGTTCTAGTTAAACATTAATTTAGCTCATTTAGTCAAGTCTTTTGTTACAAGCTTATGTGCATACAGCTTCCACAAGTCTGCTACAGACAAATTTATCTGACCACAGCATGCACAAGTATGTGTGTATTGATTTTTTAGTAGATATGTGAATAATATGTTTTGTATGTCACTAATGTGAAGGATGCCAACGTTATGTTGGTATGTATTACTGTTCAATGCTTTAAACATATATAGAAGTGCTTTTCACTATTTAGATGTCTCTTGGATAACAATTAACAGCATTAATGCTTAATATGTGATTCTAAATTAGACTCTTCATTTTTTCCTTTAAGAATTTTACACAAAAAAGGCCAAAGGGGGGAGAACCTATAGGCATTCAGTAAATGCACATGGTGTCTTGTAATTAGAAGTGCTTATCAATTATCACTGTGAGCTAGGAATATTTATTGGAGCTTTAGGTTTTAGATTCTGATACTTTTAGGCCCCATGTTGGTGCTGGGGCGCATTGAGCTTGGATGACTTTTTGCAGCAGCCCTTATAGTGCTTTATTGTGTTTGGTTTCATTCTTACGAGTATTTTGATTTTTGGAGTTTTGTTGTAATAACAAGAATCAGTGAAGTGATAACTAAGGTGCTTTAGCAGAAAAGAGGAAGCAAAAGCTCTTTTCAAGGAGTAGCAACTAAACATGAAACCCTTTCACAACCAACTCTACTCTATAAAACTTTCAGTTGAAAGCACAAAAGAGAGAAGGATGGAGAAAGACGGAGAAAGTTAGAGAGAAACTTTCTTCTTGAGAGTTAGAAGAGAGAGTTAGAAAAAAGAAAGAGAAATATGAAGAAAATCGAAGGGAATTCAAATTCATCCTCTTGGACTTGAGAATTGAACATTTAGGTGATTTAGAAAACCTTAAGTGAGGTGTTTAAGTTAAACTATGATCATTAAGCTATAATTACTCAGTAAATTCTCTTTCTTATAGACTAAGGCCCTGTTTGGCACAGCTTATAATCAGCTTATTCCAGCTTTCAGCTTAATTTAAGCTATTTTGATGTGTTTGGTTTAGCTTATAGCTTATAGCTTATAGCTTTTTGGAAGTTAGAAATCAGCTTATTCTTTGAGTGGGGCAGGAGATGCTTTAAGAATAAGCTGGAAATCAGCTTAAGCTGAAAGTTATAAGCTATAAGCTGTTTAGGCATAAGCTATAAGCTGTTTCCCACAGCTCTACCAAACGGGGCTTAAGCAAGATTAGTTTGAGTTAAACTTAGTCACTTAAGCTAATGAAACAATTCATTAGAAGCCATCTTTTATTGTTTTGGAGCCTAACCTGACATTGCTTGATGGTTTTTAAGTAACCTTACATGCAGTGGCGATTCCAGAAATATTGGTTAGGGTAGTCATTCAAACATTTAGAATTTATGCACACATTAATATTATTATTATTATTATTTACACCATTCACTTTCAACAAATCTCATAGGCCGCTATATTTACCGAGAGATTTTGTGTTTTTCTTTTTAAATTGTAAAGATAGGTTGTTTAATCAACAGTTAGAACTCAAAAAATAGTGTATGAAGTAAATCTATTTTGGTTATGGCGCACACCATACACTTCATTTTATGAATGCATTTTTTTGATCTATAGTTTTTTTATTAGAGTGTTACATTCAGAATAAAAAAATACTGAGTGGGTTGTAAGGTAGGTGTCCAAAGTTTGGAGTAGGTGAGTTGGGTATTCAAAATTTGTGAAATAAATATTCGAAATATGTGAATTTATGGCACTGATTTCTTTCTATGTGCTTTCTTGCCTTCTACATACATATGTTACTACAAATCCTACTTCCATCGGCTCATCATTTGGTCATCATCAGCCTTATTTTACCAAGTCACAGCTATTTTGATCTGGGTTCACCTTTTCTTCTGTTTTTTTTTCCTCTGAAGGATCATTCAATGTTTGAACAACAATTTAATCAATCCATTGTGTTCTGTACTTTTTATGCTGCATTTACAAACACTTATTGCCTAACCGGATAATTTTTTTAATTGATTTAATTTTATTAAATCCGATAATGAACTAATTAATAAACAAACATGAGAAAAGTTAGAAGAACGTATATAATGCTCTTAGACATTTGGAAGTTTCCTTCTTAAATTAACTTCGTGAAATATCAATCATTCACTTTCAACAAATCTCATAGGGGGCTATATTTACCAAGAGATTTTGTGTTTTTCTTTTTTAATTGTAAAGATAGGTTGTTTAATCAACAGTTAGAACTCAAAAAATAGTGTATGAAGTAAATTCATTTTGGTTATGGCTCACACCATACACTCCATTTTATGAATGCATTTTTTTGATCTATAGTTTGTTATTAGAGTGTTACATTCAGAATAAAAGAATATTGTGAGTGGGTTCTAAGTTAGGTAAAGTTTGGAGTAGGTGAGTTGGGTATTCAAAATTTGTGAAATAAATATTCAAAATATGTGAATTTATGGCACTGATTTCTTTCTATGTGCTTTCTTGCCTTCTACATACATATGTTACTACAAATCCTACTTGCATCAGCTTATCATTTGGTCATCATCAGCCTTATTTTACCAAGTCACAGCTATTTTGATCTGGGTTCAACCCCTTTTTTTTTTCTTCCCTCTAGAGGATCATTCAACGTTGAACAACAATTTAATCAATCCGTTGTGTTATGTACTTTTTATGCAGCGTTTACAGACACTTATTGCCTGACCGGATAATTTTTTTAATTGATTTAATTTTATTAAATCCGATAATGAACTAATTAATAAAAAAAACATGAGAAAAGTTGGAAGAATGTATATAATGCTCTTAGATATTTGAAAGTTTCCTTAAATTAACTTCGTGAAACATTTCTACAAACCAAATTGATAATTCTTTTATATGAACTCATACAAAGCATTTTTGTTCACAGTGCACTTTGATCCTCTTCTACTCTTTTTTCCTTGCTTTGTGCCCCTCTTCTTTATGTGCTTCTTTCAACTTGTAACACCGTCTCTGTTTCTTATATCTATTTTGTATAAAATATAGCCAACCTCTGTAACTTGCAAGCTCCTAGTGTCTTATATATATAATCTTAATTTTTTGTAAATGATAATGTCATGTTAATTTATCTTAATTATAATAAACTACAGGTGCACGGAGATGGATGAGTACAAATTTTGTTTGGTTGGTGTGGTGGAGCATCTAGGTACCATGAGGGGCGGCCACTATGTTGCATATGTCCGAGGTGTAAAAGGAAATAGGAAGGCTGAGAAAGAAAATGGTGATTTTGTGTGGTATCATGCTAGTGATGCTAACGTGCGTGAGGCATCTTTGGAAGAAGTTCTTCGCTGTGACGCCTACATCCTATTTTATGAAAAAATTTGAGCAAATCATTACTTTCCATTCATTTTGACCTTTCTAATTGATTGATTTTGGGGATTAATTTGAGCACCCTACACGAGGGAGACAGAGAAAGAGTGAGTGTACAACAATTCCGGAAAAAGTTATTACTTTTTTTTTTTTTTTTTTCTTTTGATGTGCAACAAGTTCTAAGATGTACATCTTCAAATCATTAAATGAGAAAATGGGTTTTGTTCTCTGCAACTGCTTAGTTGCCGATAATATCTTTAGACGAAGAACTTGTGTTATTATTATGTTTCACCACAGCTAATGCACTTGCACACTACTAGTTGCGAATATGAGTTCGTTGGAGGTCCAGGTTAATGATGTGTTCTACAATGGCATGACAATAATTTCTTTTGGGAGGCTGCGAATAAATAAGTTCTGAAGGTACAAAGCTTTCTGCTCAAGTTAAAATATTGTTTTGATATCCACTTATATTGTTCTAATGCATTGTAAATGCTCTTTTTTTGCAGCGAAGTCTTCAGATTCAGAACAACCTTGCTCAGACAAAGGTCACTACCCTATAGTGGATTCAAGACTTCACCTGGTATGTTTGAGTAGCTTGGCTTAATAGATACATGTGATTTATGGGTGGTTATATGTATTGGGGATTTGGAAAAATAGCCAAGAACAGGGCAAAGTCAAGATTTAGGCCTTATTTGTCATAATCTAAAAAAGTCAAAAAATCAAAAAGTTACTATCTTATTTAAGTCATATCACCTCTCTATCACATTACTTCAAACCCAATCCATACCCAATCCATATTTCATAAAAAGACAAAAAGTACACTTATTTAGATCATTCCAAACAACCCTTTAATGTGAAAGTGTCATAGCTTGAGTAGAAATTGGGTAAACCAGTTGTTAGATGTGGCCTTCTTCTCATGCAATCATTGTAATGCTTGAAGGTTCCTGGAGCCTGCTTTTTTTAGACAACCACATGAGGACAATTTTATTAGAGAATGAACATACCACACATCCAGGAATTTTTTTTTTTGGTGGTGGAGAGGGAGAAGGGAAAGGGAATCCCCAGAATCAATCGAGGGTCTATTATTTGGCGGATTGGTACTTTTCCACCACATGAGGTCATGTAGGTACATCTGGCATTCAATCCTTTTTCTTTTGAGCAAATTACACCAGTACTTCCTGTAGTTTGCTCCCAGTGTCATTTTGGTCCCTGCAGTTTCATTAACTCGATTTTGCCCCTAAAATTTGAATGTTGCGTGACTTTGGTCCAATAGATAACAAGAGTTAGATTTTTTGATGAAAAGTGACATGTGCACAACATGTGACTAATTTCCAAGGGCGAAATAGATATTTCAATCATGTCTTCTTCCCCATCGGTCTTTGCAACACTTACGGACACCTACCACCTCCACACACATCCACCACCAAACAAGCCCACCCATCCAAAATCAAAACCTCAAACAAAAAAAAAAAAGAGAAAAAGAAAAGAAAGATTAATGATACCTTATGCACCTCCTCCTCTACTGACCACCCACCCCACCACCGCCACTACTTCACTCACCAAGAAAAAGTCTTCTCTCTCTTAAATCAACTTTCTTTCCCTCTACAAACACACACACACACATATCGCTATATATAATACATTTGCACATTCAATTGGAAGAATGTGTTATTCATACGTGTACACTCAATAATATACTTACATATATCTAAGGTTTTACAGAGAGAAAGACATGTAGGGAGGAGAGAGAAAGTGAACTATGGATTTTATGGATACGCGGGGTCGGTTACGAGTCAGAGCACGGGTCGGTCGTCTGTGATATGATGCCCCAATACCTTCAGCTGGCCATACGGGACACAATTGAATCGAAGGATGTCACCGCCAGCAACCGTCACTACGCCTCCACCGTCGTCGCCAGTGAGGCCGTCTAGCCCTCGAAATCTCCCCTCGTGTTCATCAATTCCCGGAGTAGTGGAGGCCAAAGCCCCGAGCTCAAGCTCAAGGACAGGCTTCAAGATTTGATGGGCAAAGAGCAGGTGCCTCATCTCTCTCTCTCTCTCTCTCATATATATATACACATACATACATATACACACATACGTACAAATAAATCAGTGGGTTAACTCAAACTGGGTTAACTCATTGAGTTTTTTTATTATCTAGAATGAATTGATTATTTTGCCCCTAAAAGTAAATCATGTGCAGCTCAAGTGTTAAGTTTCTGTCAGAAAAATCTAACTTTCATTATCTATTGGACCAAAATGATACAACATTCAAAATTTAGGGACAAAATCAAGTCAATTGAAACTGCAGGAACCAAAATGACACTAAAGGCAAACTACAGGACTGTGAGTGTAATTTGCCCTTTTCTTTTTCTATTTTGGATGCAATATTGGTGCAAAGTTTTTTGTGAACTCATTTTAAACATTGAAACGAAATCTTATTTTATTGTGCCTCTGAAAAGTTAATTTGTTTTTTAAAGTTTTGTGATAGGCCTTTAGACAACATGTATTTGGTAATTTGTTGGCTGAAGAAAAATGGAAAGAGTCCTGACTATATTTTATCTTGTCATTTCTGTTGAATAATATACTAATGCTCCGTTTGGATAAATGGATATCGAACAAAGGGACTTGAGGTGAATTTATAAAAATAAACAAGATTAAGTTATTGTAAATTTCTAACTGTATTGGGAAGCTAAAGGGGGAAAAGATAAATTAGAGATAGAAATATTTTATTAGGATCATTGTAGAACTAGAATATTTAGATTATATTTGGATCATGAATTTGGGTATCCAAACACAATCTAAGCATGAATAATTCAGTTGACTAGTTTTTCGTTGTTATTTCAAACTCATCACGAGAAAAATTCACAAATACAATCTTGAAATTCATAATTGAACCGTGAAATTTAAATTTGAGCAAATCTTCTATTTTGAGTGAATAAATTCAAACACAATTTTAATTTTGGTAAATCTTCTATTTGGATGAATAGTGGTCCCATTTGGGAACTTGGTTATTTTAGTTGAGTTTTTTAATTATTTGGTTATTTTGGCTTGGCTAAAACAGTTTGGGATGATAATTTACTCTTTTTTTTTTTTTTTTTTTTTGTAATTGATTTGATAGTTGTGAGAGAAAAATAAAATGATTATAATTTGAATGTAAATTTTTATGTTATTAACTATTTTTTTTTTTTTTTTTTTTTATCTTTATTGATTATTTTAATAAAAAATGTTATATCCCAAACAGGGCCCATGAAGCAAACTGATTGAACACGACCAAAGTCAATATTCAAGACTAATGAAAGACAATAAATTTTCGCAAGAGAAATATTATAACATTATTGATGAAAAGTTGTTTTGTCATGAGATTTGCAACTTTATTTATTTATTAGGAAAATTATAAGATATATTTTAAGCAGAAGTACATCACAAAATGTCGAAATACAACAAATATTAACAGTAAAGCAACACATAACAAAGAACTTAAGAAATTAAAGAACATTCCTCCAACAGTTGTATGGGAAGGAGGTCAAAAACAAGATCAATACCTCTACTAGCAATCTCACCGCTACCTGAAAAAGCAATCAACAATAACAAAACCCTGAAAAGAAACAAGAGAACACATCACCAAAAATAAATAAAAAATAAAAAATTAGACCAAATTGAGTTACAAAAACAAACCAAACCGTTGAATCAACAGGCTTGACATCGAGGTGGTCAGAAAAGACTTGGGTCGCTGACATTGTCTTCAGTCCGTGCTTCTTTCTTGCACTTGCCATAAACAAAGACAAGGGACTGAAGGAATTCAGTAGTAGCTATTGTTTTATTGTTTTATTTGAAACCACATTGCAATATCTTGGGGCTTGGATTGTCTGAGAGCTTCCCACCTGAAAATGCATAATTTGAGCGGAAATTGGAGTGTTATGTTGGTTCTCCAAAAACACTAGGTTAGTGTGCAGGAAGTCGAACATCTGGACTGGGAACTTCCGACATATTAACTTGCATATCTGATTGAGAAGGCTTTTTAGTCTGAATTTCGACAATGGATAAGCTCTTACGATGTAAAAACTAAATTGACCAACATTGTTAAGAGTTTGTCTCGAGTTCAAATCAATGAGGAGAACATTCCTACCCAAACTCACTTTTTTCCTTCGCTTGGGAAGCGTTTTGATAATAACATCACTCGTTGAATCCTCTTCTATTCCGCTGCTATTGCTTTCAGACATATCCTAATTTCGTTACAGACCGCCTTTGCCAAACTCCATACCCAAATATGTAAAGTAAGGTATTTCCTGGTATTTCCTCCAGTGATATGGTGTTCTTAACCAAATCTTCATCCATATCATATGAATTCTTAGTTTTGAAATTCGGCACAACATTTTTCAATCAAAATGAAAATTCTCATGAAGAATATCTTTGATTAGAGCTATTTCAAGCGAGTCCATAGAGGAAAACATGTCTTGAGGCAACAAACATCTCCTTGGAAGAATTACTTTACACTGAAACAGAGGAAAAAATATATATACACAAACATGAAGGGGTGCAAGTGGACTTGTATTCCATAGTTTTTCACTTGCACCCCACCGTAGAATAACTTGCAACGTCTATGTTTTTGGCAATTTTTTTTCTTATCCCACTGACAAATAATTCCCATTCTTCCTTTGATAGTCGCCTAGTGGCCGGCTTAGAATTGAGTAGTCAGTCTTTTCTCAACACGGAATCAAACTATCCTCAACACCAAGGACTATGCTACAATAACACAAGTCTAAAACTAAAAAGGTGTATGGATCTCTCATACAACAATCATGAGAAAAGCCCAATGTCCAACAAAACACTCAGAGCAGATCACCCACAACTAGTGGAAGTAAACAGGAGGTGCAAAGCCACAAACAACGAACTCAAAAAAGACACAAAAAGATCTGTTGTAAAAAGCAAGAAATCTGTTGGGTGAAGACTGGATTTACACCCCAAGGTTATATATTGGAAGAAAATGGAGGGGAACGTCGAGTCAGCGCTAGAGAAGGAGCCGAAGGTGGCTCAAAGCACAACCGATAAACTAACAAGGAGGAAAGCGAAGGGAAGGGAATGTTAGTTTGGCTTACAGTATTTTGCAACTTTATTTAGGAAAATATTTGGGACCCCCACAGAAGAGGACTCCCACGACCCCCACTAATGTAATGATCATTGATGTGTTTGAATTTTTTTCCTTTTTCTATCTCTAACAGTGACATGAATGGTTTAGATCATTTTAGGAGTTGTGGGTGTTGTGTTTTATGAGAGTCTTTATTATTACTATAAATTTAGAGTTTGAAGCGATGAAATTTGTCCAAATTTTGAACAAAACAAAAAGTATGCTCTTTCAACTGTTTCCAATCAGACTATCAATCAAATTTAAAACACTTCCGAATTTATCTATAAAATTACATTTTTTTCTTCTTCTTAAACATCAATTCAATCTTTCTTGGACCTATGTAAATAGCTACAAAAAACTTCGCTAACCATGCGTTTTAACATTTTGCAATATTATTTCACTTGAAATTTCGATCAAATCTTTCTTCGTTTCTTTTAGTAGAACGCATTTTTTTTCCTCCAAAAACTGACTTCTTTTATGTATTTGATTACTACCCTGAAAATATTTCTCCTTTATTAAATATGAAAAATTTAGTAATTAGTTTAGGAACAAATTATTTTAGTTTTATTTTTTATTTTTTTTGACTTAAATACGAGTTTAAAAAAAATTTAGTATGTTTGGAATGATTTTTAAATTTTTTTAAGAAAAAATATGTAAAAAGTAGATAGAAAAGAAAATATTTGATTTTTTTGTATAATTTATTACTTTTTTAACTTTTTATTGATTTTTTAACTTTTAAGTTAAACCATGAAATTACCACACAAGACTCAAATTATAGTCTTTTTCATGATTATTACTTAGGTAAATTTAAACGGACAACTCAATACACAAGATTTATATGCAGTTATCATTTTTTCAGTAGATTATTTTCTCAATTCCATCATGCTGCACCAAAGACTTACGTCAAGTCTTATCATTTTTCGAATCCATTCCTTTAAATAAAATAAAGGGTTAGGCTTTTTTCGGAAACACAAGAAAATAAGTAGTTCATTAGTTTATTTGGATTACAATACTTACTTAATTTTTTTTTTTTTTGGTAATAAGTAAAAAGTAGCTTATCAATTACACCTAAAACAATCCTTAATTACATTTTTCACCATTGTACTTGGATCTAGATTTCACTTTAGTCTTTATTTTTTCAATTTGGTATTTATATTCAAGTTTCAATTTGGTCTTTTTATCTAAATTTCTATTAATTTTGTCTACATGTACACCTTAAAAATTAACAAATGTTCTAAAATTGTTAATTTTAACCTTCAATTTAGATAAAAGAACCAAATTGAAACTGCACTCAAACTATAGAGACTAAATTATTCAATTTGAAACTATAACAAAACAAAATTTAAATCAAATTACAAGAATGAAAAGTATAATTAATCCTAAAAAAAATCAATAACTCTTAATCATTATTGGTTTTAATATCGGGAAATTCTACTATACCCCTTGAAATGGATGTATTGAATCTTTAGGCCCCATTTGTTTTCAGAGGTAAAATTGAGGGGATTCATAGTGAGGGGATTAAATAAAATTATATTTATTTTGATGATAGTTGTTAGTATAGGAATTGTTAAATTGTTTTTATATAAAATAAATAAAAAAATATAAAAAATTAAACATTAATATTTAAAAAAAAATTCCCAATATATAAAAAATAAAAAAATTTCTAATCCCCTCACTATTTTTCTAATACCATCTCCACCTCCTCCATCTCAATTCCCCTTCCAACCTCCATCTATATCACTTCCACCATCCTAATCCCTTCCCCAACTCTACAAACAAACACAATACTAAGGGTGTGTTTGGTAACGTTTACGTTTTCAGTTTATATTTAAAAAAAAATTTATAAACTGATTTTTGTTTATTTTTTGTTTATTTTTAGAAAAACATAAACTACAAACGCGTTTGGTAATTGACAAAATGTTTAAAAAGTTTTTAAAATATAAAAAAGAGTGAGAAATGGCAAGTGGTGGCAAGTGGTAAGTGGTGAGAGTGAGTGGGTGGTGAGTGGTGGTAGTGGGTGGGTGGTGGTGGTGGTGGGTGGTGGTGGCGGTGGGTGGTGGTGGTGGCGGGTGGTGGCCGGGTGGTGGGTGGTGGGTGGCAAGTTGTGGTGGTGGTGGGTGGTGGTGGTGGGTGGTGGTGGTGGTGGTGGTGGTGGTGGCGAGGGGTGGGTGGTGGTAGCAAGTGGGTGGCGGTGGCAAGTGGGTGGTAGTGGGTAGTGGCGGGTGGGTGGTGATGGTGGGTGAGTGGGTGACGGTGATGGGTGGTGGGTGGTAGTGGGTGGGTGGTGGTGGCAGGTGGATGGCGGATAGCTGGTAGTGGTGGGTGGTGGTAGTGGGTAAGCGGGTGGTGGTGAGTGGGTGGGTGGTGGTGGCGGTGGTGGCGGATGGTGGGTGGTGGTTGGTGGTGGTGAGTGGTGATGGGTAGTAATGATGGGTGGGTAGGTGATGGTGGTGGTGGTAGTGGTGGTGGTGGTGGTGGTGGTGGTGGTGGTGGTGGTGGTGGGTGGGTGGGTGGGTGACGGTGGTAGGTGGTAAGTGGTAGCGAATTGGTGGTGGTGGTGGGTGGTGGTGGTAGTAGGTAGGTGGTGGGTGATGGTGGTGGTGGTGGTGGTGGTGGCGGTGGGTGGCTGGTGGCTAGTGGTAGCAGGTAGTAGATGGTGGTGGCAGGTGGGTGGTGAGTGGTGGTGGCAAGTAGGTGGTGGGTGGTGGTGGCGGCGGGCGGTAGATGGTAGTGGTCGGTGGTGGGCAGGCGGGTGGTGGTGGCAGGTGGGTGGTGAGTAGTGGTGGCAGGTGGTAGTGGGGGGTGGGTGGTGGTGGCGGAAGACGGTGGTGGAAAATGGTGGCGGGTGGTGGCTAGTGTTAGATAGTAACAAAAAAAAAAAATTGAAAACTCAAAACAAAAACACATTTTTTGTGTTTTCATTTTTTGGTCAAATTTATAAACTGAGACCACTGGTTTATAAATCAAAAATTTTACCAAACAAGTTTTTATTTGAGTTTTTTAAATTTTTGTAAATATAAACAGAAAACTGAAAACGTAAGTGTTACCAAACGGCACCTAAATAACTCCACCTCTATGCTAATCCCCTCTCATCTACTTAACTCCAAAACAAACGGGCCCTTAGTTGTGTCATTTTTTAATTTACTTTTTAGTTATGATATTATTTTAGTTATAACTTATGAGATCTTTAATTATGTCTCACGTGGTACTTGGTTATAATTTTTTTTTAATAGTATAAAATTATGTTATTTTTTCTTTAATTATAAAGTGTATATAATATGCTCTCCTTAAAGGGTGGGTACAAAATCTTTTCCTACTTATACTATTTTATTTCATCTTCTCTACTAATTAAGATCTTCCAAAATTAAGTTAACAACTGTGATACAGGCCCCAGCACCCCCACACCTCCATACATTTTGTGAGAGAGAGGAAAAAAACAATAATGATAGAGACTTCTTTTTTGGAGGACCTCCACAACCTCCAAAATGATTCACACCATATATATCATGAATGGTATAGATCATTTTAGGAGTTGTAGGGATCATCGAAAAAGACTGTCTCATTCATTTTCTCGAGAAAAAAAAAATGAGTGATCACAAATCAATTGAGGATTGTTGGAGTCACAACTTTTGGGAATCCCAAATATTTTCCTTGAAGTTAAAATGACTTTTGATTAAAGTGGAATTCTTAAATGATAAATAGACCAAAATTGTTCATCTAATTGCCAAAATGCACCTCATCCTCATGTCACTATCATATCAAATTGCATTTCCCTAGCCAATCTAAAGGATTCAAGGGTATAGTTGTATTTCACAACTACTAAGCAAAATTAATTGAAGAAGGCTTCTATTTGCGCATCACAATTTGACTAAATTCATACCATTTTTATTATTTGAATATTAATTTCTAAATAAATAAAAAAATGTTTAAATATCAATTTTCAAACAAAAATCAATTGTTTAGATATCAACTATTAAGGCCTCGTTTGGGAACAGGCTAATTTAGTAACTTTTTGGCTAATTGGCTAAAAAGGTTGGTAAGAAAAACCTGTATGTTTGGGCCAATTTTTTGGCTAATTACGAAACGACGTGCAAAAAGTAGAGAGAAAAGGGAATCTTTGACTTTTTGGTATGGGTTGTTGGCTTTTTGGCTAAAAAGGTAACTTTTTGGCTAATTGACTATTTTAGCCTCTTGCCAAACGAGGCCTAAATATAATTTTTGTCTTGGTAATTAATTTTTATTTTTTTTAGGTCAAGAAAAAAATCTTCATTGCAAAATCGATAAAAAGATCGAATCAATCTGATATATTGATATCACAAGATCTCAAAAGGAGATAAACAACCTTCATAGAAAGAATAATCCAAGCCTCCATAAAGGAGGAGAAAAAGCCTCCACAATGGAAGGACACAAACCTCCACACATGAATAAATATTACATTAACAAACCAAAAATTAAGAAAATCAAATAAAAAAAAAAAAAAACCCAAATACAAGTCACCAAACTTATCCAAAACTCCACTACTTTGCAGCCTTCGTCTTGGAATCTAAAGGCTCCACATTCACTGATCAAGATAAAACATGAGGTTGAGGTAGTCGCCTAGCATAAACAAATGCATTATCCAGCATCCGTCTTTGGATTGGAAGAAAATCTGAAATAAGATCTTAAAGTTTTGGATTCGATGGTAGAGAAGGTAAGGCGGCAATGACCAAACTGGTGAGTGAGACAAACATTAAATCTAAGTTAAGGACCAAATCTATTAGAGAGAGAGAGAGAGAGAGAGAGAGGATCAAAGAGTTGAAGGAACTACCGCCATCTCCCATTTCCCTTGCAAGAAAATTTAGAAAGAAAAGCAAGAGGATTTTAGGGTTTCAAGAGAGACACCAAAAACTATTAATTCATTATACCTAAATAGGGTAATGATGATATTAATTTTTGTTCAAAAATTTATATCCAAATGACCAAAAAGCATGAATTGAGAATATTTTTCGACTGCAAATAGAATTATCTTAATTAAATTGTGCTTCTTTGATAATAAATTTAGCTTATAATGCACCTCATTTTAAAATATATATATATATATATTACAATATTATTTCATTATAAAATTACCTTTTAAGGACTATAAACATTATTAAAAATTTATATCCCATTTCTTCTTTTCTTTTTTTCAACAACCACCACTCTCCTTCTTCTCCACCAACCACCGCAACCCAACCACCACCCCTTTTACAACTCCACCCTCCTCTCTTTTTCTCTTCATCCATCTACAACTCCCAAGACTGCCACCATAAGAACATAAGGGTAAAAAAATAAAAAATAAAAAAGTAACAAGTATAAAATAAAAAAATATATATAAAAAAAAAAATCATAGTTATATATATATATAATAATTGTAAATAAATTTTATGCAAACTTTTATTGCTTAGAGATATTTAGTGTGATTTTATATCATTTTGATGTAATTTCCTATTATTTAAGAATTTGAGAATAATAGAATCAATACTTCGTTTAACTCTGATTTGCGTCGGTATTTGATTATCAAACAAACATGTTTGTTGGATACCAAGCAAATCGAGTTTGATTAGGCCTACACATAATAATAATAATAATAATAATAATAATAATAATAATAAATAAACCCAAAAAAGACCATCTTCCATGCAAATACCATTCTAATTCCCTCCACTCCTAACTAGTGTTTTGGATTTAAAACCTCTACCTACACTACCAGTTGTGTTTTAAGCTTAAATCACAACTAAAACTATTATTGGAGGGTAATTATCACAGAGAATCCTAATAAAGATTATGGTACACACCTTTCAAATGGTGTTTATCTTATGTAACTTATAACTAAAAAAAAAGATATAATTCGATATTTTTTAAATCATAATTAAAAATAAATAAAAATCATAACCAAACATCACATAAGTCGTAACCAAAAATCTCGAGAGTTATAATTAAAATAATATTATATTTAAAAAAAAATTAGTCATAACTAAAAAAAATGATATAATTAAAAATATACAAGATACACTTCTTTCTAGAGATGTATATAATAAAATTTTTCAACATACATAGGATATCATGTGGTCAACAATGTTATAGAGCTCTAAAAGAGCTCTAATGAGTTGGCATGTCTAAAAAAAAAAAAATTTCAAGCTAAAACATCACATCAGGTTGAACCCCACACACTTCCATATCATCAGTGCATGATTTAGAGCTCTCAAGCATTTTTCATCATGTGGTAACATCATATTGTACCTTCTATCAGGAGCATACTGTAGGAAAATATATTGCTCCCATATTCACTTAAAGACCAACATAAATTACCATGATTGGTTTTAGAAAATTGAATTCACTTTTTCAAAAATTTAGTTTCTTTATTTTTTATATTTTTTTGCTTTTAGTAAATTTTTTAATATTTCATGTAAAAAAATTATTTTTTAAATATACTTAATCTAAATACGCTTACAAAATATAATATTTTTGAAAAAAAACTTTAAAAAATTTACAAAATACAAAAAAAATATATATATAAAAATTCAATATATTTTCGTATTTTGTTGTATTCAATAAATTTTTTACTTTTTAAGTATATTAAAATTAAGTAGATCTAAATTTTTTTAAAATTGATTAAAATATTTTAAAAAATCAGTAAAAATACAAAAATAATAATTAAAAACACATAAAACTGTTTTTGAAAATTTAAAACCAAACAAGGTGAATATGATTAATTTTGGGGAAAGATTATGGTACATACCCTGGTTTGTACTATATCCACCTTATAACTAAAGAAAAAAATAGTATAATTTCATAATTTCTAAGTCATAATTAAAAAAAGAAAAAGAAAAGGTTATAATCAAACACCACATGAGACATAACTAAAAATCTTATGAATTTCTTTTTATAAAAAATCTTATAAATCATAACCAACGAAAAAATTAATCATAATTAAATAAAAATAACATAAATAAAGGTGCATGTAATACACGCAGGGGATGTATAGTATAAATTTCCCTTAATTTTTATCTATCTTCACCAATGAAGAGAGACAAGACTAGAAATGGCAATAGGCTGGGCTAGTAGGCACACACAAAGGTAGAAATTTATTAACTTTTTAATTTTAAAAATGACGACACTAATAAAAAAGACATTGGTTTCTCTTCACTAGATGATCAAATTAGAAGATATTGTTGAACTCGTGGAATTTATCGCAGGTCTCATTTCGATAATTTGAATCGTTTAATGTATAAAAATCATCGAATATTATATACTTATGAAAATCACGTTAACCAAATATTTATAGCTACGTGATCAATTCAGTTTTGTATAAAAAAAATAGACGGTGAAAAAATAAACGATAACTGATCCGATGAGATAGCTATCGATATCCGATCAATGTGATTTTTTACTGTCATATAGCGCTCAACAAGTTCTACACCTTGAACGGTTCGGATTATTGAAACGAGACCCGTGATAAGCTCCCATTTACCTAACAACACCCTCCAATCAAATCTGAGACTGGAGGGAAGTCAAGTCGGAAAAAAAAAAAATATGACATATGATATAATACATTGCCACTACCAGTAATAATTTTATGAATAATGAAAGTTAAAATATGTAAAAAGATATATAAAGTGGTGAAAATGAATATTAAGTATAAAAGTAATTAAATTATAAACATATTTTATAATTATAATTGGAATAAATACAGGATAGAACGGAACGGGAGAACAAAATCCATCTCGCCTAATTTGCTCGTTGAGAACCAAAAAAATTTGTTTAAAGCGGGATGATAAATACAAAAGCAGAGTGGAACGTGAAAAATAATCATCAAAATTTGTCCCGCCTCACTTGGAATGAAAAAAAGTTCGTAGGAAGCAAGATGATAAATATAAGGAGTTTTTTTTAGGTGTGCAACCCACAAAAGGTGTAAGTGGGTTGCACATCATGTGCCACTCACACAAAAGGTATAAGTGTAAGGTGTAAGTGTAAGTGAAAGGTATAAATGAAATGTATAAGTTGCACACCATGTGCCACTTACACAAAAGGTGTAAGTGCAAGGTAAAAAAGGTGTAAGTGTAAGGTATAAGTGAACACAAAAAGATGTAAGATGTAAGTTGCACACTATAGCATTACCCTAAATATAAAGGCAAGAAACAAATAAAAAATTGTCAACTCATCTGACAATATTATTATCAAGGAAGATGTTACAGATCTTAAAAGATTTATTAAAATTTTTATAATATGTCTAAAAACACAAATACTAAATGCAAAATAGAATACATATATCTCATAGAGAGGTGATTGAGACTCCCTCAAGCCTTCACCCCCCACACACACATGGAAGTTGATGATTGAGAAAGAAAGGAAAAATAAATAAATAAAAATTGGCCAATCACGTCACAGAGGAGTCGTGGGGGTCACTTTCTGTGAGGGTCCGAATCTTTTTCCTATCTCATATAGGGTGGGTCTCACATACATGTAGATTCCACATCATATGTGATCCATCTCATATGAGACATACATGCCCCATTCTGTGTTTGATGTTTGTATTTTTAGTATTAGTTAAATTTCTACCAAGTACCTCATATTTAATATTAAGTATAAAAATTTAGTGTTCAGTATTATTATATTAAAATAATTAAGTTATAAATAAATTTTATAATTATAATAAGAACAAATACGGGATAGAATAGAAGGGGAGAACAAAATCCGTCTTGCCTTACTGGATCATTAAAAAAATTTGTATGAAGCGAGAAGACAAATACAAAGGCAGAGCGGAAAGAGAAAAATCGTCATCAAAATTCGTCCCCCACCTCACTTGCTCATCGGGAACGGGAAAAATTCGTATGAAGCGGGATGAAAATTTGTATGAAGCGGGATGATAACACAACGCCAAGTATGAAGGAAAAAATTGTCAATCCACTTGACAATACCATGAAAATGTAATAAATGCTAAAAGATTGATCCAAATTTCTACATTAAACACAAATACTAAATACAAAATTCGGCATATATATTTGACATCATATGAGATTCATGTGAAATATATATGTCCTATTATGTATTTGGTGTCTGTATTCTCAATATTACTTAAATTTTTATTAAATGTATAACATAAATGTGGGATCTACTATCGTTTAAGACCTACTCTATAAGACACATTTAATAAAAAATTTGCTCAAATCTTTTAAGATTTATAGCATTATTCACCATCAAAGTATCGAATAATTGCTCCATTATTTATAACCATTAAAACAACATTTCATGCCATCATTAAAACAACCTTTCATGTCATAATTCAAAATATAAAAGAGAAAAGTATAAAAGCCAAAAGAAAGGAAAAGAAAGTACTCCCCCCACCCTTGACTCTCTCTCTCTCTCTCTCTCTTTACCAACTCTGACGTTACTACTACTACTACCCAACAGCAGCACAAACCATATAACTCTCTTCCATGGCGTCACTGGTGGCTACAACATTCCTTGCCATCACTCTCTCTATCTTCATCACCCAAAACGGTGTCGTAAAAGTGGCCGAAGCAACATGGTGCGTGGCGAGGAGTGAGGCCAGCCACCAGGCTCTACAGGCGGCTCTGGACTACGCATGCGGCTTCGGAGCCGACTGCGGGCCGATTCAGTCATCTGGGCTTTGTTACCTTCCTAACACCGTTCAAGCTCACGCTTCCTATGCCTTCAATAGCTATTACCAGCGCCAAGCCAATGCCCCTGGCAGCTGCTACTTCGCCGGCTCCGCCACCATTGCCAAAACCGACCCCAGTCTGTCCTCCTCTCTCTCTCTCTCTCTCTCTCTCTCTACATACACTTTCTCTCTCTATATATTTATGTTTAATATGAGTATGCTTATTATTTGATTTCTTTTTTTTTTTTTTTAAAGGTTATGGATCTTGTGTTTATCCATCGTCTCCAAGGTATGATTCATTTATTATTCTTCTTTGATTCATTTTCTTTTTTTACCTTGCTTTTTTGAATTTTTTTTTTTTATATTTTGACTATTAAAGTTGTGCCTAGTTGAGAAATTTAAAAATGAATTTAAAAATTTAAAAAAAAAATGTGTGAAGTTATATAAAAAGTAAATATATTTTATTTATTAACAATGATAGGTATTATGAAAAACCTTTCATGAAAATAATTATGAAAATTTTGTGACTCTTGAATTACATTTAGAATAAAACACCACACACTAATCGAGATAATCAAAAGATCATAAATCTTTCATGAAAAAATTTTCATGATCCTTCACTTTTCTCTTTATGTATTTATTTTCTTTCTCAAATCCCAACCAAACATAATCTAAAACATTTATGAAATGTATAAATGCTCTGCATTATTCTTGTTTTCATTTATGATATTCTTTCCTTTTTATTGCACATAGTACAACAACAATGATTTAGATCATTAAAAAATACATTACTAATTCTATTAATGCATTGAGAAAAAAAAATAATAAGGCATAAAAAGTGAGCGGAACCCACTGTCACATCATTAGTGCTCTCATTAGTGTTTCCTTTTTGGTGCTTCCAAACATTTTTCATAGTACAATGGTTTACTAATGTGTGTATCTCAATATATATGTATAGGTTTACATTTCAAAATATGAAATTGATCATCATACTCCGTTAAATTTATTACGATTTCATATTCAAATTGACCAATTGTTTTTCAAAAGATAATATATCAGTAATGTTAACAAAATAAGATACAGATGGTTTGGCAAATAGTAAATCTTATATATAGATCCTATATCATGTGAACGGCCCTCCTAGAGGTATATCTGTCAAACACATTGGACATATTTAATTGGGTGAATTAGAGTATGGGATTGAGATTATTAATTCATAAGTCCAATTATCCTATGTGTGTTTTAACATTTTGGTTTAGGATTATTAATCCAACGGATAATTAATCCAACAAATTTGTAAGATTATTAGTAATGGGGGGATAGGGGTGGGATTATTAATTCAATGGATATTAATCCAATTAGATAGTAAATACCACACTAATTTAATAAGATTATTAATACTTCACTATTAATCTCTTGAATCAAACATGACCATTATGAATGTGACTTCAGTACAAATAAAACTTATTAATTATATATATCTAATAAACAATTTTAATCATACAAACATGACTCAGAGTGCGCTTAATCAAGTTCAGATTTTTATTTTTATTTTTGGGAAGCATAAATAGTAAATAAATGGGTATTTTGATACATCGAATACATCCTGTATGTATATTTACCTACATCTTCCATATGGTATTTCTTGTAAGAATAATGTTTAGAGAGAGTCCTCGTGCAGTGTTGGCGGTGGTCTGTAGAAGCGGGTGCTTTTGTCCGGGTAAATATTTTATCAAAAATGTTCTCTTTAATATTTTATCAAATCTCTCGCCAAGCGTATGTTTTTGTCCGGAAAAAATATTATTTATCTTAAATATTTTAATAAATATTTTATCAAATTTCTTATATGGGGTGAGATTTATACAAGTCTATATCTATATAAATCCCATATTTATGTGAAAGATTTAATAAAATATTTAGTAAAATATTTGAGAGTCATGGCATAACTTTTTATCCTGTGTGGGGCTGCTGTATCCATTACACTTGTCACTATGCATGGGTGAGATGGAAAAGTTCAATCTCAGCCGTTCATAGGCTACCGTGTAACGGCAATTTTCATTCAAAATTCATATTACGAAGTGCTTTTGGAGCGTTGCTGTTTAGTTTTTGACCGTGGATCGCTGTTTGTTTCTATATATGTGATCCAACGGTTACGAAAGTACCAACTCACTGACATTCTGATTTGATGATACCAGATACAGGTCTGAACTACGAATCTACAACTATTTTGTGGACCCACACTCGATACACTGAGAGTAATTAAGAATATGTTATTTTAATAATTTTTTTAATTTTTTAAGTTAAAATATAAGATAAATAAAATTAATATATTTAGAATGATTTTTTAATTTTTTATAAAAAGATATGTGAAAAATAGAGAGAAAAGAGAATATTTTATTTTTTGATATAAGTTGTTGATTTTTTAATTATTTTTTTGTAATTTTTTAACTTTAGACTAAAACATTGAATTATCAAATGAGGCTTTAATTTTTAAAGAGAACATTAAATAGGGGAAAGGAAAAAAAATATCTATGTATGAGGGTGTAAGTGTCTCTGAGAGTGTAAGTCACACTTAGACCCCGATATGTTGATAATTTTTTTTTTCACTTATATGTATTTCCTTATTAAAAAAGTCAAGATTAAAAAGTAATTATAAAATGATAAAGATATAAATGATTTATGTATTCAATTATGCAAAAAAATCATGTATTTTCATTAGTTGGGACAAAAAGTTTTCACTCTCCACATTTTTTTAAAAATTTTCCCTAATTTTTATCTTTTAATGTTATCCATACACTGAATAATAACTTTTAAGTTTTTTTTTAAAAGAGAAAAAATATTTTATAAACTAAAGTCTTATTAATATCACTCCACTGTCACTGTCACCGACACCGTCACACCAATACTACTACCACCTCCCTACGACCGCCACATTTGCTCTATTGCTGCCACCACTAATGCACCTATAGTACATGAGTTTTAATAATATAACCAAACATAAGAAAAATGTATTGTACAGAAAATATTTTTGTCAAAATAAACAAAACTTAAATATATTATACTTTGATTTTTATTAATCAAAATAGTGAAACCTAATATTTTTTTTTTTTGTATTGGTTTTTGGGAGATAACATTATTATGTAATGAATGATGTAATATATTATTTTAAGAGCACCAAATAACCTCTCTCTCTCTTAAATGGAGTGGTTGCAATTACATATGAAGCTGGTTTTTGTTTAGCTAATCTTTTAATGGGCTAATTACGTTGACATTCTCATAATTAGCTCACACACATTCTCATAATTAGTTCACACAGTAGCATAACGAAATTATGCATGCTTTTTTTCATAGGAGTGTTTTGAGAAGATGTTTAAAAGTTAATTTTTTATTATTATTTTTTTTTTCTTTTTAACTTTTTTTTTTTGTGAGAGATGAAATAGGTTAAAAGTTGAGAAGTAACTTTTAGAATTCATGTTGCATTTCAGTATTCCCTTTATATAAAAAGAGTAAATTACTCATAAATTTTAATAGTTGAACTTAATTTTTATCAATAAGTTCTAGTAAAATTATCACTAAAAATAATTTTTTCGTGACGATTTTTTGCATGTCATTAAAAATTAATAATTAGTATTTTTTTTTCTTGATTTTTATAAGTTGTCTCTAAAATTTACAACTAGGGACATTTTTCTGTAACGAATTTTTCAAACTGTCACTGAAAGTTAAAAATTAATAATGTTTTTTGTGACGATTGTTTTAAACTGTCGCTAAAACTTATAATTAGTAATATTTTTTAATAATATTTGATGAAAAATACCATTAATTATTATAAAAATTATTGGATAATAATTTCACCTATTAGGATTTATACGTAAGTCCCCCATATAAAAAATCCCTTAGTTGTAATAGTATTTAACTATTAATTATTTGTAAGTTTTTTAAAAAAAATTCAAGTGACCAAACTTATGAAACTACGAAACATTGGATCAAAGTATAAATTTTAAAATATTAGACATTGGATCAAAATATAAATTTTAAAATATTAGACAAACTATAACGAAAGAAAATTAATTTTCCTTAATTAGAATAGATGATAAGTCTAGACTTGATGAGAAGAGAAAGAAGTGAACAGTGAACGAGAGGAGTCAAGAACTAACTTCATCACATATAGAGTTTGATGGTCTATATTATTATTGATCTTTTTAATGACATGAAAAAATATTGAACACCACTCAAGACACCTCACTTTAGTATATAAATTGATTCAAAGTTGTGTTTTATATTGCAATGTAAATAAAAGGAAACCTGTTTATTTGTATATGTTTTCCTATTAATTTTTACTTTTTATGCTAATTGAAATTGATATTGTATTGTAGTTCACTAGTTCTTTTTAAAATTTGTGTTATATATACGTATGTTCGCTCTCTTTATATTGAAATCTTGAGTCCGTCCGTCCATACTAATAGAAAAACCCTTTTATTACTTTTCTCCAACTTCTCCTCTCTCTCCCTTCCCTCTCAACCCACAATGGTGCTCCTCCCCCAATCCTACCCCTGCTGCTCCTCCTCGGAATGGAAATTTTCTAGCTTATTAAAAGAGGACACGGGGTATGAAAATATTTTGCGATACGATATAGGATAGTTAATTACCAAACATTTTGAATTTACTGGTGGTCTGAAAACCAGTAGTTGGTGTTTTTTTGATCTGCTTGTTGCTCAGAATTGGTTGAAATGAACACACACACAAACATGTTTTATCTTCCTTGTTATTGGGTATCAGTGGTGGTGTTACCATAGCTAGAATGGGCAATTCAAATTCATAAATTTTTTGTTTTAGGCTGCATTTGAATTGATGGATTTCAAATGAAGAGATTTGAGGTTGAATTTTATAAAATATAAGAGATTAAGCTATTATAAGACTGAAGGGGAAGAAAATAAATTAGAGATAAAAGAGGAGCCTTTTTATTAGGATTCCTGTAGAATTAGAACATCAAGATTGTGTTTGGATTAAGTGTTTTAAATGGAATATATGAGGGAAAGAAAAGATACACAAAATTTAACTTCTATTTGTCTCTTTTTTTCCTTCTCTAAAAACTCCTACTTAAATACTTAATTCAAACACAACCTTCACATGAAGGATTTCAATCCATCATGACAAAGCTCTCAAATTCAATTTTCAAATCCATGTCTAAACTATTTGAGTAATTCCCCTTCAATGAATACTGTCAAATCGTTTCATTTCAAATCCATAAATCCAAACACACTCTTACTGCTCTAATTTGTGAATTCTAGATTTCTAGAATTGGAAAGATTAGTCGACATGGATGTTAAGAAGACATATCAATGTCAAAACTGGTTTAATCTGTGCCAGGCTAAGAACTTGACCCCCCGACCATAATTCTTGTTTCAAAATTATTTGATAAATATTTGCTATTCATATGACATATATGCTTAATGGCTTTTGAATCTTCAAAATTTCAGCGCTGCAGGAGGGAGGGGAGGGACAGGTGGGTCAACTACAACCCCTTCTTTAACTGCACCACCTCCACCCGGAACCACCACTCCAATCTACAATAATGGAGGACTGACGCCCGGTTTGGAACCTGTGGGACCAACGGTGAACAATTCTGGACTAACACCAGGGTTTACGCCCAGTTTGGAACCAGTGGGACCAACCACGAACAATTCTGGACTGACATCAGGGTTGATGCCCGGTTTGGAACCTGTGGCACCAACCACGAACAATTCTAAAGCTTGTCTGGAGCTCTCAATTACAACAATCTTGATTTCTCTGTCTTGCTTTCTTGTTCTCCCATTCATGTAATCAACCCATGCTTGTAAGTCTTTGAAGTGGAGGCAGCATTGTCTTTGTGAAGAAGACTAGCAAACTTAAGATTGGAATGTTTGGACAAGTTCTTTTAGATTGGCCAGCTAGGTTTGGACAAGTTCTTTTGGTAGATTTTACAAATTTAATTCAGTGGTCCGATTTAGTTGTTATGGGTGTCTATGAAGATCATAATTTTGGTAACTTGGCAAGGCAAGGAACACAAATTTGCTAGTGTTCTGAGCATTTGACTTTATATTATGTTTGAATCATGGATTCTGGGAAAGGATTTAGAAAGGGAAAAAAAAAAAAAAAATTAAAATTTAGCTTATGTTTCATTCGTAGTGGCCTCACATTTTCTCTTTCTTTTTTTTTTTTAAATCCTACCTAAATTTATGATCTGAATATAGCCTTAATGAGTATATAAAGGACATCAAAGATATAAATTTCATTCATAGCAACTTGTATGTGAAACGAAGTTATGTATTAATTAGGGTTAATTATACTTACCTCATTTCAAATATCATCTTATTTCCTTCATTTTAAAATTGTGCATTTAGATTCTTCAACTAACCAAATTGTTTGTGTTTTGTTAGTTTGAAATGTGAATTAACTTTATGATTAGCATTATAATCATGTGTAAGAGCCATCTAGAAGTGACTAGGCTCGTCAAGAAGGCATGCATGAAATGAATCAAAATTTGGTTTGGTTTGGTTTGGTTCTGTTCTGTGGTAAATTAAATAAGTCTTTCCGGTTCTAAGTCAGAAAATTCATTCTAAAAATTTGAGAGTCAAATCATGAAAACTTTAAGAATTTGGTTCTGGTTCAATTTGAAGTTAGAAAATTCATTCTAAAACTTTAAGAATCAAATCAATAAAACCATAAGAATTTGGTTTTGGTTCTGGTTCAGTTTTAAGTTAGAAAATGAGTAATGTCTCATGAAATAAATATCATAAAAAAATTTATAAAACTAATTCAAGGGTAATTGCATAACATAAAAAGGGTTGGTTTGGGATGTTCTAAAAAAGTGCACTTTGGCCCCGTTTGGCAAGAAGGTTGGGGCTAAAATAGCCACAAAAGACAAAACAGGCTATTTTAGCCCCAAAAAAACAAAATATCACATCCAACCCATAATCATTACACTCTTCTCTCACAAAAAAAACTCAAAAAAGCCAAAAAGTCAAAAAGCCCTTCCCAAACCAAGCTTTTAAGTCCAGGCTAAAATAGCCAAAAAAACCAAAAAGCCAAAAAGCCAACCCACTTCCCAAACCCACCCTTTTTGACTTTTTGACTTATATGGGTTGGGTTTGGGTTGAGTTTGATGTGATGTGTTAGAGAGGTGATGTGATTTAAATAAGATGATGTGACTTAAATAGGATAGTAACTTTTTGACTTTTTGTATTATTTAGTAGATGCCAAACTTGACCTAAAACATGAATAATGTTAGATGTCATAGACGAAATATCATAAAATGTTTCGTGAAGATTCTCTACGTTTAGATTACACACGTAATAAAAAACCACATACAAATCAAATGATGAAAATTTTTCAAGAAACTTTTCATGATATTTCTTTCATAATCCTTAACATTACTTATAAAACACTATAAACTAATCCAAAGATAAAAAAATCTTCATGAAAACTTTTCATAATATTTATTTAATGATGCCTTGATATTATGTAGTTTAATAAAAAAATATGCTTCAATATGCGTAATATTATGCCGTAATATTTAAACTATGCCTTGATATTATGTAGTTTGAAATTCTCATAAATATGCTTCAATTTTTTAGAATATTCTCTAAATCATTTTTTATAAAATGCGTAGAGACAAAAAAAAAGAGGAAAAAAAATCCATATTATATTGTAATTTTAACAGAAATATAACTTTCAATAATATAAAAAGTGTAAAAATTAAGTCAAATTCAAATCTAAAACTTTTGGAGCAGTTGTCTCAAAAACTCTTCTTTTTTTTTTTTTTTCTTTTTTTTTTCTTTAATTATCCAAAAGGTCAATAACAATTTAAAAGATCATATTATCAATATCTATATGTTCACGTGTCCACTTTTCTAAGGTAGGCCGCCAACGGCTTTTCTATCAATTGATAATAGTGCATGAGAATAGAAAGAGGAAATAGAAATAAAAAAAATAAGGGTAACAATTTTTTTAAAAAAATCTTCTTTAAAAGAATGATTTGAGTGGCTTTAAATAGGGAGATGCACCAAAAAATTTCAAGTTAATAACTTATGTACTGTTTAGTTTTAAAAGTTTTTTTATAGACTGAAAGGTCCCATTACAATGTTAATAACATCAGATACAATGTTAATAACATCAGAGTCATGTTACAAACATTAGATTTCAAACATCTAATATTCATCAAATTTCAATAATGTTTGAAAATATAGGATGAAAAATATCTAATGTTCATTAGATTTCAATAAATTTTGAAATTATAGAATGAAACATCAGATCATTTACATCATGCTGATGTAAAAATGGGACTAAATGAAGCATAAGAAAACTTTTAGGACTAAATGGTTCAACGTTTCAAAAATTAGGACTTATGGGTAAATTTTCCCTTTAAATACACTCTAAGAGTTTTGTTGGGCACCCCAATTTTCAATTTTTTCTCTAATACATTTTTTTCTGAAATAATGTTTCACAGAAGGACTAGAGATCTACGGCGAGAAACTTCAAATATCAACATTCACTAGATCTGAAAAATGTTAAGAGACTCTTACATACATGCTCTGAATTATGCACAAAACCTTCCTAAAAACATTTTCCACAAATAATGAATTTTTCTTTCTTGTTAAGCGTATTAGTGTTACAATTAAATTTGGCGAATTACACTAATAATCTTTGTAGTGTGTCACTTTGGTCTTTATCTTATATATTTGAACTTAAATTTTAAATTTTATTTCAAATAAAGACAATTAAATACACCATTGCTCCATTTTAAGAGCAAAGTTATTAATTTGATAAAATATAAATTAATTTGACAAAAACAAATGTTAAAAAATTATTTCTACTCACCAAAGATAAAATTATTTAAAAATGATAAATCTTTTACATAATTATTTATTTATTTTTACCAAATTAATTTTGGGTATATGTTTGGATGATGATCATGTAATTGATGGTAATTTTTATTAATGTATTTGGATAGTTATTATGTAATAGATGATTATATTTGTTATTAACAAATATTTTAGATGATTATCATATAATGAATGGTTATTATTAGACTTTTAATATATAATCGATATGTTTAATATATGAAATGTTTTTATTTTTGAATTTTTTGATTTAATGAATGGTTTAATAATGATATCAAAATTGTCATCATATTTGATTTTTGAAAAAATATAAACTAATTTAACGAAAATAAATATAAAAAAAAATATTTTAAAAAATTATTTCTACCCTTTCAAAATATAAAATTATATGAAAATGATAAGCATGGTTGGTTTATCTCTCAAAACATGTTTTTGGAGAAAAAAATTTAAAATTGTTTTTCTCTCTATCTACTACATATCAATTAATCACTCTTTCTCTCTCCTCTTTTCTTTTCAATCATTTTTTTTCTCACATCCATTTATTCAATTACAAAAAAAATCAAATCATCACAAACTCCAAAACTCAAAAACTATTTTCAAAATATACGACCAAACAATTTTCAAATTTTCTAAACTCTCTCCAAAAATTATTTTTGATAATATCTCAAAATACAAACCAAATAAAGCCGATGTTTTTAATTTTTTTTCATCAATTTAATTTTTAGTTTTTTAGAAATTCTAAAAATAGATTCTAAAAACCAAACAAAATAGAACATTATAACTACGAAAATTTCAACATTATTCACCCAAAAAAACATTATTCATTAAAAAAAAACATTACATTTCAAACAATATACAAGTTAACCAATACAAATAAATTGTATAACGACTTTACTTTTAAAATAGACTGTTTGTCAAAGAAATATCTTTGATTATTTTTATTTAAAATAAAATTAAAAATTAAAAATCAAATATATCACAATTAAAAAATTAAAAATCAAAATAACACAAACCTCAAATTACAACAACTATTAATATAATTCGTCCATTAAATTTCAACGTCATGCATAATTGTTAAAATCGCACTATTCACTATTCAAACAGCATTTTATTATTAGGATTCAACTTTGGCGGCCCATGATTGTTCTTTTTGATCCATTACGTCCTGTTTGGGTAGAATTTTTTTTAGATATTTTAAATTATTTAAGCACAAAATAAATTTTAAGTTATTTGGTTATAACTTTTTTTAGTCAGTGTTTAGGGATAATTTTTTAAATAATTTTTTATTGATATTTTTAAGAAAATGTTACTTGTAAATTCTAAAAATTAAAATTATATTCCATTTGGTCCCATAAATATTATGTTGACCCGTTTGGTCCTTTTCGTTGTGGAAAGACACAAATGCTACTGGTGGGTAAGGGTGTAATAATGGTCCGGTCCGGCCCATTAGGGCTTTGTGGGCTCGCAATTTTTTAGCGGGTCAGACCGGGTCGGCCCATAGGCTAAAATGTGGGGCCCACGCCCACGCCCACTCATAATAGGGCTTGGGCTCAGGCCTTGGCCCACGGGCCGAGCCTAGTCGGTCTTTTTTTTTTAATAATAGAAATAAATATATATATATATATATATATTTATACTAAAGTATTTTAATTACGATTAATAAGATATTTTGTTTAGTTATGTAATGCTTTATAGTGATATTTAAATTTAATTATATATGACTTATGTTTTTTAAATTGTGAACTTATAGTTAAAAAAGTATGTAATTATGTAATTTTTTTTCTTTCGAAATGAATAATTTTATATATATGAAATTTAAACTTTCAATATTACAATATTAAATTATTTATATAACATTTATTGAATGAATAATTTTTATTTCAAAATGAAATAAAATATTACAAAAATTAATATTATTAAATAAATTAGGTGTAGATTACTGATGATGGTATAGCAATTGGATCACTATATGTCAAGTACATCATAACTAGGTTGGCACCTACTAGCCTACCAATCATTTGTATTATATTCCACCTCAATAATCTAATACCAAAAAAAAAAAAATACAAAAACAAAAACCAAGAAAAAAACGAAATGAAATGAAATAGTAAAAAATAAATTGTTAATCAATCATCGGAGGAGATAGACATTTCAGTCGCGTTGCCCGATGATATGTCATCCAAATCATATGGAATTCGCTCATTTTTACTAAAATTTTGTTTTCTTGTAAGCGCGTGTATATGATCCCTGGATATCATCAATGCCTCAACATTTCGGGTGAAAGCCTGCTCCTATAGTCACTCAGCACCCGTCCACCTGCACTAAAAGTTGTTTCTAAAGCAACTGTAGAAATAGGAACGGTTAGTATATCACGGGCCATCTGTGAAAGCACAGGCCATATAGATTCATTTTGTTTCTACCATTTCAAAATATCAAAATTATCGGAATCATCAACTGACGGGCTTTCCAAATAACCCTGCAGTTCAGAACTACTTATACTTGTATGTTGAGATATTCTTCTACTTTTTATTGCTGTGAAAATACTCAATCACCCGTCTCGAGATTGTTGGACTGCTAGTGTAGTGTGTGTAGGTGTATTTATAGATACAGATGCAGCTGCAGCTGTCCTGTATTCTTGAAATAATCTGTTGCATGTTTGCATAATAGGGGCAAACTGTATTTGATCATCGAAAATACGCTCTAAAAATTCTTGTAAACCAACTTCTTTACACCTAAGATCAATTATTATAGCTAAACCTAATAGATTAGGCAAATAATGAAAATATTTATCAAATTTTTCTTTCATTTAAGTAATAATGGTTACATAAAGTTTATTACCTATATATTTTATGAAAACTTTAATTATTTCTGCTAGCATATGTAAAACAAATGGTGAAGTAGGAATATATATATAAGAAAATAATTTTGTTGAAATATCGAAAGCTTTTAAAAAAATCTTTATACAAGGTTACTTAGCGCTAATTAAGTTCAGTGGGTGTCAATACTCCTCCATTGATGTTGTTATAAAAAATAAATCTATTACTCTTCTTTGTTTACAAACTATTTTTAACATATTATATGTTGAATTCCACCTACTATTCACATCTAAAATTAATTTTTTAAATGACATATTTTCTCGTTGACAAATTTTTCTATATTCTGAAATTCGATTACCAGAAGACATAATAATAACAACTGCATTTTTTATTACAAGTACAGAAGTTTCGTATACATACATAGCTTCTTTAACAATCAAATTTAAAATATGGGCACAACAACAAACATGAAATAAATCACCATCAACAAGTAATTGTAAAGTTGATTTTAAATGGGTTATAGTTTGATTATAATATAATGCATTATCTAAACTAATCGTAAATATTTTATTTTGTAAAGTCCAGTCATATAATACATTTTTTCTTTCTACACCAAGCGAATGACCAGTGTATGGAAGTTCAATTAATTTAAATGAAATAATTTTTTTATTTAATTTCCAATCATTATCAATAAAATGTGCAGTGATGCATTGATATTCAAAACTATTATTTGACCACAGATCATATGTTAAACAAACTCTTCCATTCAAATTTTTAAAGATATCAAATAATTCACTTTTAATATTCTCAAATTTCTTTAAAATCCTATTTCTAGTAGTATCTCTTGAAAAGCTTTGATATTACGGTGCAAAACTTTCGTAAATCATTTCGGTAAAATCAGGACATTTACTAGTACTAAAAGGTTGTTCTTTTTTAATAATATAATCAACTACAGAATTTTGTGCACGTATAGGATCATATGAAAATGTTTGCAAATTATCAATTGATGAAACCCCTAATTGCATTTGACTTCGAATATCAAGTTGTTTACTTTGTAAATGTTTTTCAAAATGATGCAGCACTAAGTAAACGTGCACAATGTTTACATTTTGCTTTAAATGTAATTGTGCTATCAGGATTATTTATAGATATTTTTTCAAAATGTCCCCAAACACTACTACTTCTGCTCCTAAATGATGATGCAACTGTTGAACGGTTCGGATTATCAAAATCGGACTCGTGGTGAGCCCCCACAAGCCCAGTATTACCTTCCATCTTAGTGTATATATATATATATTTTCTTCTTTTCACGTGAGCTTAGGACCTTAGGTTTACTTTCTCATATATATTATTAGATGCACTTTCCCACTTTTCCAGCCACACATACAGACTGTGCTGCTGTGCACACAGTGATACATCATATCATCATTTTTCATTAAATAATTCATAATTTGATTTTAATTTAATAAATTATTATTTTTTTATTTTATTTTTAAAATATTAATTGTATTTATTTAATTATATTAATTTTTATTTAATTTTTTAATTTTTTATGCTTTTATTTTTATAAGATCAATCTTTTTATTTATTTAATTATTTAATTTTTTTATTTTTATAAGATCAATCTTTTTATTTATTTAATTATTTTATTTTTTTATTTTTATAAGATCAATTATTTTATTTTTTTATTTTTATAAGATCAATCTTTTTATTTATTTTTTAAAATTATTTAACTGTTGTAAGTTGTTTTTTATTTTTATTTTTTAAAATTTGCCGGGCCGGGGTGGGCCGTCCGCAGGGCCCGAAATTTTTTGAGCCGGGCGGGGCTAATGGACCGGGCCACAGGCCAATGGGCTAGGTCGGGCCCCAAAATGGAAGGCCTAGGCCAAGGCCTAAGGTACTGGTCGAGTTCGGCCCAGGTGCTTAACTAAGCAGGCGGGCCGAGCCGCCCAGCGGGCTTCAGGCCATTTTTACACCCCTACTGGTGAGAATATTTAACAGCGTGACAGTTGCGTGGCCGTGATTAGATGCGTGGGTGTACGTTTCATTTTTTGTGTAACTGGACTGGTTGGTGTGCACGTGGGTCATGTGCTACAGTTGAAATTTGTTGAATGGGCAAATGCTTCACAAGTGCCTTGTTTGGCGCGTGTGTTAGGTGCCACATAATAGGAAAGCGCACTAAGGCTTTTTGTGGGTTTTGGATTTGGTGTGCTGATTCCATATGCCACATACCTGGGTTACATATTTGTTATGAATATACAACATTTCAATCTGGGTTACATTTGTTTTTAATTTTTTTTAGAGTATCACATTATATCCGTTACGTTGGAGTGTCACATGTTATATTTAGAAAAAAGTACACTAAGAAATGTTTAATTTTTTTTAGAGTGTCACATAATACTTGCCACGTTGTTATGTTTGAGAAAAATACACTAAGGAGTTTTTATTTTTTTTGAAGTGTCACATTATACTCGTTACATTGTAACGTTTGACAAAAGTACACTAAATAGTTTTTATTTTTTCTGAAGTGTCATATCATACCCGCCACGTTGTCACATTAGGAAAAAGTACACTAAAGAGTTTATATTTTTTTTTGAAATGTCACATCATACTTGTCACGTTGTCACAATAGAGAGAAGTATACTAAAGTGTTTTTATTATTTTTTTTTGAATTAAAAGTTTTGGAATGTCATATCATACGCGACACGTTGTCACATTTAGGAAAAGTACACTAAGAAGTTTTTAATTTTTTGGAGGGTCACATCGTTAGAGTGTCACATTAATACGTACCACATTAGAGTTTTACATCATACTTGTCACATTAATAAAAGGGTATAACTATCTACCAAAATACTATAAAAATTAAAAATAGGACCACACGAAAAGAAATTCTCCACTAATAGAACTTAACAGATTAATAATAAAAAAATTGGAACTATATGAGTAACGTCATAATGGTAACGTCTATACTAAAATATTCAAATATCAAAAAGTGCACACGTAATCCCATCAAAATCGTCCGCCAACAAATGGAAGGGTATAATTGACCACTAAATACTAACAAACAAAGGAAACATGATCAAATGGAATATATTTCCCAACTAATAGAACTATTAAGAACAATAGAAACAACATTGGGACCAATTGGTGCAACTATTTGAGGGATGTGATTTATCAGTAAATATCTCTATTTTTAATAATAATTTTGTGAATTTTTTTTTAAAAATTCAAAAAAACCTTACCACTACAACAAAACTAACTATTTACGGCATCATGTTTATGACATGCATTAAATGCATATCGTAGTTAGTACATTCTACAGCATTTTTTTTCTTGCAAGCCGTTAATGTTTTGTCAATAACAGCATACATACCATGCAAGTCGTTGATTCATATATTTATAGCATACAAAAGTATGCCGTAAAAAATGTATGTTTTTACGACTTACAAAAATATGACGTAAATATTTGCATTTAAGACGACATACATTTCATGTTGTAAAATATTATAACTTTACACGGCATACATTAACATGTCGTGAAAACTTCTGCAAAAAAAAAAAAATAATAATCAGAATTTTTTTTATGGCATCCAAAAGCATGCCGTAAAAAATGTATATTTTCACGGCATACAAAAATATGTCATAAAATATTTGTACTTAAGATGACATACATTTCATGTCGTAAAATATTATAACTTTACACGGCATGCATTAGCATGTCGTGAAAACTTTTATTAAAAAAAATTCAATTTGATTTTTTTTTTTTTTTTATTTAAAAAATCTAACAATTTCCAACCAAGCTTCTCACCTTAAATTTTCCTAATTGAGGACAAAATATAAAAAATAATTTATACATCATTTTATAATTTGGTGTCTCTTTTAAGGGATAATTGCACCCAATGGGATTTTGGGAAAAAAAATTACACATTCATGAAAAAGTTTATAATCTTAATGATTAATATTTATATGGCTTCTCACTAATTTGTAATTATTATTTTTTTAAATTACCTTGATTTGATATTTTTCTTTCTTTTAATAATTTATTTATTTTTTACTTGTTAGATGTGCCAAATCTGAATACAATTAAAAAAATAAAATATTTGTAAAAAAAATAATAAAATATAATATATATATGAAATGTATTAAATTTATAATTTTTTGAATTTAGTGATTTTTTTTAAAACAAATTAAAAAGTTTTTTTTTAAAACAAATTAAAAAGTAAAACATTATTAAAATTAAAATAAAATATTTTTTTTAGTATATGTAAATTATTAAAATAAAATATTTCTTTTAGTATATGTAAATTATTTAAATTTAAAAAGTTAAAAAATATTATTTAAAATATTACAAATATTACAGTAACTAAACCAAAAACTTGAAAAACATTTCAGGCCCCCTAACTCTCTCACTCAGTCTCTGGTCTCTCTCTCTCTCTCTCTCTCTACCCTCTCTAAACCCTAATCTCTCTCAACCGATCGAATCAGCCTTCTTCAGCCCCGTTTGATCTAATCTCAGAGTGAGTGGTGATTCATCTCAGATCCAATCTCAGAGCGATTGGCAATTTCGAAGCTCCACCGCCTCCACCATCTGCACCGCGCGAGGGAAGCGAGGACCATCGTCTACTAAGGTGAGCACCACTCTCTCTCTCTCTCTCTCTCTCTCCTCAGTTTCGTATTTTCTTTCTCTCTCCCTCAAGCTCTTCATTCCCGTCGAGTTTGAGCAATTTGCTGTATAATAATTTGTTGATGGAATCTCAATTAAATTCCACTAGTGCTTCGTAGTGCTCTTTGATTTGATCAATTGTTTTTCCGGGAATCTTGGAAGCAATCTTCTCAAGGTCTCTCTCTCTCTCTCTCTCTCTCTCTCAGAGTATGCTAGTACTTTTTTTTGCTTTTTTAGGGTTTTCATGGTGACTCAATCAATTAGGTAATCTTTCTCAATTTGGTAATATGCTTTGAAATTCTAGAAGAAACTTACAGTTGATGCAACTTTTTCCTTCATTTTTTTTTTTTTTTGTTGAGGTTTGTTGTCATAAGATAATATAATTTGTATCTTTTTTTATTGCTTCTATTGAATTGTTGAAATGAGGTATTAATTTATGTTTATGATTGTGCGAAACCGTTCTCTTTTTTTGGCTATGTTTTGAAAAGAACTAAGTATCTTAAGAATCTGACTCCCCTACGATTTGGTTAAGAAACTTTCCTAGTTTTTGAAGTATTGAATTGCAAAAGGAATTTTGGTCTAGATGAAAGTCCAAGTATGTAAACTTGATCTTCAAAGTAGTGGGAAAACCTTAACGCCGTGTTTGGTTAGGGAATTTGATAAGGGATTTGAAAAAAGAAAGAGAAAAAGTGGATGAAACTATGTGAAATATATGTATCCTAGCGTATTTAGGCACGGTGTAAATAATGTTGGGATTAAAATATAATTATAATCCAACACTATTTAATAAATTATAAATTGACCCATAAACAATCTAAAATAATCCTAAAAATATAATTCCTCTACCTAAAATATAATTCCCTTATTGCACAATTAGGGGGATGCTATTCCTGGAAATGTATGCAAGTGAAAGTTAATTTAGTAATTTGAAAGTTATCTTTTTATCAGAAGCTTCAATTGGGCATAATTATTGCCTTTCCTGATTGGAACTTTTGGCACATTGATATGCCTGGAAATTGTATACACAACAAAAAATAATTTAGTAAGGATGTGTGTTGTGGGAGGGCGGAAGGAGCACATATGATAGGGGAAAATGTTTTTCTCTTTTACGAAACTATTGGGGTGTTCTTTGGACTTACCGATGATCTTTAACAACTTGCTAATTTTCAAGAAATTTCATGTACTTTTAGTAAGTAATTGAACTATAATTGATTAGTTTGTAACATGTAATATTCTTTATAAAAAGTTTCACTATAGAAGGATTTTTAAAATTGGGAGAATTTTGTTTTGATGACTATGTATATGTTATGATTATTATTATTACTAAATTGGAGATTAAATGTTTTATCGCTTGTCAGAATATGTCTGGGGATCCTTGTATGACATGATTTCACAAATTAGATTTATATGCATTTAACTTATATGCTTGTAGATTGATGCCCCAACTTGAGTGTTGCTAATCACAAACTTGGTATCAGCAGGAAATGTCTTGGCCACTGATGAGTACTCCAAAAAGTCAACTGCTTCCTCTAATGTATAACTTCAATATGCGAATATCTTTAAAATAGTGTTTTTGGAAGTTTACTGAATAAATTTAACCTTCTTTGTGATGGTGGATTTTAGTCAAAAGGTGAATCCAATGGAGCCGTGATCTTTGCATGGGAAGAAAGTTCCAAGTAAAATAATCGTCTTCTTTATGGTCATATTGAATTCGTAGGTGAAGCAACAATTGTTGTATATTCCCTTGCAATAATTGTTTGTGGATGGTGAAGAACAGGGTTCGTCTTCAACGTGTTCTTAAAACTCGGAAGGCGGTACTCAGGAAAGAGCAAGCAATGGCCTATGCCCGTGCTTTAGTTGCAGGATTTGAGATGGACTACATAGACGATCTTATATCTTTTGCTGATGCTTTCGGAGCTTCTCGTTTAAGGTATGGAGTTGATAATTGTTATTCTGCTCAAGTAGAACTTCTCTCAAGGAGGTAAAGGTCAAGAAAATTAGTGTTTCAACACATGGATGGCTAAATCAATCTTACACTTTTGAAATTTGACATACTAATTTTTATATTAAATCATGAATTGACTTGTGGTGCCCAGTTGAATCCTTTCATCATGCTCTTTTTATGCCACCAACACCTCTTGTGGAGGCCTTCTGCAGTGGCACTCCACAATTAAATGCCTTAGTTAATTCTGGCTTTCCTTCTTAGCTTTCTTTACCCCACTCATCTTCAATCTATATTCAGAATTTGAAGGCCAGTATTGTAACTAACCTACTGGATTCTTTTTTATTCTTTTTTCCCCCCTCTTACAGTTATTTCTTATGACTACAATTTTGCCATCTTGCTTTTTTGGATAATATTTTGCCCAAAGAAAGTTTTTACATATTGCAATCAAAACTGTGAGAGAAGCATATCTGATATCAATGTCAAATACAACAAATCAACCCATTTCCAATGCTTTTACCTATTTTTCCACACCAGAGATGTTTAGTTTACTGACATACAAGTTTGATATTTTTATACTTCAATTTATGTTTTGGTGTTAGAAATTGGAATGTGCTGAAGCTCCGAATTCTAGATTCTTTTAGCCTAATAAAAGATTTTATTTAATTATCTCGTTAACAAAGATTTATATCCCATAGAAGATTTTTTTTTAATTTTTTTTTTATGTTCTTTTGAATATTTAAGGTAGACACCTTTTCCATTAATTTGGATTTGCTTAAGGTTTAACATCCAGTCCTGGTTTCTTTAGGGAAGCCTGCATAAATTTCATAGAACTGTGCAAGAAAAAGAACGATGATGGGCTTTGGATGGATGAAGTAGTAGCAATGCAGGCATACTCTTACTAAGAATTTCCATACTTGGGAAGCTCTGGAATCATACTTTCTGGTGAAGATAATGATCATAGTCAAGGAATCATGATAAATGTCCCTAGCAAGAAACAAGATGGATCCATAGATGCGTCAACATCTGACTCAACCATCAGTCATGGAAGTTCAGATGTTAACCAAGGTACGATTGAATTCTTTTTCCTTTCTGCATCCTAAATTTATTGATGTCATTGTATGAAAACTACTAAATAAAGTTAATTCCTTTGTTGATCACATCTTGGATTTTGATATTCCTTGACCGTCCTTCCAACCCCTTAAAATGTCCTTTTTCAAGAGAATTGGGTTTGACAAGCTAAAAAAAGATTAGCCTTGTTCCAGAATACCCTTAAGTTTAGTCATTCTAAAAGTACAAACTTGTATGATTGTTGTGGAAACATAGTTGTTCTTAATCTGGATTTGATGTGACCCTGTTGGACTATTTCATTGATGGAGCATGGCTTCCATACACTAACATCTATTCAAAAGAAAAATGTTGAAGATGTTATTCTATTTTGTAACATAGTGATTAAAGCCCTGCATTGAGGCACAAACTAGTATATCATAACAAATTTTGGAGAAGGAAATGATAGTAAAATATCTCTACACATGATTATTTAGAGAGTGTCCATTAATTGAGTTACTCAGTGATTGACAAGGATTGGATTTCATTTATACATATTAACCGGATGCGCATCAAAACTTTGTATTTTCAAAGAAGAGGCACTCATTGTGTATGTCTATATAGTTAAGAGTATGTTATCAGTGATAATAGCAATTTGTTCTTTAATTATTTCCCAATTAGCATATTATAAAAACTAAGAACTTCAATGCACAGATATGAATGTGAAACTTGCCTACAAACTAGTAAAGACAGTTAACCCAGCAAATTAATTCATCTTTGATTGTTAAAAATATTGTATGTAAATAATAGCATGCCAAAGCCAGCACAGGTGCAATCAATGAATGGGAAGGCACAAGTACCAATGTCATGGCCAAACAATGTTCCTCAATACATGCACAATTTTCCGGGTCTGTATTTCAACAAATGCCACCACCATATCAAGGATACATATTTCCTGGTATGCAGGTAGCCCCTCCATATTATCCAGGAAAGATGCAATGGCCTCGAAATATGGAAGATTCTGGTATGGGTCTTGATCAGGATCCAGATGATCATCGAAATCGCAAATCATCTTCCAGAAAGAAAGAGAGATCTTCGCATAGAAAAAGATCACAAACTTTAGAACAAGATGATTATTCTGAGCCTAGTGAATCCAATTCTGAGAGTGATTCAGATGAACATCTGTAGCATGGGAAAAAACATTCTTCCACTGAACAGGTACAGAGAAAAAATCATGGGAAAAGATCATCAAGAAAGGTTGTTATCCGCAATATTAATTATATCACTTCAAAGGGAGATGGAGAAAAGGGCAGTGCTTCCGAGGATTCGTCTGATGAACATGAATCCATCAATGCAGAATCACTTAAGCAACAGGTAGAGGAATTATATTTTAGGATTATTTTAGATTGGCTAGGTTGCGCAGCTAGGAAGATGAATGATCATTGGTGCGGGATATTAGATATGTATTTGCCTTGGATTACTCACTTTGCATTAGGTGTATCACAACTTTGGATCATTCAGCTTTTGTGGGAATGTTTGTTTTAAATTTTATGGTTTTGTTGCTAAATCTGTTGCTACACTTAGCCAGTTACAACTTTGTCGCTTATGTCTTGTTTAATGATTATGCCGTGACATTTTATGTTTTTGAAATATATCTGGTATTTGTGGTGATAATTTTATGCTTATTATATAGCAGATGCTCTGCAAGGCTTCACTGATTTGTATAAGAAAATTCTCATTCAAGTTTTATGTTTTCTAGCTGGTGAATTAGGACAACTAAGCCTGCCTGCCTGCCTGCCTGCCTTTTTTTTTTTTTTTTTTTTAATTTTTAATTTTTATGTTGATAGTTACATTATGATTATTGTTTCATTGTGGTTATTGTTTCTACGGCATACAAAATTATGTCATAAAAAGTGTAATGATTTATGACATGCAAGAAAATGCCGTAAAAGATTATATACGATATACAAAGTATGTCATAAATATATTAAAAATGACCTTCTACGGCATACAAAATTATGTCGTGAAAAATGATGATTTATGACATGCAAAAAAATGCCGTAAAATATTATATACGGCATACAAAGTATGCCATAAATATATTAAAAATAATTTTTTACGGCATGCAAAATTATGTCATGAAAAGTATGATGATTTATGACATGATAAAAATGTCGTAAAAAGTTATATACGACATACAAAGTATGTCATTAATGTTTAATTTATTACTTTTTACAACTTTACCTGCATGCCGTAAATGTCGCTCAACTTTCCACGGCATGTCATATAACAGCATTTGTGTGCATGCCGTGAAAGAGTTTTTACGGCATGCATTGCAAGCCATAAAAAGTCAATTTTGTTGTAGTGTACAGCTTTTGGGTTACTTTTTGATAGACTGAAAAAGTAAAAAAATTTTAAAAAAACAAAAGGTCAAAATCAATATTTTCTCAATTTTTATTTATTTACTCACTTTTACATTTTATATTAGTTTGCAAAAGTCAAATTTGAAAAGTGATAAAATTTGACATAATTTGGAGAACCCCTCAACTAAGACAAAAAAAAAATAAAAAATAAAAAATAAAAATTTATTTAATAGAGTTAACTAAAAAAATATAGATGTATATTGAGAACCCCCTCAACTAACAATTGTAAAAAATTATTAAAAAAATACTATTATTTAAAATACGATTTGCTCATGTGATTTAAAAAATTATAAATATTTTTTGTCATAAATTTTTTATTTAATAGAGTTAACTAAAAAAATCAAATTTCTAACTGTTCTACTGTACAATAGTAAAATTACCTATTTCATACTATATTTTATGTTAGCAAAATATGAAATAATAAAATTACCAATTTCATTCTTATTTCATTACTGATGATACAGTTTGTTCTCGGTAGATGGGCTGGACCGATCCAAGCTCCTCGAGCCCACGTTTGGGAGGCGGAGCCTGCTAGATGACCTACAAGCAAGTTCAGTGAGGAACGGGGTAGTCTCCCGGCGAACCCTCCGACGAGCAAGTTAGCAAGTAAGAAAGAAGATGAAGTATGTAGAGAAAGAGTGGAGATAGAAAAGTTTAACCTTCTTCTTGTCTTCGATGCTTGCTTATATTCTTTGGTAATCATTTCACTGTCCCTTCCGACGTGTTCTGCCTCGCCCAACAGGTCAGTAGCTTACCTTGTTCAGTAAGGGCGGCGTTACCGAGGGTGTTGTCGCGATAAATGCTGCGATGGGTTGCATTAATGGTGATGTGTTGTGACAATAACTTTGCAGATCTTCGTCTGCTGATGTGGCCTGTCCTGCACCTGCCATATGTCCGAATGCCATTGGCCCTTCATGTCCAGTTGGCCTCCAGCTGTCATGGACTTTACCAACCGGGTTATGCAATGGGGTCCAAATGGTGGGCTTGGGTTTGTTCGTTGTGGGCTGTGGCCTTTATGGGCCTAGCCATGTTAGTAGTCCCTTATTCTCGAGTGCAGCTTCAGTCCAACGAAGGGAATAGTAATGAGGAAGATGTGCCCGGCTATCGGGAGGATCGAGTTAATGGACCGAGCAGGAAAGGGTCTGACCGCGAGGGGAGCCGAATGGGGGGGGAGACCGTGAGGTGGGCCGAGTGGGAGGACCGACCGCGAGGAGTGCCGACCGCGAGGGGAGCCGAGTGGGAGGGCCGACCGCGAGGAGTGCCGACCCCGAGGGGAGCCGAGTGGGAGGGCCGACCGCGAGGAGTGCCGACCCCGAGGGGAGCCGAGTGGGAGTGCCGACCGCGAGGAGTGCCGAGTGGGAGGGCCGACCGCAAGGAGTGCCGACCACGAGGGGGAAGGCCGACCGTGAGGAGGGCTGACCGCGTGAAGGCCGAGCGGAGGGGCGCGGGGCTCAAGAGGCGGCGTGTGAAATGAGGATTTGAAGTGGAAAAGACAGGGGAAGTTGTTGGGGCAGTGCATCGCGGCCATACACGTGGCGCTATCGTGGGGGGTAAGTGAGGCGTTGGAGTAAAAATGAAACGATAGGTCATTATGGGGTTGAAAAGACAGTTTTGGCGGATGATTTGAAAAGTTTTCAAACTGGCAAAAATTAATTGGGATCCTTGGAATACGGGCAAACCGTGGGCTTTTGGCGTTGTGCGATTCACTTACTTGTTTACAAAAAACCAAAACATTCCAAGTCTTACTTCATTTGTCGCTCACGATACCCCTTTGCAACATTTCTTCAATTTTCTTGCTCCTGCATCAGAAGCGATTCATAGACATACCCTAGAAATGGCACAAGAAGGAGCTGTGAAAGTGAGGGTAGACCCCCTTGGAGACGACGATGCTGAGGAGCTAGCGGCGCAATATAGGTCAGAGAGGGTGGGGGAGCCGGTGGTGCAATCCCATGGTTCCACCATAATAGCAGCGCCAAAGCCAATCAGCCAGGTGGAACCAGACCACTGGCACACGAAGGTTGACAAGTCCACGATTACGGCGGCGGAGTTGGAGGTGATCCATGAAAAGTACCAAATCCCTGCGGAGGTAGAGCTATCGCTGCCGACATCGACGGAAAGGTCGTCTGATGCTAGGGCAGGAGAGTTTTCCCTCTATGAGGAAGCGCTAAAGGGTGGACTGAGGTTGCCACTACCGCAAATAGTGGTGGACGTGCTTAACCATTTAGAGGTAGCACCAGGACAACTAATGCCCAATGCCTGGAAGATCGTGCTAGCTTGCGCAAGTGCCTGGCCAAAAGCGAATGAGGGGCAGGCCATGATAGTGGATGAGTTCTTTGGCTGCTACAAGGCCGCAGGGCAGCAGGAGACCTGGGTCACCCTGCAAGCAGCGGCAGGGAAGGGTTTGGTGGCGGGGTTGCCAACATCGATCAAGGGCTGGAGACCCAGGTGGTTTTATGTGTCCACCGCTGGAGGGGCTGGGGTGCGTACGATGTGGAAGGTGCCCACACGCTCTATGGAGCTAAAGTTAGGGGCAGAAGCAGAGGAAAGGATAAGGAAAGTGAAGGCCTGGAGGGAGAAGGAGGGGGCCAGGTGGGATGAACTCGTGCAGCCATCAGCTTTGTTTGAGGCAGGGTTAGGTCCAAGGCCAAGTAGTGGAGACCTCGACCGAGCGGAGTTGGAGGCGAGGAGAAAAGCACAGGAGGCTGAAAATAGGGCCATACTGGCCAGGGCCACAGAGTTTAAAGAAGCTCAAGGAGACCAACCACGTCAACCGATCGCGCGGGAGAGGATCCAACCGCGCCCAAGGCCATTGGGGGGTAAAGACTTAGGCAGTTTCGAGCCCCGACCGCCCCCAGTTAATCCTGTGAAAGAACAGGCGAGAAGGGAGGGTGACGCTCTGAAGAAGAAGAAAAGAAGTGCCCCTGAGGAGGCTGCAGATGAGCCTGGGTCCAAGAAAGCTAAGGTTGTTCCAGCTGGGGTGGAGACCCCTGCGGCTAAGGATACCCCAGAAGTAATGAGGGTCATCACAGCGCTGGAGGTTGTGGAGATGGCCCCAGCAGGACAAGGAGGAGTTGGGGTGACTGATGCTAAACTGAGTGGGAGGGAACAGACCCAAAAGGGCCCTGTACCCCAAGAAGGAGGAGTCGGTCTGACCACAGCAATCTATCATGCTCGTGCGGTGGCCGGACGGCTGGAGGGAGAGGAAGGCCCAGCCAAGGCGAGGGCAGACCGCCTGGTGAAGATCGTAGAGGAGGCAGCTTTATGCTCGGCGTCTAAGTTCAATGAGGCTAACCTGCTGAGGGGGTTATGCTCTGCCCAAATGGAGGTAACCACCTTGGTAGGGGCCCTTCTAAGGAAGGCGGGGGCTGCCAAATTAAAGGCAGAGGAGGCTAAGTCTCAACTTACAAAATTGAAGGAGGAGAAGGCAAGCTGGGAGAGTGCTCATGCCGATCTGCAAGTGGCCAAGACGGAGCTGGAGAGCGCACGCCGCCAAGTTGTGTCGCTCGAGTTCCAGCTGGCTGGCGAGCAGAAGAAGGTGGATGAGGCCCAGAAAGCTTGCGCAGTCGCAGTTGAACGCCATGAAGAAGCGATGAACAACAATGAAGAGCTGGTCAGGCAAAAAGATGAGGCGGATGTGAAAGTTGACGCTCTGCAAAAGGAGCTGGAGGGCGAGCGTGCCAAAGCAAAGGAGCAGAGGGAGAGCCTGCGTAAGGAGTTGGAGGTGGAGAGAGGAAGAGCGATTGCTGAAAGGGAGACTCTACAGAAGGAGTTGGAGGCTGAGAGGGCCAAGGCCGCCTCTGAGAAGGCGATCCTTCAGAAAGAGCTGGATGAAGAAAGGGCGAAGGCAGCCTCTGAAAGGGCGGCCTACCCCGATCTGTGCATTGCTGCAGTTGACCAATTCAAAGGATCGCCTAAATTTCAGATGGCGGTTGATGCTGCAGTCGCCATCAGCTTAGCTAGGGAGGAAACTGGGGGGGCTGGGCCATCAAGGACGACTACTGGGGGGAGGACTGAGTCTGAAGTCATTGAGAGTTTCCAGCAGTCAGACTTCTACAAACACGAAATGGCTGAGTATTGGGACAGCGGATAGAAAATGTTCAAACGTAGGGCAGAGGAGCTGTTCCCAGAGCTTGACCTGAGTAGTGTTACGATTGGGGAGGATGACGTGGCCCAGACCCCCCTGGATGAAGGAATTGAGGAGTCAGACCTTGTCTTTAGTGATGAAGATGAGTGAAGTGAAGATGTGTGCACTGAAGAGTTTTTGTTTTGTTTTTGTATACACATTGTATCTCTTTTCTTCTTTTTTTTATTTTTTTTTGTTTTTTTGGAAGTACTGTAGTGGACTGATGTACATATTTTTGAATAAATGAAATGTCAATTTTATTTCGCAATTGAGTATGTTTACCCATGTCTGAAATAAATGAAGACTGGTGATAGAAACTGGTGATAATAGCTGAGTAAGGCTAAGGACGCCTAAATGCAGAATGAAATTGAATTCGCAATAATACAGAGTTAAGTTAGAAATTTCGCTTTGTACAGTGAAACTGAATTTGTAATAATGTAAAGCACCTCAAAATTCAACGTAGATCAGAGTTGGAGTATTGAACTTGTGATGGAGTTGTGTGTTGGTGTTCGTCGTGCTATTGAGGAAGTAATCTGATTGGTGAAGAAAAAGTGCAAGGAAGTCTCTGGGGATTTAACTAAGCAAGGGGTGGTATAAAAATGTTGACCTCAAATTGTGACTAAGTGTGCTATTAAGGGTAAATTGAAGCTTGAGGCTTGCACGCATGTATGTATTTGGAAGTTTTGAGGTTGTAAGTTCATAATGCCTCACATGAAATATTTGAAAGATTTAGCTCATTTAAGCGTGTCACTTAATTATAAATGTGTATCTTGATTGTTAGAACTATGTGTCTTGCTCATGTCTTGTGGAGTTTTTAGAATCATCACAATGATGGCATTCCGTTTGGTTGAGGTGATCATGGTGCTCAGTCTGACTGAGACTTTGGAAGTGCTCAATCTGGCTGAGGCTTTTGAAGTGCTCGGTCTGGTTGAGGCTTTTGAAGTGCTCAGTCTGGCTGAGGCTTTGGAAGTGCTCGGTCTGGCCGAGGCTTTTGAAGTGCTCAGTCTGGCTGAGGCTTTGGGAGTTCTCGGTCTGGCCGAGGCTTTTGAAGTGCTCAGTCTGGCTGAGGCTTTGGGAGTTCTCGGTCTGGCTGAGGCTTTAGAAGTGCTCGGTCTGGCCGAGGCTTTTGAAGTGCTCAGTTTGGCTGAGGCTTTTGAGGTGCTCAGTCTGGCTGAGGCTTTGGGAGTTCTCGGTCTAGCCGAGGCTTTTGAAGTGCTCAGTCTGGCTGAAGCTTTGGAAATGCTCCGTCTGGCCGAGGCTTTGGAACTGCTCGGTCTGGCCGAGGCTTTTGAGGTGCTCAGTCTGGCTGAGGCTTTTGAGGCACTCAGTCTAGCTGAGGCTTTTGAAGTAAAACGTCATTGAGACACCATATATATGACTGAGAGATATAAATGTCAATAAATTACATTGCACAAAAGGATGACAGGAATGTTTAAGCGTGTAACTTCTCGAAAAGTAAATACAATAACTGAGCAACTTAAAAGCAGTAGTTTATTGAAAATAACGTTTCAAGTGTTCGGCGTTCCACGGGTGTGGGAGGTCTCGTCCTTCCGGATCCTGAAGCCGATAAGTGCCTGGACGTGGTCTGACTTTCACAACATAAGGTCCCTCCCATTTGGCTGCCAATTTACCCTCAGTCGGATTCTTGGTGGCAAGGGTTGCTTCTCTCAACACTAGGTCCCCAACAGCAAACTCCCTTAGTCGGACCTTGCGGTTGTTATGTGTTCTCATTTTTTGTTGGTATGAGGCCAGTCTGACTGCAGTGGTCTCCCTGAGTTCTTCAATTAGGTCTAGGTCCGCTCGGTGGAGCTCGTTAGTGAGCGCTGGATCTGGGTGTAAAACTCTGGGGGTCGGCAGACCGACTTCCACTGGAATAACCGCCTCAGCGCTGTATGTTAGGCGGAAAGGGGTTTCCCCGATGGAAGTTCGAGCTGTAGTTCGGTAGGCTCAGAGTACATTTGGTAGTTCCTCGCCCAGAGTCCTTTAGCAGCTTCCAGCTTAGTCTTGATGATCTTTAGAAGAGAACGATTGGTAACCTCAACCTGGCCATTAGCTTGGGGATGACCGGGGGAGGAGAAACATGGTCGGATCTTGAGGTCTGCACAGAACTTTTTGTATCTGGCGTTGTCGAACTGTTTGCCGTTGTCGGACACAATCGCCTGAGGGATGCCAAACCTGCAAACAATTGACTGCCAGATGAACTTGGTTGTGTTCCATTCGGTGATGGTGGCAAGAGGTTCTGCCTCGACCCACTTGGTGAAGTAATCAATGGCAACAATCGCGAACTTGGTCTGGCCTCGGCCGGTGGGAAGTGGACCAATTAGGTCGATCCCCCATTTGGCGAACGGGTACGGGCTGCAGAGCGTAATCAGTTCAGTGGGAGGAGCATGGGGGATGTTGGCAAAGCGCTGGCACTTATCGCATTTGAGGACAAAATCAGTGGCATCTTGATTGAGGGTCGGCCAGAAATAACCAGTACGGAGTATTTTGTGGGCCAAAGACCTGCCGCCCGAATGATTGCCACAAATGCCCTCATGGATTTCTTGCATTACATAGGTTGCTTGAGTTGAGTTGAGGCATCGCAGATATGGTCGTGAAAAACCACATTTATACAAGACGCCATCGACCAGGATGTAGTTAGACGATCGAGCCCTGACCTTGGCGGCCTGCTATTGGTCATCTGGGAGTTCGCCTATTGTCAAAAATTGGATGATGTCGGATGCCTAGGGAATGGGTTCATGTTGAAGGAATTGCACCTCATGCGGGTCGGGTGAGATGGCCGGATGAGTCAGGTATTCAAGGCGGACTCCGTGGCTGAAGTTGGACTGATCGACAGAGGCCAACTGAGCCATCTCATCTGCTTTGGAGTTTTCTGCGCGGGGTATATGCTTGATCTGGAATGCGTTGAAAAGGTGAACGAGGGGGAGCGCCATGTCCCTGTAAGCCCGCATTGTGCCATCCTTAGCATCGAATTCCCCCGTAATCTGACCGACGATGAGTTGGAAGTCATTGAACACTCGGAGGTGGCTGACACCAATATCCTTGGCCAGGCGGAGTCCTGCTATCAATGCTTCATATTCGGCCTCATTGTTGTTGGCCTCAAACAAGAGACGGAGAGCGCATTTGAAATAACCACCTTCAGGGGAAGTGAAGATGAGGCCAGCCCTACTACCTTCCCTTCGGGATGACCCGTTGACGTTGAGAATCCAAGAATGGGGGTCTTCTGGTTCGGTAGGAGTTGGTAGGTGTGGGGAGGTGGTGGTTGGGGTGGGGTTGGTGAATTCCAGGATGAAGTCGGCGATGGCCTGTCTCTTGATTGTTGTGCAGGGGCGGTAGGAGATGTCAAACTGGCTGAGTTCCACTAACCATTGCATAAGTCGGCCAGAGAGCTCTGGTTGTTGCATGACCTTCCTCAGGGGCTGGTCGGTGAGGACCACTATGGAATGGGCCTGGAAGTAAGGACGAAGTCGTCTGGAGGCAGTGACTAAGGTCAGGGACAACTTTTCTAGCAGTGGGTAGTTTTGCTCCGCTCCCCTGAGAGCTCGACTGATGTAGTAGACCGGCCGTTGGACCGAGCCGTCTTCCCTGGTAAGAGCCGTGACCGACAATGTGGTCGACATCTTGCTAAATAGAGGAAGAGGGGCTCGCCCGTAATTGCTTGTGAAAGAAGGGGGGGATTGGCCATGCATTGCTTTAACTGCTGAAAAGCCTTTTCGGATTCAGCTATCCATTCAAAAGTTTGCCGAAGAACTTTGAAAAATGGTAGGCACTTATCTGTTGCACGGGAAATGAAGCGGTTGAGGGCTGCCACTCTGCCGGTGAGTCTTTGAACTTCTTTAACAGTTTTGGGTGACAGCATCTCAATCAGGGCCTTGATCTTTTCAAGGTTGGCCTTAATGCCGCGTTGACTGACCATAAACCCCAAGAACTTTCCAGATCCTACGCCAAAAACGCACTTCTCTGGGTTGAGCTTCATCTGATACTTGCGAAGGGTGGCAAAGGTCTCTCGTAGGTCGGTCAGATGGTCAGTGGAGAGTTTGCTCTTGACTAGCATGTCGTCCACATACACTTCCATGTTCCGACCGATCTGATGGTGGAAAACGGCATTGACTAACCGTTGGTAAGTGACCCCAGCATTCTTTAGTCCGAACGGCATTACACAGTAGTGGTATGTACCTCGGTCGGTGATGAAAGATGTGTGTTCCCGATCGGTTGAGTGCATCGTGATTTGGTTGTACCCGGAGAAAGCATCCATGAAGCTGAGCATTTGGTGACCGGCCGTGGCGTCGACCAGCAGATCTATGCGGGGGAGTGGATAGCTATCCTTGGGGCAAGCTCAGTTCAGGTCAGAGTAATCGACGCAGAGTCGCCACTTGCCATTGTTCTTGCGGACCAGAACCACATTGGACAGCCACTTAGGATAGTCCACATTTCAGATGAATTGAGCCTCAAGGAGTTTGTCAACTTCTGCGGCTATGAGATTATTGCTCTCTGGGTGGAAAATACGCTGCTTTTGTCTGTAAGGTTGGAAATGAGGTTCGATGCTAAGGCGGTGAGTTATGAAGGTGGGGTCAATGCCTGGCATGTCTGAATGAGTCCAAGCAAAGACGTCATTGTGTTTGGTTAAAAGGGCAGTAAGATCGGATTTCGCTTGGGGGGGTAGTTGGCTGCCGATCTTAGCAGTTTTCAATGGGTTGGTGGGGTCAATAGGGACCTCAACGAGCTCCTCCACTGGTTCTCCCTTGACCAACTTGTCCTTATCCCGGACGTCAAGTCCTTCGATGATCATTGCCTCCTTCAGATTGACTTCTTTAAGTGAAGCAACATAACACTCCCTGGCCACGGTCTGCTCTCCTCTGATGTTCCGACCCCGAGATCGGTGGGAAACTTGAGGGCAAGATGATAGATGGATGTGATGGCTTGGAAAGCGTTTAGGGCGGTGCGGCCGAGGATGATGTTGTAGGCAGATGGGCAATCGACCACAAGGAAGGTAAGCAACTTCGTGGCCTGCCGTGGGTATTCGCCGATGGTGATGGGAAGGTCAATGGAACCAATGGAGGTCACACGGTCGCCAGTGAAGCCGACCAGGGGGGTTTGGAGTGGAGACAAGCTTTCTTCTCCAATCTTGAGCTGGCGGAAGCAGTTGAGGAAGATGATGTCTGAAGAGCTGCCGTTGTCGATGAGAACTCGTCTGACCTTGTAATTGGAGAGGATGGCCGAAATGACAAGGGGGTCATCATGTGGGTAACGGATGCTGTCTGATCGGCGTCCGTAAAGGTGATGGGCTCTGTCCTTTGTTTGAAATTTGTTTGGAAGGTCGGTCTCTGATGGCGTTGCCTTGTCCGAAACCCGCCAGTATTTTTCTCACTTCCGCCCTCTGAGCCGAACGGGATGGTCCCCCGCAGGCAAGTCCACCTGAAATAACTCTGATTTCACCAACAGGCGGGGGTGGGTTACCTTGTAGCCGAGGCTGTTTTGGAGGTCGATCATGGCCTTGATTTGGTTGAGCTGGCCGCCGCGGTGGGGTGTGCCGGCGATTGTCTCTATGGGGTTCAATTCTTTGCCTTTGCTGAGGGCGGGTGTTGGTGAACTGGCTTAGGCACCCTTGGCGAATGAGGGTCTCCACCTGATCCTTGAGGTTGATGCAGTCATCAGTGTTATGGCCATGGTCCTGATGGAAACGGCAATATTTGGACTGGTTTTTCTGGTTGGAAGGGTTCCGCGGAGGGAGAGGCCATTTGAGAGGGTAGTCCCGTTGGATCTGATTGAGGACATGTTCCATGGGAGAATTGAGGGCGATATCGCCGAACCGACGGCTCGCACGAGGGGGTCGGTCCCAGATAGTGGGGTGTTTGGCTATGATACTGGGCGTTTTTGGGTTCTGAGTCTTTTCTCTTTTTTCTTGGGGTCGGGTTTTTAGCTGTTGGATCCTGCCGAGCGGCTAGTGAGTCCTCGGCATTCATGTATTTTTGGGCTTTGGAGAGTAGGACTGCCATTGAGGTCGGGGGGTTTTTAGAGAGGGAGAAAAGGAAATCAGACGATCGCAGACCGGCCATGAAAGCTATAAGGATGACCTTGTCGTCATTTTCAGAACTTCGAGGCCGGTGTTGAAGCGAAATAAGTTCTTGTGATGATTCCCCCTCGGTCTAACGAATATTAAAGAGTTGGGTGGCCGGGCGTCGCTGACGCTGGGCTCCGATAAAATGGCTCAGGAAAGAGTCACTGAGATGTTGGAAGGTGGAGACAAAATCTGGTGGTAGCTGGCTAAACCACAGCCAAGCCGACCCCTTTAGAGTCACGGGAAAGGCCCGGCACATGATTTCGTCCGGGAAGGCATGGAGGATCATGAGGGTGCGGTAGGTCTCCAGGTGGTCGACGGGGTCGGTCGTTCCGTCGAAAGAGTCGATGATTGGCATTTTGAATTTGGCGAGAAGGGGTTTGTCTCGGATGGAGGCGACAGATGGTGAGTTTGCCGTAGTGGAAGGCTTATGCTAGATATTCTGCATAACCCCTTGGAGCTGAAGCTTCATGGCTCGGAGTTCAGCGTCCCAAAGGGGAATGTTGTCGCCACCTGAGGGAGGTAGGTGTTGGACGCTGCTGGCTTCTCCCTCAGGAGGTGGTGTTATGACTGACGGACGTGGGGGTGGAGGTGGTGGATTTACGTGTGGGTTAGGAGGTTGTAAAACTCCCGAGTTAGGTGGATTGGGTTGTGGAACAGTATGGCTCGGAGTTTGTTCTGGATGGGGTGGAATATCTGGAGGTGGCGGTGGAGGAATGGAGAGGTTTCTCTGGAGTAGAGCATTTATTAAGGCCTGGTTTTCCTCGGCCATGCGGTTGATGCTGTTGGTAAGTTCGATGAAGTATTGTGGTGGGCTGTTTGGATTGGGAGGGTCGGTTTGATGATCGGCAGTATTATGGTGAGAAGCCATGGATCTAGTCGTGACCATACACTTGACGGGTGAGGTGAAAAGGTTACTAGAACAGGGTCTCCGGTGGCAGTGAACACAACTGGCGCACGGACAAACCAAGGTTCCCACAGACGGCGCCAACTGATGATACAGTTTGTTCTCGGTAGATGGGCTGGACCGATCCAAGCTCCTCGAGCCTACGTCTGGGAGGCGGAGCCTGCTAGATGACCTGCAAGCAAGTTCAGTGGGAAACGGGGTAGTCCTCCAGCGAACCCTCCGACGAGCAAGTTAGCAAGTAAGAAAGGAGATGAAGTATGTAGAGAAAGAGTGGAGATAGAAAAGCTTAACCTTCTTCTTGTCTTCGATGCTTGCTTATATCCTTTGGTAATCATTTCACTGTCCCTTCCGACGTGCCCGTCTCGCCTCCAACCTATGCTGTAGCTTACCTTGTTCAAGGTAAGGGGCGCCGTTCCGGCTGAGGGGTGTTGTCACAATAAATGCTGTGATAGGCTGCATTAATGGTGATGTGTTGTGGCAATAACTTTGCAGATCTTTGTCTGCTGATGTGGCCTGTCCTGCACTTGCCATATGTCCGAATGCCATTGGCCCTTCATATCCAGTTGGCCTCCAGCTGTCATGGACTTTATCAACCGGGTTATACAATGGGGTCCAAATAGTGGGCTTGGGTTTGTTCGTTGTGGGCTATGGCCTTTATGGGCCTAGCCATGTCAACTTCATAGCCTATTTCTTATTTCATTTTGGAAAAAATGGATTTCTAGCTATTCTCTTATACAATAATAAAATTACATATTTCATATTTCTAACAAGGGGTTATGAAATAAGATTGCAAATTTAGTTTTTTTAACGCAAAAGGGAAATTTATATTTTTTGAGAAATAACTTGTTTGGGGAGTTTGCTTATTGGCTAATCAAAAAGGCCACATCTTTTGTTTGATTTTTTTTTTTTTTATCAATAGTGATTTTTTTCAAAATTGTCAATTTTTTTTTACTATCTGTCTTATGTAGACGAATTTAAAAAGTTTATAAAAAATAAAATAAAATAAAAAAGTAAAAATTTTCAAAAAAAGTAAAAAAGTTCACTATTTTTAGCTTATATTTGTCTTTTTTGATTTTTTGAATTTTTTTAAAATTTTAATTTCTCTCTTTGTCTCCAACTGAATTTAGACACTTAAATTTTTTAAAAAATTTTAAAAAATTACTAAAGACCAAAATAAATACGTGCGAAAAAAAAAAAAAAAAACCCCACAAAATAAGCAAATCCCAAACACCTACCAACTCATTTGGGAACTAGGTGTTTTAGTGATTTTTTAGCTAATATATATATATATATATATATTAATATGTTTTGAATATTTATATAACAAAATAAAATAAAAAAAGGATGTACAAAAAGCAAAGTGAATGAAATAATTTTTTTTAACCTTTTTATATTTGTTTGATTTTTGATTTTTTTTTGAATAACTTTTTAACTTTAAAACTTTTTTTTGGATTACCAAAACATCCAAACCTTTTTATAGTGTAGTAATGTCTTAACAAATTTTGTCTTGTGTACTGTGCTAGTTGTAGTTAGAATTTCAAACGAGTCGACTCGAGTTTTAATATATTTAAATTTTTTTATTAAGATTTTAACGAATTTAAATTCAAATTTAAACTCAATAAAAGTTTAACGAACAGAGTTTGAGATGAGTTGGTTTAGGCTTGGCTCGAATTCGATTATATTCATGAACTTTAACGAGTTAAAAAAATTAATAATTTATATTTGTGTATGAGATTAGGAATTACTTGGGGTGTCCTAAATAAGTATATTTTTTGTCTTTTTAGATTAAAAAGTTGAGGAAAAAAATAAGATTGTTTGGGTTAACTTTTTAAATTTTTACGAAAAAATGTGTATAAAAAATTTATATAAATTAATGTATAGGGAAAGGTAGGGAGAGTAGCAGTACGGCCAACCGTCTTGGGGGCATTTCACATAAGAAATGGTTGCCTCATTTGCGGGTATTGCATTGGACTGTGATGTTTGGCCCGTGGGGGCCCACTACGGGTCCCTTTTGCTAATCGAAATCGTTCAATTTGTAAAACTTGTCGAGTATTATATACTTATAAAAATCACGTTGATCGAATATCGATAACTATCTAATCGGATAAGTTTTTTTTCAATTTTAACTATAACACCATCCATTTTTTTATACAAAACTGATTTGATCATATAGTTAGCAATATCCGATCAACTTGATTTTTTACAAGCATATAGTACTCGATAAGTTCTACACATTGAACGGTTCAGATTATCAAAACGGGACCCGTAATGGCTCCCCACGGGCCGAATAGCAGCGTATTTTTTGTGCAATATGGCTGTACAATTTTTTTTAAAAAAAAAATTAGCTTCACCTATGAGCCGTCAGATGAGTTTTATTAATTTTTGTGTAAAATGAATTTTTTTATTATTTTTTTTAGTGAATAGTAATAACTTTTAAACTTTTTTTGTAACTTTTTGACTTTTTAGATGATTTTGAAGATGCCAAACCAGGTCTAAAATTACAATTGAAATTTTGATTATACAATTATATATAAATATACTTAAAAAAAGATCAATATCTTACCAAAATAATAATATTTACTACTCTTATTATATAAATGTATGATAATTAGCTATTATTTACATATAAATAAATTTAGTTATTATTTACATTTATATTATTTATATGTATAAATAACATATTTATCTTATTTTTTATATATATTTTTATATTATTTAATATATAAATAATATATTTATTTTATTATTTAAATAAAGATTAAATGAAATTTTAGGGGAGACTTATTTATAAGTCCTTTTTCAGAACCTTATGCTAGACTAAGTCCTGTGTAATTTCTTATAGAGCCTTAAGTCCTATTTTCATAAGAATGTATTCCACAAGATCCTAATCTTTTTACTCCCATTTTTACACCTTCCCTCTCTCTCTCTCAATTTTTGAAATTCAAGGGAGCAATTATCGAGTTCTTCATAATGCCTCCCCCTGTACACGTATAAGTTGATCACAAAGTAAAACATAAAAAAATCATCAATTTGCAGGATATGTCGTCATAATTTGTCGTCATAATTTGCAGGATATGTTTCCACCCATATCTGAACTTCTAGCCCCCTGCAAATGCTCTGGCAATGCATGGACTCTCATTCAAGCAGATTCGTTGTTGGCGAAGGCGAGGTCGCCTCGGTTGGAGCTCTGATTGGTTTGTTTAAATGTCTATGTTTTCTTTGATTTTTTTATATAAAAAAAATAAAAAAATTCAAAAAATAAATAATTTTTTAAATTTTACAATTAATAATACAAAATAAAAATATATTAAGATTATATATCTATTTCAAAACAAACGGATTAAAAAAATAAAAACTTATTAAGTTTATAAACGTAACGTGACACATTACGTTACGTTTATGTAAATGTCACATTACGTTTATATAGGTGTCACGTTACGTTACGTTTATGTAGGTGTCACGTTACGTTCATATTGGTGTCACGTTACGTTACGTTTATATAGGTGTCACGTTGCGTTACGTTTATGTAGATATGTCACGTTACATTTATATAGGTGTCACGTTACGTTTATGTAGGTGTCACATTACGTTACGTTTATGTAGATGTCACGTTACGTATAGGTGTCATGTTACATTTATGTACGTGTCACGTTACGTTACGTTTATATCAATTTCCCTATATATGGTTTTATTATTAATTATGATATTAACAACTAATATTGAGGGTAAATATGTCAAGAAACTTCTCATAGGACTTATAGGAACATAAGTTTTTTTGTGGGACCAAATATAGCACAAGTCTCTCTAATAGAATTTCTAAATAATTTTTCCGAAATTTTAGTACGTTTGTATTTGCTTTTTAAAATTTTAATGAGTTTAAATTTATACTCAAACACAATAAAAATTTTAATTAAGGTCAAACGAGTGGTTACCGAATTAAGTTCGAAACGGTTAACAAACGGATCAGGTCATTACATTTCCCAGCTTTTATTATCTCCCTTTTCCGAGATATAAACAAATCTCTTTTTTTCTTTGCTGCCATTCCAGCAGCTCAAATTGAGTATAAACATCGAAAAAATCATAAGTTCGCCTCTTTAGATTTAGGAATAGATTATTTTAGTAATTTTTTAATTTTTTGGTTAAAATATAAGATTAAAAAAAATCGATATATTTGAAATAATTTTTTGATTTTTTATAAAAAAATATGTAAAAAGTAGAGAAAAAATAAAATTTTTGACTTTTTGGTATAAGTTATAGACTTTTTAATTTTTTTAATAACTTTTTGACTTTTAAGTTAAACCTCTCGCATGCCAGATGAGGCCTAAATGATTTAATTTGATTTTTTTAATGTACAATTTAATTATGACTTTTTTAAATAGATGAATCATAATTCACAATTTAGTCCGTGATTTTATAAATGCCAATCTAGTTGAAATCGAACTGAATTGTTTATATTATATTATATTATATTATGGCCTCGTTTGGGAAGTGGCTATTTTAGTAGGCTATTTGGCTTTTTGGCTATTTTATAGGGTATTTTAGTTTTTGTGTTTGGGAAGATGAGATAGATTTTATTTGAGTTGTTGTATTGAAAAATGTGTTGAAATGATGTTTGAAATTAAAATGACAAATTTGTCCCTAAAAATATATTTTTTTAAATTGATGTCAAGGGGCAAATAAGTAATTTCCCACGTGATAGACAAATGTGACACTTTGACAGTGTAGGGCCAGCCTACACTGTCACGGCACAGTTGCTATTTTTTTTTTTTTTTTTTTTTTTAATAAAAAGGGTGAATAGTAGAGCTTTTTGGCTATTTTTTGAAAAGAGGCAATATTAGCCTAAACCTCCTCTTCCCAAACACCCCCTATATATATATAATACTTTACAAATGTAAATATTAAAATGTTTAATTAGTATCAAATATATATGTGTATAAATTATAACTTTTTACAATTAAAACTTTCTTTGGCATTACCTAAAAAAGATAAGAAATCAAAAAAATCACTAAAAAAGTAAAAAAAATTCATGCCGTTAGAGCATCCACAATGGATACACTAAGCTGTGTGTTAGTGTCAATTGCCAACTTTTGACTAGCTGAGGAGAAAGTTTGGTGCTGCAGTAGACCTGTTAACGCGTGTGTTAGGGGTGTGTGTTAGAGTCAACTGCTAAATTCTTTGTTATCTGCAGCTAGTGTTCTAGCGAGAGAGAGGAAGTGTGTTTTTTGTCTTACGGGTTGACCGGTCGACGGAAATTTTTTTTTTTTAAAAACTTTTTGGGATTTTTTTTTGGACTTCAAATTTAATTTTGGACTTGAAATTTTTGATTAAACTAAATTATTTATTTATTTTATTTATTATATACATATATATATATATATATATATTTAACACACACCTTAACACATCTATTGCACCACAACTCACTCTCTAAAATTAACAAACTCTTAACACATCTTAACAAATATTTTTAAATCTTATTTTTATCACTTTTTATCATATAACACACTTTAATAAACAATTTTGACTATCCTATTATGGATGCCCTTACCTTGTTTGGGTGGGAAGGCTGTGTTTGACAACTCAGGCTTTGCATACATGATACAAGCAAGGGTTTGGTTATGGTGTGCAACTTATACCTTACACCTTATTCTTTACACTTACACCTTATACTTACACCTTTTATACCTTACACCTTACACTTTTTGTGTAAGTGGCACATGATGTGCAACTCACTTACACCTTACACCTTACATTTACACCTTACACTTACACCTTATACTTATATTTACACCTTACACTTACACCTTTTGTGTAAGTGGCATATGGTGTGCAACCCACTTACACCTTTTGTGGGTTGCACACCTAAGAAAACTCCTACAAGCAATGACGTCAAATGCAATGTCAAACTTTGCATTGCATTTCCCTGCATGCTGCTCACGTGGCACAATGTAAGCCATAAATACCATAAAAAAATAAAAAAATCGAAATACACGAAAAATTCAACAGTTCTGCTGCATGTGTCAAAACGATTTTTTTTCCTCTTTGCTTTGTTAACAAACAATTCAAAAAAGTACATTTACATAGTACATCTCAAATAATTCATAAATATATTTTTACATAGTAATAGAATTATTTTAAAAAAATTATTTAAATAATTTTTAAATTATTAATAATATTATGAATAATGATAATATTTTTAAAATTCATGTTTTCAGTTTGAATTGATTTCAAGATTTTCATAAATTAGTTTGGATTCCAATTTGATAGAACATTAAATAATGGATTGATTTTGGGTTATAGCGAAATCAAACCAATCCCAACACGATGCACTCTAACTCCAATGATTAACACACACACACGCAAAAACTATTTCATAAAGTCTCCTTTTCAAAAGCAAAATTCATCAAAAAAACAAATGATAAAATCAAATTTTATATTAAATTTGTGAAAAAAAATTTGACAACTATTTTTTTATTTAAATTTTTTTTTGGGTGAAAACTTAACTAATTATTAGAGGCACAATTTTCACAAATCAAAATTAGATATTTTAAAATTATAAAAAAAATTATAATTTATAAAATTCAACAACCAATAACCATAGTTTAGCCATCTTCAAAAAACAAAAAAATTAAAAATTCATTATGAGGAAAATTAGTAAAATATCCCTCTCTAACTTTGTGCAGTAGGAGAGATCCAAAATATTTTTTTTATTAGCTAAGATCTCTCAATATTTTCACAGAGAAAATTTGACTTAGAGAAATTTTACCCGACTCAGAGAAATTTCGATCCCAACTCAAAGAAATTTCAACTTTTATAGAGAAATTTCAAGATTTTTCTGTGAAAATTAAAATTTCTTTGAGTCGGGACAAAATTTTTCTGAGTCAGGGCAAAATTTATTTGAGTCGAATTTTATCTGTGAAAATGTTGAGGGACCTTAACTATTATGAAAATATTATATGTCCTTTATCTTATAAAATCTTAATATTAAGGACCTTAAAAAAAAATTTCCATGATAATATCATAGATCATAACTATTTTAAAATTTGAAATATATAAAATTATAATGTTAATATGAAAAATATAAAATGATAGAAACAGAAAATATATTACATAGCAATCCAATAAAATTTGATGTAAATAATTAATCAACAATGCTAGAAACTCCAAAACTTTTACTTCTTCCGTCTCAAAATATCAGTCTCAAACTTTTACTCCAAAACTTTACAATTATTACACTTCAAAAATATTAAAATTTTTAAATTATCCTTTGACTTTTTATTGGAACATCAATTGTCATAATTAATAAATTTAAAAGAATAACAAAATAAAATGGTATTTTAGTCTTTAATTTTTGAAAATAGACTAATATTTTGAAACAATAAAAAATAGAATAGGAAATTAATATTTTGGGATGAAGGGATTACAAAATTTTTACCAAATTGTGTGGAATCCCATGAGACTCATATGATCTGAATCTCACATCCATATAAAATATTTGATAAAAATTATGAAATATCTTACATTTTTCATAATCAATATTGTGCGGGAAGGAAATATCTTCTATTCTCTGTACTCCTTGAATCCAAGCTTCACGTAGCGTTGCTTAACTTGAGAACAGAGAAACGGTGAGCTGCTCGGCAGTGTGCTGCCAGATAAACCCTCCAACAATCAAGTAAGCATACTTAGGAGAAAAGAAGAATGTGGAGAGCACTGTAGAGAGAGAGAGCGCGAAATTCTTTCAAATTGCATACCTCTAACATCTGCGTATTCCTCATTTTCAAGGCTAGCCATGCAGTCTCAGAGATTGTGGGTGCACTACCTCTGCTGTTCTTTCCTGGGTAGGTGACTATGCTCCCCTTTACCGTTCTTACACGTGTAGAGACCAAAACCTCCAAACAGTGTTTGTCGAACCGCCAAACGGTAATGACGCATACTAGGAGTGGATTTCCCTCTTCTTACCGTTGGTCTAGGTAGCTTACACAACCGAGCTATTACTTGAGGAACAGACGTTATACTGGATAGCCATAGCCGAGCAAAATCAAACTGATCTACCAAAGCCGACAAGCCGCGGATGCGCCGCTCGGCAGCTTGGCCTTACACCGCATCCTCAAGGGTCATTTATCTCTACATTTGTGGTCCAAGCCACCTATAACTTGGTCAAATACAACCTTAGTCTGGTCTGTGGGCCTGCTCGTCCAAGCCCGGCCCAACACCATAATCTGCGTAGGCCAAGCTCGGTTTGACAACGTGTTCTGCCTCAGCTCGGCCAAGTGAATTTCGGTTAATCCTAACTCGATGTTCCGCCGCACTCAGCACCAACCCACTTTGGTCTCAGCGCCCCAAGGCCCAACACCATGTTCAGTGTTGGTATAGATCGGCCAGTCGTTCGGCCAAATCTCCCTCTCAATTGCCCCTTAATCCCATCTAAGCCGAGCGTGATAGGGATTACTATTCTGACCGAGCTATCTGATTTGGTCGGTCATTGAGGCTTGCACCGGTAGTCTTGTCATCGATCAATCAATCGTACTGACAAACCACCCTTTCAATGCCACGTGGCCTTCCTTGACTGGTTTCGTGCAATCCTACAGCTATCCCATTATCTTTGAAATTCGAAAAGTTGGCGCCCTTTCGCATCATTCATATATACGAAAGATCTGCCCTCCCCCTTTATCACTGTTCATCTTTTTCGATCAAAACCCTAAACCCTCTGAGTCTCTGTCCTCTCTACCATTGTTGTCATTGTTGTCGCTCTCGTTCGCACCATTTCCAACGTTTTCCATCTTAACGAGCATCATAGCGAAGGTCGAGGTAGATTAGAGCTTGATTTGGTACTCAAATCTGTAAGTCCCTCTTTTACTTTCATCAACATCTTTGTGTTCTTCGTGTTCTTCATTTTCTTGCTTCGTTTAGGACCATTGATGTCACAACCCAAACCCATCCCTATAGGTTTAGCGTCGTAACCGGCCAGTAATCCGTGATTAACGAAAGCCTGTTTAACTATACTAAAATGGATTAGACTCTAATTCCTTTCCTATTGCTTAATTCTATCTCGTTAAAATTAGCGAATCAGACAGGTTCAATTCATCCCTTTTTTGTATCTGTTCACAATACCACTACAATATCAATCAATGCAAGTCCATATCATATAGCACATAATTCACATAGCACATAATTACACAATTAACAATAAGCATATAATTAAGTTAATTAATTTGCTTAATTAAGGAGGTGGTTGTCACATCCTCTCCCCCTTAGGATGTTTAGTCCTCTAAACTCAATTACCTTCCTCCGAAAAGAAAACAGGATCAAGTAGAAAAAGGTTTGGATATCTTTTCATCATGTCATCTTCCCTTTCCCAAGTTGCATAAACGCCACCATGATTTTGCCAATCCACTTTCACTAACGGGATTTCTTTATTTCTCAACTTTTTGATTCGTCGATTTACAATCTGAATATGCCTTTCTTCATAAGTGTAGTCATCACTCAATACCGCATGGGTAGGCTCAATAACAAGAAAAGGATCTCGAAGATAGTCCCGCAACATCGAAACATGAAAGACATTATGCATATGTTCCATTTCAGGAGGGAGTGCTACTTGATATGCCACCGGATTAATCTTTTCAATGATTTCATATGGTCCAACATACCTCGGAGCTAACTTGCCCTTGGTTCCAAAGCGTGTCTGCCCTTTCATGGGTGTCACTTTAATAAAAACATGGTCACCCACTTCATATTCCCTATCTCGCCTTCGGATGTCCACGTAACTTTTTTTTGTCAGCTTTGTGCAGTTTTCAATCTTTGTTGAATTAATCTCACCTTTTCTGTTGTTTCATGTACAATCTCAGGCCCAAGTAAAGGCCCATCTTCAACTTCTGCCTAACAAATAGGAGATCGACATTTTCTGCCATATAATGCCTCGAAAGGCGCGATACCAATACTCGAATGAAAACTGTTGTTGTAGGCAAATTCAGCTAAAGGTAAATGACTTTCCCAATTCCCTTGGAAATCAAGTACACACATGTGCAACAAGTCCTCCAGAGTTTGGATTGTTCTTTCTGATTGGCCTTCTGTCTGAGGATGGTACGCATTACTCAATCTCAATTCGGTACCCACTGCAATTTGCAGACTTTGCCAAAATCTTGATGAAAACTTCGAGTCCCTATCAGAAACAATAGACACAGGCACTCCATGCAATCTAACAATCTCATTAATATAAATTGTAGCCAACTTATCCGCATTATAAATTGTTTTAACAGGTAAGAAATGAACAGACTTAGTCAATCGATCAATAATAACCCAAATTGAGTCCATACCTCTACTGGAGCGAGGCAATCCAACAATGAAATCCATAGTGATATGCTCCCATTTCCACTCTGGTATTGGCAAAGGTTGAAGTAACCCCACGGGTCATTGATGTTCTGCTTTGACTTGTTGGCAATGTAGGCATTTTGACGCAAACTCAACAATTTCTTTATTCATTCTTGGCCACCAGAAATTAAGCTTCAAATCTTGGTACATTTTTGTATTCCCCGGATGAATAGAAAGTTTTGAACTATGGGCTTCTTGCAAAACTCGTTTTTTCAATTCGGAATCATTTGGCACACATAATCTACCTTGAAATTTCAACACACCATTGTAACAAGCCCGCGAGGGACCTCGCTACAGTTCGGACTCGATTTTGTTGCGGTTCTAAATCTGAACCAAAGAGTCCAACTCTGGCAAATCGTTTTGAAGAAAAACAGATTTTTTTGAAAGAAGTGCCAAACATGGATCGCTTTGCGGATAACGAGTCGCCACCTAAATATTTTTAAAATGGGAAATTTAGAAACCCCGACTCGGTGCCAAAGGCCACGTGGCTATCACCAAAGTTGCCTCGGCTCGGGAACTTGGGTACGATTGGGGAAGGTCACATCGTGAGCACCCCCGCTCGCCCCGTTAAAGACCGGCCTCTACTAACCATGATATTTGCTTTTGAAAACATTGTGGGTTTTTATTTCCGTTATTTGCCTAGATTACTATGTGATGCTCGCAAAGAAACAAGTATAGACTGGGCGTCTGAATTGGAACAAAACATTTCATGTTTGTTTGTTTGAAAATGGTGTGAAGGTGCTACCCGCAGGTAGGCTAAAATGCGGATTTGCCACCCTCGGGTGGGCTTAGAAAACATAATTTTGCCACTATCTAGTGGGCTTAAAACAAACAAATAATGTATTGTCCCAATTCAGATAACTCAACCTCCACCCACAGGCATTCAAGGCAGTTATATCACATAAGCATGTAGCCTCATGGTAAGCATGCTACCATGGCAACACTCACACGCATGCAAGGATGCTAAAGCATAAAACTCACCGAGTACTCCAAGCCAAAACAAAAAACTGATTAGGAATCATGCATGATCCTAAATACACAGAATTGCCTAATGCAACACATGCAAAGATGCAAACTATAGCAGGCTCGGCTATTCTAAATATGGCATATGAGATGCAACAGCTATCAAGTACTCAACTTGGAATTGAAATACAGATGCAGTTTGTATGATGCGCCGAGCCCGGTGCGTGCAAAACAGATGAATGATGCAAACATCTTTGTCATCTTTGTATGCTAATTGAAATATCCCCTATATCTAACCATTGTAAGCGGATAAATAAAAGGGATAAAGAAATGGGGGTTGGAAGACATACATCACACTCACACACCCTTATTACAGTTGTGCCCTCGCGCAGAGGGTCCGAATAAATAATACAATTCAATAAAAGAATATTACAGTCAAATATACAGTCGAAATAATATACAAATTCCTAATTAATTGACAAATTAAACAAGAAAATCAGAATGGCGTGCAAGCTGTGGACCGCCATTGTTGATGAATGATGTATCTGCTTCGGGCGCGGAAATCCTTCGATGCCCCAATTAGCCTCTGTTTACATCGTGTCTCAAATGCGTGTCGGACTCGGAAATTTTTGATTCTTCATTTTGCCGCAACAGAGAGCGTAAAAGGGCATAGCAATGTATTTCACAAATATATGCATGCCTCGATCCTCGTGCCACCAATCACGCACATCGATGCATGATGGCTGAGGAGCCGAATTGCACAACTCAATATAGGATGAATGCATATGAATGCGACAACAAAACCTAACTCCATCATGGGTAATCCGGAGTGTCGGTGACTTGGGAATTGAGACCCGTTCCGTTACTCGGAGTACAAAACGCGCCTCGTTTCCCGTGCAATATGCATGATATGCATGAAATGCAACTAATATACAACCTAGCATGCGCAATGCTATGAAAATGAGATGTCTCGAAATGCGTGCCCACAGGCACGCAAATCGAGAAATGCAGAATAACATGCGAAATGCAATGATGGGCTTATACCAACATGAGGGAGCCTCAGCCACACTCACATAGGATGCTGGAATGATAAAAATGAGGTGCCTCGAAATGCGTGCCCGTGGGCACGCATACCGAGGAACACGGAATGACATGCGAAATGCAATGATAGGCTTATACCAACATGAGGGAGCCTCAGCCACACTCACATAGGATGCCGGCAGATAAAAATGAGATGCCTCGAAATGCGTGCCCGCGGACACGCAAACCGAGGAATGCATAAAATGGCATACGGAATGCAATGATGGGCTTACGCCAACATGAGAGGGCCTCAGCCACACTCACATAAGCTGCCGAGACGAAGTGAAGTGCCTCGAAATCGTGCTGCAGGCACGCAAAACCAGGCATGGCCCTAAGGCAAAAATGACATGCGAAATGCGAATTGGGCTTACGCTAACGTGAGGGGGCCCCAGCCCCACTCACATAAGCCGAGAGGCAAAGTGAAACGCCTCGAAATCGTATGCAGGCGCATAAAAATGACATGCAAATGAGATGTGGCATATGGCACATTGACAATGCAAATTTCAGCAGCTAAAATGATGCACAAATAGCCCAATTATGACAAAATTACACCCGATGCAATTCAAATGCAATGCAACGACCAAATGGCTTCTGACCCTACTAAACATGCACAATATGGACATGACATGTAAAACAGTAGCAAGGAAGCCCCTAAACTAGCATTTTTTTAGTACAAAGTATGGCCAAACAATGATCACAAGTATGGCAAAAATAGCATGCAAAAATGGGGGAAAAGAGGAGAATTACAAAGCAAGTGGTATATACAATACTCAAACTGAAAAACACAGTTCTACAACATTAAAGAGGAGTCAAAAATATGCACATTTACAAGAGATGATATCCCCCAATTCAGTATGTAGATAGGCTAAACATAGCATGCAAAATAATGAGCCAACAAAGGCTATAACATGAGGTACCAAAAGCATGCACCAATCAACCTTGGACCCTTAACAAAACATGAATAATGGGCCAAAATAAGACACTTTCTAAGCCTGATGAAGGCTCAAAACAGAAGCCAAGAAAGCCTAACAAAGCATGCAAAATAGGGGTAGAACATGAATTCAAAGAAAGTGGTATGCAGAGCATGAAAACTAGGTTGAGCCCTTCTTCAATATTGAAGAGGGGCTCAAAATAAGCACAATATTAGTTCATGAGATGCTCCAAATCAGATCACAAATAGGCCAAATAAATCATGCAATTTTACGGAAAATATGGAGGATTACAAAGAAAGTGCATGATAGAGAGGCCAAACATGATGGAGCCTTTCTTAAATGTTGAAGAGGGGCTCAAAATAGGCCCACTCACAGTTTATATCAGGCTCGAAATCAGATCACTCATAAGCCAAATAAATCATGCAATATAATGGCATAAAGAGTGATATTGAAAGAGATACATCATGGGGCTCTCAAATGAGGTTGAGCCCTTCTTCAATGTTGAAGAGGGGCTCAAAATGAGCCTAAAAAAAGTAGGGGTCGGAGCCTAAAACAAAAAGGAAATAGGGTAAAGAATTGATGGAAGAAAATGCTAGAAAAAGGGAATTAGAGGCTTACCCTTGAAGATCTAACTTTTGTTGCTTCTTGGCTTCAATTTGCTGCTTCTTAACCTCTGGAAAACACTCCTTTGCTGCTGGAATGGAGTTGGTGATGGTGGTGCTTAGGGTTGATGAAGGATTGAGCTAGAGGCTTCAAGGTTTTTAGGGTTTTGGAGATAGGAAATGGAGGTTTTGGAAGAGGAGCTTATGAGATGAAATTTTCTAACCCTAGCAAAGGAGCTGTCCAGCCCCTTAAATAGGCAAGAAAGGGTGTAAAAGGGGAGGGAAATGGAGGCAAGCTTTCCCTCCCAAAATATCCCCCGGAGGGCTGGGATATTTTGAAAAATATCCGGACAGCTGTAAAGAGGTGGAAAGCGTAAAGTGGCCGGCAGTGGTTTCTGGAAGGTGGCCGGCCACCCCAACCTGGTCGGCCACTCCCACGGCCGGCCATGGCCCAAAAATGAAGTCAAAATTTCCGACCACCAAGGTTTAGGGTCCTCCCAAGTGTGTAGAATAAGGCCCGGGTTTGGAATCGCAACATGAAACAAGAGTCACAACATTGCATTTGAAGGAGAGGCTCAAAATGAAATTCACAATTCTTGGACCACCACTTTTGGTGTCCTCCCATGTGTGTAGAACAAGGATCCAAGGCCGAATTTGGCAACACCGAACAGAGTCACAACATTGCATTTGAAGGAGGCTCAAGAATGAAATTCACAATTACTGGCCGACCATGCACTTTTAGGGTCCTCCCATGTCCCCTCATCATAAATATGTAGTCCTGGCTCGAAGAAAATACCCCTAGGGTGTTCAACATTGGCCCGGAAGTGAGCAAAACGGGCGCCGGAGGAGCGAAACTGATTTTCTGGAACAATTGCTGGCCTCCCACCCTCCAGTGATCTTCCTAGTGTTGAAACAGAGGTACCTGCCAAACTTGAACAAAAACTAATGGAAAATGAATGCTCGGGGCCTAAACCGCGAAGTTCGGGGCCCCGAAAATGGGCTGTAGGCACCGAAAGTGGCGTTCGGCCACGAAGTGGGCATCGAAGGCCCCAGCGTCCCTCGGTATGATAAAACAAAGGTGCATGCCAAAAACCGGAGAAATCGGAGATGGTTGGGCGGTCCCGAGCCGAGGCACGGCTCGACGGTCCGAACCGGAACCGGACTCGAATAGGCAAAATGGCCTACGGCCACGAAAAGTAGCCCACGGCCACTGAGAGATAGTCTACGGGACCACTCCCTTCCCTCAGGAAAGAAAACAGAGAAAACCGAGTCTGGTTCGCAAACCGAGACAAGGCACAGAAGAGGGTTCGGGAGTCCGGAGGCAGGGCGCACGGCCGTGACTCTGAGACTTCTGAACGAGCACAGTATGCAACATCACCGAGCACTCAATCGGTGACGTCTGAGTCTTAAGGTCGGTCAAAAATGGGGTGTCTACAACCATGTTCAAAAATAAAACCTGGCCTCGGTTTGGATTGCCGTTCATCAACAATCTTCTTCAAAAAGTCATCTTGTTGTTGTTTCTCTTTGATTTCCTCAATAAGTGCCGGTTGAGCAGAAATGGTAGCCAATGTCCCACCTTGTTCTCGCAAAACAATTTCAACCTCAAATTTCTTAAGGTCATGTAGCAATTCTCTTTGCCCGGTAAATAAGCAAGCCAAATTTCCAATTGATTTCCGACTAAGTGCATCAACAACAGTGTTAGCTTTCCCGGGATGGTACAAAATTTGCAAGTCATAATCTTTTATTAATTCTAGCCATCTTCGTTGTCTCATGTTCAACTCTTTTGTGTAAAGAAATATTTTAAACTCTTATGATTTGTATACATCTCACATGTTGCCCCATGCAAGTAGTGGCGCCAAATCTTCAATGCAAATACTACTGCGGTAAGTTCTAAATCATGAGTCGGATAATTCCTTTCATGTGATCTCAGTTGTCGGGAAGCATATGCAATGACTTTACCATTCTACATCAATACACACCCCAAACCCTTATAAGAAGCATCACTAAAAATAGTAAATCCATCTGTACCTGAGGGTAAGGTGAGAATCGGTGGAGTCACAAGTCGGGTCTTTAATTCTTGAAAGGCTAATTCTCTCTGGTCGGTCCGGTCAAATGATACTCCCTTTTGAGTCAACTGAGTTAAAGGTAAAGCAATTTTGGAAAAGTCTTTCATGAATCTTCGATAGTACCCGGCCAAACCCAAGAAACTCCAGACTTCGGTAACATTAGTCAGTCTAGGCCAATTCACCACTGCTTCAATCTTCTGTGGATCAACTAAAATGCCATCTTTACTATTCACATGCCCCAAAAACATAACACTATCAAGCTAGAATTCACACTTTATTAGTTTTGCATTTAATTTCTGTTCTCACAAGGTTTGCAAAGCAATTCTCAAATGTTGTTTATGTTCCTCCTTACTCTTGGAATAAATCAAGATATCATCCATAAAAACAACCACAAATTCATCGAGGAATGGTTTGAAAATTCTGTTCATAAGATCCATAAATGCAGCAGGTGCATTAGTAACTCCAAAAGGCATAACAAGAAATTCATAATGTCCGTACCTTGTTCGGAAAGCAGTCTTTGCAATATCTTCAGCTTTGACCTTTAATTGGTGGTATCCGGATCTAAGGTCAATTTTAGAAAAGACTTGAGTACCTTGTAATTGGTCAAATAAATCATCAATGCGAGGCAATGGGTACTTGGTTTTCACTGTCACCTTGTTCAGTTCACGGTAGTCAATACAAAGCCTCAACGAGTCATCCTTCTTTTTTACAAATAAAACTGGAGCGCCCTACGGTGATGTACTGGGCCTGATAAACTTTTTGTCCAACAACTCTTGCAACTGGATTTTCAACTCTTTTAATTCAGTGGGTGCCATTTTGTATGGAGCTTTGGAAATTGGCTGTGTACCCGGTATCACCTCAACAGTGAACTCAATCTCCCTATCAATCAGATCCCCTAGCAAATCATCTGAAAAACATATGGGAATTCTCTGACTATAGAAATACTGTCCACATTAGCTTTAATATCAGCAGGCACAGTCAGTATACAACATGCATACCTTTTACACCCCTTCTTAATCAATTTTAAAGCTTTCATAGATGAAATCAAGTATAGGGGAGGTACAACACCAACTCCATTAAACATAGATTTAGGCAATCCAGGTGGACGAAAAATAACTTGCTTTGTTACACAGTCAATGGAGCATGATATTTTGTTAACCAATCCATTCCCAAAATTACATCAAAATGATCAAGATTCAGAGGTAGCAAATCAACATATAAAAACACGTCCCCAATAACAATCTCACATGTAGGATACACATAAGCACAAGTCATAGATCCCCCAACAGGTGAAGATACAGCTAATAAATAGTTCATGTGTTCCAGTGGTCTATTTAATTTTCGTGAAAAAACATGCGAGATAAATGAGTGTGTAGACCCCGAATCAATCAGAATGTAAGTGTTTTGTGCACAAATTGAAAGTATACCTGACACAACTGTCTCAATATTCTGCACATCTCCTGGTACAAGTGCAAAGACCCGGCCTTGCCTCAAAGATTCTTTCCCGGTAGCTTTAGAATTGGGTTTTGGTGTAACAGTTGATGCGGTAGCACTTGCTACGGGTCTACTAGGGCCTTAGGATGTGAGAGGACAATCTTTGACCAGGTGGCCCACCTTGCCACACCTGTAACATGCCCCAGAAAATTTGTAACAAACCCCTTTATGTCTTCTGCCACATTCTGGACAAGGTGGTATGGAATTATTCCCTTAGCTGGAACTACTTGTTAACCCTGTATTTTGCTTTTTATTTAATGAGTTATTTCGGCCCTTTTTGAAACTGAAACTTCGTCTCTTACCCCGCCATTCAATCACTGGTGCCTTAGGCTATTTCAATGCTGCAACATTTGCCTCAGTTATGATAGCTCGGTCAAGGACATCCACATACTTGAGTAATTTCAATACATTAATTCGATCGAGTATTTCCACATTAAGTCCACCTTCAAACTTTCTAGCCTTTTTATAATCGGTATCCACCATGTGCGATGCATATCGAGCAAGCTCGGTGAACTTAGATTCATATTCGGCTACTAACATGGTGCCCTGCTTTAGTTGTTCAAATTCGGTTACTTTCCGATCACGAACGCACTGAGGGAAATATTTCTCATAAAAAGCTTCCTTAAACTGAGCCCAAGTCATAGCGTTGTTTGTATCAAGAATGAGCATCCACCACCGTCTAGCTTCTTCTTGTAAAGTAAAAGTAGCCGATAACACTTTATGTGCCTCTGAACATAGAAATACTTCAAACAGTTTTTCAGTTTCTAGGACCCGTGCTTTGGCCTTTAGGGGCTCAAGACCTCTCTTAAATGTCGGTGGCTTCATTTTGTTAAACTTTTGTGTCAAAGCAATCACATCATCATTGGCATTTAGTTCAGGCTGCACTGGTAGCGGAAGAGTGGGTGGGGGTTGTTGGTTCTGTTGTTGTCTTAGGGCCTCAGTCAATAATTCAACCATTCTTCCCAATCTGGCAATTCTTGTTTCGGATGATTCAGGTTCATCTGTATTCCTTGCATGCTCCATTGCACTATATAAGACATTGTAATAATAAACATAGGAAAGATGGTCTTATATTCATGTATGTTAATTCATATGCACATATTACATCCACACACACTTATTATGCATGCTCATGCAATGTCGTATTACTTTTCTAGGACACCCTATAGCTCATTTGGACACGTGTGTGTGGTATAACTTGTGCTTTGATACCAATCTGTTACAACCCAAACCCGCCTCCTATAAGTTTATCGTCGTAACCGGCTAGTAATCTGTGATTACCGAAGGCCTGTTTAACTATACTAAGATGGATTAGGCTCTAATTCCTTTCCTACTACTTAATTCTATCTCGTTAAAATTAACGAATCAGACAAGTTCAATTCATCCCTTTTTGTTTCTGTTCACAATACTACTACAATATTAATCAATGCAAGTCCATATGATATAGCACATAATTCACATAGCATATAATTACACAATTAACAATAAGCATATAATTAAGTTAATTAATTTGCTTAATTAAGGAGGTGGTTGTCACAATTGATATGTTGCCAATGCTCCTCTCATGGGGCAAAATCATAAGCGTCTGTAAAAGTTAAGCAAAACTGAAACCCAGAACATACATGGGGCCATCGTGCCCCTTGTCTTTCTTAGCTTCTGTGTGTAGCTTCAAATTTAGAATGAACAAATTGATTTCTGGGAAAAATTGAGCTAGATCCCAATTTAGATCCTCAAATAGGATTGAGCCGAAATGAAAGTGGTTTGTGGACCTTCCAAGCGACAGCGTCCGTGATGGAAACTCGGTGGATCATCTAGCTAAGATAAACGCCAAACAATTAGGACTTGGCCAAAACCAGCCTAATATGTTAGGTTTCACGGCTGGTCTAAAACCCAAACCGTGTCAAAGTTTAGCACGCGAAAGCTTTTAAGAGCCGTGCACTCGTTGTCGTGCTAACACTTACACTTATTTTTAATAATGCAAAACTAGCACCGACCAGGCACACATCAACATCAAATCAGCGAGGCTCAAAGACCGAGCAAATAATAACCTGAATAGCTCAGTTTTGACCAAGCTACAGTCAGTTCATTATACAAAATAAAATTGGGATAGATGGGGAAATACCGCTTTATGGTTAGCTCTCTTAGGGCAATGGCTGAGTTCCGTAGAGAGTACAACATTCTAGATGATGTCCACCTGGACCTGGCCAAGAAGGGAGACACTCCCTGGGGCGAACTGGACAAATGTCCCTTCAAGGTCATGTCTATTGTGGAAGGCTGTTTGCGTTTTCCAGTCCAACCCTTGGTCTGCGAATTTTTTAGGCAGACTAGGCTGTGTCCCACCCAAGTCTCCAACAATACATACAAAATAATAAATGGCATGGCCATGCTGAATCAAATACTAGGCCTGAATCTCAGTTTTGCCGAGATATTCCACCAATATTCGCTTAGTAAGAATAAATGTGGCTTCTGTTGGTACCTGAAGGTTAGAAAGGGCCGAGCAAAGCTCGTAGAGGGTAACCCTAATAAAGGGGTGAACGATGATGACTTTTTATGGGTAACTAGAATTACAAAGATACTGAAGCGCCCATATCGGGCTGGTACATAAGAAAAAAATTTGGAAGCGCTGGTGAGCATCGTAGCACGATTTAATTGTTCAGATTTGATTTGACTTTGCCGATCTAACCCTTACTTTATTTTTGCAAATTACAAACTCTTGGTAGAAGATTATTCCAACGCTAACCAAGAGGCTACAAGGGTTGTTCTTCGGCACCCGGTTGAAAAAAGGAAAGCCCAAAAATTGCTTGGATACCAATCGAGTTACAGATACACTGCACTGCGCAAAAGCCGGGTCACCGATTTTCTTCGCACTTCTTCTCCTGAACCAGATCCAACTCTCCCGCAGATCAAACTCGTACCTCTGATAGCCAAGCAAGAAATGGCTAAAATCTGAGCCATCAAATCAATGATTACGGGAGAGGCAAGCGATTCCCAACCGGCGAAAACTACTGGGGGTCAATCCTCCATGCCAACCGTGCTAGACAAAGGGCCAGTGCTGGCCCTTGCTAGCGAGCAAGCTTTTGGTCGGTCAAAGAAAAGGCCAAGGCAAGTACAAACCGAGTAGAGACTAGTCGATGAAGATTCAGCTAAGCTACCATCGGCTGAACAGGGAAAGCAGACTAAACAACTGTTTACCAGGCAATCCACCCATTCCACTGCCCCTCCAGTCTGGTCACCCAAACTAAAATACAAGCGCCGAGCTGTGACGGTGGTGGACTCTGTATATACCGACAAGGATCATTGACTCAGCTTCAACATGACCAAGGGTAAACTCCTCCCTATGGACATGAAAAAGCATGAGGAACTGTCCGATCTAAAAGTCCTTTGATCAGCAGCGAAGTCAATCGTTTTAGTAATCAATCAAGTTTTTTTTTTTGTGCAAGTTATTGATTGGTTCCCCGTACTAACTGCTGCCCTTCTATAAGCCGCGTAGAAAAACGATCTTGCTCATGAACGCATGATTTATGTCCAGCAGAGTCTGCGGGAGGCCATCGAGGATAATAAAGCAAAAACGGCCGAACTAGAAAACTTGAAGACTGCATAGGAGGTGGCAGTGGCCGAGCGCAACCAGCTCGCAGAGCGGCTGGCAAGGGCAGATGTGGACAAACAAAATGTGTTACAAGTGACCAAAGCCAGATATATTACTGAGCTACGCAAGCTGCGGGAAGCGCATAAGGCCGAATTAGAGAAACAAGTTGACGACACTGAAGATCGTGGCTATGCGGAGGACCAAAAAACCTACGAACAGCAAGTTGAGGGAACCAAGGACATCTTTTTCCAGTGTGGCTGGAAAGTTGTTGTGGAAAAATTTAGCCTTGGGCAAGACTCTAATATGTTAAAAAATCCTCTAGCCGCCTTCATTTCGATCCACATGCAAGCGTACGCCAATGCCATGCAACAGAAGCTAATAGAAGAGGCAAAATAGGCAGTTGCGGTAGATGTTTCCGCCGTGCAACATGCCGATCAAAACCACCCTTCTGAGGTTTCAGAAGAAAGAGGCAGCCAAACCGAAGAAGAGCCCGAGTAGGAGGAGAATCCGGTGCCCGGCGTGGGTGAAGGAGATGCTGAGAATAAAATGACTGACCAAGCTAACACCGTGGAACTGGATTGATCTGTCTTCTCTCTTTCTCTCCTTTTTTTTTTTTTTTAACTGGGCTACGAACCCTACTTTTGTAATTGAACTTTGTCATGAATGAAAAATGATGAACTTTTTGCTCGCCATGTATTTGAATTTTTGGCTGCCTTATTGTTGTCATTTTCTTCAATTCGGCCGAGATACTTATTGTTTGGTATCATAACATCAAACAGAATCTGCATGTAGCCGAGATAAAAATCTTCTCGTAGTATTCCAATCGTAATGATCTCTGTTTGGCTGAGCTGATTTCTTTTCAAATGCTCACAAACGTAAATTTTCTATTCAAAATTGGGGAAGCATAGTTGCCTTACAAGCAAGTAAATTCAACCCAGTGGAGGTAAAAACAACCCATGAGCTGGACAAATTGCAAATTTATTTCAAGGCGAGTGAATCAGCTTGGGCAAACTAGCAATATCAGCTCGGGGACGCAAACATTTTTAACGAGCGAAATCAGCTCGGTTTGAGGATAAAAACAACCCATGAGTTAGACAAATCGCAAACTCAATTTAAGGCAAACAAAATCAGCTTGGGTTAACGAACAAAATCAGCTTGGGGAATCGAACATTTTTAACGAGCGAAATCAACTCGGTTCGAGGGTAAAAATAACCCATGAGTTGGACAAATTGCAAACTTAATTTAAGGCGAGCGAAAAATCAGCTTGGGTTAATGTTAATGAACATTTTTAACGAGCAAACTCAGATCGGTTTAAACATTCGTTGAGCACAATATCAACTGTTTGAGCGGGCGAGCAAGGTCAGCTCGGTTTTAATACAAGTTGGGTAAAACACCAACTTTTTCCTCGAGTGATCAAAATCAGCTCGAAAATGGCGAGCAGGAATTAGCTTGGGCAGTGACGATCAAAATTAGCGCAGAACAAGGCTAAGTTTGCACAGCAGGTACAGTTAGCCCGGTTTGGGCATTGCCCCTGGTACTCATAGAAGTTTAATACTTTTTGTACAGAAACGCATAGTATAAGAGAAGGAAGTGGCCATTTTTGTAGCACTTGTGTCCTTCAAAGCTTTTGGGGAAGTATTTGAATCCTTTATTTTATTTTTGAAATTTTTAGTGTTGTTGTATCTTAGTTTTGGAGGAGTACAAATCGATTTAAACTTGTTGGGATTGCTCGTTCATGCTTGTTTACGTTGAAAAGTTATTTGGGAACTTAAAAATCTTGTTCTGGGGTCGACATTGGTCTTGGTGGGGTCGACACCTTCCTTTTGTTGTTAGCCACAAGGGTCGACACCAGTCTGGGAAAGGTCGACCCTTGTCTTGAAATTGCTTACTGAATTTTGGTGTTGAAACCAATCTGGGAAGGGTCGACACCTGTGTTGCCGTCAAACATAAGTGTTCCAGCTTTTCTTCATAAGGGTCGATACCTGTGTTGCAAGGGTCGACGCCTACAAACTTTTTTCCAAATTTCAATCCGGTTTTGGGCCTACTTTTTGGGAATTTTGACTTGATCTTTTGGATTGACTTTGGGACTTCATTTACTTTGACCTAGCACTATAAATAGGTCCCTTACTTAACCTTTTCTTTACTTTTTCTTCTCTTTTTCCCTCTCCTAGCCATGAGTCACTCTCTTCCTCTCTAAAATCACTTTTTTGCTAAAAGATCTTTAGATCTACTCACTTGGAAGCATCTCCTTGCCTTGCTCCTTTGAGATTAAGTGTAAATCTTGTCAAGAGCTTCGTTTTAATCCAAGTAGAAGTTGGTTTCGACATCTTTAGAGTTTCAACCTTGTTTTGCTCATCTTCTCTTCTAAACTTGAGGTAAGGATCTTCTTTGAGTTGTATATATATTTTTGCAAGATCTAGATGATTTTCGAAATCATCCTTTGATTAGTTTTGACAATTGATTATTGATTCAAGAAGATGAGTGATTTTGAAAGTGGGTTTACTTTCTTTTTCCTTCTAAAAATAGAAATTTATGGTTTTGAACTATAATGATTGATGGAAGTTTTTTTTGGGGAGATTTCTTCAAATATCTTAGAGATGGTTTGTTTTGGTGAGAAAATCTGGAAGTTTGAGTTTTAAAAAGATGTTGAGATTTTATAAATAAAATAGTCATATTTTTATTGGAGGTTAAAATGAAGGAATGTTTTGAAAAAGCTTGAATTGTATTTATACAAATGACGAGTTTCATGAAATATGAAGAGTTTGATTTTGGAAGTTGTTATTCAAAATGTTGTTGTAGTCTTGAAATGACTAAATTATTGAGAATGCTGTAAATGTGAAAATTATGTTATTTCTTAGATGGATTGGAAATCAAAGTTTATATATTCATCTCGTGATATTATTGTTTTAAAAAGAGAAATAGGAGATTTGTTCACAATGAAATTATTGTGCGGAAGTATTGAAAATGGAAGAAATGTGGTATTGCATTTAATCATTTCATGAGCATATCAATTCATTTGATTATGTTGAGCTTTGAACGTTGATTTGAAAACCTTGCATTGAGAAAAGAATGTTAGGAATTGGGTTTTCATGAAATGGTTTTGGGATAAATACAGTGATAAGTCTTGAAAGGTGGTGTAGATGAAATTGATAAGTTGGCCTCAGTGTCCGAGGTGAAAGACCGAAAAACCCGCACGAATAGGTGTCGAGCCTTTTGGTTAATACCGGTAAAAATGACAAATTGGTAGTACTTGTACAGTCTACTTGCAGACACTGACCTAGGGATTACCAAAGTTGTATTTACCGCCTCTTGAATTAAATTGTTAAGTTTTGAATAATGAAAATTGCATGACATCATTGAACTTGATGGTTTTACAAAAGATGAAGATGTGTTTTTCTTTCAAAAAAGGCATAGCATGGCATATGCATTTCATCTCTTGAGACTTGTATAAAATGTATATACTTTGTTAAGGATTTCCTATTGGGCTTTATGCTCACCCTACGGGATTTTTGTGCAGGAAAAGATGTGGTGATTCTGCCTAACTGAAGGTGTGGAAGTGTGTGTGTTGGGAGTACAATGCTTTCATTTTGCGTGACTCTGTTTTGTAAGCCAAGGGCTATATTTGTGTGGGTTTGAATAACCGATTTGTGTAACTGGGCCTAAGTCTTGGAAACTTGTAAACCCATGAGGGTATTTACTTGTTTATGCTATTTTGATTTGAAGTAAATGTATTATCGCATGAAGACTATTTGTATCACGGAATGCAAGAGTGGGATTTATTTTCAGTTTTACTTTAAAGAGCCATGATTATTGTATTATTATTTGGGCATGAAAATTGGGGCGTTACAATTTTCCATTACACATCACATATTACATCCAATGGCAAAAGGCCAGGTTTCAAAAAATGAAGGAGAAAAGGTTACATCTCAAAAGTAAAATAGCTTGAGGTTGGCCGCATTCCAAGGTCTGGGGACAGCTTTACCGTCTAAGTCTTCCAGATGGTATGCCCCTTTGCCAGCAAGGCTGCTTATCTTGTACGGCCCCTCCCAATTTGCTTCTAACTTGCCCTCTCTAGGGACTACTGTGTTGCCCATCACCATCCTCAAGACCCAGTCTCCTATCTTGAATAGCCTAGGATGCACGGTCTTGTTGTATTTCTTGGAAAGCTCTTATTGGTAGGCCACAATGTGAATTAGTGCCTATTCCCTTCTTTCTTCAACTAGGTCCAGTTCTAGGGCTACAGCCTTACTGTTTGAGTCTGGTTCAAAACTTTCAGATTGGATGGTTGACATGCTGATTTCTAATGGTATAACCGCCTCCATACCATAAGCCAAGGCAAAGGGAGTTTCCCCGGTCGAGCGTCTTGGTGTATTGCGGTATGCCCAGAGCACGTTGGGGAGTTCCTCAGCCCACCTCCCTTTGGCCTCTCCAATTGCTTCTTCCGTCCGTCCAAAATAGTTTTGTTTGAGGCTTCGGCTTGACCATTTGATTGGAGGTAGGCCAGTGTAGAGTTGTAAAACTCAATCTTTAACTCTTCGCAAAATCCGCGAAAGAGTTTTTCGTCGAACTGTGTCGCATTATCCAAAATGAGGGCCTTTGGGAAGCCAAAGCAGGTGATGTTGGCCGAAAGGTACCACATTGAGGTCACTTAAGTTACAGTTTTAGTCTTTCAATTTTATTTATTTGGAAGAGATGATGTGTTTTGTACACTTGTACAGATTTGGCAGGAAATATGAAACTTCAATCAAAAGGAGCGCGAAAGCAGACTTCCCATGCGAGAAGTGAAAAATCCGAACCGGCCAAACTACCGCACGTGCGGCCCACACGACCGCACGAGCGGCCCACCTAGGGACGCGTGCACGGACTTTTTGGTCTATTTTGCTTGGAATAAAAGAGAGAAAATCAGTCAAACCTAGGGTTCGAAAAATCAATACAGAATAGAGGAAGGCTAGGGTTTCAGGAAGAAGATAGTCTACCAAAGCTTGAAGGACACTCCCATGGTGGTTTCTTCCTCATCTTCTTCCTCTTTCCACTCCTCCATGAGTGGCTAGTCGTCTTTTCTAGGGTTTTGATGAAACCCTAGCCATGTAATGGAATTTTTCATGAGCTTTAATTGTAAATTGGTTTGAATAAATGTATGGATGTTTTAGAAGTTTATAAATAATTGTTTCGTTCTTCTCTTCAAGCATTTTACTCTCTGTGATTGTTTAATGCTTTCCATACATTAGTATTCTTTGTGTTTGTATTCAAAGTATGAGACGAGTCATGCTATGAGAGACGGGTCGTTTTGCTAACTTAGTTTAGAGCAAACGACTCGTACTACTCGGGATGATTCGTGCCTGTACATTGAATACAACAACCCTCTTGATCAATATTTCAAACTTGCAGTTGTGAAATATTGGGTTGTTCAAACCGAATTGTGATTGGTGGTTGATGTTAAGTTTCATTCATGTGGTTAGTGGTGAATTCTCTACCCTAAGATTTTTTCCCCAATTCAGTAAATCCAATTTCATATATTATTGATAATTTAATTCCTTAGTTTAATTTATTCGTTATTAAATTAGGTTATAAACAACCAATCCTTTTATCAAAATTAGTTTAGGAATTTGGCAATTAAATTAGTTTAATTTCACAATAGTCCCTGTGGATCGATACCTGGACTTGCCATTATTCTAATTGAATTTGGTATAGTTTAGTATTTATTTTTTGTGTGTTCAACGACTCATCAGCAGGTGATGACGTTCTACCAGACAAACTTCTTTACATCTTTCTCCTTAATGGTGGCCAATGGCTCGGCCTCTACCCGCTTAGTGAAGTAGTCAGTAGCAGCGATGAAAAATTTACGGTTGCCTGGAGTGGTTGGAAGCGGTCTGACAATGTCCAGCCCCCAAAGTGCAAATGGCCAAGGACTTGTTAGGGGGAGCAACTCTCGGGGCGGCTGGTGGATTTTGTAAGCAAATTTTTGACATTTTTCGCATTTGTGAACATATTTTTGCACGTCGGCCTGCATGCACGGCCACCAATAACCTTGGGAGATTGCTTGGTACGCCAAAGATCTGCCCCCGATATGGCTTCCACAGATGCCTTCATAGATCTCGAAGAAAAAAGCTTCAACCTTGCTGAGGTGGACACACGTCAGGTACGGCCTAGTAAAGGACTTCTTATATAAGGTGCCAGATGGAAAGAGCCAAAACAACTCTGACTTGGCCCTTATCTTCCTTCTTTTCAGTGGGCAGAATTTGATCTTTCAGGAAGGCAATGATTAGATCCATCCAGGATGGACCCAAGTCCGTGCAGAGTACCTCAGGCACCTCTGGTTCCTCAATGCTTAGTCGGGGCAAGACTGTAGACGTCTCCCGAACGCCCCGGGAGGGTGAGTCCCGTTCTGTTCATTTTGGGGTTCACTACAGTTTGGACTCAAATTGTCACGGTTCTAAATCTTGAACCAAAGAGTCCAAATCCGGCAAATCGTTTTGAGAAAAACAGATTTTTAGAAAAGAAGTGCCAAACGTGAACTGCTTTGCCAGATACAGAGTCGCCACCTAAATATTTTTTAATGGAAAAATTTAGGAAACCCTGACTCGGTGCCAAAGGCCACGTATCCATCATTACCAAAGTTGCCTCGGCTCAGGAACTTGGGTACGATTGGGGAAGGTCACTTCGTGAGCACCCCCGCTCGCCCGATCCGAAGATCGGCCTCTACTAACCATGATATCTCATTTTTGAAAACACATGCGTTCTTATTCCGGTTAATTAGCTAGAATTACTATGTGATGCGCACAGCACAACAAGTATAGACTAGATCGCCTAATTTGGAACAAAGCATTGCATATCCGTTTGTTTGGAAAATGTTTGAAATTTGCTACTCGCAAGTAGGCTAAAGCGCGAATTTCAATGAATTATCCCAATTCAAGTAATCCAACCTTCACCCACAGGCACTCAGGCAGTTATATCAACTAAGCATTTAGCCACATGGTAAGCATGCTGTCATGTTAACATTCACACTCATGCAAGATGCTAAGCATAAATACTTACATCGTACTCCGAGCCAAAATAGAAATCAGTTAGAAATCAATGCATGATCCTAACTATACAGAAATGCCTAATGCAACACATGCAAAATGCAACTATAGCAGGCTCGGCTATTCTAGACATGGCATGTGAAATGCTACAGCTAACACATATTCAATTTGAAATTGAAATTCAAATGCAGTTAGTATGATGCGCCGAGCCCGGTGCATGCAAAACAGATGAATGAATGCAAACATGCGATCATACTGTATGCTAATTTAAATATGCCCTAATCTAACCATCATAAGCGGTTAAATAAAAGGGAGAAAGAAAGGGGATTGGAAGACATGCACACACGCACGCACCCTTATTACAACAATTGGCCCTCACTCGGAGGGTCCGAAAGAATAATACAGTCCCAAATAAATACAGTCCGAATAAATAATATAAAATCCTAATTAATTAACAAATTAATCTAGGAAAGCAATAAATTGGCATGCAAGCCAGGGACCGCCTTAGCTCTGATCCAGATGATGAATGATGCATATTCAGGTTGCCTTGCGCAGAAATCCACTGCGATGTCCCAATTAGCCTCTGTTTGCAATTGTTCTTGGAATGCGTGCCAAGCTCCGCAAGGCTACTGATTCTTGATTTGCTGCAACAGAGAGCAACAAAGGGGCATAGCAAAGTATTTTCACACATGTATGCATGACTACTCTTCAGGGAGTATAGTCCTCGATCCTCGTGCCACCAATCACACATATCGATACATGATGACCGAGGAGCTGAATTGCACGACTCGATGTGAAATGAATGCACATGTAAAGCAAGTAAAGCCTAGAACTCTATCATGAATCATCAAGAGCTTCGGCGACCGAGAATTGAGACGCATCCCATCACTTGAAGTATGAAATACCCCTCGTTTCCCGTGCTCGGATTAACGTTTAACCCGAACAATGCAACACATAAGCATAACAAACATGCAATATGGACTAAGTATGCAAACATGCAACTAAACCAAACATGCGACAAGCATATGAACATAATGTAAGGCGACAACCTTGGATAATTATGGCAAAATGCAATGTGAACATGCGAGCATGCGAGGCATGTAAAGCTAAGCAAGTATGCAATGACATACTATGTGTAACAAGCATGCGACAACATGGTAAAATGGACTTACACCAACATGGACAGCTCTCAACTAGGTCCAAATTAGTAGCCATTAGATGAAAATGAGACACTCGAAATGTGTGCGCACATGCACGCAAACCGAGGACCGAACCTAAGGCACGAATGCCACTCTACCAAAGCATGGTAAGGCATGGAACATGGTATGAAAATATGAAAATTTCAGCACTCAAACGTGATGCTAAACAGCCCCGAAACATGGCAACATGGCACCCGATGCATGAGATGAACCCCGAAATGCAAAACTAGGCACATAGAATGACTTACAGCTATACAAAGCATGCATTATTGGACTATGAAGTCTAAAGACAGAACCAAGACAGTCCCAAAACATGGACTTTTTCAGTTTAAAGTAAGGCCAAAAAGTGCTAACAAGATGGACTAAATTAGCATGCGAATTTAACTAGCAAACATGATTTACATGGCAAATATATGATGCAAGTGAGAACTTATCAAACCAGCAAAAATAAGTGGATAAACCATGTGAAAATAGGCCCAAATAACCATGGAAATGCAGCCAATGCATACCAAAATGAGGGGCTCCTTTAGAGGGCCATGCAAGGAGTTATTAGGCACATACAAGATAGACAAGTGGCATGACATATACAACTCTTAAAATCAAATATGGTAGTCCTAAAACTCACAAAATTGACCCCAAAATCAGTCAACAAAGCATGCAAGATGGGGGCCCTTTAGAAGACCAAAATGGCCATCAAGCAAGTCAAGGTGAGAGGGGGTCACCCCCCTCTGATTTGGAGGCTCAAAATAGGGTCTTAACCACTGAAAATCCACTGTATTTCAGTGGCTAGAAGGCCAAACAAGGAATGCAACAATAGCTTAGGCTTAAGGCTCAAAACAAGAGGCAACTAAGCATACTAGATAGCATATGACCTCAGATAAGAAAATTCCCTTAATCAAACATGGAGAGGGCCTCAAAAAAAAACTTTTTACAGTTTACAACATGCTTCAAAAATGAACACAAATAGGGCTAATCTATCATGTAAAAATGGCCCTAAAAGTGAGAATAGAGACAAGGGGCAGTATCCGACCCCAAACAGCAAGGATCCCTTCAAAAAAGTTTAAGAGGGACTCAAAATAAGGTACTTCACAGTTTACATCAAACCACGAAAATAAACACAAGTAGGCCTAAACTAGCATGCAAGAAAAGGGCTTAAAAGAGGGGTAAAGAGGCAAGTGGTAGTAAATGACCTCAAACAGAAGAGAGCCCTTCAACAAAGTTGAAGAAGGACTCAAAAAAATCCACTTTACAGTTTACATAAAAGCTCAAAACAGTTCACAAATAAGCCTAAAATACTACGCAAAAATAGGCCTAAAAGAAAGTTAAAGAGGCAAGTGATGGAAGGAGGTCTCAAACATAGAAAGACCCTTAATCAAACATGAAAAGGGACTCAAAATATGATTATTTTTAGTTAGGGTCGGAGCCCAAAAATTCTTGCAAGCAAGGCTTATAAATGAAACAAAAAAATGCTAGTTTAGGGGAAAAGTATACTTACCCTTGAAGAACAAGTCTTTAGCAGCCTTTCGGTCCAAAAATCTGAGCTTCTAGCCTCTGAAGATCAGCCTCAAGGTGTTTAAATGGAGGATGGAGGTCTTGTGCTATGAGGTATAGTGCAAAAATGCAAAGAAATCCAAATTCCAAGCTCTAACCACAAGCAATATAGAGAGAGAGATGGATTTTTGCCCTCCAAAATCTCAGAACCTGGTGTAAGGAAGAAGCCCCTTGCTTATATAGAGCAATGCAAGGCTAAAGCTTCTTGAACAAGCTTCCAAAGGCTTTGATCCCTCCATATGAAGGGCAGATATGAGGAATCTAGCTGGTACAAAATATCTGCCCGGAAACTAGCTGAGAAATGAGGGGTGCCGGCCATCAGCAATGGCCTTTGGCTTCGGCATGGGCAAAGACATGGCCGGGCGATTACATGCCTATGGCATAAAGGCACTAGGAGGGTCACTCCGACAGACCTAGTCAGGTCCAAAAATAAGCAGAAGGATCTGAGGTTGGCTTCGAACCGATGACGTTCCACCGCGACAGTCGAATGCTGGGCGAGCAATCGAACCAGTTGTTGGGTGTACCTACAAGCACAACCAAGTCTTGAGGACGGTCAAAAATGGGGTGTCTACACAAGATTTCTATCTTCAATGGATTGGGAAAAGTCATCTGCATAGATGCTAGGCCGGCCAATTCGTCAACTTGGCTGTTTTCTTCGCGATTAATTTGTTCCACTCTTATCATGGTAAACTTTTTGACTTCTGCACGAACTAGCACTTGATACTTGGCCATCCTTTCATCATTGGCCTCATACTCTCCAGAGACTTGATTGACTACCAGCTTGGAGTCACTAAATACCATAAGCTTTGACGCCTTCATTCTTAAAGCACTCTTGAGTCTGGCAAGGAGGGCTTCATGCTCCACCTCATTGTTAGATGCCGGGAAACCAAGCGTGAAAGCATGTTCAATGGTCAGCCCATCTGGCGATGTCAACATGACATATCTCGCCAATGAACAATTTCCAACAGTCGGAGGGATTTTGGGAGTTTCTTAAATCCAAGGCATTGGTCGGTTCCATGCAGAGCTTATCTGCATGGGTATTCGTTTGGTCAGTTGGCAAGTTGACCTTCCCTTGCTCCGCTATCCCAACTATTAGGTCGGTTGGTAAGCCGGCTTGCTCCTATATTGCTAGTTCGGTATCTTTTTGCTGTTCTATTACTTGTTTCTCGCCACATTTTTCTGCTATCGAAGCTGTAGGCTACGCCAAGTTCGCACTAGCCAAATCAACAGGGCAAACAGGGTGTGTGCCAGGGGCAAATTCCACCACGAAGTCAGTAAGGGCTTGAGCTTTGATAGTTGTGCGTGGCTGGAACTTAATGTCGTATTGTCCCAACTCTACGACCCACTTCAGAATCCTGCCGGTGAAGTCGGCCTTCTCAAAGAGCACCTTGAGCGGGAATTTGGTCAGCACTACTATTGTGTGGGCATGGAAGTAGTGCGCCAACTTCCTAGAGGCCATCATGAGAGCTAGTACCAATTTTTCAAGCGGAAAATATCTCAATTCAGCCAGGAGCAGTGTCTTGCTGACGTAAAAAATAGGGAGGTGCTAGATCTCCTTAGGACGAATGAGGACCGCGCTTACCGTATGCTGAGAAATTGCCAAGTAGTGATATAGTTTTCGCTCGGCTGTGGTGTGACTAAGATTGGGGCTAATGAGAGATAAGCTTTTAGATTCGCTAACGCGCGGTCGCACTCTTCATCCTAGAAAAACTTGGCTTTCAAAGTCTTAAAAAGGGCCTGCAACGATCTGATGACCGGTTGATAAATCTGTTCAGCGTGGCCGCCATTCTAGCTAGATATTGCACATCTTTTATGGAATTTGGTCGTTCCAGCTCTTGAATTGCCCTGATCTGTGAAGGGTCGGCCTCAATTCCACAGTTGGTAACTAAAAAGCCCCAAAATTTTCCAATTCTCACCCCGAAAGAGCATTTGGATGCATTCAATCGCAACTTGTGGTATTTGAGGATGGCGAACATTTCAGCTAGGTCAATGAGATGCTGAGACTTGTCTTTGCTCTTCACCACCATGTCGTCAATGTAAGCCTCCATAGTGCGGCCCAACAGAGGGGCAAACATTTTGGTCACCAATCTTTGAAAAGTTACCCCGACGTTCTTAAGGCTAAAAGGCATGACCTTGTAGCAGTACAAGCCCCTAGGTATGGTAAACAATATGATCTCTTTGTCTGGCTCATACATGGCTATTTGGTGGTAGCCTTGGTATGCATCTAAAAAGCTGAACCTTTGGTGCCTAGCGGTAAAGTCCACCAGCTGGTCGATCCTTGGTAGTGGAAAACTATCCTGTGGGCAGGCATGGTTGACCGTCTTGTAATCAACACATACTCGCCACTTCCCATTTTTCTGTGGCACTACCACCATATTAGAGATCTATCTAGGGTATTGTATTTCTTCTATTGCCCCGACTTTCAACAAGTTTTTGACTTCCTCTGCCACTACATTGGCATGGTGCAAGGCCAAGCGTCGAGTTCTTTAAATGACCGGTCGTGCATTGGGAAAGACATTTAATTGGTGGCAAATGAAGCTAGGGTCGACACCAGACATATCGTAAGGCGTCCACGTAAAGGCTTCGATGTTAGAAACCAAAAAAATTCACGTAATCTAGTCGCTCGGCACTAGACAAAGATGATCCCAAAAGAAAGAATTTGTTCGGATCATTCTCATCAATGTGCACTTCTACCAAGTCTTCAACCAATTTCTCTTTGGCTTTTCTTCCCACATCTTCCAGGACCTTTTTTCCTTCTAGCCCTTCTATCATTTGGACAAAGCCTTTGGCAGCCCAACTGTCATTCACCACAATGAAGCATTGCTTTGCCATTACTTGGTCCCCCCAAACCTCTTCTACTTGCCCGGCCAGTGCAGGAAAGTGCATGATCTAGTGATAAGTCAACGCTACTGCTTGCATGGCGTGTAATCAGCCCCTCCCCAAGATCAGGTTGTAGGTTGATGGAACCTTCAACACCCAAAACTTAACTTGCTTTGTGATTGACCTGGCCTTGACTGGCAATATGATCTTTTCGATTGGCCATTCCTGTTGAGAGTCGAAGCTGACCAGAGGAGACGTCGTTGGAGCCAGGTCTTTATCCTCCAACTTTATTTGTTTGAATGCATCGTAGTACATGATCTCGACCGAACTCCCCCGGTCAATCAGTATCCTTTTGATGTCAAAGTCTTTGATGTGAAGAGTCACAACTAAGGTGTCATTATGAGGTGTTTGAATTATTTCCAAGTCCTTGCTTGAAAAAGTTAAGACGCTTTTTTTTTATCTCGGTCTTTTCTTTCTTCGCAGCGGGCTAAACAGAGAGCACTTCCCTCATGTGCTCGGCCTTCTTGATCATCTCCCTCAGCTTGCAAACCCGCATTGGTTCGATGATGTCGTGAATAACATTGATTACTCTTTAGAATGCTGCAACCGGGACGACAAGGCCATTTGGCTCAGCCTGCCCTTGTGGAGCGGCCTTCATACCCCCGTCAATGTACTGATCCAAGTGCCCAACCGCAACCAGTTCCTCCAAGTGTTGTTTGAGCGGCACGCAGTCCTCCGTTCGGTGCCCCCTTTCTTCATGGAAAGTGCAGCGGTACCTCGAGTTGAAGCCCCTCTATGTGTCTCCTAATTTGGTTGGCCAACGCACGTATGGCTCACTTCAAATTTCACTGAGGATGCGATAAATTGGAATCTTAAAGACAGTGGTGATGTCTGTTCGTGCTTTTAACTTCTTTTCGGCATCTTCCTCTTTGCTGCGAGGAGCGTCAGCTTGGTTATTTTCATGGCTTTTGTTTCTATCATTGCGGTTTGAACCGCGATGTTGATCTCTAGCTCGGTTATTAAGGCGATTATCCTCCTGCCCCACCGAGTGAACCTTCCCAGCCACCCTTCTGTCTGCCGTAACCGGATTTGCCTTCTCGGTTATGGTAGCAGTGATGACATCATCCTCTATTCGGATGTACTCATTGATCTGCTGCATTAAGGACTCCATGGTTGTGAGCTGATGCATCATGAGCGAGTCTCGCAGCCTATGCCCGATTGGTAGACCTCGCTTGTATTGGGCAATCGCCAGATTGATGGGGCAATCGAGGATCTCATTGTAAGTTTCCCAATATTTGGCATTGTATACCTTCAAAGAACTACCTGACTCCATCTTGATGCTCAGGAGGCGGTCGACCTCCTTCGGTGTTCCAATATTGGTCTTGAACCTGGTGACAAAGGCCTCTGCTAGTTGTTGCCATCCCTCGATACTCCCCTCCGAGAGCCTTTCGAACCACTCCAGGCCCAGTTCTCCCAAACTTGCTGGGAATATGAGACATATCAAGGCGTCGTTGCGTCGGTGGCCAGCTATTGCTTGCCGGTAATGACTAACATGCATGTACGGATCCGTCTTGACGTTGTACAACATGAACTTAGGTTGGTGGAATCTGACAGGGAGTGGTGTGCTCTTGATCTCTGGGGACAATAGGGTAGCGGTAATTCTTGCTAGCTCTTTATCCATCGGTGTTGGAGCCACCATTCTAGGCACTGACATGGCCACTTCCTCACTGTAACGGATTTGGGGACTCAGCCTTTGCAACTCCGGCAATCTTTAGGTCTCTTTGCGGCGAGCTCATTTCTCCAGCACATCCCTTAGGTTCCGTGAATGGGTAGAGTAAGAGTATCTCGACACCGTCGACGGACGCGAGGGACGGTAACTGCTGTTACGCGTGTAAGATCTCTCCACCGGTGGGTTGGAGTCGCCAACTCCATAGCTTCTGGTGATAGAGAGAAAGGGTGTCCCATGTTAGCGACGACTGTTAGAGCGACGGGATGGGGTGCGCTTACTATGGTCGCCCATTCCAGCAACACCCTTCCCCTTGATTTGGTGCTTCAACGTCTCCATTTCAGCCGCCATCTTCCGAATGAGGGCATCCTGGTCTCTGAGTTTCTGCTCCAGGCGCTGAGCATGCGATTCTCCTCGCTGTCGGTGACCCTCGAGACATTTTGAATGTTCAATGCTCCTTACGCGTTTGTCTCGCATGCCTCTAGAAGAGGTCTCTAGGCCTACCATGGTCGGAATAGCGGGAGGGCCATCTCTCCTTTGGACAGACTCTGGTGTAATGCCATTGACAACGGACAACGATGCTTCATCGTTGTTTGCCAGGGAAAACGGTTGAAAAAGCTTGGAGAGCAAGGTTTGTTTGTCAAAGCTTTCACACAGATGGCTCCAATTATGCGAACAGAAAATATCTTTCGTTCTCCATACTTCTTGAATCCAAGCTTCACACAACGTTGCTTAACCTAAGAACAGAGAAACAGTGAGCTGCCCGGTGGTGTGCTGCCAGATAAACCCTCCGACGATCAAGTCAGCACACTTGGGAGAGAAAAAGAATATGGAGAGCATTGTAGAGAAAGAGAGAGTTAGAATTCTTTCAAGTTGCATACCTCTAACGTCTGCGTGCTCCTCCTTTTCAAGGCTGGCCATGCAGCCTTAGAGATTGTGGGCGCACTATCCCTGCTGTCCTTCCCTAGGCAGGCGGCTATGCTCCCCTCTATCTTTCTTACACGTGTAGAGACCAAAACCTCCAAGTAGTGTTTGTCAAACCGCCAAACAGTATTAACGCATACCAAGAGTGGATTTCCCTCTTCTTACCATTGGTCCACGTAGCTTACACAACCGAGCTATTACTTGAGAGACAGACGTTATACTGGACAGCCATAGCCGAGCAAAATCAAACAGATCCACCAAAGCCGATAAGTTACGGGACACGCTGCTCGACATCTCGGCCTCACACCGCGCCCTCAAGGGTCGTCTATTTTAACATTCGCGGTCCAAGCCACCTATAACTCGGTCAAATACAACATCAGTCCGGTCTGTGGGCTTGCTCGTCCAAGCCTAGCCCAACACCATAATCTACGTGGGCCAAGCTCAATTTGACAACGTGTTCTACCTCAGCTCGGCCAAGTGAATCTCGATTAATCCTAACTCGATGTTCCGCCGCACTCAGCACGGACCTACTTTGGTTTCAACGCCCCAAGCTCTCCTTTTGAGGCCTAACACCATGTTCAGTATTGGTATAGATCGGCCAGTCGTTCGGCGCAAATCTCCCTCTCAAATACATAAATACATCACATTAGTAAGATAACTTAACATACCATTCTAGTAGCATCACCATTTTGATTTTCACGGTTGAAATTGCTCTAAAATGTGTAAACTTATCAAAGTAGTGGTACATAAACATAAATATTTTTTAAAAAATAATACAAAATGATATGAATGTCTTGGTTTTATCTTTAAAAATAATAAAAAAAAATCTGTCAAGATAGTTTATATTTTCCAACCGTGCGACTTCTTTTCAAACTACTTTAAAGGTGTGGTTAGGTTATGTGGGTCTATTACGAATCTTGTTTTGATAATTTAAATTATGGGTAAATTATATTGACAGTTTTTGAGATTTTTTGTTTAATGTTGGTTTGGGGTGTCCTAAAAAAGTACATTTTTTGTCTTTTTACAAAAAGATGTGTAGAAAAGTAGAAAGGTGATGTAATGGAAAAAAGATAAAAAGATGGATTATATAGTATAACCCAAACCAAGCTTTAATATAGATTGTTCCTTTACGTTTGAAAAATTACATTTTTTTCTTGAGGTTTGTAATCTTGTTACAAATTATCCCTGAATTGCTGATATCATACTCCAAAATTTTTTAAATGACCATTTTGTCATTTTTCTTACTATTTTGTTCTTTCTATTATCATGATTACATTCTACAACTTTTCATCGTTAAATTCTACCTAAACATATTCTCATTTAAGTGATGATATATAAACATAAATTTTATATATAATTTGCAAACACAATGACATAGTTTAATAGTGACCTTTCACTTTAAAACAAAATACACATAAACATGATTTATATTTACAACAATATCACTATCACAACATTTTTATAATATTTTTTGTATAAATTTTTATATATGAATAGAATTTTTCATTTTTATTTTCACCATCATTTTTCTTTCTCATCTATTCACCCATATTTATTATAGTATTACCAAACACCGTCATTCAAATTTATTACAATATTACTGTATTTTTGTATTTTTGTATTTTTTTTGTATTTGGTGAATTAAAAAAAAAATCACAAAACATTATATTTCTTAAGTATATCTCTTTTAGGCGTATCTAAAAATAAAAATAATAAATTACTTAAAATATTAAAAAATTTAGTAAAAATAAAAAAAAAATTAATTTTTTGTGTGAGTTAAACCAAAAAAGATGATTGTTATTTCTCTTGAAATGACATGAACAAAATATCAACATTATTTTATTATTTTATATGTATACAGGCTAACGGACAAATATGTCATTTTAATTTGATAATGGATAAGTGTAATTTTTCAAACGTGAAGGAAGATTTGTATTAAAGAGAAATCTTAAGAAGTAAGTGTAATTTTTCAAACGTGAAGGAGGATTGTATTAAAGAAAAATCTTAAAAAAGATAAATGTAATTTACCCTTAAATTATTTTTTTCATTTGATTATATGTATAAATTGTTCACGTAAAACAATTAAATTAATCATAACAAAACATGTTTTAATAATATTTATAAGTTATTTGGAATGAACTATATAAGTGTATTTTTAAATTTTTTAAATAAAGAAGTAGAGGAAAAAAAGATAATTACTTAAAATAATTTTTTAACTTTTTATAATAAAATAAATATATATTAAAATATTATATAAAATAACAAAATTATTTTTTCACCGATCTGAATACTGACCTACAATCCGTGCATGTCAATTGATATTTGTTGGAGTTATTTTTTATTTTTTATTTTTTTGAACCCGTGAGTACATTGTTTTGAAAAAACCATGTGGTAGTAAACTTTTTGAGCAAAAGGGCAATTTTGTTTCGAAAAATGATTTGTTCCCTGAAATTCTTTCCCCCGAATCTCTTTAATGGCCAAAACGATGTCGTTTTGGTCATTTTTTTTTTCTTCTTCTTCTTCGATTTCGACTCTGAAACGCAGGAGGGAGAGGGAGTGAAAGAGAGAAAAAGAGGGGAAGAGAGAAAGAGAGAAGAGAGCTCATTGCCGCCGTAGCTTGACTGCCATGCATGGTCTGTCTCCATCGCCTCCACCTCCGCCTCCTTCTATTTTGATGGCCCCCTCCAGTTCCTCCTCCTCCTCCTCCTCCTCCTCTTTCTTTCCCTGCTTCTGAAAGAAAAAAAAAAAAAAAAAATCGAAGGATTAGGGATCGCTTAGTTTCGAGCGACGTAGCATGACCCTTGTGTTTTTTCCTCTGACCAGTGAACTTTTTTTCACCCAACTTTTGTGAGTAGTGTTATTTATTTATTTTTTTTCTAATAATTTTTTAATTTCTTATCTTTTTGTGGATAGTGTTAATTTTTTTTATTTTTTAATAATTTTTTAATTTCTTATCTTTTTTTAAATAGTGTTAATTTTTTTATTTTTTAATAATTTTTAAATTTCTTATCTTTTTTTAAGAGATTCCAAACAAACACTTAGGGTCAGACACTTTAAAATGGAGTGTTCAATTTTTTTTTTTTTTACGTATAAATTTGATGGGTTAGGATTACAGTGGGGATTGGGACCTCGAAAGAGGCTCCCCGAATCCCCCACAATTCCCACTTTAGGTATAAAAAAATAAAAATAAAAAAAAAAAAAAAAAAAAAAACAGTTTTCTAAAAAAGGAAATTAGGGGAAAGAAAATTAGGGGGACAAATCATTTTTGGTTAGGATTATGTAACTAATCTTATTTTATTTTCTTAGTATAACTAACTTATTCATATAGTCAAATGAAATATTAAGCCTCCGTTTGAGAAGTGGGTTAATTTTTTAACTTTTTTAGTTATATAAGACTGGGTTCAAAAGCTTAGTTTGAAAATGACTTTTTGACTTTTTGATTTTTTTGACTTTTTTTGTAAGAGAAGAGTGTAATAATTATGAATTGGATGTGATGTTTTATCTGTTGTCACTCAAAGAGCCTATTCTATCTTTTGTAACTCAAACAGCCAAAAAAAACCCCAAAGAACCCTTGCCAAACGATAACTAAACAATTCAAATAATCTTATCAAAAATTTCTGTATAAAACGCGAATGTCATTTTCCGGCATATAAACCATCATCAAAGCAAATCCCACTCCCACCACACACTCTGTCCTATTGCTAGAGAGAGAGGGAGATAGAGAGAGAGAGAGAGATGGAGGGAATAGAGCACAAGACAATCAGTGTAAATGGCATAAGCATGCACATAGCAGAAAAAGGCAAAGGTCCGGTGGTCCTCTTCCTCCACGGCTTCCCGGAGCTCTGGTACTCATGGCGCCACCAGATCCCCTACACGGCGGCGCACGGCTACAGAGCGGTGGCGCCAGACCTCCGAGGCTACGGCGACACCACCGGAGCACCACTCAACGACTCCACCAAATTCACCGCTCTCCATCTGATCGGAGACATCGTTGCTCTCCTTGACAAAATCGCACCTGATGAAAACAAGGTGTTTGTTGTGGGGCATGATTGGGGAGCAGTTTTGGCTTGGTATTTGTGTCTTTTCAGACCTGATCGAGTCAAGGCTTTGGTGAATTTGAGCGTTCATTACAGTCCTAGAAACCCTACGATGAGCTTCGTCGATGTGCTTCGAGGATTTTATGGCGATGATCACTACATCTGCAGATTTCAGGTTCTCGTTTTCACTCTGTTTGGATTTTGAGAGTTGAGTAGAAATCTGTGGATATGTTATCTTATAACTAAAAAGAAAATGACATATTTTTATATTTTTCGAGTTATAATTAAAAAAATAATAATAATCAAAGATCTTATTATTAGTGTACATACATATGGCATTGTAGAATTTCCTTCGTAACTCTTTACATGTGTTTTGTATTTTGGAATGATTATTTTGATTACACGGTTATACGATTTAAGATAAAACTCACCTCAAAACTTGCCATTCAGGTACGGGTGCTTTCATTTTTATATGCTTAATATTACTTTAATATTCAAGCAGTGTAGAATTTCTTTGATAATACTAATTAATTTATCAATTATTTCGAGAAGTAGGCTTTTTGACTTTTTTTTTTTTTTTTTTTTTAAAAGAACTAGTAAAAAAAAAAAAGAAGGGGAGAGATGATGTGACTTTTTAAAAAAATATTGGGATATTGACTTTTATTTGTAAGCTTTAATTTATTTTTTTGTTTCTATTGAAATATGATGTGAGAATTATAAATAACTGAATTGTAATTTTTTTTAAAATATTTGTATAGTGATGAATTTTTTTGGTATCCTTGTAATGATAAATTTATCATTGAGAGTTAAGTAAGATTTTTTGGTAAATAAATCCAATCCAAAGGACCAATTGGTAATTGTCCCATTTGTTTATATTACCAAACTTGTTTTTTTAAAACAAAAATTTCAAATCCAAGGACTTTTTGAACTTATTTTATAATTCTATGTTGTTTTTTAAAAACACGATTTCAATTAATTTATTATAAAACTATTTAAAATAGTGTTTTAAAAACTTAAATTTGAAAATTAAGTTTAGAACAACTTATAATTGGGAAATAGTTTTCAAAAGAACTTGAATTTGGTAAATATATTTATCTAAAGCTCGGATTCTTAAGTTGTTGTTTGGGTGAGAAATTGTCATACATCATAAAAGAATTGGAGAATTTGAGGTCTTATCTAAATTTTTTTCAAAAAATTGTTGTAGGTCCCTGGAGAAATTGAAGCTGAGTTAGCCCAAGTTGGCATTAGAAGATCTATCAAGAAATTCCTAACATACCGTGATCCCGCTCCATTTTTTTTCCCAAAAGGTAAAGGATTTGGAGATGGTGATTCACCTGATACTCCAATTATCTTGCCTTCTTGGTTGTCGGAAGAAGATGTCGATTACTATGCTAGCAAATTTGAGAAGCATGGATTCACCGGAGGAGTTAACTACTACCGAGCTTTAGATCTGTAAGTTACCTTTCAATTTTTTGGAACATTGAGATTTAGTAATGTCTTAATTATGATAATTTATGGAAGACATAGGGCTTGTTTGGTTTGTTTTTGAGAGAGTTGTTTTTGAAAAAAAATTTGGGGAGAGAGTTTAGAAATTTTTTTGCTTTGTTTGGTTGTATATTTTGAAAGTATTTTGGGAGTTTGGGATGATTTGATATTTTGTTGTAATTGAGTAGATGTGTGTGAGAGAAAAAGTGATTGAGAAGGAGAGATGAGAGAGAAAAAGTAATTGATTGATGTGTAAGAGAGATACAGTGATTTTGAAAAAAATTTTGAGAAAAATCTCAAACCAAACAATTTTTTAAAATTTTTTTTCTAAACCTCATCTCTAAAACTCAAACCAAACATACCCATAATAATTTTCTATCACCATTGTGAAATTATCATAATTTTAGAGATTTTGCATCTTCTTTTCATGTACATTTTCAAACTCATCTCCAATAGGGATTCTCTCCAACCTTACAAGTCCAAGGATGCTTATGTAATGACCCTAGGTTATGCACATGGTTTTTAAATCCCAGTATTGGACACTGTAATGCTTATGAACGTGGGTATGTTTGGTTTGCATTTGAGAGGTAAATTTTAGAAAAAAAATTTTAAAAAATTATTTGGTTTGAGTTTTTCTCAAAAAAATTTCAAAATCACTTTTTCTCTCTTACACATCAATCAATCACTTTTTCTCTCTCCTCTCTCCTTCTCAATCACTTTTTCTCTCACACACATCTACTCAAATTCTCCCAAAATATCAAATCATCCCAAACTCCTAAAAAAACAACTCTCCCAAAATATACTACCAAACAAACCAAAAAAATTTCTAAACTCTCTCCCTAAATTTTTTTTCAAAAACAACTCTCCAAAAAACAAACCAAACAAGTGTTTAGCAGGATTATTAGCCAATGTATAACATGAATTGAAAACTGAACTTGTGATTTTTTTCAATAACTAACAAATGCCAAAAAACTTACTGATATGTATATTCCAGCCTTATGTATCACAATTTGAATGTTTGTGATAGTTTTTAATTAAGATTGTGACACTTAAAATATGTTTAATGAAATATTATAGAATTTTATATTTTTTTTATCAACAAAAATAAACTTTATTGAATCAGAACTAAGGATAAATCCTTTACATCTTATATCAATAACAATAGACAAAAACAGTGCTAATAGCATCATAATAAACCCTACTCATCCCAACTAGGTTAATCATGTCCTTACACTTGCCAAAAGCTAGTTGAGGAGAATTCAACCAGCAGACTCACAACAAACAGAGACCAAAGCAAAGGAACAAAAACAGCATAAAGAAACAAAAGAAACTAAACACAATAAACCAAAACAAAGACAAAAAACAGCCACTTCTCATTATAGAATTCTATATTGTTTTCAAGGTCCAAAAACATGGAGAATTTCATGTAGTGCAATTAGGCCTATCATAAATTGATGTCCATCTTGCCTTCTTCTTGTTCCCAAGTTTAAACATATTATTGTTGAGTTAGCTATATTCAAGAGTGGTTGTTAAAATTCTCCAGAGATCTTAGCTATTTTCTTTTTCTTTCCCTTGTCATTGCAGAAACTGGGAACTCATGGCACCGTGGGCAGGGTGCCAAGTGAAAGTGCCTGTGAAGTTTATTGTGGGTGACTTGGACTTGGTCTATAACGTCCCGGGCGCCAAGGAATACATACATAACGGTGGATTCAAGAAAGTTGTTCCGATGTTGGATGAAGTTGTTGTCATGGAAGGTGTAGCGCACTTTCTCAACCAAGAAAAACCAGATGAGATCAACAAACACATTATTGAGTTCATCAACAAGTTCTGATTTTCTTACCCCTTTGTCATGTTGTGTTTCTTGAAATAATAAGCTTGGCAGGCTACAGAACACAACTTAAGGGTCATTTGTTCATGCTTCTATTTTTTGTTTTTGTTTTTTTTGGAAACTCAACTACTCAAAAAATCTCCATTGTCTATTTGTCACAGTAATATTTTACTTTTTAATGGAGTTAGGATGGCAACGGGGAGCAATAGAGTGGATATTAATTTTCTATCTCTATTCCCTTATAATAATTTTTCTCCACTCCCCATTCCCCATCCCCATGGATACTACCCTTCCATCCCTTAATGGGTTTGGAATTTTTTCCAACCCAATTTGACTTTTTTTTTTTCTTTTTTCTTTTTTAAGATTCACAATCAAAGCTAAATATACATTTAATTTTATTTTAATTTATTTTTAACTTGATTCAAATAGTGCTATGAAATCATAATTTGAGTAATTATGTAGTTTGTATCACGGTATGTCGATAGACATAACATGGAAGAGGCACAAAGCACGCGGGACACATTGTTAGTGACCAACGAGCAAAGGATAGATAGGAACCGGCATGATTGGCTGTTGAGGTCAGCAGTTGGTTATCAACAAAGAGAGAGACTACAAAAGCAGGAAAAACAGAGAAAATGACCTTTTGCCCAAATGACAAATTTTTTAGACTTAATAAAAAATGACCTTAGAAGTCTATTAATAAAAATTCTCTTTCTAGTTCTATTTACAATTGCTTTCTATCTTATATATAGTTCAAAAGAAATCCTTTGAACTCACACAATCGTCCGGTCTGTATTTGGTGAATTTGTGTTAAACCCTGTTAATCCACTACCTAACAAGTTTTTTTACTAACATGTGCATAACAATGTCAATTCAACATCTTAAAATCACATTTGTTTCTTCATGTTTAAGATCATAGCAGGCCATATTCAAAATTGCAATGTAAATGGTTATATAACATGTGGATAAAAAAATCTAGATCACACAAGTTTTGAGATAAATATTTTTTAATTTGGATTTTTTTTCAATGTGATTTCTAACTTAATTGACAGCCATGTATCATTCGCTTGCAAGTCCATAAAATGGCAGAGAAAAAATAGAAGGTCTTTATACTTTATACTTTATTAAATTTTAAATTTACTCAACATTAATTGAATTCTTACTATTAATCAATTTATTAAATCACCCACCTTTTTATCTTTTCCTCCTCACCCCAATACTTAACTCCGTCTTGTTGAAGAACCAATAATCAGTTCTCCTTAGCACCTCTATTTCCCTTTACACAACCACCATTTATCATATTCCGTCACTACTACCACTAGCACCTTAAAATCAACACCCATTGCCTCCACTACCACCACGTGCACACACACTACTAATGTCATACCTTCACCACTACCTCCATACCCACACCATAGCCTCACCCAAACGGTCACCGACCTCCCTTCTCTATCTTAACCCCTACCTCAAAAGAACCCTCCCATGACCTCTCTTGCTACCCTTTTTCCCTATGATCAACTCCTTCCCTATCTCATCCATTCCCCCACCTCTTATGCACCTCAACTTATCTCTTACTCTTACTCTTGCTATTACTATTACTATTACTATTATCATCCTTCATTCCCACTATCACCCTCCCCCTTTGTCTTACTTGTACAATACACTAAACCCATCCACTATCAATGCCCAAATTTCTTGCAACTTTCATTGTATTCGTTAGCACAACCTCTCAAATCCCATAACTACAAACCCAAATAGCTTGGTGACACGGGGAGAGAAAGGGAGCTAGGACGGGTGGTTAAGAAAAGAAGAGGGAAACTAAAAGGTGGTGGCCAGTGGGGATGGAAAGGTATTGGCAAGCGAGAGAAGTGGGATATACTAGGATTTTGTTTTTTAGTTTTGTCTTTAAAGGTATTGTGCTCAAATGTAAAATTGTGTGCAAATAGTAGCTTTCGGCACTGATGGGGCAAATAGAAGGTCATAATTATCCTTCAAGTTAATGCCATGTGGCATTTTTATTTCAGATGTATTAGCATCCGTTGCCAATTAGGTCATGTTAGAAAGAGAGAAAAAAAAAAACTAGTGAATAATTTAAGGGTAAAATTAGAAAAATAATTATTTAAGAATACAAGTGAGAATTTATTTAGGTAAAATTTTAAGGGACAAACTGTAAATTATTTGATTGTAGGAATTAGAAGGCTAAGGGATTTACATATTTTAAGTATAAATCCTTAATTCAACTTATTAATATATGGGCTAAAATAATTTTTGCAAATCCTAAAAAAAATAGGATTGGGCTGGATGGGTTGGGCAGTCTAACAGGTCGATACCCACCCCTAGCTAGAACCCATGTATCTTACTAGAATGTTAGTGGTTCAAATTTTCCTATCTGTATATGGGTCTTATTTCCCATCTATTTATTGAGATTTTCTCTCATACTTTGAAAGGTTTTTTCCTTTTTTTGGTTGATATTGTATTTGATCTTTGTTATTATAAATGTAATTTATTATAATATCATATATAAATAAAATAAAATAAAATAAAAGTCTATCATGTGCTTTGACAATGAGATTAGGATTGGTAGTTGAATATAACTGACTCCAATTGTGAGATTTTCAATACCATACTTTGTGTTAGTCATCTTATACATAACGAAAGCAACAAGATTGGGTGAGGTTCTAGAGAGAGCTTCTCTCTCTAAGCAATTTTTGGTGCCCCTTCGATCAGTTTTTGACATGTTTTCGCTAGTTTCAAAAACACTTTTATAGTGTAGATCTAGGTTTTTTTATACATAGGAAGAGGGGTTTAAGAGTTTATCCTCTATGGTTCCCTCTTTACTTACTCCTCCTCTTTTATTGTTGTAGGTGTTTTTCTTCTTCCACTCTAACTTTTGGCGGTGACATTCAAGAAGGCAGCGGTGGCAACAGTGGTAGGAATGTCGGCAAAGATGTCGGCAGGTTTGGGTTTCATTTTGATTCAAATCTTATTTTTGTAAACCACATCTATGAGAAGATTAGTAATTTTTCCAAAATCATAATTGATTTTTTGGTGACTTTTGCTTTTGGGACCTAGTCATCTATCTATCCAAATGTCACATATATGTACAGTACATGTGTCACTTATTTGTTCAATTATCTACTCAAATGTCACATATTTATGAACGCGTCATCTATTTGTCAATTATATATCTAAATGTCATCTATTTGTACACGTATCACTTATCTATTTACCTATCTGTCCAATATTACCTATATATTATTTGTCCAATATTACCTATATGTTTATGTCACTATTTTATGTGACTTTTCAACGCGCCTCTTTATCACCAAATAAATTAAACATTGAATCAATTAATACATGACCCTATAAGTGTGAACTTTTCATCAATTAATCTAATTCAATATGTTTTGAAGATTAAAAATATAATTAATTAACTTTTAATTTTATAATTAATTTATGTACAAATAGAAAAAAAGGGTATAAACATCCAACCATAATCCATTTTGGCCAGATGCTAGATGGGATTTTCAATGCGAGTAAAAATGTAGGCATTATTTGGTTTGTGTTTTGAGATATTATTTTAAAAATAAATTTTTAGAGAGAGTTTAGAAAATTTAAAAATTTATTTAGTTTTATATTTTAAAAATAGTTTTGAAATTTTAGAATTTGAAATGATTTGATAGTTTTTTTGTAATTGAATAGATAGGTTTGAGAGAAAAATTGATTAAGAAAAAGTAATTAATTGATGTATAGTAAAAAAAAAAAAAAATTTTAAAAATATTTTCAACTAAATATATTTTTAAATTTTTAAAAAATATATATTTTAAACAGTAATATTATGCACACAATAATGTAGTAAACTGTTAAACATTACTATTCCGTTACCTCTTCTTTCTCCAGTAAACCACTGGTTTACGAAGAAGGGAAATTAAAGAGAAAAACAAAGAAAACAAAAGGAAAATATTCAATAAGAGATCTGGTGGGAAAAAGAAAAAAAGAAAAAAAATCAATTTCTGGGTAGATCGATCTGTTGTTTTCGAGGTCCAAGTTATTCAGATTGACCCATACACACATACGTATATCTATCAATCGACCAAAACATGAATATATTCAGATTAGCAGGGGACATGACCCATCTCGCCAGTGTTCTCGTCTTACTTCTCAAGATCCACACTATCAAATCCTGCGCTGGTTTGTACTTTCCCATTTTTCACTCATCGTAGATACACATCTGTATTAATGGGTATTTAAATTTGTATATTTACGTGTGTTATTATGTGTTATATATTTCTGCATTTGTACATTTGATGAATCACATGTCACCTATGCGAAGAACTGAGATTGTCATAATTTTGGGGGGTTTTGGAAACTGGGTTTTACATAATTTTTTGGGGTTTAGTGATAATTTTGTGGGATTTCTATGATGGGTTAGTAGTAGTCTTTAAATTAGGTTTAAAGTAGGTCATAGCTCACATGTGAGATTGGGTTTTATGGGAAAAAGTATTTAAGAGTTAAGTGGAGTGGGTTCATTTGGTTTTTTTTTTGTTTGTTTGTTTGTTTGGGGGCAGCTAATTTTGGGTGAGTAGCATTTCAGGCTAAGATTGAGAGGTCATTAGGTTTCATAATAATTGAATCTTTCTCGTTTTGAATTAGGATAAGGGATTAATTCTTTTGAGTTGTCTGCAGAAGTGGAGCTCAAATGTGGATGTTGAGGAAAAAATAATGCATTAAAACTAGAGATTTTTTGATGCCACATGGCAAGGGAGTTGGGCCTTGCATGATTAAGTTTGTAACAACTCATAAGTTGAATATAACGTGTCATGTCATTGTAGGTAACTTGTGGTAATTTTTTTAGGCGTCTCAATCGTTTTCTGTGATTTCCCCATGTGTGAAATGGACTGGAGTGCGTGGAAGGACTTATCTAGTTCAACTTGGATTGGAGGGCCTCCAAAGAAAGGGAAAACCTTGAAAGGAATGTTGGTTAAGGCACAGAGAATATCATGGTTACTTTATCATGTAATTGAAGATATGGGTCCTTGATAGAGCAAATAAATTTGTTTCTGTCTAACCCCAAATTGTTTGCACAAGGTTTTGATGGAGTTTTTGAGCTTAATTACTTTGCATTGTTTTATATGCATTAACCCAAATTATTACTTTCATGTTCAATGAATGATGGTTGGAGTGAACAGAATGTTAAATTTAGACTTTGGTTTTATTCTTTGTCAGAAATGTTAAGTCTTTTCTCGTTGATTTTTCTCTGAGAATGTATAGCTACTGTGAAGCCTCAAACTGTGTAAAGACGGCGGAAAGACATTCAACAAGAGAAATCTAGAATTTGGAAGCAAACATCTATTCTGCCAAAATAAACTTGAATTTTCAAAAGCTTGTCTACTTTTTCCTAGTAAATTTTCAGAAATTGTTATCTAAAGTGCTGCTTCTTTATTGAAATTACAATAATGTCATATGCAACAGACAACTTTTGTAAAATTTCTTACCAATCTGAAATGCATAAACTTTCAATTCAAGTTGGAGTTACTCAAGAAGCTAATTTGATTAAATTTCATCTTTGGAATTTCTGCATTCTATTAACAGCAAATACTGCTTAGGGTTGTTCAAACTTGAAGAATTTGGTTCATTCATGCAACATAGAATACACAATTTGGGTGGGTATTCCCAAATAGTTATGCATAGATTATAAATATGTATCCAGAAGTATAGGGAATTACTTTGTTTGCGTAGAAAAGCTCCCTAACGCATTTGGCAAAGATAATTTGGTATCTTGGAATATGCACCATCTGATCCTCAAAATATGTTTTTGACATGTATATATTGATTCATGGGCTATGCTCCATGTGATCCTCAATTTCTATCCTGTGTACCAGCCTATTCTTTATTTCTTGGTATGGTATAAATTTAACACTACACAATACATATCTATCATCACAACGCCAAGCTCCAAAATTAGTTTTATTGAATAGCTATTGCATTAGTGTATTTTAGGAATTTTGTAAGGTTTTGCCATAAAGCATCTCAGTTAGGTTCCCTAGGGGACATCCCATCAACTTAGGTCGCATTGTCCCAATAAAGAGACTGAAGGTTCATTCTCTTTTTATTAAAACAAAAAAAATCTAAGTTTGAAAACTTTTTGCTATATTTTTCATTTAATAGATGTTTCAAATCAACACCACATCAAAACAAATGGATTGATGTTTCTTTTCATATCTATATGTCCCAAACATATTACGATCATTTATTCTAAGGGGATTGATGGTTGTAATTTTCCGAAGGTCTAGAAAATTAGCCGAGGGTCATGTATAAGGCCTTATTTGGTGCACCTTATTGGGCCAATTATAGTTTTTATTATTTTTTTTTTTTGTAGAAATCTGTGTCTAACTATTTGGTGTAACTTTTGTTTATAGACAAAAATAGTAAGCTAAAAAAGCTGATTATTGGAAAGCAGGGGAAGGTGAGCTTTTTACTTCTGCTTTTGGATTGTTGGCTTTCAGCTTGTAGGAGCTGCACCAAACAAGCCCCAAGTGTAATCCAAACGATTTGAGCAGATTGCTTGTAATTTACTTTTGTAGACCCCTTATGGTTACTCAAACATGTTGATCTTTCCTTTTGCCAATTTTGTAAATGATGAGAAAGCATATATAGGGAAGGTTAAGCAAGGTGAGTCCAAGCGCCTAATAAATCAAGTGTTAGCTTACTTTGCCTCCTAATTGTAGTACGGATATTTTGCTCCACTAATAGAAGTGCCTTCCTTGCATCCAACTGTGACTTTTGTTGCTTTATTGTGCCTTTATATTGTGGGTTAGCTTGTGACACAAAGCATGCGCATCAAAACCAGGGTTTACAAAAAAGCTGCTAAACATAATCAAATTGAAGTTGTTTCTTCATTGGTGCTGAAATTTTAGCTGATGGCTTGTTTCCAAATACACAAATTGACCTGATTGCTTTCTTTCAAATATAAACTTTAGTTAAACATTCTCTGCTTTCCAAATCCTTTTTTCTTGTCCTCTGTTTTTTTTTTTTTTTTTTGGCCTGCAGATTTGTACTTTTGCAGACTTAGAGAACATGTGGATTGAAAAATAATTATAAACTCTGATAATTATGCATTCCTGTAACCCCTGGTATTTTTCTTAGTTTTGGGGGGCTCTTTTTATAAGATAACAAAAGTAAAAGCATTTGTGTCAAAGAGAATATGCTTTTTATGTCAATGAAGATGCATTGCTGAATGATGTATGCGGGAAAGTTTCGATATTTTGGATGGTGCAGATGATGGTGTTGGTGGTGGCATTTCTTCCTTCTGCCAAACATCAACTGGCTGATGGGAAATAGTACAATTATGCTACTTGCAATGGGTATAATTATCTTTTCCCAAAGGAACTAGATGAGTGATCCCTTAATGAGTTGTTGAGTCATTGACTCTATCTATCATCCATTTATATGGTCCATACCACATTTGACTGACCATCAACCCTACGTTTGCTGTGCTCTTGACAACCTATTGCTAAGGTTTTTGAATATAGTAATTTACTCTTTAGTGGTGTGGAGTGTAGATTTGTTGAAGAGTGATACGTTGGATCCAATATTAGAAAAATAGGGAGGTGGAGAATGAAGAGCATTTCAAATGTGAAATTAGAAGGGTTTGAATGAAACAGAGAATTGCTTCCAATGCTACTAACAAATATGCTTGTCAAATCAAGGAGAAATTATAATTGAAACTTAAGTTGGGGTTATACCAAGGATCAACCTTAAGTCCTTATTTTTTTGCTTTAGTTATGGATGAGTTGACGAGAAATATTCAGGATGATGTGCCATGGTATATACTTTTTGCAAATGATATCGTGTTAGTGGATGAGACTAGAAAAAGAGTTAACACTAAGTTGGAGGGGAGAAACACTTGAATCTAAAGGATTTAGGATAAGCAGAACTAAGACAAAGTACATGGAGAGAAATTTTTTAATAGTAACAATGGAAACAGAAGAGAAGTAAAGATTGACAATCAAGAACTATCTAAGAGTGAACATTTTTGTTATTTAGGATCAATTATCACTACAGCTGGGGCAGTTGGAGAAGATGTGATCCATAGAATTAAGGCGGGGTGGTTTAAGTAGAAGAGTGCGTTTGAGATACTATGCGATAAACGAATACCCATTAGATTAAAGGAAAGTTCTATAGAACGACTATTAGACCAGCGATGTTGTATGGGACGGAATGTTAGGCAACTAAAAAACAATATGTAGATAAAATAAGTATTGCTGAGATGAGGATACTAAGGTGGATGTATGGCAAGACTAGAAAAGACAGAGTTAGGAATGAGTATATTCGTGAATGGGTAAGAGTAGCACCGATAGAAGATAAGCTGAGAGAGAATAGATTGAGATAGTTTGGTCAAATACAACAGAGACCAACAGAGGCAGTAGTGAAGAGATACGATAGAGTGACAGTAGAGGGAAGTGGTAGGGGAATGGACAGACTTAGATTGACGTAGGCTAGTATAGTAAATAGATATATGAGTCTCCTTAATTTGATTAACCAATTGGCCTTTGATAGAGTCAAGTGGAGAAAAAAGATTCATATAGCCGATTCCATGGGACTTAAGGCAAGGCTTGGCTTGGTTTGGTTTGATTTGTTGGGATACAAGGCTTTGTTTGGTTTAATTTAAAATTTCTATCTAACACACTTCCAAAATTAATTATTTCATATAACTTTTCATACCACATACTGGTATACTTAAAGAGCGCTTGATATGCTTTCTTTCTCTCTCTCTCTCTCTGCGCATATTGACTAAGCACTGATACAGGTTGAAGTTTACCTAACACCACTCTTTTCCTTTTTCTTTTTTTTCTTTTTTTTTTAAAAATAAATTATTGATCAGAGATTGAGAAAATGTGAGAAAGGAAACCAGAGGAGAGTGAAAGTGGAAACCCAGCACTTCTGGTCACTGTAACATGACCACAGCTCCAACTGCTCTGCATCCTCACACCTCTGCTGCCAAGCACCCCAGCTTCTACCATCTCTAGACAGCATCACCACCACCAAACCCATCATAGTCAACATTCTCCACCTCACATCACAGTCAACATTCTCCACCTCAACACCCCATCAACATTCTACACCTCAACACCCCCATCAACATTCTACACCATCAGCACCTTTGGATTTGACCCCAATTGTTATCTCCATTTCATTTTCCACTTCAATTATTGCCCCATAACTTTCTTCATTATATGTCCATTGAGTGCCTCCTAAGGAATCACCCTTCAATTGAAAAACTTACTCTCTGATTTGTGAAATCAGATAAAATTGTGAGTTCGCTCACCAGCCATTGGGATTATCACTGTCCACTCTTGTTGCTTTGATCTCAACAAATCCATTCTTTTTGAGTTTGGTAATCATGCAAGAGTGATCCTCTTCTGCAAGGGGGTGGAGAGAGAGAGAGAGAGAGAGAGAGAGAGCAAGATTAGTTTGGCATGTGAAGTACTTCCTGCAATGCAACGGGTGTAGCAAGAAAGCACAAGAAAGGAATCAATTTACAGAATTGTAGATAGGGATTTTTTTTAGTATCATTAGTTTGGCCTTTGTTAGTGGAAGAATTCTATTTTAGGTAGGTTTGTTAATCCCCTAAGGCAAAACCTGTTTAATTTATAATTGCTTATTTGAGTTGTAATTAAAGTTCACATATAGTCATGTTAAGAAGTGGAATTAGACTTGGGCTTGGAGTATTTTTTGGTATGTACTTGGAGTGCAAACAAGTCAAATAAATGTCGAGTACACATCTGCAATGCACCAGGGTACAAGTTTGCAATGTGCCAGAGGACATAATTGGTATTTTTGTAAAAAGTGCGCTCGAGCAAGGTATGACCAGAATGCTCAATTTGAAGCATGCTTGAGTGGGTTTTTGCAGGCTTGAGCAGGAGGCACCATTTTGCGTGATATAAATCAGTGTATCACATGAAGATGCATCAAAAAGGTGTTTAAGTCATCTTAGGACACCTTAACTATAAATAAGACCCTAGGGGTGGACAAAAACAAGCTTGGAGAACACAAGGAGAGCCTATGCTATTGTGCTACTGGATTCAATACTCAATCATTTCTTGAAGTACAAGTTTTCAATGAGCTTATTCGCCTCAAAAAGGTGATTAGTCTCTAAGTGATTGTTTACATCATTGTTCATACATTGATGAGCGCTTTAGTGGATTCAAAAGGTTGGTTGATGGATTGTGTTCAGTTTGTGATAGGTTCCAGAAGTATTGTGGATTCAATACTCAAATCATTTATTGAAAACAAAGATGGTGGATTCGGTTGGTACAGCGAGCACCCTAGCTAGTTCAAGAGTTCGACATCATGGATTCAATTAGTGGTGGTTTCTAAGTTGGAATTGGAACTTGTCTTTTGGTTCTTCGTGATTTTGGATTGGTTGGCTGGACAAGATCTCGTGATTTTTTAAGTTTAGGTTTCCACGTTAAAAATCTCAAGTCTTGTCATTTGTGCTTAATTTATTTTTTTTTATGCTTGCAGTTTAAATTGTGTGATTAAATGAATCAACCAAACAACTCCACAGGAAATCCATATCAATGAATCAATATTAATTACTTGCTAAATGCCGACATGGTTTTGTGACATGGATTGGTTGAGAGCCAAGAAGCATATCCATGAAATGAGTGTGAGAGAATGATTATTTTGAGTTCGATAATGGCACAATAATAACTAATAAGAATTGTAAAGAATGCATTAATGAGAAGTTAGAGAGAATATGAATTGAAGCCTATTCAATGAAAATTAGTTAATATGCTTTGGTCATACAAGTGCAGGGTAATGGCTATTGATGTGAGCTACATGGACACGTGACACGGCACAAGACACATTGACATGACAATTTTCAAAACTTGCAAGACATGATATGTGGGAGAGACCCACAAAATATAGGATTTTATATATTTATTATGTGTCATTATATGAATATTTCATTCCAAATAAAATAACATATACATTATTACACTAATTTCTAAAGTTTAAAGGTGGATGGATTAATAGGTACAAAACTATATTATTTTTCTTTTATTATTAGATCCTAAGTTATTTATCCCTAGTCCAAACAATTTAATAATAATATGATATATTTGGATGTATGTCTAACATGTGTTTGGAAGTGCTTAATGAGTGTCGATGTCCAACATATATGGGACACAGACACGTCACCTTCTTGGAAGCATTCATGCTTCTTAGGATGTTATTTATTTGGTGCAAGTGTATCTACAAGTCTAGAGAAAGGCAAAAAACATGATGCATGCAAGGCTTTGATTATTCATCAAAGGCGTGATGCGTACGATTCAAAGGACAAAATTGTCCTCGGTAGATCTGAATGGGAAGAAGCATCATATAATTGACCCCATGTAACTAGGATAAGACTATCTTGAACATCATACACAGATGCAAACACAAACACAAAAAAGACACGCAAACAATTGGTTTATTTCATTTTAATTGGACAACCTGAGGTTCCAATTTGACAACCTAATTTTAAAGCCACTGCAAACCTGAGTTCTAGAGAAGAAATTTCTACCCAATCATAATTTAAGCTATGTATAGGAAGTGCACCACTTCTCTCTCTCTCTCTCTCTCTCTCTCTCTGTGTTGTGATTAAGTTACATTTCAGACAAGTTGTATTAGTGATTCCTTGCAAGTGTACACATATATAGATATATATTACGCTATCGATTGTCATATATCTTTGTGCACACTGTCTATTGTTAAGTTTTGTTTAGCTCTATATATTATGATCTGAATGCAATTTTGCATTACATTAATGTGATTGGTTTGTGAGTAATGGCTGTAATTAGCTGTTTTTAGTTCTGTCAAAATCATTTTGTAATTTTGAACTTCCTTTGTTGTATGCAGGCATTTCGCTGAAGACTCAAGAGCTCTATGCTCTTGTCTTTGCAACTCGCTACTTGGATATATTTACAGATTACATCTCACTTTATAATACTGTGATGAAGTTAATATTCTTGGGAAGCTCTTTCTCAATTGTATGGTACATAAGGCATCACAAGATTGTCCGCAGATCTTATGATAAAGACCAAGACACCTTTCGCCATTATTTCCTTGTGCTGCCTTGTTTGTTTTTGGCTCTAGTTATAAATGAGAAGTTCAATTTGAAAGAGGTATGTATGTCAATGCATTTGACTCTTTTTATACAGTAAACTTATACTGTGACCGCTGGTTCTTATGTCGTAGACATTTTTGTTACTAAACCTATGTTGCTATAATAATTATTATTTAAATTTTGTTACTTGTAAATCATGATATAGTTCTACTGCTCTTTCTGCCGTATCTTCTACTTTTGAAGTACTGCTTGATTTAATGGAGCAGGTGATGTGGACGTTCTCCTTATATTTGGAAGCTGTTGCCATACTTCCTCAGCTGGTCTTGTTGCAGAGGACAAGAAATATTGACAACTTGACTGGGCAATATGTTTTTCTCCTTGGGTAATCTATTATCCCTCAATCTCTTCTTTTTACTGTTAAATTAGCAAAAATTGCCACATAAGTTGAATTGTGATGTGGAATTTTTTTTTTTTTAATTTATTTATTTATTATTATTAATTTCTTTCATATATTGCCATGGTGCTTTTGTTGGTTTTATTAATCTTTTTCTTTCTTTGTTTTTCCTTTTTTTGTTTCTTTGGTGTTTTGGGGGCAGACTATGGGAAATCTTTTTTACCTGTAGGGATAAGGTTGAAGTTTTCGTCCTCATAGCTTGTCCAAGTGCTCCTTGTTTTTCAGATGCACTATCTTTGATTGTGTGATACTACGAATTTGTAAATATGCATGTTCTCTTTTAACTTTTGTTGATTTTGTTTGGTTTGTGTTTACTTGGCTTCATTCATGAAAACCAGTTTCATGCACTGTGTTTCAAATTTTTTTTTTATAAATATGCACTGTGTTTCATTTTTGTTGGAACTAAAACAAAATGGAAGACAAGATTCACTAAAAGAACTAGAGATATTTACTTGTTGATGATCATGTGATATTTTATGCACATTTTCTTGAATATCATCTTGTTAGGATGATTACAAACAGATCGCATTGTATGCTTGAGACTTGCATAGAAATTCTGAAGGTGATTAAAAGCACCAGAAATAGTTGATGTAATTTCTCTTAAATACAAGGGATACATGCCCCTAGGACAGAATAGGAAACAATTTGGAAATAAACTGTTCGCCAAGATGAAAAAATTTCAATGTTCTGTAAATGCTGTTTCTAAATTAACAGCAATGCAAATCAGATGGTTATGAAGAGTTCCAGAACTGGATGGCTGGTTCTATTTGTCCCTCATTCTGTTGTTTTAAGCAGTTGTTTACTAGAAAGAGAGAACCAATAACCTAGGTCACAATGATGAGCCTATCAAGAAAATTAATTTTTCTTGAAAATTGCGGAAATATGAAGCCTCTTATAGTTGCTCTTTAAAATGAAGTCTTTATGTTTTTACTTTTCATTGGATTGGACCTAAAAGAAGATTTCAGCTGTTGATTTGGTCTAGCTGGTCAACCCAGGTCAAACCAAGATACATATAATTTGGCTTTATTTATGGGGGTTGCAGATGGGGTAAATAGAGAACTAAAGAAAGAAACAACACTCTAAAAGGAGCATTAGACATATCTTCACCCTGAAAGAAACTTTTGATAAAAAAATAGGAACACAGCAACTGTTCTTTGATGTGTGCATTGCCTCCATCTTGATAGTATGACAGGGGCACATGCTGGTGGTGTGTAACAATAAGCTCAAAAAATGGTTCTTCAAACTCTAGAGGAAACATAAAATTTGTACATTCTTGCGACCCTTATGCTAATGAAAGCAAGTCTGTGGTATAGATTATTAGGAGCTCCATTAGTGGGGCCAAACTGAATTGTCTGTAGAATTTTTCTTTATACTTTTTAGAATGCCAATCATCACAGACATGGAATTGTAAGAGCTTCTAGGAGCTTTTTCACCCCACTTCTTTTTTCCTTTTTATTTCATTTTTATCTTCTTTACCTGGTGGTGTATTTGGTCTGAGAAGCACTACAGTTGTATGGAGGAGGCGTGTTGATTCAAAAATCCATGTCAGACATGACAATCTGTGGACACTTCACATCTGCGTCCAAAAATTCTTCGATGTATCTTAATTAAAAAATTTAATTCATAATATCAAATACTTTATTGATACTTCTCAAAAACTTCGGCAACACTTCTTAAACCCTTCGAACATGACTATGTGATGGATCTCTTCAATGTCTTCATAGTAATGCAACTTGTGCATTCTAAATGTGCTTTGAAACATTTATAAGATGAATATATCATATGTATTTCAATTTTTTACAACTTTTTTGGATTTTTTGAATGCAATTGCTACATTAATGATATCTTGATGTTGAAATTATGGAATATAGGGCTTTCTTATTTTAATCAATGTTATGTTGGGGTAATTTTATTTGCACAACACATAAAATCTCACAACACTATTTGTGTTGTTCGGATATAAACTTTCGAAGAAAATTCAAATATTTAGATATAAACTTTTGAACAAAAATAAATTGTTCAAATATACATTCCGTTAAAGTGTGTGTTCGAACATTCAACTTTTGTTCGGAAGTTTGTATTTGAACAACATAAATGGTGTATGTACTGAGATTTTATACGGTGTGCAAATAGAATTTCTTATTATGTTGCTTTTTGTTTTTTTGAGAAAATATCCGATAAGTCCTATTTTTCCCACAAAATTTCCATGGAGTGTTGATTCATGTGTTAACAGGAGTCCATGGAAATTCATGAGAAAGCTAGGACTTATTGCCAATTATCCCTTTTTTTAATTACCTTTAATAAAACTATTTTATATATTTGACATATAATAAATTTATAAAAAAATGTAATTTTTTAATGAGTCCCAAGTGTATTGTATCTTGTATTTTTTGAAAATTCCAGCATTGGCAGTCGTTTCACGTGTCCATGTATGTGCTACTTGGTGCTTGCTAACAAGGGACACATTCAAGTGTCGTCCATTAGTTGCCCAAGGTAGATGGTTTGTGGGATTAATTCCCTAACTTTAGCAGATCAAGAGCTTATGGCCGAAGGTTATGGGGGTTTTCTTGAGGAGATTTGTTTGTGGAATAATATGTTGAGTTAGAAATATGCAGAGTTAAGAGTAGTCGAGTGTGGATCAGAGAGTCTGTCATCTCGTTGTTGGAATTCTGTTAAGTTGCCTACAGAAGTTCGTGAATGGGATTAATTTTCTAGCTTTAGTGAATTGAGCACATCTCAGTTGATGGTTATTATGGAGATTGGACTCTAGTACATGTATCAAGTGCCAGTTTGGGTGTAAGCATTGGATTCATCTAATTTCCAAACTCAAGTACACTGGAACGTGGCTAAATATTATATATTTCCTAAGAACCATGGACACTTCTAAGAAGGTAACATGTTGTTTCCGACAACGAAACGACACAACACTCGTTGGATACTTCCCAACACTTAGAGACACACATGAAGCACAGTACCAGTTACTTGGAGTCAAATGATAAAACAAAAATCAATGTAAATTTATATCTATTTTCCTCCTTTAGACTTTAAAATTATTATATTTGACTCAAATATTCATTTAATATGACGTATAATAACTATATCAAACTATATATTTTGCACGTGTCCCCCACATGTCATGTCTTACATTTTTTAAAAATTGGATTAATTTCAAAACAAATCCTAAGGTTACACGTGTTTTACACTTTAAATCCCAAAATTTCAATTTCGACAAATTAAACCCTGGAGTTCCATCTATGTTTTAATGTGGCTTCTCCATCCATCTCTGTCTGTGTAAAATAACGGAGAAGGGTTTTGCGTGCCCTGTCACCAGCACCCATTTTCCTCACTCCCTCAGGTCGCCACTCCTCATCCTCCCTTACCACCACACCTCTCAGATCTACCAAGCCCCACCCTCCCTTGCCTTCACCTCACTCAGATCCGGCACCCTATGCTTCACCCCGCCCTCCTTTGCCTTAGATTCGTCGCCTTCTCCACAGCCTCCATCAGATTTGTCGCTCCCACCAACCCTTCCTCAAATTCGTCGTCCCCAGCATCTCTGTGCAAGCACAACAAAATCAAAGAGAGAGAGTGTGAGTTAGAATTAATCAATAATCAGGCGCCGAAATCAATCCCGTCAATCCCATGAAAGATATATATATATAGAGAGAGAGAGAGAGTTGATTCCGTAGATTGCGTCAATCTCAGGTGCTGGAATCGATCCATCAGCGGCGTGTGAGTGGAGAGAGAAGAGTGATGACGGCCAGAAGTGGGGAAAGAGGGAAAGGCGACAGGTATTGAGAAGGGAAAGGGGAAGGCAAAGGGGAAGGAAAAGGGAGAAGAACAGGGCTGTGAGGAAAGGAGATGAGAGACGGAGGGATGGCGAAGACGATGATGAAGGAACAGGGTTGCTGGTGCAGTGTACAGAAATGATGAAAGGTTGAGTGTTGGTGTTCTGAACATATAGCTAAGTGTACTGTAATCTTGATGATTAGTGGTCCTTATTTATTTGATGGTTGATAAATGCTAGTTGTGGTTTGGTGTGGTCCAAATTAACGTTCTGATTAATATAAAATTAAAAGAGTGAATAAAATTATGCCATTTGTGCTGAAAAATCTTTTTCTGTTAGTCCAACTTAACTGAAACAGACGGAGATCTTATGGCCTGAATTGACAAAATTAAAAAGGTAGGGTTTAATTTGTTACCAAGCTTAAACTCCGGGGTTTTTTCCTTTTTGGTTGTAATTTCCCTTAAAAATTTGTGTCAGTGTGTCAGTGCCATCTGTGTTTGTGCTTCTTAGTGTTTTCTTAGTATTTTTCCTAGTACTCATCTCTTGTTCACTAGGATAATATGATGTTTAAGAAATACATAGGGATAAGAATGGGAACTAAACTCAATTTGAAGCAACCATGTTGCAAATGTGGCAAAGGTAGTTTTATCTTGTATTAGACATACTTGGACACATTTTTACATACCCATTTCCCCAGTGTTTTTTGTTTGACACTGCTGTTTATGCATTTGGAAGGGTTCATGTAATACAGGCCTTTGGAAAGTTACTAGTTGTTGAACATGAGATAGATATTCACATTCTTCTGCTTTCCATACTACAGGGCATACCGATCATTGTACATTTTAAACTGGATCTATCGCTACTTCACTGAGCCTCACTATGTCCATTGGATAAGTATGACTCTCTCTCTCTCTCTCTCTCTCTCTCTCTCTCTCTCTCTCTCTCTCTCTCAACACTAGTGTGAAAACAACACATTTTAGTGCTTTTATTGTGCATATCAATACCAACAATGTTTTGCACTAAATGGTTCTGCTATTGCAGCTTGGATATCAGGGCTTGTTCAGACATTGCTTTATGCCGACTTCTTCTATTATTACTTCCAAAGGTAAAAATGTTTGAATATTTCAGAAATAAATTCAACTATATTTGGATTTCTGTATAAAAAATTGACTTACTCCATTGTAATGGTTGGCAGCTGGAAGAACAATGTGAAGCTAGAGCTACCGGCTTGAGCTTGTATTTGGAGGACAAGGATTGCAAGAAGCTTGAATGATCTATATATCTTGTTTAATTACACACCAGGTGCTTGCCATTTTGGTTCTGTTTTGTCCCCATCTTTATGGGTGATTAGTGGGAATATTAAGCAGAGTCCGTTGTTGTTGATTTTTTAATTGAAGTGGAGAATTAAATCCCAACAACACAGATCATATGTCCTAGCATTAGAGTAGTAAATTTACTGTCTACATATTGTTTTGACTTCAAAATACCAAACCAAATTTGTTTCTGACTTGGCTCACCAAGGGCAGGTAGTTTTTAGTCATTATACTCTTGTACATTCAGTTCTTTTACGTGCACAAAATTCAATAACAGAATCAAACACAACCATTTTATATGGGATCAGACCTACACATTTATTGAGTCTCACCTCATGTGAAAATGTTGTGCTCGGGTTCTGTGATTGGATTCTATGCACTTACCTTTTTTTTTTTAATCCCAACAGAATTTACGATTTAATACTTTGACCGCTGGTAGTTAAGGGTACTTAAAAGTTGGTAATTTCATGATAGATCAAGTCCTTGTCAAAATCATTTTAAAATTGTGAAATAACAGGTTGTGTTTGAAATTTAAATTCATAGAAGACTTTAAGAAAAAAAATTGAAGGCAGGAGAGTTTTGTTTCTTATATATCACTGCTACCTTAATAATAAACATCAATGAGATATAACTTCGGTTTGTCATCCGACAACTTTTGCTACAAAAATGTCATCATCATAAAATCACTACAACAAGAAATGTTGTGACATTGCATGATAAGCCGCAAGCTCCTCCATCACTTCTAAATCCACAAAAATCGAACCCTGACACTCGAATGTCCTGATATGAGAAGCAAGCTTCAATATCTCATCATCTTCAGCATCAAAACCAAAACAATCACTAACATCAAAGTGCACAAGTTCTTTGCAGCCATGCAAAATCTTCACCAGATGTTCCTTTTGAATGGATGCTTTCCTCATATCTAAGTACTTTATGTTGGGCAAAAGGTTGACAATGGCCAACACTTCATCTTTACTAATAAAGGCATCTGGAATGGCCAATGATTCAAAGTTCTTGCAGTGAACACTAATTTCGGTGAAGAGTTCTTTCAATCTCAAGCTTACTGCAAGACTTAAATGCTTTAAATTTTTCCAGTTGCTCACAAGGTTTGGGATCTTGCAAAAATGAGCAAAAAACGGACGATGAGGTATGGGTAGACCACACACAGGGAATTCATAAGGCACCATCAAAGTCCTTATGTTAGGGCACCTAGGTGAAAATATTCAATAATTTAAATTAATAAATAAACAAGTGAATGCTATTATAAAAAATTAATTTTAAGTCTCAATCTAATGAAAAATACTTGTCAGACCAAGTTCCACCCTTTTTCCTAAAATTACTTGGTGATAAGAAGGGATTCACTTATGTCTATTATGACATTCAATATTGCGTCTCGCAAGCCTGTTTTTAGAGCAATCACAGGGAGTGACATTGTGTATTCTCACTCACAATGCTTCCTGCAACTCGAACCAATGACAACTTTGCTCTAATACCACTTGTTAAACCGAATTCCACCCTCTTTCCTAAAACCAATTGGCGATAGGAAGGACTTCACTTACGTTTTTTATAACATTCGACATCACGTCTCGCAAACATGTTTTCATAACAGTTGCAGGGAGCGGCATTGTGTACCAATAATACTAATCCCTTCAACGAACATAGGATCTAAAAAACTAACCAAAGCACATAAGCCAAAAAAAGACACCTTTCCAATTAAAGTGAAAAAAAAAAAAAATTTTAAAAAAAAATTTAACTTTAATATTCATATATTCTCAAGTCATGTCACGTGTGATAAAACTGTCCATAAATGAGCAAAATACATACAAATATTTTAATTATCAAATAAGGCAATACTAGCAGTTAAATACGTACCGTTAACTTATTGATCAACAACCCATCTAAAAAAATTAACTGATAGAAAACCAAAATGAATAATAGTTTTGATGACTTACTCTTCAGCAACATATTCAAGTGCATCTTCTGTGAGGTGGTAACTGGGAAGAACTACGGTAGTGGCAGATCGGCAACTACGGTTGACTACAAACTTAACGAATCTAGTGACATGGAGAGGAGTGAACACTTGATATTCAACTTCCTCATCACCCTTACACTTTGTTTCATATACCCACATTAGTACTCTATGAGTGAAGGAGTCAAAATGGGACATGCTGGGAAAGACCAAAGTTTGCCAGCAAAGAGGACTGAGAGTGGCTTTGTACCATGACTTGCACACAAATGGAACATCCAGTAGAAGTGATTCAATTCCCACTCTCCCAAACACATTCACCAAGCAATCCATATTCATCTCCTCCCATTTTCTTCCTTCCATCTTCTACACCAATGCAAAATATAGAATAGTAGAAGTTTAATTATTCAATAATAAACTCTATAAAAATAAAATAAATTGAATAACAGTTTCATGCAATTATGTGGAGAATTCACATGAGCACATGCCTGGATATATTTTTTCAGCACCTATAAATATACTTGCAAATGGGTTGACAAATGCTCTGATTTTGATCACACTAGAGCAAAGCTAATGTGTGTGTGTACATATACATATATAGGGGGGAAATTAAGAGAGAGAAGAGAATACAAAAGGTCAGACTCTCCTCTTGTGCATCTTTTCCAGTAATCAAGGAAAATTCAAAGGATATTTGAAATTGAAAAATGAATTCAATTAATGTCCTTAAATTTCATCCAATGCAGTTAATAGGATTACACTCCTTTTGAGAGTTTATTAATGGAATGGAATAACATCCGAGGGGATTGGGGGTCCCTGCTGTGGAGAATTCACAGCCGTGACTGCTGTGACGTAAAACGCCACCGTTTTAAATTTTTTTTATTTTTTTATTTAATTAATGTGAGGGTTTATTAATTCTTCTCTCACTATAACAAACAAAACAATAAACCTAGGGCCGCCGCCGTCTTCACTGTAAGCAAAAGGTCTCTATTGACATGGATTGAAAGGTTAGTTTTTATTTATTTATTTTTTATTTGTCTGCCAAAACATTTTTGTACAAGGCCGCCGCCGTCTTCACGGTAAGCAAAAGTCTCTATTGACATGGATTGAAAAGTTAGTTTTATTTTTTATTTTTTTATTTTCCAACATTTTTGTCTTCTCTCAAACAGGTTGAACAGTGTTTTTTATTTTTGCTTCACCGTTCTTCTGCTGGATTTATAGACCATTATTGTTCAACAAACTGGTATGTATATCTATATATATATATATATATTATATGTATATATGTTTTGTATTTTGTTTTGTACAGTATGTTAGTGGGTTGAACAAGTATAATATTTTGGTTTGTTTTTTGTGAATGGATTGAGAAACACAATTGTATATTATAAGAAAATTTTTTTATTATGTAATTTGTTTTGTACATATTATGTATTTTGTATAAATATTATATAATTTTTTTAAGGAGTTACGATAATTTGTAATTCATAATTATTTTTTTTTATAGCAATGTTATGTATTTTTGTGGAAATATTACACATTTTTATAACAATGTTATTTATTTTTGTAATAATGTTATGCATTTTGTGGTCTAAAAAAAGTTTCAATAAAAAAAATCTATAATCTTACTATAAAATGCGAATTTAATTTTTTTAATCATAAATTGTTATAACTCAATAAAAAATGACATAACATTTATAACAAAAATACAAAACATATATCAAAAATTTATATAATAAGAGGGCATATGATTCACATCTTTAAGCGTGTCTGCCAAAAGATTCCCTATATTATATAATATACTAATTCTAATATAATTTTGCAATTGTATATTATAATCTACTCAGATACAATAAATTTCCAATGTTACTATACAAATTACACATCAGGACCGTGGGACCCAGAAGATGGCTCCGTCCCTGTTAGGTTTATTGTTTTGTTTGTTATAGTGAAAGAATTAATGAACCCTCACATTAATTAAATAAATAAATAAAAAATTAAAACGGTGGCGTTTTACGTCACAACAGTCACGGCTGTGAATTCTCCACAGCAGGGACCCTAAGGCTCCTGAGTTTTATGAGGAGCACTTTTACATATGGTAAGTAGCCAATTATTATTGTTATTATTTTAATTTGCTAGTATATTCATACAAAGTTTATTTGTATATCACTAAAATTATTTTCAATTTTAAAGACGAAAAATTTTAATCTATAAAACCCTTATATATAGTAGTGTAGAAAGGAAAATGATATTGGTAATGCTCATTCACCCCAATTATGAAGAAAATACATTCCTCAACTCTTAATGAAGAAGTCACAAGATACCGAAAGACCTAGTAATAAATTACAAATGTGGTCTTGATTTACGTAAATTAGTGACATATTACAACTTTAAAAAGTGTCTAAAATTTAAAAGATCCTAAACTGAATAACTATCGAACCAAAGCATTTATGCAGTTTGGTATAATTTAATGCGAGAAGCAGTCTGTATAGATGCTCAAATAATAAAATCAGCTTAGTGAAAAAGTTTATCTATGTACCGACCGTACTGAACTAATTACATCCCCTAATTATTGGATCGCGAGGTGTGAAAATAAAAGTTAATAAATTGTTATTTCCCAACTTGCTAAAAACATTTATTGTAAGTCTTATCATCTTGTTTAAAAAATAATAACAAAAAAAAAAGATGACATATATGTGCCATTTTATTTTATTTATTTTGCATTTAAAAAAAATTATTTAGATAAATTTTTAATATATAAATAGCAAACTTAGTTTCTCACTAAATCTCATCATTTTTTATTAAAAAAATTACATTTCAGGATAGTTTTTTAAAAATTATTACACATTAATGGAAAAAAAATTATAATTTTAATAATTAACATTTATAATATTTACTACTTTTTTAAAAAAAAAAAAAAAAAAAAAAAAAAAAAAAAAAATCTGACATCCATTGCAGTGTAGTTTTCCCTCCACTTCTTTTCTTCTCAAACAAAAACAGTAAAATCATGAAAGATGTGAAAATTACAACTTACAAGCAACACACAATAAAACATAAGAGGAACAAAAATAAATAAATGTAAAAAGAAGAAACTAGAAACAAAAGGACATATATATTAATGTGAGTTCAATAGGAGAACACAAACACACAAGGACAATAATATCATGACAATTCTATTTTCTCACCATATAGTATGTTCATCACCGCAACCTTAATAACAAATATCAATGTGAGAACTTTTCTTTGTCCGATATCAACTTCAAAACATTATTACCACAAGGAAACATGTAACATTGCATCATCAACCTTGAGTTATTCCTCAACTTGTTTCCTAATTTCTTTTAAATCAAAATATATCGAACCTTGACACTTGAATTTCCTGATATGAGAAGCAAGATTTAATATCTAGTCATCATCAACATTAAAACCAATAGAATCACAAACATCAAAATACAGAAGTTGTTTGCAGCCCTGCAAAATCTTCACTAGATCCTTTCAATGTGTGCTTCCCTCATATCTAAACACTCTATGTTTGGCAGTAGTAGGTTGACAAGGGCCAATGCTTCATCTTCTCTAATAGACCGGTTTGGAATGGCCAAGGATTCAAAGTTCAAGCAGTGAACACTAATTTCGGTGAAGAATTCTTTCAGACTTTAGCTTTTTGGAAGGCTTAAATGTACCAAAATTTTCCAGTTGCTCACAAGAGATGAGATCTTGCATTGCGAGAAATTTTCAGGTGCAAATAGGATACCACGCTGGCACCTATATGTGGTACCTTTCTCCAATCACAGAGCAACATAACATTCCAACTCAATTGGTGTCAGAAAGTCATCACATCAGCCACACGCACTCACTTAACAGAAAGTTTAAGAGCTTATTAATTTGCTCTCCCCTGTTCACAGCAATTTTCAAGAAACTGCTTTAGTTCCAAAATTTCAAAATTCCAGCTTCACCATGTTGGGTTCTATCTGTCTCATTGTTCCGACACAGTTTGGTATAATTTTTTCGATTTAAATATATTTATTTCTGACTGAGCTCAAGTCATCTGGTGCTTGGATGTGAATGCTCATATATGGTGAAGCTTTCCATGGTGGTTGGAGAAGCAATGAACATGACAAAGACACAGAGAAAGTTGTGTAGCAACAAGAAGTTTTAACATCCCATATTTATAGTCAAAATTAGCAACAAGTGAACACGTGATGCAAATCATGTAATAAAAAGGATCAGATGCAGAGAGCAATGAAAATGAAGACAGAGAAAGGAGAGAGAAAAAGTGGGTAGCCTTGGATAGAGAATATTTTATCAAAAACAATGGGAGAGGAGAGAAAATTCAAGAAAAATGTTTGGAATCCCTTTTTGGTATTCCACGACCCTCAATTTGATCTTGACCTTTAATGTGTGTGGAGAGTTCATTTATGTATGTGTAGACCCCACATTATGAGTGGTTGGAATGAGAGTAAGAATTGTAAAGCTCATGTATATATGAAATCTCTATCACAATTGAAAATTCAAATATAGTAAAACTTCCGTTATTTTTGTGGATTAGTGGCTGACATGGCAACTTACTGACAGCAATTAACTTGTGTTGTCACTCCTTAATTGGTGAAGGGTACACATATGGGTGCTAGCATGGTACGCTATCTGCACTGAAAAATTTCTCATGCAAAATTTATTTTCTTTTTTGAGTCGCACAAATTCCACCTATTCAATTCACCTGCAAGCTCGAAGGAGGGTTGAAATGTATCATCACCATAATACATATCTGTACCATGAAAATTAGTTACAAAATATCGGTTTTCCTCCAAAAATGAGTGATTGTGCTCGGCTACAATCAACAATCCTTTACCAGCACGTTGAATCTTTGAATGCGAACAAACCCATATTACCAGTAAATTTTGCAATTCTTCTGAGTGTCAGTCCAATATCTTACTCCCATTCACCAAATTCACAGCCGTATCAACTGCCTTAGCAATTCGACCGCTGCTCCAATGTAGGTATGAGGGGTTAACTCCAACAGGTCGGCCTTTGCTTGGGTGGGCAATTCCAAACCTTCAATGAACTCCCTTATGCTTTCCTTGGTAACTGATCTTCCTCTGGTTAGCTCTTTCAGCTTCTCATAAGGCTCTGGGATGCCATATCTTCGCATAACCTAGATGTATAGGGAAGAAAAAACATGAAAACTAACAACAAAACGTCTCAATTTGCTACAAAATAAGGATTATTTATACAGAGACTCCCTAAACCATTAAAAAGTATCACTTTTAACTCCCTAAACTATAAAAAGATACAGATGAACCCCCTAAACACTCGGACCCCTTCCGTTACTACTCTGTGAGTTGAAACCAAACTTTTGACATTTTAGAGATGAAAATACCCTTCACCATTCTATATATTTACAATTCCATTATTATTGTTTTTTAATTTTTTTAAATATAATTTTTTTTTAAAAATATTCTTTGTAAATATATTTTTGCAGAAAGAATATTTAAAAATAAGAATAACAATAAAAAAAACTCATAATATAAATATATATATATATATATATTAGCTAGTTTGATGAATATTTACCTTGAAGTTCATGCATCTCAAAAATCTCCTTCCAGGATTATTCTCTAGAACGCAGTTTTCAAAAGAGCTCTCATGCCACAGTAGCAGGACATATCACCCAAATTTTGTGGTTGTTAGCTACTGGATGTGATTTCCTTCCTGTTTGAGCTTGTGTTAGTACTGGATGTTATGTTTTTAGTGTTTGGTGAATTATGGAGATAAAGAGGGTTAGGGAGTGGGATTGGAGGAAAATTCAGAGGAAGTTCAACTGGGTGTGTTATATAGAGTGTTGAAGGATATTTTCGTCTCAAAAATGTAAAAAGTTTGATTTAATTCACGGTGTAGAAACGGAAGGTGTCAAAGTAAAACATACCAATAGTTAGAAGATTCATTTGTATGCTTTTATAGTAAAGAAGGTCAAAGTGACACTTCTCAGTAGTTTAAGGGGCTCATTTGTACGCTTTTATAATTTATGGAGTCAAAGTGATATTCTGCAAAAGTTTAGGAGGTCTCCATATAAATAACCCATAAAATAATCAAATGTATTAGACATGAACATGATGACATACATCCACCAGGTATGTCTACTTTCCATAGATGACAAACAGTACCTGGATGGGACGAATGATGGGGAACAAAAAAAATGGCTGAAGAAATAGAATTTAATAATTAATTTTGATAATATTTTATATTTGGAATTTGTTTTAGCATTGGTAACTTTTTAGCTAGGGTTTCTTGAATGTTTATAAATATATTATTATGTAATATGTTTGTCAGACTAGTAGATAGGTATAACCTTCAAAGGCAATCATTTATTACAGTGATGTCAAGCCCAAGCCAATTTCTAGGGTCGAATTGTGGATCGTCAAACACAAAAACACCTGCACTCTTAAGAATGGGATCATCCTCCGCAGCTAGTACTTGTTAGTAACCATTTATGCATCAGCTCTCAGCAAATTTGTGCTCTCACTATAAAACTATATGGGTTAATCACACTTTTCACCCTCATATTTTGATTCAAATTTAGCTTTAGTCTCTATATTTTCAAATTGAACAATTTGACTCCTACACTTTTAATGTAGTTTCAATTTGGTCACACGTCTAAATTGGATGTTAAAACTAAAAATTTTTGCAACATTTTCTAAGATATAAATGTAGACAAAATTAACAAAAATTTAAACGGAATGGCCAAATTGAAACTGGACTTAAAGAGTCAAAAACAAATCACTGAAATTAAAACAATAGGGACTAAACTGAAATTTGGATTAAACTATAGGGGTAAAAAGTGTAATTAACCCAAGCTATATATAAGGCTCTCTGAAGGCATTTAACTGTCCCATTAAACACAGAGTGATCCATAGTAATATATGGCATAGGATGAATATCAACCTATGAAAGTAAAATCATAGAATGGTTTATTTCATTCAAACAAGTGTCAAGAAGGAAAGATAAAATAAAATCAGTCAATCACTGTCACTAGCATTCAATATGAGCTATTGATGGCATTCAGTTCAAAGATTTTCTTTAGCAGTCACAATATTAATTCTTCAAATCTGTAGAGAGGGCCAAAAAAAATTCAGATTGAATATGATATGTAAACTAGGAGAAAGGAACATACAGTCTGTATTGGTTCCGCAAGCACCTCCCATGACTTATTCAAGTCTTCAAACAAAGAAGCTTCATTAGCCTATGGCAAAAATTAGTTCAACAAAAAAGTCAAATAATAAAAGGGAAGTAAACAATGGCAATGCTGCCTGATAAAAGTCAAATAGCAAATGCTAATTTCATCATATCAATAATATCAGAGTAATAATGTGTGACATAATATTTTCATAAGAAAACAACCTACAATAAGCAGATAATTACTACTACACCTTTACCGTTGACAAGATGAAAAGTCGTTAGTAATTATGCAGCAATGTTTTTCAATTTAACTTTTTACCTGCAGCTTTGATATTCCCTGCAATGCACTTCTGTACACAAGAAGAGAATGTCCTAAACCTTCACCCATATTCCTCAGAACTGTTGAATCAGTTAAGTCACGCTGCACATTACGTACAAAAATAAATATTCACTTCCAAAACAGAAAGCATGTCTCACTCTATCACCACCACTAAAATTAGATGAGAAAAATTCTAACTAGCAAAATCTTTCCTTTTACTGGGCTTGGTTTATACAGACTTAACTTGGATCTGCAATATGGTAATGAAACCATAGTTTCCCAGTGCCATATAATCTTCTACCCTGCACTTTTGGTTCCTAAAAATTATGTAGCTTATCAATGTTACTGAGTATACTATGGGACTGTATATATCTTTGCATAGAGCACGCACACACAGTTCTACCTGCCAACGTGAAATAGGCAACTTCATGCTTAAATGGGATAGACCTCCATTAGCTTTCCCAAGATTGCCCTCACTATTTTCGAAATCAATGGGATTTACTTTATGAGGCATAGTTGAGGACCCAATCTCACCAGCCTTAGTTATCTGCTTGCATTTGAACATGAAAAACATAAGTGCTAGTTGAGGAAAACCAGTAGCAACATATTCACAAATATATCAGAAAGCTCACCTGCTTGAAGTAACCTAAAGATATGTAGCCCCATGTGTCTCTATCAAAATCAATTAAGATGTTAAACTGGATAAGTGAGTGGAAAAGTTTTGCCATATAGTCATGAGTGTCAATCTGCATAGCAAGTTCAAATTGTGTTAAATTAAAAGAACAGGTAAATGCATAAAGATGCTTGCATCACAAGCCCTCTGTAAATTTCATTAAAAAATATCCCTAAATAATCATTCTGTTTTTAAAAAATATTATTAGACCAGTGGTTTAAATTATCACATTGATAATCTGGAGCAGCAACTAACCTACAACACATGGTTAAATTATGAAAGCATTTGCTAAAAACAATAAGGAGCAAGGACTGGATGTAAAAAATTGGAAAGAGAGTCCACTAATGAGTAACTAATAGATAATAAAGACTACCGACTTCTCTAGCTTTGATACATAGAGCAGCCGCGGTAGTGGATGGTTGGTCTCTACAAGTCAACAGAGAACAGAGAGCATATCAAAAGGAGCCATCAAAATGTGGTTGCAGATTGCTAACTTTAACATGTGTAGATAAAATTTCTAGGAATTATTCTGGCCTGCAAAAAATTATAGAGAAATCTAATAAAAACTGAAGTGAGAAGAAATTTCGAGCATGGAACACACACCTGAGTCACATAGGGATTGAAACTTAATCCAAGAGATTTCACAAACTCCTCTGCAATTTGAGGCCACTTAATTTAAGGGTATGCAACAAGATGTGCATTGTAATTTCCAACTGCACCAGCAAACTTCCCCATTATCTCAACTTGAGAAATATCCAGCCTTTCCCTGCTTAATCTGACAGCAAAAATTGCAATTTCCTTTCCAAGGGTGGTGGGTGAAGCTGGCTACAAAATAATAAACCAAATGAGTGATCTATTGATGACTCTATTAGCTCTAAAACCATTGTTCAAACACAATTGCATGCACCACCATATGCCAGGCAGGTTAAGTATACAACTTTACCCAACAAAGCATATATCCCAACAATTTGAGTTGAAGTAAATAAACCATTTTCCTCCAATCAGTTGTAATTTTTCCATCAACTCCACTTCTTCCTTTTAGTCATCATATTTAGTTAATTTTAAGTGATTATGCATATTCTCAATAATCCAATGTATGAAGGGTACTAATCAGACGGAGCAGTCTCTCTCTCATGAATTGCAGTGCAACATCTATATATCTATTATTTTTTAAAATAAAAAATTCATCTACCTGCCCACGAGTGCGAGACAACATGGGAACATGAGCATTAGCTTTAGCCATGTCACAAACTGCCTTAATTAACTCATCTATGACAGGAAATATGACACTGTTCAAAGCTTCTTTCAGCATCAATGCATGGGCAAGATTGTTAATGTCCTCGGATGTGCAGGCAAAATGAAAAAATTCAAGCACCTACAATGAAGAGAAGGTTAGCTACTCAAAATATTTCAAATAGCAACAATAATAATGAAAGACACTGCAACTTAAAGACTGGCTACAGGAACAATTCAATTATGTCAAATACACTAAGGCAGTCATTACACTATCTTAAGCAACTGAAAGAGAACAGGTTAACTGTTAAAAAAATTTGCATTAGCAAAATTAACATCATGATAGGCATCACAACACAACACTAGCAGTTGAATTATGTCAAATAAATGTACTAAAGCTGGTCTTTTTAGTATCTAAAAAAACTGGAGGACAAGTTCAAACCTTCGCAATCTCTGGATGTGATTGGCATTTCTGTTTCAAGAAGTATTCCACTGCTTTCACATCATGGTTTGTCACTTTCTCTATATTTTTAACTTCCAAGGCATCACTTATGGTAAATCCATCAATCAATCCTTGCAAGTAAGACTGTGCTTCCCCACTGAAGCTTGGAACCTCGGTAACTTCAGGAATTTGTGAAAGCTTTAACAACCATCTGATCTGAATGAGGGTTTTAATTGTTAAGAAACAAACATTTCACAATTAAAAAATTACCAAAAGAAAAAGAATAAAAAAAAATCACAGAGAGAAAAAATTCATATATAATGAAAGTGGATACAAATATTAATGACAATTGGAAGAATCAAATTAACAAATCTTTGCAGCTGACTAACCAACCACTGCATTCCATGGTATGCATAGCTAATACCATCAATTTCAGATGCTAAATGGGAATAACACAGGTGATGTATGCATGTCTAAGGTTGAAGCAGAACCACAGAGGCATTTCATAAACAAACTTCCCAGTGACAACATATATTAGCAGAACCACCATCAACAAGTGTGACAATTTTGTTGATCTTGGCTGCATAGAGGGAGTAGATTTTATTATTATTATTATTGCAATAAGTAGCTGGAGTAGAAACTTGCTGAAGTCAGCATATACTTTTCCACTCAAAGTCAGCATATACTTTTCCACTCACAAATGATGACACCCCAGAGTTTGTATTAGTACAAAAGGGGATTTTCTGGTCCCAAAAATTGTTTGCTTCATGTTTTCAGAGTCTAAATCCTTTGGAAAATCTGTCCTTACAGCCACTGAAGAACTCAATCCAAATATCTAAGTCAAATCAAAGTGGAATTAGTCAATTGACTTAACACGTAAATTTGTAAGATCCAAACTCAATCAAGCAATGGGTCAAGTACAGTGACATCATCTCAAAAACGGTCAAATCTTGTTTGAATCATCATAACCAATTAGTCAAGTTACCATACTCCAGTGGATAGCTCAACCAGAGAGAAATTCCAAGTCTATGCTTATAAGCTGCTGCAGAAGAATTCATCATAGCAGCAGCAGCAGCATCCACACTTTTTGAATTGCATACTGCTCACTAGTTATTATTCATAAACTCGTAGCATTCATCTGTCTATCCGCCAATCAGTCTGTCTATCTTTCTCTCTACACAGACATAGAAAGACATACACACACACACATACATACACTCTGCAATGTTTTGCAGCAAGGATCACTTAACAGTTATCTGTTGCATACTAGTTTTATATCAAAATGATGCATTGTCTTGTAATTTTCTTGATGTATTATCAGCTAATTCAGCCTACATACCAATCTCAAAAATACATTCTGAATTGATGCATAGCATGCTAAGAAGAATAAGGTCAAATTAGCAATTTCACACAGGCCTACCTTATGTAATCAAGTTTCAAGTTATTTTGAGTCTTCATTTTATGTTTTTATGAATAAGTATGTTTCTGAACAGAATTGTTTGTAATTAATTAAATTTTCCCAAATTTCCTAAAGCATAAATATGATGATTAAGCTCACCGAAAATATTCTCAGACACACACTTGCCTAAATGATTTGAGCATGGTTTAGAATATGATGACTCTAACAGCACAATGCCATAAAAACCATTAAAGGACAGATGAATTTTATATAAAATTTCAGTCATGTGGGCATCTCAAAACTCCTCAAAAAGGATTCTCATCAGTTTTGGCCATCGAAATGACAATTGTATCCAGTATATCACTCCTCATTTGAGGATTCCAGAACCAAGTTATCAAGACTCATTGACTATTTATTAATATACATGATTGAACAATGCTAGAGTTTAGCTTTAAAAAAAACCCAATTTACAATATTTTAGCTGAACCAAAATTTTTGCACGAGCACAAATGATTTGAATTTAAGCACAGTCACGTTCCAAGCAATTGTGCAGATAATTTTTTCCACTAAGCTGCACAGTGATCTTAATAGTACATAACATTCGATAAATTTCAAGCTGAAGTTTATTAACTTGAGAGCCGAGCCATATAACTTTGTCAACACCACCACACAACACTAATTATCAACCAAGCTTTTCCAATTTGTACAAGCATATATGCAAAATAATTCAAGAAGAGCTAGCAGCACTGTAAAGAAGTTTATTGTCATCAGAAAAAAGGAATAATTGTATTGTAAATAAGCTAATGTATTTTATGAAATATTTCCTCTACAATAGGTTCATGTATTTTAGATTAGAGTCAGCATTTTTTATCTTTACTGTAAAAAATCATTACGTTTATTTTATTGAAAAAAAATACACCACTTTCAAGAAGCAGATTTAGTTATCCGAAAAAAGATAGTCATAGAAAAATTTGTGACCCCAACGCATTTAACTTGAATTTTGTTTGTTCAAAATATTGCTCTTATTTCAACACTTTGAAACTGTAAGCCGCCAGGAAATGCAAAAGTCAATGGTAGTATGACCATGATATAAAATTATATATTATAGTCATACTAGTCTGACATTATGCTTCATATATTTCGGTCTTTTCTTTCAACCCACTCGTACATGTAACTTAAAAGAGTTCATGACAACAAAAACGATAACAAAGTTTTACTGTTTCAAATAAAAATGATATACGATAGAACGATACCTCAACCATACCTCGGAAGTAAATTAGGCCATATTCACTCAAATAAGGAGCCAGGTCCTTGACTTTACCCCAATAACGACCATCCAGAGGTGATAAAGCTGTCAAACTTGAGAGCTCAAAGTCACAAGAATATTCTCTAGACATCTTCTTTACCTACAAAGGTCCAAAAACAGATTAAAAAAAGCATGAAATACAAAAACTGTTAGTGGTCTAAACTAATCTGGTACTGCATCTATGAAAATGTACAACACTCGGAATATGGAAGAGGAATGGTATAGAAATTATAGGACCATCATACATTTATTAGAGATACACTATAACATTGAGTTTTTACCATAGTCGCATTAAAGGCTTGCTGGATCATTAGCATACATGCATACACACACACATATTTTTAATTTTGATAAACAGAATGCCTGAAGTGGGTGAAAATTAATCAAGTCTTGGTGCTAGGCCCAATGCAATACTGACTCCAAGGTGGAGCTAGGTCGGACCTCAGCCCTATGGCCAACACTTGCTCCGAAGCAAGACAATTATAGGAGTTCGGCCCAATGTACGAGCATCACTCAAAAGTGGGCCGAGTAACAAGGTGGACCTTCTGGATGGACAGAACCACTCCGAAGTGGGTTGAGTAACATGTTGGACCTCCTAGTTGGACAACCGTTCTAGAGCGGACCATCTCAAAGAAGGCCAATTCACTGAAGATCTTTCTTGGGCCCACAAGAGACAAACAACTCTGCTCCTCTCCCTCTGTATGAACAGAATGTGGAGACGTGGAGGTGCAGAGGGACAAGGTGCATACATGACAGACCTGCATTTGAATGGCAGATGAAGTGGTCGTCCTCCTCCAATGAGAGATGTCCGCTAATGAGACAAACAAAACAGACCTACACCCGAGTGTCAGGCGGAGTGGTCGTCCTCCTCCAATGGGAGACGACCACGAATAAGACACATTGGACAGATGGCGGAGAGAGAATGACTTGAACGACAAACAACCTTCTCCTGTAAAAGGTGAACACTATTCACTCTCAAGGGATCCAAAAATACACACACTTGTTGGGCAATCTTCACTGTATTTAAAAGATTTAATTCTATTGTGTACAAAACAACAACTAGAATTTAAAGAAATAAAGAAAAGAATAGAATTTGTTTGATTACAAAAATCAAACTCGAAATAATAAATAAATAACAGATTTTATTTTGTTACAAAAACAAAATTAAAATCTGATTTAAACAAATAAAAATAACACAGAAAAATAAATTAAATAACTTACTTGATTTAATTTGTTCGAATTATAAACTGATCAAGTCCAGTGTTTGACACTGTGTCCTTAAGACAGATTCGTCCTCTCCACGGTGCTTTCAGAATTTGGACGTCTATCTCCCAAGATGAAATGATCTTCTACAAACAATAGCAGCACTACAAATTGTTTGCCTTACGAACACACTAAGTGTTTACACTCTTTCTTTTAGAAATAAAATGCAGCAAAATGCAGAGAGATTTATAGAGAGGATGGAGTACGAAAATTGGAGTTAAAATCCAAATGAGAGGCTAGTCTATTTATAGATGTAAAGGTGGCTCTTGGTTTTAAATTGAACAGGTATGAAACCTGTTGGGTTTAAATTCAAACAGATTTGAATCTGTTGGTTTAACCATTCAAACAGATAAAAACGGGAAGGGCCCTGTTTGGATGAACATTAAATCCAAACCAGTTTAATTCTGTTTGAAAAACGGGAAGGGCCCTGTTTGGATGAACAGTAAATCGAAATCAGTTTATTTGAATTAAATTCAAATGTTTTTGGCCCAAAAAGATTAGTATTGGGCCGAACAAGCCCAACCCAACCTCACACCACGCACTCCAAGCCGGGCCAGCCCAGCAATGACCGCCCGACCAGCCGGGCAGCCAGGGCGCGTGTGTGGTGATTTTTGGGTCCAATGGGTCTTACCTATTTTGCCCATAACCTCTCCCTCTAAAACACTTGGGTACCCCTTGGGGCACACCCCAAGTACCAAACCCATGCCTTATAAACCCTTTCAAAACCTCCCACCAAATCAATGTGGGACAAGCCTTATTCAACCTTTAAGGAATTTCTACCAAAACTCCATTTCCATAGAGCATACTTTGGCTTCAATTTCCCATTCACTCGGTAATGGTTTTGAACAACCAAATATACCACGTGAATCACAACGCGGCATAGAACGCGTTACCACTTTGACCCGTGTAAATCAATGCACGGGGCCCACCTAAAAATTAGACTAAACTAAGGAAAAAATTCTGGTTTTACCTAGAATTTTATAACCATTTCCTACAATCCCCCACATGAATGAAATTTGATAACAACGGAAATGCAACAATATGCAGACTAACGAAAGAGTATAAGTCGAAAATATCTTGCATCAGGATAGGTAGTTTTCGGCCTTGAACCTTCCCTAGTGATAACCTATCGAACTTACTGGCTAACCAATGGACGCGATGCCTTGAATTGTTCAGCCGTTTGTGTAAGCCAAGACAATAGATTTCACACAAAATATCTTCTAACACATCGTGGTTCTCACTGTTGTGTTCATTTTGGCCTTGAACGCTCCTGGTTTTCATGAGTGTTTCTAGAGAATGTAGCCTCTTTCATTCTCATAGAACCGGCCCCAGTTCAACACTCATATAGGTGATTCTTATTGTGAGTATCTTCTTATACTCGTCTTGATTTTATGCCTTAATCAAGATATAAGTAATAATTAAAAGCAAAGCTTATCCTTATGCCCCTGCAGACAACATATGTTGTAGATATCACTCTCACCATAGGAATGGGTAGGGAAATTGAATCCCTTGGTGATTTCTAGCGAGCCATACATAACTTAGTTGTCCCTTTGAACTTAGTTCTTGGGATCTCCAGTCATATAAGTAGGATTACCATTATGACGACTCTTATGTAATAGGCTTTAATCCCATCCCCTTTGATGAACTATACACTAGCTCTTTTGTCAAACCTTTTGTTAACGGATCCGCAATATTCTCTTTAGATTTTATATAATCTATTGAGATTATTCCGTTTGACAATAATTGCCTTTGATATTATGTCGACGAATATGTCGTGACTTACCGTTATACATGTGATTCTGTGCCCTGCCTATTACAAATTGACTATCACAATGAATGCAAATAGCTGGCACAGGTTTTGGCCACATTGGAATGTCTTCTAAGAAGTGACGAAGCCATTCTACTTCTTCACCTGCTTTGTCTAAAGCAATGAACTGGAATTCCATTGTGGATTGTGCGATGCAAGTTTGTTTCGTGGACTTCCAAGAAACAGCAGCACCTCCTAGAGTAAAGACATATCCACTAGTGGATTTTGAATCTTTAGTATCCAATATTCAATTGGCATCACAATAACCTTCAAGTACTGCTGGATATCGAGTAAAATTCAAACCATGATCACGGGTGAATCTTAGATATTTAAGAACCCGAATGATCGCTTTCCAATGGTTTTCTCCGGGGTTACTAGTGTACCTACTCAATTTACTGATAGCATAAGCTATATCAGGACGAGTACAATTCATTAGGTACATTAGGCTTCTAATGATTTGGGAGTATTTTAACTGAGACACTGCATCACCTTTATTTTTCGATAAATAAAGACTGATATCTAAGCATGTCATCTACATAAAGACAAACTATGACATATCCTTGGTCAGTGTTTTTAACATAGACACATTTGTCACATTCGTTTATCTTAAACCCATTAGTAAGCATTGCATGATCAAATTTTTCATGCCATTGCTTAGGTGCTTGTTTTAATCCATAAAGGGATTTTACAAGTCGACAAACTTTCTTTTCTTGCCCTGATACTACAAACCCTTCGGGTTGTTCCATATAGATCTCTTCATTTAGATCACTGTTTAAGAAAGCTTTCTTAACATCCATTTGATGTATTTCTAAATTAAACAACGCTGCTATAGCAATAAGCATGCGAATGGATGTTATTCTTGTCACAGGGGAATATGTGTCAAAATAATCTAGACCTTCCTTTTGTCTGTAACCTTTAACTACAAGTCTTGCTTTATACTTGTCAATTGAACCATCTGCTTTCATTTTTCTCTTGAATATCCATTTATATCCAAGAGGTTTAGAACCTGGTGGAAGATCCACCAATTCCCAAGTATGATTATGCATAATGGATTCAATTTCATTATTAATGACCTCTTTCCACAAAGGTGCTTCAGACTGTCATTCTTTTTAAAGCTTTGAGGTTCATTTTCTAACAAGTATGTCAGAAAATCTGGACCAAAGGATTTTGATGTTCTTGCTCTCTTACTTCGTCTTGGTTCATCATCAGTTAAATCCTGTTGGTTGAGACCATTACTAGTCTCTTGTGTTTGATTGTCATTAGTCTCTTGACTTTGTGTACAATCATAAGTTCTTTTCTGTGAACTTAATTCCTGTCCTTTCTTGTAAGGAAAGACATGTTCAAAAAACACAGCATTCCTTGACTCTATCATAGTGTTCACATTTATATTCGGTATTGCTGATTTATAACTCAGAAACCGATATGCACTACTATTCTGAGCATAACCAATAAACACACAATCTACTGTTTTTGGTCCAATCTTTGTCTTTTTAGGAATAGGAACTTCAACTTTTGCCAAACACCCCCACACTTTTAAGTATTTGTAGGAAGGTGATCGACCTTTCCATAATTCATAAGGAATGCTTTTGGTTTTCTTGTGGGGTATTCTATTAAAAACATAATTAGCTGACAATATTGCTTCCCCCCACAAGTTCTGTGGTAAGCCTGAACTTAGTAACATGGCATGCATCATTTGTTGTCTATGATGTGCTTGATTCATAAATTTCAAATCCAAAAATCCAAAATAATTATGACTACACAAATCAAAATTAATATTTTGACAAAATCATATCCTCATAAAAATTTTGTCTAAGAAACGAACAATTCAAAAACCCAATTGATTGTATACATTCTTGCAACTCATTTATAAATAAATATCACTGTCATAAAAACATTTGTGGCAGAAGAAAATTAAATTATCTCAACTAATGCAAGAGATACACCCCCATATTAATAAAATGGTTTATGGTTTAACAATTTTTACTACGCAAGTAAGATAATTATTAACGACATCTCATGTCACATAATTCAAAATAAACCAATAATCAACATAAAAGATTTCTTAAATTACTTCCCAATTAAACGGAACGATATAATTACATACATCTTCATGTTTAAATTTCTCTAGTGTTTAAACACCCATTCAAACTTGATTAGAAATATTCAAATGAACCTACTTAAGTCCAAGGTCGATATAACAATTTATCATTCCAAATCACTTGAAATTATTGTTAAGAAATAACTTGAGTTGATATCATACATGCATATCAAACGCATCAACCAAAAATAATGAATTAACCAAATAAATTAATCATGCATGATCCCATCACTTGCATCATGAATTAAAAGGATTCTCAACTCATAAATAAAATCCAACGTATTTAAACTTTCAACTTCAAAATGACAAAACATACATTCATTTAATAAGTTTGATTTGTACATAATTAAACAAATTAAATATGCATTAAAAAGTTCTTGTGAATATATATATATATATATATATATATCCTGACTCATGTGCAGAAACTATTCAAGACTATGAATCCACATTGTAATAAAAATAAAATTAGTTAGTAAAACTAATATTTTACTCTAGAAACAAATTCTTCCATGTATACTTACGATGAACTATGATAAATTCAAAAAGAATTAACGCCTCTTTCACAAAGGGTTCAAAAATAAGTGGTCTACCAAACGAAACTATAAGTCACTTACAAAATTAACAGATTGTGACCGAGTCACAAAGTTACATGATTGATTAACAAAATTAATTTTCTAGTTACTAAAACCAAAAAATAAATTACAATACAAAATAATTTTATTTTCCTAGTAAAATAAAATACTGAAATAATATTTGATTACAAAAATCAGAAAACCAAACCACAAATTAATTTTCTAGTTACTTAAACCAGAAAATAAATTATAACACAAAATAATTTTATTTTTCTTGTTACTAAAACTAGAAAATAATATAATTTTATTTTTCTTGTTACTAAAACTAGAATATAAAATATCACAAAAATATCTGATTACAAAAATCAGAAAAACACAAAATAATTTTCTAGTTACCAAAACTAGAAAATAAATTCTAGTTACTAAAACCAGAAAATAAATGAAAACAACAAAATAATTTTATTTTCCTTGTTACTAAAATTAGAAAAATAAAATACCAAAATAATTTTCTGTAACACCAAATAATATTCTGAAATTTTTAATGACACCAGTATCGTACTACTAGTTGTCAAAGAAAAGAGACAGTATATTACTACTATCTGTCAAATAGCATAAATCACTATTTATTTTTCCAACCAGAATATTACTTTGAAAAACAGAAAATTAAATACAATGAAGATACCAAAAAGGATTCTGTCTTAAGATTGTTGGGCAATCTTCACTGTATTTAAAAGATTTAATTCTATTGTGTACAAAACAACAACTAGAATTTAAAGAAATAAAGAAAAGAAGAGAATTTGTTTGATTACAAAAATCAAACTCGAAATAATAAATAAATAAATAAATAACAGATTTTATTTTGTTACAAAAACAAAATTAAAATCTGATTTAAACAAATAAAAATAACACAGAAAAATAAATTAAATAACTTACTTGATTTAATTTGTTCGAATTATAAATTGATCAAGTCCAGTGTTTGACACTGTGTCCTTAAGACAGATTCGTCCTCTCCACGGTGCTTTCAGAATTTGGATGTCTATCTCCCAGGATGAAATGATCTTCTACAAACAATAGCAGCACTACAAATTGTTTGCCTTACGAACACACTAAGTGTTTACACTCTTTCTTTTAGAAATAAAATGCAGCAAAATGCAGAGAGATTTATAGAGAGGATGGAGTACGAAAATTGCAGTTAAAATCCAAATAGGAGGCTAGTCAATTTATAGATGTAAAGGTGGCTCTTGGTTTTGAATTGAACAGGTATGAAACCTGTTGGGTTTAAATTCAAACAGATTTGAATCTGTTGGTTTAACCATTCAAACAGATAAAAACGGGAAGGGCCCTGTTTGGATGAACATTAAATCCAAACCAGTTTAATTCTGTTTGAAAAACGGGAAGAGCCCTGTTTGGATGAACAGTAAATCAAAATCAGTTTATTTGAATTAAATTCAAATGTTTTTGGCCCAAAAAGATTAGTATTGGGCCAAACAAGCCCAACCCAACCTCACACCACGCACCCAAGCCGGCTGACCGGACCCGAGACGGGCGGCATACGCATGCAGTGTGGTGATTTTTGGGTTCAATGGGTCTTGCCTATTTTGCCCATAACCTCTCCCTCTAAAACACTTGGGTACCCCTTGGGGCACACCCCAAGTACCAAACCCATGCCTTATAAACCCTTTCAAAACCTCCTACCAAATCAATGTGGGACAAGTCTTATTCAACCTTTAAGGAATTTCCACCAAAACTCCATTTCCATGGAGCATACTTTGGCTTCAATTTCCCATTCACTCGGTAATGGTTTTGAACAACCAAATATACCACGTGAATCATAACGCGGCATAGAACGCGTTACCACTTTGACCCGTGTAAATCGATGCACGGGGCCCACCTAAAAATTAGACCAAACTAAGGAAAAAATTCTGGTTTTACCTAGAATTTTATAACCATTTCCTACACACTTAACACATACACACCCATTCTCTCTTCTTCTTCTTCCTAAGTCCCTGACTTTACCATTGGAGGGGTTTCCGACCAAACCCCGGTCGAGCAGCCTCGCCGTTTGTTATTCTGTACAGATCTTCAATTCCCAAAGCACGCTGTTCATCCACGAAGTTCAACCCTTCTTTATAGTGCGGAAATCACCCCTGCACAATTGGCGCCGTCTGTGGGAAAACCACTGCTTGCTTCGTGATGAACGCCGGTGATGGGAATCGAAGATACACCACATTCTGGACTAACAGAGAGGACTCCAATGACAGAGAGGACCAAAGATAAAGGTCTGGCATTCCCCTCAGCGCACGATGACCCTATGCACCACGACGATCAGACACCCAATGCGGCGGAGCGACGCCGTGTCATTGCCGTTGAGTCATCTCAACGTCTTTTTGTTGAGAAAGACCACCGTGACCACATCATCGACTCAATGGGTTTGGAGATCACTGAGCTTCGCACCCAATTGTTGAAGTTCATGGCGACCCCAACGGAGCCAAGAAAATCCGTTGGTGGACCATCGCAAAGGAGACATACTCCTCCGCCGCCTCACAAGGAGCACTCCAGCTGTGGCCCTGCTCGTAGAGAGCGTAGCTGGCCGATTCCGGTACACAGTGAAGGGGCCAGCAGTAGGACGAATAACCTCAAAAATAACCCACGAGGGGATTCTCATAAAAGGCAGAGGACTGTCAGCCGCCTATCTGAAACCTTTCATTGTCGCCGCGACGAACGGCCGCATGATTTGAGAAGTTGGCTGAACGATAACAGAGAAGAGGCACGACGGCTATGCAGGGAAGGAGAACATCGAGGAGATAGGGAGGAGGACCGCCGGCTCAATAGGGAAAGAGACCAGTTGGACCGGTCCATACACCAACAAGAGCATCGTGCTCTAGACCGGTTGGTGTCCACCCCCTTTTCCCCAGAGATAGAAGCTATAGAACCTCCGCGGAAGTATAGCCCGCCGAAATTCATTCTCTATGATGGGAAGACGGAGCCTCTGACCCACATCAGCCATTACCGCCAGATGATGTCCCTCTGGAACTGCAACGACGCACTCATGTGCAAAGTCTTCCCTTCTAGCCTTGGAGAACTTGGCCTCCGATGGTTTGACAAACTCTCCGATGGCTTGATTTATGACTGGACGCAGCTCTCTGAGGTGTTCTTAGCCCGATTTGTCTCCAACAGCAGAGTCCCAAAGCAATTAGATACCTTGTTCAATATCCGAAAGGACAGGAAAGAAACCCTACGCCAGTACGTACGACGGTATTGGAAGGAGTATGGTGACTTGAAGGAAAATGTTTGCAGTGAACAATTGGCCGTGCTATACTTCAAGCAAGGCCTACCTCCTTCGCACAAGCTAAGACAACAAGGATTTAAACGACCTGCCTCCACCATGAAGGATTTGAGGGCTCGAATAGAGCAACAAGCTCGTGTGGAAGATGACGCTGCTTCAATACATGTTGCGGTTGCTGAAGAAGAAGTCAGACCACCTCGACCGCCTAAGACTGAGCAGCTAAGAAGGGATGAGCAACGCAAGAACTATAGCCAAAAGAACCGCTCCACAGCAGAAAACGAGGAGGAAAGGGCCAAGTCTTATGAAGGCATCACCACCGTCTTCAAAGAGCCAATATACAGGCTCGTCGAGAAACTTAAAGAGGAAGCCTTCTTTGTCCGCCGCCTAAGATGCTGGAGACCCTACTGGCGAATCGACATCAACTGCACCTATCACCGAGAGAAGGGACACAAAACGCAAAATTGCAAAGCTCTCAAACAACACTTGGAGGACTTAGTTACGGCGGGACACCTTCAACAATAGATAGACATTGATAAGACGAGGGAAAAGCAAGGACTAGGCCAAGCCCCTCTTGAAGAGAACCATGCCCCGAGGTTGGTCATCAACGTTATCCATGGAATGACTGACCCCGAAAGAGAAAACACCATTCGAGGAGAAATCCAACGAGCCACCCACATTCAACAGGTAATGTCTGTAGGACCTTCTCCTAAAAAGTCCAAGACAGAAACTAGACCTTCTCGATTTAACGTCGTGTTCACTGAGAGGGACCTAGAGGGAATCCAGCACCCCTACATCGATGCCCTCATCGTTACAGTTGGTGTGGCCAACAAGTTCGATGTGAAGCGAGTCTTGATCGACCAAGGAAGTGCCGCAGACATCATGTATTATGAGCTTTTCAAGAAACTTGGCCTCAGTGAGCAACACCTGACACCTGCCACATCTCCTTTAGTTGGCTTTAACTCGTAAACAGAATGGCCGCTCGACCGAATAACTCTGCCTGTCATGGCTAAGTCCAAGGTGGTCTCCGTTGACTTCTTGGTGGTAAACACCCCATCTCCCTACAATGCCATCCTTGGCCGACCTTGGATTCACCAGATGGAGGCAGTCCCTTCCACCTATCACCAACTCGTTCACTTTCTAACCAAGTATGGAGTAGAGGAGATTCGCGGAGACCAAGTGGCAGCCAAACACTGCTTCATCGCCGCCATGAAAACCAAACAAGTCTGCGACCAAGTGCAAATGGTGGAAGTACCTGACCAGCCAGTTTTGGAAGACGTCGGTGGAGTGCCGACCGAGAAGATGGTAGAAGACCTAGAGACGGTTTTGGTAGAAGAAGGAAACCCAGACAAGTTCTTCCTGCTCAGCACTTCCCTCACTGTTGGAGAGAAAGAGCAATTACTGGCTCTACTCCGTAAAAACATCGAAGTGTTCGCCTGGTCGGCCTATGACACTCCTGGGTTGGACCCCAATTATGCTTGTCATCGACTTAACATCTAGTTAGGAGCACGGCCGGTTGTCCAGAAGAGTAGACGGTCATCTACGCAACACACCGATGCAGTGATCGAAGAGGTGGACAAACTTTTAGCTGCAGGAGTCATTCGAGAAGTGCAGTACCCAAAGTGGCTGTCTTACACCGTCGTGGTGAAGAAGAAGAATGGCAAATGAAAAGTCTGTGTTGACTTCACTAGCCTTAACAAAGCTTGCCCTAAGGATAGCTTCCCTCTTCCACGAATAGATCAATTTATTGATGCAACGGCTGGACATGAGCACATGAGCTTTCTAGATGCCTATAGTGGCTACCACCAGATCCCCACGTTCGGTCCTGACTAGGAGAAAACGGCTTTTATCAACCCTAGAGGCACTTACTGCTACAAAGTGATGCCCTTCGGCTTGAAGAACGCTGGTGCGACCTACCAGCGAATGGTCACCAAAATGTTCAAGGACCAACTCAGTAAAACCATGGAAGCATACATTGATGACATGGTCGTCAAAAGCAAGTTGGCCGAACACCATCTAAGGGACCTTGAGCAAGTGTTTAGAATTCTAAAGACTCACAAGCTTCGACTGAACGCCTCAAAATGTGCCTTTGGAGTAGGATCAGGGAAGTTCTTGGGGTATATGGTGACTAGGCGGGGCATTGAAGCCAACCCCGACCAAATCAAAGCCCTCCACGACCTCAAAGCGCCTACAAAGGCTACGGAACTCCAGAAACTTGCTGGTATGGCTGCAGCACTTAACCGTTTCATTAGTCGGTCCTCTGATCGGATGAGGCCCTTCTTCCAACTTTTAAGGAAGAAAACTAGTTTTGAATGAGGAAGCCAGTGCTCCGAAGCACTAGAAGATTTGAAGAAGTATTTGTCCTCTCCTCCCTTTTTATCTACACCTGTCGCCAACGAGAAGCTTTTCCTTTACTTGGCTGTTTCTGATCATGCTATTAGTGCAGTGCTAGTCAGAGAAGATGGAAATGAGCAAAAACCAGTGTATTATGTTAGCAAGACACTCTTGGATGCCGAAACTAGATACTTGCCATTGGAGAAATTGGCATATGCACTATTAATTGCCTCTAGGAAGCTTGTTCACTACTTTCAAGGACATACCATCAACGTCCTCACTGAATTCTCCCTCAAGTCGGTGTTCAGTCGAGCAGATTTCTCAGGCCGAACGGCAAAGTGGGCGGTGGAGCTTGGAGAGTTTGATATCAAGTTCCAACCTCGAACAACAATCAAAGGTCAAGTCCTAGCAGACTTTGTTGTAGAATTCACCCCGGGACCAGCTATCCCCTCCAAAGGGAGCTCAGCTTTGGTCACTATGATTGCCCAAAATAAAGGGCAATCCCTAGCCGAAGCATGGAAACTTTTTGTTGAAGACGTATGGAAGTTGTTTGTGGACGGTTCTTCTAACCAAAAAGGGTCAGGGGCAGGAGTTGTCCTTATTTCTCCTGAAGGATTCATGTGGGAGCAAGCCATTCGATTGGACTGGAAAGCTTCTAACAATGAAGCAGAGTATGAAGCTCTACTAGCCGGCCTGCGAAGCGCCGAACACTTCAACGCGGTGGAGCTACTCGTCTTCAGTGATTCTCAATTAGTGGTCAACCAACTCTCTGGAGTTTACGAGGCTCGCGATGAGCGAATGGCCACTTATGCAGAACAAGCCAAAAGTTTGATCAGAAAGTTCCAAGCCATCAGAGTCGAGAAGATTAGCCGAGAGGGAAATGGTCATGCTGACGCTTTAGCTTGCCTGGGTTCCTCGGTCGACTCGAGAGACGGCCGCAAAATATGGGTGGAATATGTACCCCAACCAAGTATTCAACTAGTCGAAATGGTCCTCTGCACTGACTTGGGCCTGAGTTGGATGGACCCACTCTTGGCCTTCTTGAAGAATGGCACCCTTCCTGAGGACAAAAAAGAAGCGCACAAGACAAGGCATAGAGCTACTCGGTTTTGGGTCTCCCCATCTGGCAAGCTTTACAAGAAGTCCTACATGGGCCCTTATCTACTCTGTGTTCATCCAAGTCTAGTGGAAGATGTGCTTTATGAGATCCATGATGGAATCTGTGGGAGTCACACTGGTGGTCGGTCTTTGGCACACCGAGCCCTAACACACGAGTATTGGTGGCCGCGCATGCAAAAGGAGGCCCAACAAAGATGTCATAAGTGCGACAAGTGCCAAAAGTTTGCTCCTCTCATTCACCAGCCAGCCAAAGCTCTAACCCCCCTCACCAGTCCTTGGCCATTCGCTTAGCGGGGCTTAGACATTGTGGGACCATTAGCTAGGGGAACCGGGAACAAAAGGTTCTTCATCGCTACAACTGACTACTTCACCAAGTGGGTGGAGGTGGAGGCCTTGTGCAATATCAAAGAAACAGACACTAAGAGGTTTGTTTGGCACAATGTTGTGACTCGCTTCGGCATTCCCAGAGTCCTTCTCTCTGACAACGGTACACAATTCGATGGCAAGATCTTCAGGAGATTTTGCGCTGACTTGAAGATAGAGTTCCGAAACTCCACTCCGGCCTACCCACAGGGCAATGGCCAAGCTGAAGCGTCCAATAAGACGATCATTGATTGGATAAAAAAGCGTCTTGAAAAAGCCAAAGGTAAATGGGTGGAAGAGATACCGAATGTCCTCTGGGCTTACCGAACTACTCCTCGTCGGTCAACCGGTGAGACACCTTACTCTCTTACCTATGGGATGGAAGCAGTCATCCCTTTGGAGGTTAGCCTTCCTACCATCCGTTCTGAGATCTTTGAGCTAGCAGACAATGATGAAGCCATCGCCCAAGCTCTGGACATGGCCGAAGAACGTAGGGAAACTGCCCTCATTCGATTGGCGGCTTACCAGCAGCAACTCACTAAGAGCTTCAACAAGAATGTGCGTCCGAGGCAAGTCCTACCAGGTGACTTGGTACTCAGGAAGGTAATGGATCACAAGAAAGTTCCTGGAGAAGGGAAACTCGGTGCTAATTGGGAGGGGCCCTACTACTTCAGCACTTGGCAATGGCGCATACTATCTGGCTGACTTATCAGGGAAAACAATCCCTAGACCATGGAACGTCGTCAACCTAAAAAAGTACTTCCAGTGATATGATTCTTAAGATGAAGTACTTACAGTAATGTATTTCTCAGAACATGCCTTGATGTAATCAAAAGTTACAAGTATCAATGAATGAAAATTTATTTTACAGTTTGTCCTTGTTTACTTGTGTTGTGCATTTATGCTCGGTGGAGCAAATTGGCCACGGGTCTTAACTCAAGCCAATCCCGGATGCTCAACCCTTTGGTTGGAGCGGGGTGCCAAGTGGTATAACTTGGTGGAATTTGTGCCAAGTATCGTTACTTAAAGCACGGTCCATATTCACAATTCGCCCTCGAAGAAGGGCAGAATTACACTCTACGAAGGGTTAAATCACGCCAAAACTTGACCAAGTCAGGTGGCGGCCGAACAACATGATAAAAAACTATCATAATTTTTTCTCTTCTAAGGCATGACGCATGGTCTGACCGAACAGACAACCTTCTGAGCCACAGAGCTCATGCTTGGCTGGGGGCATCAAAAAACTCACTCAATTTTTTCTAAGGCACGAAGCCTGATCAGACCGAACAGATGGCCTGCTAGGCCACAGAGCCTCTGCTCGGCCGGGGGCAAACATGACATATAAGCAAAAATTGAAGATAAGTAGTTCAACACTTGCGAAAATGTAAGAACGAGTGCATTGAAGTGAAACTTCAATTACAAAAAGAGTTCGGCCTTACAAAAGAAGAGGTCCAAATTAATCAACTCCAAGACAAATAAAAAAGTACAAGTTGCAAGTTCAACACTTGGCAAATTTAGAAGGTACTTCATTACAAAAGGGAGCTCGGTTTGTATCATAGCCTATCCAACCAAGCACTAAAGCAAAAGTTGAAGATACTTCATTAACTTCCAAGTTTCATTACAAAAGAACTACTAAAGCAGAAGTAAAAGTAGAAACTCGCGTTGCTCCTCCTCGTAGTGTCCATCCTCGCGGTGCTCCTCCTCGTAGCGTCCATCCTCGCGGTGCTCCTCCTCTGTAGGATTGACAGTCTGCCTAACTAAGGAAGAGCTCGGCAGGAAAAGAGAAAGGCCAGAAGGATCAACATATGTAGCTCCATCCCCCCGAGGCCTTCTCATTCTAACCCTTGCAACGGTCTTCGAAGGGACTGGGATATTATCAAAATCATAAAGAGGAGAAGCCTTTTCCACCTTAGCAGCGCGCAGAGCCCCAGTCCAACCCTTAGTAAAGATCTTGTCCCTCAACTTCAAAATCTCCTCTGAATAGGTCTTTTCAGCCTCATCATAGCCCGTCTGTTCGGCCTCGTCCACCATCCCTTGATAATTAGCCTTCAAAGACTTCAGCAAAGACATCAAGATTCGCAGCCTCCGCCGCCATGAACATCAGTGTTTCGGCCTTCTTTGCATCTTCCATCTCCTTTAGATCTTCTCTGGCCGCCTTCAAGGACATATCAGCATCAGCCAACATGTTGATCGTCTTAACCTTCTCTTGCTCCTCATGATGCCGCATTTTATCCATGATGTGCATCCTCTGAATGCACTGCACCAAACCAAAATGCCATATTCTCAACAACCAAATTTAAGGAAATGACAAAGACATAAAAGAAGAATTACTGCGGTTAGCATCTGCATCGAACCCTTGATCAACACGTCCCTTGAAATGTTTTGCTCCGCCATATCCAAAGGTAGTAGCAATGTCTTTGATAAGTCAAAGGCCAAGTCGCTTGAGTAGATTGTGCTATCCGATGTAGTGATTGCTCGGCCGTTATGCTCCAAAGGAGGCATCCATTCTTCAACTGAGCCCTGCTCATTAGAACCCCCAGCAACTTCTTTACCTTTGGACCTCTTCCTTTTTGAGGCCCTATCAGCAGGAAGAGCAAGAGTAGCAACGGGAGGAGGAGGAACAACAACATGCTTTTTTCCACCCTTAGACCTCTCAATCGGTGGAGAAGAAACTCGTGTGTCGACTGTCAAAACAGCTAGAAGGTCCTCATCATCAGATCCAAAGACTAAGGCATCAAGATTGAGCTTTTGGCGACGAGCCATTTCGCTTGCTAAGTCTGGCGACGGAGAGTAGCCTCTACTGAGTGATCCACTTGATGAACAAACAACAGCGGAAGAGGAAGCTCCAGCGGTTTGGCCAACTTGTTCTTCGGTTTCAATCTCAACTGAGTCCTTCGAGAAGTTGTTTACTTTGGGTTTCCGTTGGATGACATGTCTGTAAGTTCGCACATAGTTAAGCAAATGCGAGGCCGACCGATCTTCGTACCTTAGTGCAACTTTGATATCCCTCGGATGCTCTTTCTCTGGCCTCCTTTTTAGCTTCTTTGAACCTGCAAGTACGAACAATAACACTTAAAAAAAATCACAGGCGATAAGCAAATGGATAAAAGGAAACTAAAATAAAGAATGACCTAGGTGGCCGTTCTCTCATGGAACCCGCTTCGATCGGCCCACCTCCTCGGCCGCAAACTCCCAATTACCTCCGACTTGAAGGAAATCAGAGCAGTGCTTGTCATTATCAGGAAGTTCAGTAACGAGTTGGAGGTCCAACGACCGAACTTTGACATAATAGGTTTTACCGCCTTTATTATGACACAAGGAGTAGCAATGAAGGATATCCCAAATACCCAAGTCCAAGTCTAAGAGGTCGTTCAAGACTGAGACACCGTTTACCACTCTAAATGTGTTCATTGATATTTGCATTGGTGTGAGTTCAAAATAAGAAAAGAATCGACGCAACAAGGGTTCAACGGAAACCTAACACCCCCCTCTACGATGGAGGCAATTGAGAAGGACATTGTGGTGCTCGTACACGACCGATCCGCGTCCACCGCCGCCAATGTCAACGTGACATCATTGGGAATGTTATATCTTCGGCGGAACTCATCCATTCCCGCCGGGCTGTCCACTAGGTTTCGAAACTTACCCATGGGAGGTGCGACGTTCCACCAAACAACTACACTAAGGATGACTTACAAGGTTGGAGGTACAATGGCCAACCGAGCAATCTTATGCTAGACAACTCTTAATGTTACACTTAGCCAAAAAAGTAATGGTGAAGGCGGAAAATAAATACATGGGTTCTATGACTTACGGTGTCAAGATCAAGAGGAACTCGATGGCGAGCGTCTCCGATGAAGCAATCCCACTGCGGCAACCAAGAGAAGAATTGTGAGTTGTAAAAAATATATATATATATTTATACATGTATTTTTAAAAAAATAAAAAATAAAAAATTTCGTGTATATATATATATATTTAATAAAAAATAAAAATAAATTTGTGGATATATATATATATATATTTCAAGTCAAGCAACGACGCTCAGCTGACTGAAAGAGCACCAAGCTAGACAATTACAAGGCTAGTGAAGACACATTTAGTTTGGAGGCACAACCGAGCTACGAAACATTGGGCAGACGCAAACGTTAGACCGAACAATAATTTTTAATCCAACTCATGGCGCTCAAATTAAGTTGTGATCACCCAAACTTCGAAGTTTATGACAGAATTGGCTTCCGCTTCGCCAAACGTAAGCGCAAGCCAGGGGGCAAATGAAGTGGGTGAAAATTAATCAAGTCTTGGTGCTAAGCCCAATGCAATACTCACTCCAAGGTAGAGCTAGGTCGGACCTCAGCCCTATGGCCAACACTTGCTCCAAAGCAAGACAATCATAGGAGTTCGGCCCAATGTACGAGCATCACTCAAAAATGGGCCGAGTAACATGGTGGACCTTCTAGATGGACAGAACCACTCCGAAGTGGGTTGAGTAACATGTTGGACCTCCTAGTTGGACAACCGTTCTAGAGCGAACCATCTCAAAGAAGGCCAATTCACTGAAGATCTTTCTTGGGCCCACAAGAGACAAACAACTCTGCTCCTCTCCCTCTGTATGAACAGAACGTGGAGACGTGGAGGTGCAGAGGGACAAGGTGCATACATGACAGACCTGCATCTGAATGGCAGGCGGAGTGGTCGTCCTCCTCCAATGAGAGATGTCCGCTAATGAGACAAACAAAACAGACCTGCACCCGAGTGTCAGGCGGAGTGGTCGTCCTCCTCCAATGGGAGACGACCACGAATAAGACACATTGGACAAATGGTGGAGAGAGAATGACTTGAACGACAAACAACCTTCTCCTATAAAAGGTGAACACTATTCACTCTCAAGGGATCCGAAAATACACACACTTAACACATACACACCCATTCTCTCTTCTTCTTCTTCCTAAGTCCCTGACTTTACCATCGGAGGGGTTTCTGACCAAACCCCGGTCGAGCAGCCTCACCGTTTGTTATTCTGTGCAGATCTTCAATTCCCAAAGCACGCTGTTCATCCACGAAGTTCAACCCTTCTTCATAGTGCGGAAATCACCCTCGCACAATGCCTACATATCAACCAACTAGGACTAGCCTAGTTGGCTAGAACCCTTGCATCTCATTAGAACTTAGAAGGTCAAGGGTTCAAGTCTTACCATAAGAAAGACTCTCCTCTCCTATAGCCACCAATGTGCTAACCCCCAAGAATAAAATAGTCTACATATCATTTCGTGCTTAGATTGAGCTTGCTTGGCATGGGATTTTTGTTCATCGCACTGCAAATGCATAACCCTGAAAACTAGTTGGCCACAACTTCAATGGGAAACCTTTGGAGTCAAAGTGAATCAAACTACAATATATACATAATTACGCACATGCCTATGTGTATGTGAGCATGCACTTGTGCATGCATACCTAAAGAAAGTCTATGCATGTATATAAACTTATACATAGATACGGATATAAGCAACAACTCCTTGGCCCTGTTTGGTATCATTTCAGAAAAATTCAATTTTGTTTTTCTAGTTTTTTGAAATAAAACAATGAAAAGTTTGAAAATAGACATTGTTTTCACATAAGTTTTCATTTTTTATTTTTTATTTTTTATCAAAAATAGTTTTGAAAATTCTGAAAACAATGGGGAAAAAAGTTCCTAGAAAATGGGTGTTTTCATAAAATTTTCTCCAAACAGTTTTTGAAATCATTTAGTCAAACAAGTTTATACACGTATGTGCATGTGTGCTCCTTGTGGCTGCAGTTTTGTTTTGCTTGATGGATGGATCTTGTCCATTTCCAGGGTTTGGGAAATATTTTTTAGCTCAGTCGCCTAAGGGCATGACAATTTCGCCTAGCCTCTCATATTGTGAGAGATTAATGCAATGTTAATACACAATTAATCTTATTCTGACAGGTGCAATGTTTTGTCAAGCTTTTGGCTTGGGTGTGCTGTGTAGACCCTCAGTGTGTTGAGTGTTGACTATTTATAATTTTTTTATTATTATTATTTATAATAAAACTAACTGCTTACCTTAAATATAAATTTTAAAAAATAAATTAATTAAGCCCGAACTGGGTTTGAGTGACAAGGTTGGGAAAGTTTGATTTTTAATTGTGGGGACATAATTTTTGAATGACAACACATGGCCGAGGTGTCACGTGTCCTTGACTTGACGCCGAGATGATCTCGGCTTGGCCGAGATTATCTACGAAGAAACCGAAATCTGAGATAAGTGGATGAGGGACAAAAGTCCTAGAATGAGAGAAGACTTCAGTTTGGGTAAAGATAAGACTCTTAGAGAGTTTATCCCAATCCTACTAGGAGTCCAAGATTAGCAGTAATTCTAAGTCTATTGAAGCTAGGCTTCTATTGAGATTAGGTAAGTGTTGACTATAAAAGAGAGGCACCCCCATGGGTCTAAGATATACTTTTTATGTTCTGAATAGTGAGTTAAGCACTTTTGCTATCTTTGAGAGATAACTGACTTGATCGTCGGCGTGACCCTGGGTGGACGAACCACCGCCGGAATCTCTTCTTTCTGCCACCGCCGGAATCTCTTCTTTCTGTCACAGGTTGTTCGGGCTACATCTATTCTGCCAGTATTCTCTAGCTGAGTGCTTGATTGGCAATGTGGTCGGAAATTGACACACACATTAATATATCAACACCATTAACCCTAATTACGCATTATAAATGCCAATCCACACCAATCATGAATACATACATAGATAAAGTAGTTGTTTTCAATTCGACAATTGCCACAGCAAGCAATTGTACATAATAATAATAATAATGGTATACAAACACTAACTATTAGAGTGATGATGAGAGAAACAACAACCTTTTCCTTTTCTACGGAGATACTACTGATGTTGTTGTCGGAATCTTTGACGATGGCTCTGCAACAACAATCGCTTCTGCGAGGAATAGCTGTGAAAACTTGAAACGAAGCATTTGAAAAGCATAGTTGAAATCTGATAGTAGGGCTGAAATACGACGACGACAACGGTTGATTGATGTTCAAAACCCTAGAACAAGCTCCAAACTCCATTCAAACTAAAAGAAGAACAAAAAGGTGTGTCTGTGGTGTTCGCGCTCTTTTCTCTTTCCCGAGCATCTAATGGTTGTTGCTATATATTGTCATTGCTATGCTCTAATTATTTTGTCAAATTATAATAGTGGTGTTTCAATGGTCATCTGTTATTTTGACAAATTCTAACCAATTTTATCTTTAAATTTGTAAGTGTTGTTTGAATATGTTTTTTTGTGATTTTGTTTTTGTTTTTTTTTTTTTTTTTTTGTCTTTTCTGACTTTTTTTTAACTGTTTGTAAAAAAAATTATACATTTATATTATTCCAAATATAAAAAATGAAAAAAATTGAAAAATTAGAAAAATAAATATATTTTATCTTTTTATTGCCTTCATTTTAAAAAATATATTTATTTTCTCATTATACTTTGTTAGACTTATTTATTTTGATGATTTATTTAATTATGTTTTAATTTATTTGAAAGAGAAAAATAGAATCCAAAATTTATTTTGATAATTTATTTAATTAAATTTGAAAAAAATCATCTTTGTAGTGCTTGTCAACAAGGAAAACAAACTAAAATATCATTTAAATCAAAATCTCATATTTCCACAACTAGATCTTTACAATTATTGCATATGGATTTATTTGGTCCCTCAAAGATATCTAGTCTAGATGGTAAACGTTATTGTCTTGTTATTGTTGATGATTATTCAATATTTACATGGATTATGTTTTTAGCACACAAAGATAAAACTTTTTCTTCTTTCACAAAACTCTGTCGTAGAATTCAAAATGAAAAGGGCTTTTTTATTACTAATATTCGAACCGACCATGGTAGAGAACTTAGAAATGAAGATTTTGAATTGTTTTGTGATGAGCATGATATTGGACATAATTTTTCAGCACCTAGAACCCCTCAACAAAATGGTGTAGTAGAAAGGAAGAATATAACTTTACAAGAGATGAGTAGAACAATACTTTGCGAAAATAATCTTCCTAAATATTTTTGGGCCGAAGCCGTTTCAACCGCATGCTATATTTTAAATCGTGCATTAATTAGACCAATTCTCAAAAAGACTCCTTATGAACTTTAGCATGATAGAAAACCCAACATTAGTCACTTGCATAACAGAAGTTCAAACAGCCCAGCATAGTAGCAATTCAAAAAGTTCAAGTGGAAGATATTCAAATTTGTAATGATGGAGTGAAAGATATCCAAATTAGTAATGATGGAGTGGAAGATATTTAAATTAGTAATGATGGAGCACAACGGCTATAAACGACTATATATTCAAATGAATACAACGGCTATAAACAACTATAAATTCAAATGAATACAACGGCTATAAACGGCCATAAGTTTCATTATATATACCAAAGCCTCTAATGAAAACAAGACACACAAAAAAATCAGAAAATATTCTTTGATCTATAATCACTCACATCTATTCTCTGAAAAATTCCTTATGAACTTTGGCATGATAGAAAGCCCAACATTAGTCACTTGCATATTTTTTGTTGTAAATGTTTTGTACATAATAATGGTAAGGATAACTTAGGTAAATTTGATTCAAAATCTGATGAAGCAATTTTTCTTGGTTATTCCTTAACTTGCAAAGCTTATCGTGTTTTTAATAAAAGAACTCTTGTTGTGGGAAAATCTATACCTGTGGCATTTGATGAAACTAACATCTCTGCTCAAAAGCAAATTGTTAGTGATAATTTAGATTTGGAACCAAATATGAAAAATTCAAGTATCCACAAAGAAGAGAACCAACTATGTAGGTTGAACAAAGAGATTGAATAACCTATTCGCCCACCTCAAGAAGAAGGAGGAAACAATGATGATTTGCCAAGAGAATGGAAGTTTGTTCATAATCACCCTAAGGATTTAATCCTAGGTGACCCTACAAAAGGTATTGAAACTTGCTCTTCACATAGAAACATTTGTAGTAACTTGGCTTTTCTCTCACAGATTGAGCCTAAAAACTTTCAAGAAGCCGAATTCGATGAACATTGGATGATAGCTATGCATGAAGAGCTTAACAAAGTGTGGGAATTTGTGCCAAAACCTAAAGATCATACCATTATCAGTACCAAATGAATCTTTTGAAACAAGCTTGATGAATCCGGCACAATTATAAGAAACAAGGCTAGACTTGTTGCACAATGATACAATCAAGAAGAAGGTATTGATTTCTATAAAATCTTTGCTCCGGTTGCTAGATTAGACGCCATTCGTATGTTACTTGCATTTGCATATTTTAGAGATTTCAAACTTTATCAAATGGATGTAAAAAGTGCCTTTCTTAATGGTTTTATAAATGAGGAAATTTATGTTAAACAACACCCAGGTTTTGAAGATCATACTTTTCTAAATCATGTTTTTAAACTATCAAAAACTTTATATGGTTTGAAACAAGCACCTCGTGCATGGTATCAGAGCCTGGGGCTTTTGTTTAGATTTAATAATCTTGAGTTTTTTATCCATGGCAACCATGTATTCTACTTACTCTACTGTAGGGCAAGCTAGCAATAGGTCACCTCTCTTTGATGGTAGTAATTACATTCATTGGAAAGAAAAAATGACTTTGTATCTTCAAGCTACCAATTATGCTTTGTGGCTCATTATCACTAAAGGTCCTAAAATCCTTACCAAGGTAGTAGACCATATCAGTGTACCTAAACTTGAGGATGAATTTGATGAGCATGATTATAAATTCCTTCAAGCTAATGCTAAAGTCAAGCTTATTCTTGTGTGTGGACTAGATGCAAATGAGTACAATAGAATTTCTGGATATATTACTACTAAAGAGATTTGGGATAAACTTGAAATCACCTATGAAAGAACTAGCCAAATAAAAGAATCTCGGATTGACATGCTTATTCATGATTATAAACTCTTTACTATGGAATCATTTGAATCTATTTCTAAGATATTTTATAAATTTACCAATATTATTAATACTCTAAAATCTCTTGGTAAATCTTATGCTAATGATGAGCTTGTAAGAAAAATACTTAGGTCTTTGCCAAATGAATGGGAAGCTAAGGTTACAGCTATCCAAGAAGCAAAAGACTAAACAAAATTAGGCATTGAAGAACTCCTAAGCTCACTCATGGCTCATGAACTTTCAATGATAGATGACAGCAAAAAGGAAGCCATTTGGGAAGAAAATAATGGAGTAGCCAACCTGTGTCTCATGGCTCTTGAAGAAGAAGAATCTACTCAAGATGAGGTAATTTCTAATTATGTAGAATTTGAAAGTGCTTTCAATGAATTACATGACATATTTAGAAACGTTTGTGTTAAGAATTCTAAATTAAAGAAATTAGTTACTTCTTTTTCAAATGATGTGGGTGTTTTAAAAATGGAAAATGCTACTTTGAAAAATGACTTTACGTCTATTGTCAATGAGAAAAATATTTTTGAAAAACAATGTTGAGGATTTAAACAAAACTCTTGAAAATTTTGTAAAAGGAAAAGAAAACCTCAACACACTTCTTGGAAATAAAAGATGTGTTTTTGACAAAGTAGGCATTGGTTTTGATTCTCCTAAACCTTTTATGAGATTAAATGTTCTTGAGACTAATTCCTATGGACCCAAGAAAGTATGGGTACCAAGAAAAAAAATCAAGATATTTTGTAAATGGAATCTCAAAGAGCACCAAGGACTTCGAGAGGAAATGCACAACAAGAGTGTTCAATTTAAAGAGCAAAATCAGCTCCTACAAGAAGAAGAATGATGAAGGTATAACTCCTAACACACCTTTAAGCTTAAAGTTCTATATTCTTTAAGGTGTGATTTGTGTACAATAAGTTGTGTCTAATCATTGCTTCCATGTAACCTAATTGTACTAAGTTTGCTAAATCATGTTCTGCTAGTTTCTTTCAAACATTCATTGAACTCAAAAATGAGAATTATATTATTTGATGAATGCCTATTAGAGTATGAATGATTCATGTATTCATTAACATTTTATATCATGTCATCCATTGCTATGAAAAAGAGATAAGAAGTGATAAATTTTTTTGTGAGCATACTTTTCACATCTTATATATGACTTCATACTAATATATTAATTCCTTTTTGAGTCATATCTTTGTAGAATCAATTTTGATGTCATAGCATGTTTTTGAGATGTATACTGTCTATATTTTGAATTCTACATTTGTGATATCAAGAATATGCTCAATATGAAAATTTTATGCTTATATGCTTTACATTGGAATATTTGAATGAGTTGTGAAATTCCTTGATTATGATCCATCGACAATGTCTAAATGAAAAGAAGTATCATACATTTGTAGAGACATTGCATCTATCCTATTGAATATCTTTTGAATATTATATTGGCATACATCTCATGAAATGGTTTTGATTGATAAATTGTTGAATTAATTGTTTATAACATTCATGTTGTATTCCATATTGAGTAAAATGTTTTATCACACTTGAGTATGTGGATTGGTATCATATTAATGAAAATGCCTCTTGATAATGTTATGTGATTAAATGAGATTGTTGTATCATTTCTTAATAAAACAAAGAGCATAAAACTATTTTCTTATGCATCTTATGCTATGCGTTACAACTTGAAAATTCTGAAAAATAGCATTCCAAACTCTTGTTTGATCATTGAATTATTTTTTACCTTTTTAGTTTGTGATAAGAAGTGATTTGTGTTGTATTTTTATTGAGTAATAGTGATTGTTCTATGAATGCTATATTTACACAAAATAGAAAAGGGTAGCACTAACTTAGGGGGAGAAATCATTTTGCTAACATACTTGTTAAACCCTTTTGAGATAAACTCCTTATGAAAGAAAATTGAAGATTGAAAAGCTTCCATCTCTTGAACATAAGGTATGTCTCATATACTCTCTTAAGCTTTTGAGGTAAAAATTATATCTTTTATCCCTTGAGCTAATACTGTTATTACTTTGATATGAAAAAAAATTGATTATGCTTCATATGATTTGCAATGTATACTCTTTGATGATGCTCTTATCTAAAAATCATGCCTATGCTTAAATGTGTGGTACATATTGAAATTAATGATTTTTCTTTGCATATAGATTGCTATACCTTGAACATGCTTCATTTTTTTTTTTGAAATTATATTAGCTCCATGAGATTATATTGAGTTTAACCTATTATGAGCAATATTTGGTATTCTACATAATACTTGAGCTATGATTATTAAATCTTCTAGATTGTATATTAGTATCCTTGGTAGATTGCATGTTGGTATCATTTTGGCATCTTATTTGATATTATTGACGAGAACATTTCAGTTATGAGCTTTCATTTATTATATCTCCTATTGATTTTGTCAAATGAAACAAGGGGAAGAATTTAAACTTGATTATTTTTTAAAATCCCCTCAGTTTTTATTCTGTTTTTGATATCAAACTTATGGGTTTGCACCTTCACATGTTACTATTTTTTTTGCCCATTATTGTCAAATGGTATCAGCTTCAATTGTATGATCATTATGTACTATCATTTTTTGGGTCTCATAGAGTTACCTTGATATGAATGATTATTTGTGCTATAATGAGACTTACATTCTTTCATCCTATATGCTGTACCATACTCCTTCATTGTGCTTGATTTTGTTGAAAATGTCATCGGGAGAGAAAAAGAGACTTGATTGTTTTAGTATCTCTGATTATTTTTGTACCTCTATACTTTTGGTATCTTAATTCTTACAACATGACCTTTGAACTGATTAGTTGTTGATAATGTAAGAGGAAGATCGTTTTTCTCAAGGAAGAGTGACTTGAACTTTAGCTCCATATTTATGCTCTTGCTTGGCAACCTTGTTTAATCTATGCACTGTTATGTCTATTATAGTCTTGAGATTGGTATGCTCTTGCTAAGCAATTGAGAATTAGATCATGCTCAAATACTTCTCATATACTCATTGACAATTTGGTCTCTCGTTATTATTTTTTGTTTGGGCTTAATTTTTTTTTTCTTTTTTTCTTCTTTTTAATTTCATTTTTCAGTACTTAAATATAAACACAACAACAAATCAAAATACAAATATTTACATTAAAAAAAAAAACCCAAAAAAAAAAAATGCCCTTCATTTTTTTTTATGGCCACACGTCGATCAAAATAAACATAAAAAAAAAAAACCCCTTTATTTTTTTTTCCGGCCATACACCGATCTTACTTACTCGCCTCTTCCATTGTTTTCTTCTTCTTTTTATCACCTTGGGCGACCCTTGACGCCCCTGCCCCCGTTCTTTCGTCGCGAGTGACGAATCCCCACTAACTATCAAAGGCCAAGAACGACGTTGCTCCAAATCGGGCCATGGAGGTGGTCTTCTGTTTAAGCTCTTTATTTTCGACCTTTAGTACGCCTATTTCTGCTCGCGCATCCTTGTACATGCGCTGAACCAAAGAGAGTTGGGCGTTGACTTGATGGAGCTCACTCGTCATGTTCTGCAATCGGTGAGCCAATTTTGTGACTGTCGTCACCATCTCCATACAGGACGTCAGTGTGAAATGATTGGCTTCTATGTCAGATTGAGCTGCCATGATTTGCTCAATCGACATCATAGGAAGGTTAGGAAGAGGAATGACAGGAAGAGTAGGAGTAGTGGCACTCGGTCAAGCAGAGCTTATGGGATCGTTCAGGTCCGGAAACAGAGTGAGGGGACGGGATGAGGAAGCCATGGATTAGAGGTGAGAGGTGTCAAAGAAATGAGTTGCAGAGAAATAGAAGCGAACACACTGAGGTTTGGCCTCCTCCGTTCAGTTTCTTTTTTTTTTTTTGTCTCTCGATGAGGAAAAAGAAACAGATGAGAGTGATGAAGAAGAGATAGAAGAGAATGGTGAAGAAGAAAATGGAAAAGTGTGTGATTAAGAAGAAGGTAAAAGAGAAGAAGACAATGAGGGAGAGGGAGTCGAGGCGAGTATAAATCGAGGCCTGCTTTTGTCGGCCAATGACACAAAAGTGAGACCGCGTGTCAAACGCGTTTATCGAAGGAAAAAGAGAGACGCGGGCGAGTTGTATGTGTATGCATATATGTATATATATGTTTTGAATTGTATAGATGTCATTTATCACTATCATTCTCCTCCTCTAGATTCTGACCCATGATTTCCTTTTGATAATGTCACAGGGAGAGAAATTATATGATGTTATGTATTATGGTATTATTTTCAAAGTAATCTGATGTTATGTATTTATAGTTTGATATCTTAATCTTATATCATGTTGTTGATTAAAGCTTATTTATTACACATGTGCTAACCTATGTATTTAAAAATGAATTCAGGGAACATGACTTGAGGGGGAGCTTTTCTTACTCCCAAATCAAATCAAAACATCATTGTGTGCCATCATCAAAAAATGGGAGATTGTTAGACTTATTTATTTTGATGATTTATTTAATTATATTTTAATTTATTTGAAAGAGAAAAATAGAATCCAAAATTTATTTTGATGATTTATTTAATTATATTTTAATTTATTTGAAAGAGAAAAATAGAATCAAAATTTATTTTGATGATTTATTTGAAAGAGAAAAATAGAATCAAAATTTATTTTGTCCCATTATTTCTCACCTAAACTTTTATCCTAAATGTTGTTAGAATGTATTTAATATTTGATTAAATCAGGAGTTCAAATAGCCCAAAACAGAGATTCAAACAGCCCAGCACAGCAGCAGTTCAAAATGTTCAAAAAGTTCAAGTGGAAGATATTCAAATTAGTAATGATGGAGTGGAAGATATTCAAATTAGTAATGATGGAGTACAACGGCTATAAACGACTATAAATTCAAATAAATACAACAGCTATAAACGGCTATAAGTTTCATTATATATACCAAAGCCTCTAATGAAAACAAGACACAAAAAAAAAAAAATCAAAAAATATTCTTTGATCTATAATCACTCACATCTATTCTCTGAAAAATTCTATGAGAAGTGTTCTTCAATTTTTGTTTACATCCTCTCTCAAAAATTATACACTGAGCCTTATAGCATTAAGCTCATCTTTCCTGTGTGAGATTTACAGAAAAATCAAAGCTTTATTTTATATACCTATCTTTGAGAGATATTTATTGTAAACCTTCTTTGAAAGAAAAAATATCATTTTATCTTCTAAAAGTGTCGCAAACACTATATTCTTGAAATCTTGAGAGTGATTGTGAATCACCTAAGATTTGCAAGGGTCTGGACTTGTGAAGTCTATGTAAAATCTGTGGAGGATTGCTCCATTTGTAAAGAGGTTGCTAGCACCCCTGTGAAGCTAGAAGATAGTAGAAAATCTCAAGTGAAGCTTGAGGAGTGAATATAGGCTTGGTTGAAGTCGAACCACTATAAATCTGTTTGTCTCATCTTCCCTAATCTCTTTACTTTCCTACTACTGCTATAGCTATCTAATATTCATGTATTAATCATTTGATTTACCCTGTATGTTAGTTATACTTCATTGTTATTTTGCTTAATCATTTACTGCTAAGTTCATCATTGTGCTTGTTAATAATTTGTTGTACTAGTAGTTAATTTTATTAGGGTGTTATTAATTTTAATTTGTAGAAACCTAATTCACCCTCCTCTTAGGTTGCTTTTTGGGTAACATACTTTATTGAAAAAATTAAATTATACTAAACTATTTTGCTACATTATACATTGCAAAAATAATATTACATTCTTTTGTAGAAAATACTCAAAAATAAAAACAAATATGAAATTTCATTACAAAATAAAAATATGAGGACCACTTGGCGAAAATTTCATTACATTATCCTGTAATTATTCATCAAGAGGCAGGAGGAAATAGTAATTTGGGCTGCTAACATTTGAAGACCACTTGGCAAAAATCTCATTTTTTCGGATTGTGTAATACGCTTTCGTCTGAGGGTCCAAATGAAAAATGTCCATAGTCATTATCATATGTTCTTCCTTTTTCATCTCATGTTCTTGTCTTCTGATCTCAAAGTCATGTTTTTTCATCTCAAGTTCTTTCATCTCCTACAGTGTTTGAATCCTTTTTTCTTTTCTTTCATCTTTTTTCTTTTCCTTCTCAGCAAGGTATTGGTTAAATGTGTCCAATTGTGTGCTCATTTTTTGAACTTCAGCTTGAACGACTTGATTTTTCCGAAATAATTCTTTTGCAGCTTTCCTACCCATAGGCCTTTTTCCTGTTGTAGAGACACTGCCGTCACTAATAGTTTGATTGTTACCAACACTTGGACTGGTGTCATCTTCAAGAGAAATAAAATTATCCATAGGGGAATCGAGGGTTGAATTAGGGGAAAACGGTGTATGTATTCTTAACTTTACCGTGTTCGTAGGAGTTACATCTTGCCACCTTATATTGTTTTGCAAGATTGGCCAACAATGTTCAAAAAGAAAATGTTTGTTTTCATTTTGATGGTATAACAGTTTTGCTTGAAGCATCTATATCAATAAAATATTAAATTAATTAATTAGTTGATTTTTATGTAAGACAAAATAAAAAAAACTAACATAATAAATGGAAATGAAATCTTACTATATTAACTTGTGACACCCCACTTGAATGTAGATTTTCGACTTGCGCTAGACACCCACGAAATTTGTTGCAACATTTCATAATTACACCCCATCGAGATAAAATAGACATTTGTGTTCTTGAGTGATCATTCTGCAATGAACAATAATTTTCAAAAATTCTTCCCCAAAAATGAGCATGAGATTGTGAATTCCCAACAATTGGGTCTTTAGTAATGTGACACCAAGCTCTACAAATTGTCACATCTTCTTAAGTGGTGAATGATTTTCCTCTCTTTATTTTTGATGAACCTTCCATAGTGATTGTGTGAAAAAACTAAGAAGAAAATAATTTGTGAAGTTTGGTGTGAAATAAAATTCAGATAAAGAGAAGAGAAAAGAAAAATGAAATTTGAAATGTTTGGTGTGAAATGAAATTGAGATTAAGGGTTTTTATTTATAGAAATACAAAATATGACCGTTTGTAAAAAATGACCGTTAATTTATAGCTGTTGTTTGAAAGAGGAAGAAAAAGAGCCGTTGCTCAAACCCATGTGCATTCCGATAACAAAATAGCACCGTTAGATTATATAATCCAGCGGCTCATCTATCTATCTATCTAGAACAATCCATGTGCATACTAATATCTATCTATCTATATACCCTCCTGTTGAGTCATTTTCTCTCTATGACACCAAGCTCGCTCTCTATCTATCTCTCTGCTCTCTCTTCATTCCCTTCACCGATCTTCATCTCTCTCTCTCTCTCTCTCTCCTCTTTTCTCATCTCCTCTCCTCAAATCTTCCAAATCAAACCCTAACCAAGCCATTCTTCCTCAAACTCTCTCTCTCTCTCTCTCTCTCTCTCTCTCTCTCTCTTAGATACGGAAGCTCCCTGATCTCAAGCCTCTGCAAGCTACACAAACCTCATTTCGTCGCTGTGGATTTGTAAATTTTTTTCTCGATCTAAAACAAAGAAAGTTTAGATCAGCTCAGATCTGACCCACATGCATGAGATGATAGTGGTTTTTGTGTCCATTCATAGAAATACCAAGAAAATTAGGAGTCAAAGCTCAAATCCGACGAGTCAAAGCTCAATTTCATGAAATAGCAAGAAAGCTAGGAGTCCATTCATAGAATATATATATACCTTTAGTAGCAGATTTCATAAAATATATATATATATATATATACCTTTTGTAGTAGCTTTAAATTCTCCACGTGCTTGATTTCTTTGTTTCTCTCCCATGTTCGTCTTTTTTTTTTTAGTTTTCCATATATATATATATATATATAAAATGTATTTATATGCATATCATGTTTAGTTTTGAGTTTAATTAATTTGAATACTCTTATCTCTGTTCTTTGTCTTTATAGGTATATATATCATCAAATTTGAGGGTTTTTGTTGTTGTTGTTGTTGTTGATGGCGACGATGATGATGAAGAAGATGAAGCCAAATTTCTTTTCAAATTACAGGTATTTTGTATGATATTATCTTGCTCAAATTCATTTTTTTTTTTAATTCATTACTTGAAATTGCTGAAATTGATTCATTCATATTACTTGAAATTCTGAAATTCAATTATTATTATTATTTTTTTTTTTTTTTTTGCTTCAAATTGATTAATTGATTTTGAAATTTTTAGCTTTAGAATTTATTTATTTTTTGGTGAATGTTTGCTTCTGTTTTGGAAAATACTTGCTGGGAAGGATGATGAGGAAGGGAGGGAGGGGGAAATGATTGGTTTTGGTGACTTGGCAACTTTGGCAGCTGCCAAAACTTGTGCCATATTTGACATAAGTTTTGGCATTTGCCAAAGATAGCAGCTGCCAAAACTTGCCATTGGAGAGCACTTTTCACTAACACCTGCGATAAAATGGCTTTGGCATCTCCAATGGCAAATCATTGGAGATGCTCTAACTTGATTATGGCTTCGTTTGGGAAGCCTTGGTTGGGTTTTTTTTTTTTTTTTTTTTTTTTTGCCACAAAAAACAAAATAGGTTTTTAGTCCAATAAGACAAAACATTACATCAACCCATAATCATTACATTATTTCTCTCACAAAAAAGTTTAAAAAACCAAAAACCCTTCCCAAACCAAGCTTTTTAGCCCCAGGCTAAAATAGCCAAAAAAGCCAAAAAACCAAAAAGCCAACCCACTTCCCAAACGGAGGCTATATAAATTATATTTTATCCCTTTAAATAAATGGATAAATTATAAATATGTTTTTTGAGATTCGTTTAAAATATGAATTTTTTATGTATTTTTAAAAATTACATTGTGTGCCAAGTCTCATTTGGAAACATGTTATTTTAGTAATTTATAATAATTCTTTAACTTTTTGACTAAAACTGAATGTGATGTTTTTGAAAAAAATCTCATACTCATTCAATTTATTATAAAAAATTCATTTTCACTAACCATTTTCTTTATTTATTTTTTCACTAGTCTATATAAGAAAATATTATGGATGAAACCATAAACTCACTCTATGTGTATTTCAATTAATATAATATAATTATTACAAATGGAATATCTTATGAAGCACGGGTACTTCAAAAATTGTGTTATACGAGTACCGGGTATTTACTAGGTACGGGTATGCATACCGATACGGTGGTACACATATTGAGTACGCCAAATACATGTCGGGTACAACAAATACATTTGGGTACATCATGGGTTTAGCGAGGTGATTTTTTTTTTTTTTGCAACTATCACGACCCGCTCCCCATACCCACATGATGGCCAGTAACTGAAGTTACCTCCGGCCAATTCTTAAACAAATTACTAAACATGAGCGGAAAAATATTTAAGTGAGGGTACTAAAATAATCATCAGAGCTCCAATTTTTATAACAAAATTTATTGACCAAAAAGACTGATATTTACATATAAAAATACCATACAAGTGTTGTGTGTGTCTATTCCGCTGTCCCACATCTAAAACTCTCCCAAAGCTATTTCTGAATTGCATTGTTTCTTGAAAATTGGTAAACAGCTATAAACACATGGCAGAGTGAGAAATATTATACTAAGAGCATAAGGGTATAAAATTCACCATGGATAATTATTGACTAAACAAAGCTTGAATAATACAGAGATAATTTGACATATAATACAGAAATCATATAAACAAAATAATCATAATTACGGTACAGAATGAAACAGAACAGATGTATGGACTCAAGAGGTGGCTCCCACCGTAGTGTTGCACTTTGCTCCATACAACACTTTGCTCCACACCAGAAATCATAATAACGATACAGAATAGAACAGATGTATGGACTCAAGAGGTGGCTCCCACCATAGTGTAGCACTTAGCTCCGTACAACACTTTGCTCCATAAATCACTTTGCTCCATACCAGAAATCAGAGTGTCAGTGGATCCATGATAGACAGAGGGTCACAAAGTGACTAATCAGAGGGCCAATGGTTATTTAAGTTCCCTAAGGCATGAGACTCTCGTGGTGATACTTATCAAAAATAAATATTTATATAATCACAGTCAAATAATTATTAAAAGTTAAACAAACATATCCATGGGTTTCATTTTAAACAAATAGAGTTCAGAAAATAATTCTTGTAATTGAAACATTAATATAATTTATAAAATATAATTGTGTAAAATAAATTATGGTAAGTCAAAATATACGTAAAACATATTATGGTAATTCAAGATATAATATAACTCACCTTAATTTTAATTCTAATTTTTACCTTTCGTTCACTGTGATCCACTAAATATTCCAAACTAAACTCAAAGTTTTATATATAAAACTTGGATGCCAGAGAGGAGAGAGAGAGAAAGAGAGAGAGAGAGAGAGAACAAGAGAGTTTGGTGATGATGCTGCTACTAATAGATAGCTATTTATATAATGAAGGCGGCGTGGGCAGTAAGTAGTCTTGGGGGCCACGCAAGTTTGTTGTATAGAAAATGTGATATTTTAGTGTATTTTAGTTCAAGAAAAATATAATAAAAATACCATAATACTCATAAAATAATTTCGAATAATAATATAAAGTTAAAATTATTTTTTTTAGAATCATTTATAATTAAATATTACTAATATAAAATTTAAGGGACAACTTAAATTTTCGAGTTGTTACAGCAACTGTTAGAATTTATTGCAGCATTTATTATTCTTCTTTCAATTTTGAAAATATCAAGTAATTTTTTTCCAATACCTTTTACCCATGAGTCATGATTTTGCTCTTTTTTGCATCCTGTTTAAAACAATCAAAAAAGAAAAAGAAAGAATTATATAACTTTTTAGACAAGCTATTCTCTTTTTAGTTTTGATATTGAAATTTTGATTTATATGTTAGATGTTTAGCTATAAATTTTTTGTAAAAATAAAATAAAAATTTAACGCATCTGCATTCGCACTGCACCCATACCCGCATCCAACTTTTTAAGAATTTGTCGACATGCATTCAGATCATACATGTACCCATATCCGTACGCGCACTTGTGCTTCATAGGGAACATCTCAAAGGTTATAATAAATGGGAGGACACTACTCTTTACAAAAAAAAAAAAAAAAGGCATTCAACCAAATAAACAAATGAAGTATTACAATTCATCACTATATTACAACAATGAAATTGTAAAACCAACTGTTTGATCTTCAAGTCCAAAAAGTATTCCCTGTACACATGTACAGGCAAGGGTGAGTAAACTAGTAGCTCACCAAGCAATCTCAAATTATAACATTTTTTATTATAAAAAAATAAATTAAAAAAAAAACACATAAACATGCGGGTACAATGATACCATACATATACATAAAGAGTAATGATTGAGACCTCCACCCCCACCCCCACAAGACCCCCACATGACTCCCACGAATCTGAACCACTTATGATGTGGACTCTACACATACATGAGTGGCCCTCACACATACATGGAGAGCCAAGATCACTTTGGGGGTGTGGGGTCATCCCCAAAGAGGGTCCCAATCATTTTTCATACATAAAATCATATCATGCCATAACCTTATAATTTTATTACCTAATCCCTTAAACTCAATTTATTTAATTAACTCCAATTAGTTAACTTAAATAAATAAACATATTCCAAACGTCAACCAGACATCATTTTCAATCTATTCAATTACCCCATTGTTAGTTAAATCCAATAGTTAAATAATTCCTAATGACATCCAATAAAGTATCAAATACATTTCATTTAACGACTCATACTAGTTAATTTAAATGAACCCACCAATTACAATGATTATTAGCAAGGCCTCTATTCCAACCTGTTTATTTAATTAACTCATGCCAATTAGCTTAAATAAATCCACAATTAACAAGTTATCAACAAGCATACTCATATCTCATTAACTTAAATAGATCCGTAGTTATCAAGCTCAGCGACTGCCAATAGAAAAATATGTCCAAATTATTTAATTAACAAACACCGGTTAACTTAAATAATTAAACAACTTCAATTACTCACTTTAATCATCTACCATAACATCATCACCTACTATCACATAACATAATGAGATCCAGTTTCGTCAAGCCACAACCACCACAACACGCTTTACTAGGCACGAGCCGGAAGGGAGCGGAAACTATCTCAAAACGCCATGCTTTACTAAACCTCAAGCCGGAAAGGAGCAAAACCTCAACACACTTTACCAAGCACAAACCGGAAGGGAGCGGAACCGCTATCAATGCGCCACGCTTTACCAGGTACTAACCGGAAGAAAACGGACCCTATCTATAGCACTCACATCAACCAATCACAATACATACCATATCCATTTCATTTCCAATATAAAAACAAGTACATTACATGTAAGTTTTCGTTTAACCTAAATCCATATCATTCTATCACTAACAATGCAACCTTTCACCAGTTACCAAGGATAAAATCTCTAAGTAATAGATTCATCAATATCAATAACATACAACACAAAAGCGGATTCATCAATTTCATCATTTCTAACTCACAAACTTTATTAATGTAATGTAATTACATTCTTTCCAAAACTCATCACCATTCCAAACATTCAATAGAATTAAATTTTCATTTTTCTCATGCAAGTAAAGTCTCGGCATCTTCAAGTTAAATCATAATTCTCAATAAGCATAAGTAAATATTGAACAATTATTGTTTCAAACAAAGGAACAATAGTTTAATTAATAAATCAACCTACTGTTCCTTTGTTTGAGCAATGAAAACTTTTTCAAATTTGTTTTCTTTGTGCAACAGTCAAAACAATTCTTGTGTAATGGTCAAAACCAACTTTGAAAAGTTGGTTTCCTGTTTAAACATATTGGTGCGCCTTTTCACTTGAAACATAGGTACCTATTCGGGTCTTTTGTGTTGCCTATATATATATATATATTCATTTTGCTGCAGTCCAGGGGATCCAAGTGAGGAAAAATTCAGACTGAAATTTTGTTCATTTGCTGACCATTTTCTTTTAGTGAATTATTCTTCATATATAATTTTAGGAATAAATATTCAGAGAGTTAGAGCACAGGTTTGGTTCGCCGAACAAATTGTTTGGAGTACTACTACAATTTGTAAAGATCATTGTATCCTGGGAGATAGACGCCACTCAACCGTAAGTACCGTGAATTGAGTTTAACTGTTTTAAGGATGAGTGTCACACACTCAACTTGGTCTTAAATTATTTATTCGGTTCAACAAAATAAATTCGGTATGTTATTTATTTATTTTGTTTGAGTTATTTCAGTTTATTTTATTTACACAGAAGATTGTTTTAACAACCTTAAGACAGATTCGAATTATTCTGTTTACAGAATTTTTCGTTTGTTTCTCTTTTTCTTTCTTCATAAATAATTTCGAAAGAAAATTATTTTCTGTGGATTTACAAAATAATATTCTGGTTGGAAAAAAAAATAGTGATTATATGCTATTTGACAGATAGTAGTAATATACTGTCTCTTTTCTTTGACAACAACTAGTAGTACGATACTGGTGTCATTAACAATTTAGAATATATTTTTGTGAAATTTTTTCAGAAATTAATTTTGGGTTTTAGAAATTATTTTCTGAGTTTTCATTAATTAAAATTCTGTTTTCAGTATTTTAATTATTGGAGTGTAACAAGAGATTTAAGTTTCTTGTGTGGATTTAATTTGGTTAAATAAAATTTTATTTTATTTCCAAATTAATTGAAAAATAAAAGTTATATTCTTATTTCTTTTATTTTACAGAATTTTATTTTCTGTGTGGAATTATTTTGGTTAAATAAAATTTTATTTTATTTCCAAATTAATTGAAAAATAAAAGTTATAGTTTTTATTTCTTTTATTTTCTGTGTGGAATTAATTTGTTTAAATAAAATTTTATTTTATTTTCAAATTAATTGGAAAATAAAAGTTACATTCTTGTTTCTTTTATTTTACTGAAATTTAATTCTGTGCATTTGGTTTAATTTTCTGTGTAGTGTAAATTCTAATTATAATTTTGTTTTATAAATTAGAATTGATGGCTACTGAAACAAATGCCCAAACAAGTACTACTGTGGTGGCTGCGATTGCACCAACCCCCTCTCCTGTGATGACAGTACCGGTAAATCACGGTGAAAAGCCAGAGAAGTTCTCAGGAACTGACTTTAAAAGATGGCAACAGAAAATGTTGTTCTATCTTACAACTCTGAACCTGGCTCATTTTTTCCGTGAAGATGCTCCTATCCTGAAAAAGGATGAAACCGACCGGCAAGTGGTTGCTACAGTTGATGCTTGGAAACATGCCGATTTTCTTTGCCGGAATTACGTCTTGAACAGACTTGACAACACATTATACAACGTCTACAGTCCAATCAAGACAGCAAAGGAACTTTGGGAATCGTTGGAGAAAAAGTACAAAATGGAAGATGCCGGCTCAAAGAAATTTGTGGTTGGCAGATTCCTGGATTTTGTAATGGTTGATTCAAAAACTGTGATCAGCCAAGCTCAAGATTTCCAACTCATTCTGCATGACATTCACACAGAAGGCATGTCTCTCAGTGAATCTTTCCAAGTTGCAGCCTTAATTGAAAAATTACCCAAAGGCTAGAAGGAATTCAAGAACTACCTTAAACACAAACGCAAAGAAATTTCTATGGATGAGTTAATTGTGCGTTTAAGGATTGAGGAGGACAACCGCAATTCTGAAAAGCGGGCTGGTAAGAATCTTATGGAGTCTAAGGCAAATGTGGTGGAACATGCTTCAAAAACCAAGAAACGTAAGTCTTCTGGAGAAAGTTCATCACAAGGCTCTAAATGGGGGGATAATAAAAAGAACAAGTTTAATGGCAAATGTTACATCTATGACAAAGAGGGACATCGGGCCAAAGATTGCTATAGCGATCCCGGGTTTACCCCTTGTTGTACAGTGATCCGGACGTGTGTCCGTGGATGTTAGTAGTTGGTTATTATCTTGTTTACATCCTTTCCTACCTTGTAGTTGAGTTATAGGATGTGTTGGGCAGGTTTGTTACAGGTTGGTTGTGTTTGGGAGCCAAGTATTACTGCCCAGATTTTTGGACCTTCGCTCGAGCGAGGAGTCGGTCGCTCGAGCGAGAGTTGAGTTTTGTGTTTGGTGGGTCGAGCCAGGTCTTCTTCGCTCGAGCATGCGTCTGCGTCTCAGTTGGACCTGAGAGCTGTAGTTTTTGGCTCGAGTGAGCTTTCCTTCGCTCGAGCGATCTGGTTCGGTCTTCGCTCGAGCGAGAAGTTTGTCGCTCGAGCGTGCTTCTAGTTGCAAACCTGAAGGTTTGAGTTCTTGGCTCGAGCGAGCTTTTCTTCGCTCGAGCGAACTTCTGGGTTGTGGGCTCGATCAAGACTTTCTTGGCTCGAGCGAGGGTTTTCTGTGTCTGGTTGCTCGAGCGACCAAGTCTTCGCTCAAGCAAGTCTGTTTATATCAGCGGGCAGCAGCGATTTTAAAATCACTTTTTCATCCACTTTTCATTTTCAAACCCTAAAATCTGAGACTCTCTCTCTAAACTTACTCTCTCTCTAAGATTTGATCTACCTAGGGTGATTTCCTACCCTAAGTCCTTTATTAAAAAGATAGAGGGTGTTGAGGGCTTCGATTTAATCTGAAAATCTTTGGATTTGGAGCACGTTGGTCGTGGGGTCTTCATCTCCTTTTGAGCTCAAACTTTGAGGTAGGGATACCCTACTCCTCTCTATGGATTTTGTCTTTAGATTTTAGCATTTTGATATGTTGGGAGTTGTTATGTAATTTTGAGAAAACTTTGGGCCATTTGTGTAATTTTACAAAAGTTGGGGTTTTATTTATAATGAACCTATATGCATGTTTAGCATGAAGAAATGGAATTAATGTTGAGTCATTGATGAAATTGGAACCCTAAGGGTTGAGATGTTAATTATGGAAAATGTCCTAATTACATTGATTAATTAATTGGTATAATTAATTGTGAGAAGTGAGGAATTGGACTGGAAATAGTGAGATTGGGAGTGTATGGGAGTAAAGGGTGTAGTTGGATTATTTATCGCTCACCAAACTGAAATGTTGATACATTATCCATTTTGTGCATTTATTTTCTGTTTAGAAATAACTGCTTTGGGCTATCGGTGGAGGATAGTCTTGGTTGTTGTAGACAATGCATAATGATTAGGCAAACTAAAACTAATCACTGGAATGTGTCATTGAGTATGACAGTTGAAAGAATACATTAACTTTATGTATTGATTTGTGATGTGTATATTTATTGTTTATACGCATTGTGTTGTGTTGGAAATGATAGGAGATGTACTCCACGGTTTAGGAGATGATAGGGGATGGACCTCTAAACCGAATGTTGTTGGGAGGAGATAGGGGATGGACTCCATAGATATAGCTCATATGCTTATCTAATGATGTGTTGACACAGCTCATATGCTTGTCTTTGGAAGTGTGATAGTGCTCTTATGCATATCTTTGGAAGTGTGATACAGCTAATATGCTTATCTATTATGAGATGGGAAAATGTTTAATATAAGCTATAGCCTTATATAAGTTGTTTGGCCAGGTTCTGAGCCAGGGTTATAGATTGAGAATTGAAAAGAAATGGAAAATGAATTGTTACATGGACTTATAGGTCATGAAACGGTAAAGCGAGATATGCGGATATAGTTGTGTTAGCCATCTATCAACTGCTAATCTTTTAGTCATTGTTCATAGTTGGTTTAGTATATTTCTACTGGGCTGTGGCTCACCCTTTATGGGAATATCATTTTCAGGTATAGGTAGCATGCCACCTCCAAGGACATAGCTTGGGAGGCTTGAGACTGACGGACTTTTTGTTGTCTATTTTCTTTTGATGTATTACATGTAAATTCAAGCCAAGGGCTTAAGGTGTAAATGAGTTAGCACTCTTTTTTTTTGTAACCAAGTGTTAACTTGGAAAGCTATAAGCCCTTAGGGCATTTGCTTTTGTTGTTAACATGTAATACTTTTTGTAATGAAACTCTGATGAATAGAAGAATGTGGATCTTTTATATATCAATGCATGTCTATATTGTGGGTTTAATGTTATTATTTTGAGGGCGTTACAATTGCCGTAGCAAAGGCAAAAGTAAGAAAAGAACAAGCAAGAAGCCTGCTCAAGCCTATATGACCGAAGTGGATAATATTTCCAATGGTGTCGATAACATCAATCTTTCTACAGTTGTTTCCGAGGCAATCTAGTCAGAAATCCTAAAGAATGGTGGGTGGACATTGGTGCTACTCGCCATATTTGTGCCGACAAAAAGATGTTCACATCTTATTCTACAGTGGACAATGGTGAACAATTGTTTATGGGCAACTCCTCAACTTCCAAAGTTAAAGAACAAGGAAAGATTGTACTGAAGATGACATCAGGAAAGGAACTCATTCTCAACAATGTGCTGCATGTACTAGACATTCGCAAGAATCTTGTTTCCGGATCTTTGTTGAGTAAGAATGGGTTTAGGCTAGTATTTGAGAGTGATAAATTTGTACTTACTAAGAATGGGATGTATGTAGGAAAAGATTACATGTCTGATGGCCTTTTCAAATTAAATGTAATGACCGTTGTACCCTCAGTTATTAATAATACTACATCTTCTTCTTACTTGCTTGAGTTTTCAAATTTATGGCTTGGTAGACTAGGACATGTTAATTTTGGATCTTTGCGTAGATTAATTAATATGAAATGTTTACCTAAATTTGACATTGATTCAAATCATAAATGTGAAATTTGTGTTGAGGCAAAATTATCTAAAACTCCTTTGCATTCAATTGAAAGAAATACGGAACCACTTGAATTAATTCATAGTGACATTTGTGATTTTAAATCAATTCAAACCAGAGGTGGGAAAAAGTATGTAATCACTTTTATAGATGACTATACTAGGTATAGTTATATATATTTAATTCGAACCAAGGATGAAGCTTTGGAAACTTTCATTCAATATAAGGATGAAGTTAAAAATCAACTTGGTAAGAAAATCAAGAAACTTAGAAGTGATAAAGGTGGTGAATATGAATCACCTTTTGGTGAATTTTGTAAAGAACATGGAATAATTCATCAAACCACCGCTCCTTACTCACCTCAGCAAAATGGCATTGCTGAAAGGAAAAATAGGACTTTAAAAGAAATGATGAATGCCATGTTAATAAGTTCTGGATTACCTCAGAACTTGTGGGGGGAAGCAATACTTTCTGCTAATTATATACTTAATAAAGTACCCCGAAAGAAAATAAATGAAACACCTTATGAATTGTGGCATGGAAGAGTACCATCCTACAAATACTTAAAAGTGTGGGGGTGTTTGGCTAAAGTGGCTATTCCTAGTCCTAAAAAGACTAAGATAGGTCCAAAAACCATTGATTGCATTTTCATTGGTTATGCCAAGAATAGTAGTGCATATCAGTTTTTGATTTATAAATCAGAACATACCGAAATGCATGTAAATACTATTATTGAGTCTCGGAATGCATCTTTCATTGAACATGTATTTCCAAAGAAGACTGGACAAGAGACTAGTACTAATAAAAGATCTTTTGATTCTATTACTAGTCAGGATCAAGAACATGATCAAGAACAAGAGTTAGATCAAAATGAGGAAGAGGAACTTAGGCGTAGTAAACGTGCTAGAACCTCAAAATATTTTGGTCCAGATTTTCTAACATATTTGTTAGAAAATGAGCCTTTAACTTTTAAAGAAGCTATGTCTAGTCCTAAAGCTCCTTTATGGAAAGAAGCTATCAACAGTGAAGTTGAATCCATCTTGCAAAATCACACTTGGGAATTAGTAGACTTGCCACCAGGTTGTAAACCTCTTGGGTACAAGTGGATTTTCAAAAGAAAATTGAAAGCAGATGGATCAATCGACAACTACAAGGCAAGACTTGTAGTCAAAGGTTTTAGACAGAAAGAAGGTCTAGATTACTTTGACAGATACTCACCGGTTACTAGAATAACATCCATTAGAATGCTAATTGCCATTGCATCTCTATACAATCTAGAAATTCATCAAATGGATGTTAAAACCACTTTCTTAAATGGTGAGTTAAATGAAGAAATTTACATGGAACAACTGTATGGGTTTTCGCTCTAGGGAAAGAAAAGAAAGTGTGTAAATTGGTTAAATCATTATATGGTTTAAAACAAGCGCCAAAGCAATGGCATGAGAAATTTGACAAGGCAATGATGTCAAATGGATTTAAAATTAATAAGTGTGACAAATGTGTTTATATTAAAAACACAGATAAGGGTTATGTCATTGTATGTCTTTATGTAGATGATATGCTCATCATAGGTAGTAATAATGATATGATTAAAACTACCAAGAAAATGTTGAATAAACATTTTGACATGAAAGACATGGGCATTGTTGATGTAATTCTTGGTATGAAAATTACTAAAACATCAGAAGGTTATACTTTGTCACAATCTCATTACATTGAGAAAATACTTGACAAATTCAGCAAAGATGATGATCATCTTGCTAGAACTCCTGTAGATGTTAATTTGTATCTTTCTAAGAATATACAGGAAAGTATTTCTCAATTAGAGTATGCCCAAATTATTGGAAGCTTAATGTACTTGATGAACTGCACTCGCCTAGATATAGCTTATGCAGTAAGTAAATTAAGTAGATATACGAGTAATCCGGGAGTAGAACACTGGAAAGCAATTATAAGGGTTCTAAGATATCTCCGATTCACTCGTAATATTGGGTGAATTATACTAGATATCCGGTACTTGAAGGATCTTGTGATGCAAATTGGATATCGGATACAAAAGACTCAAGTCTACCGGTGGGTATGTCTTTACTCTTGGTGGGGTATTTGTATCTTGGAAATCTTCCAAGCAGACTTGTATTGCTAGGTCTACTATGGAATCAATTCATAGCCTTAGACAAAGCGGGGAAGAAAGCGAATGGCCGCCACTTCCTTGAAGATATTCCAATTTGGCCAAAATCGGTGCCTGCTATATGAATACATTGTGATAGTCAATCAGCAATTAGTAGAGCACAGAGTCATATGTATAATGGTAAGTCACGACACATTCGTCGTCGACATAACACCGTAAGACAACTACTCTCAAATGGAATTATTTCCATAGAATATGTTAAGTCTAAAGACAACATAGCAGATCCACTAACCAAAGGGTTAGCAAGAGAGTTAGTTGAGAATTCATCGAGAGGAATGGGACTTAAGCCTATTAAATAAGAGTTACCACAACGGCAACCCAACCTAGTTGACTGGAGATCCCAAGATCTAGGTTCAAAGGGACAACCGAGTTGTGAATGACTCAGAAGGATCACTGGGGGATCTAACTCCTACCCATTTCTATGATGAAATAGTGATGTCTGTAGCGTTTTAGGTTAAGTAATACTTTTAATAATTCTTATATCTAGGTAAACCTAGTGGAGTATAGCAGGATACTCTTCATAAGCATCACCTATGTGAGTGTGAATTGGGCCGGTTCTGTGAGATTTGTAAAGGGCTACAATTCTCTAGAGCACTCATGAAGACCAGGTTGTTCAGGGCCAAAATGAACACAATAGTGAGAACTAAAGCGTATGCAGGAATATCTTGTGAGTTCTATTGTCTTGGTTTACACAAACGGCTGAACAGTTCAAGACATCGTGTTCACTGATTAGCTAGTAAATCCGATAGTGTCTCACAAGGGAAGGTTCAAAGCCAAAAGCTACCTATCCTTTGCAGAATATTTCCAATTTCTAAACTCTCTGATTAGATCATGTTGTTGCATTTTCTCTCCGTCAACTTCCATTCATGTGGGGGATTGTTGGAAAAAATGGTTTTATATAGGCATTTTGGGTGGACCCCAAATGTGTTTGTTTAACATTAATTTTTTAGATAAAATTCTTTTGAATTTTTTCAATAAAAATTATTGTGGGAATTTAATTTAATTCTAAATTCAAATTTTGGGTTCCTAAGTGGTTTCTTAAAGTTTGTAATTTTAGAATTTAATTTAATTCTAAATTTAAATTTTAGGTTCCTTAAATGTTTCCTAAAGTTTGTTCCACTTTATTTATTTATTTATTTAACTATTTCAATAGTTTAATATATATATATATATTTAATTAGTTTAATATATATATATATAGATATATTTGAAATAGTTTAATTAATAAATCAACCTACTGTTCCTTTGTTTGAGCAATGAAAACTTTTTCAAATTTGTTTTCTTTGTGCAACGGTCAAACCAATTCTTGTGTAACGGTCAAAACCAACTTTGAAAAGTTGGTTTCCTGTTTAAACATATTGGTGCGCCTTTTCACTTCAATAAATAAATAAATAAAGAGGTACAAACTTTAGGAAACATTTAAGGAACCTAAAATTTAAATTTAGAATTAAATTAAATTCTAAAATTACAAACTTTAAGAAACCACTTAGGAACCCAAAATTTGAATTTAGAATTAAATTAAATTCCACAATAATTTTATTGAAAAATTCAAAAGAATTTTATCTAAAAATTAATGTTAAACATCTTCCCATTCACTCATAAATGGTTTTGATTCCACCCAAATTGGGTTAAAAAATATACCTATATAAAACCATTTTTTCCAACAAATATTTCCAACACTTAATCAATAATATCAAAATCCTCTTTTGACTATAATTATAAAATATAAACAAGTGTTCACTTTCGAATTAGTAACATTTACTTCATCAAGTTAATCGGGGAAAAAAAATTAATTTGATAACTCAATTTATGTTTTAATTCAAAATATCCATTTGCTCTAAACGAGCTAAAATCCCATTCTTTTATTTTCTTGTAAAAAACCGCTAAAACAATTCAAACATTTCATATATGAATTTGAGGTATGAAATTATTATAATAACACAACTCAACTAGTAAAACTAGTGACCAAATACCAAATTACATTAACTTAACTAATAATCTTAGTTCGATTTTGTTTTACACCAAAGAACTTAAACTCACTTAGTTTCTCCAAATTTCCCACACATAATAATTTTCACAACTTTTCCAAAATTAACTAATAAATATAATATTTACATCAAAATTATGAAATATGTCCAAAAGTATACTTTTTAAGGTTAGGCGTTCAAAAGTCCACATTTCATATTTTCATTTTCAAAAAAAATGAACAAAACCTAATCATCAATAAATCCATTCATTAGAGTTTCTAATCTCAAAACAATTCTATGATTCTAACTTAACAATTTAAACAATATCCATCAACATCAATTTATTTTTCTCAAAAATAAATTCCAAAAAAATCAAAGATGAGATAATATTTCAACATTATTTTTCTCAAAATAAACTATCTAATCATAAACTATTAAATTTGTTTTCAGATTCTTAACAAATATTGCCAACACAAGTTGATTTTTCCAAATCAATTTCAGAATACCAATATTTTTAACATTTCAACATAATTTTCTTCCAAAAATTATTCAAACAAAAATTTGATAATAGTATATGTAATGCTTCCTATCATGATATATTTTCTCAACATATCCCTAACACGGATTTAAAGCAATAATATGAACACAGTCAGTGGCGGAGCCAGAAACTTAATTTAGAGGGGGCACTTACTAATTATAATAATTTTCACAAAAATATTTCACGTAAATTTTTTACGATTTATTTCAAGAAACATCAAGAAAAAAAATATTATTTGTAACTAGTGTATCATGGACAATACAAAAAAAAATATGGATATAAGCCTTAAAATAAATTATATAATGATAAATTATTTTTTGATACAAAATTTGATTAAAAATTCAATATAATGGTAATACCACGTCATCCACTCATGGTAAATAAACGCATAAATAGTGAACCTCACATGTCAAATGTAACTAACAATCTAATAAATTTCATATCTTTATAGTGAGATTACTTATACTTGTATATTACTAATAATGACATCGTCGTTACATTCAAAAATTTTCATAACTAATATGGTTTATTTATAATAGTCTCTTCATTTTCAATCAAAACAATCATTATTGTTTTCATAATTTTTAAAATGTCATTGATATTTCACTCTAATAATATTTTTGTAATTTTTTATTTAATTTTTTTTTGTGTTTGCAAAAAAAAAAAAAAAAAATTCCCAAAATCCAGGGGGGGCACGTGACCTCTCTGGTCACATGCTCCCTCTGCCCCTGTACACAGTCCTTATCTCAAATAATGAAAATGAGCAGATCTGAAAATGCAAACCTCACCGAATTTTTGATCTGAGATTATTGCTACAAAGACTACGACGAGCTCTCTGACTTTCATTTACAAAACTTTCGCAAAATCTCAGTTTAAGGACTATCATTCGAAGCTTAAAGGTTGAGCAACAATGGAGGTCAAAAATGGGGAGAGAGAGAGAGAGGCGCATAGGAGAATGAGAGACAGAGCTCTCTACTCAAAAAAAAAAAAAGAATTGTATGCATGTGGGAGAAAGAGAAAAAAATTACTAACACATAAAGGTGCAGGTATGTTTGTGGTAGAGGTGTAAATGAAAGATTGCGGAGGAGCAACCCCACGTGGGTTTGCTTTCCCAAGGATTCTCACCCAACCCAACACCATAAATTAAAAATCCCTCAAAATTTTGTAAGATAAATCATAAAATGATATAATTTTTCTCACCACAAAATATTATCTTTTACTCACTACAAAATATATCCCTTTTTTATTCACTAGAAAAATATACAATTTTTTCACTGTATGGTACACACCATAAATTTACTTTTCAAAAATTTATTATAGTACAGTATAATAAATAATAGCAACTCCCAAGATGGTCCAAACCATTCACATAAAATTTAAACGGACTAAATAGTTAAACATTAGTTATACACAACCCCAAATTAAATTGATTCTAAGTCATGGGTCTTAAATTAAATTCTCACTCATAAGCCAAATATGATCTAATTATATATGAAAGTAGAACCAACAACTTTATCTGAAGTCATGGTCTAAACACCCAAATCTCAATATCAGAATTCTGCTTTAACACTGTTAATTTATATATGGTATATATTCCTATATATATTAGCTATTGATTTCCTAGATATATTAGGTATTGCCATAGTTAGATCTCTTATAGGATACTTTTTCTCATAGTTAGATTTCTAATAGGATACTATTTCCCAGCCTATACATAGGTATTCTATTGTATAGGAAAATTCACATTCAATACAATTCATTGATAACAATACATATTATCTCTCTCTCTCTCTCTACTATTCTGACATAGTATCAGAGCTATAGGTTAAGCTCTTGGTATTTTTCGCTTTACTGGTGGGCGGCAGCCTTGCCTTGGCCGCTCGCCGAACCTCAAACCATTCTGTTGCTATATTTTCCTTTCAGTATCGCTTCGTGGTGATCTCTTCCTTTCTCCATTAGTTTATTCCTACCCCAAATATCTCTATCATATTTTTTTTTTTTTTCATATTGTTGTTATTATTATTATTATTTTTTTTTTTTTGTGCTTCTACTTCACTTTGTCTTTCTCTCTATTTCAATCTCAAATAAGTTTTTATCTTCAACCCTATTTGAGTTTGAGAGGGGTATTATACCTATATCATGGTGAGCATGATGATATATCATGTGAACCACCTAAGCCCCAAACCACCTCCCCTTGGCCCAAGCCGCCTCCTCTGGGGCACAATCCAAGCTGCTCTTTATGGCGCAGAACCCAAGCCGCCCTCTTTGGCGCATAACCCAAGCCGCCTCCTTTGGCGCTGTGACAACCTTCACCACTGATTAGTGCTAATCTATGATTAAGTATGTTAACTGACTGATTGACTGAAATTCTGAACTAATTGATTGAGTGTATTAGTTTAAATGCATGTCTATCTGTTTGACTGCTAAATTATCTGTTCATGTATTATGTTTAAACTGCAAATTGAAGGCCTTATCGGCGGCCGAATCCGAAATTGATTAATGTTTTATGCTAATTGGAATTTATGTGGTTTTATGATAAATTTAATTGAAATTTGATTTGGAATGACTAAATTGGATTAAATAAGCTAGGTTACAATAGTTGGCCTTAATCACCATTTTGCCACTTAGTGGTCCACTTCATAAAACACATTTAAGCTTTATTTCTAGCACTTTGTTCAGCCATTTCTTGAGCCTAAACCGACTAGAGAGGAGAGATGGGAGGAAAGCTTGATTTCATCTTGTTTTGGCTTGGAGATTAAGAGAGTTGAAAGAAATTTGCATAATTGAGCTTCCACATCTTGAATTCAAGGCATAAGGTAGAGGAACCATCTTCTTGAACTTGTATTTAAGTTAGTTCTTGCATGGTTCATGATATATTGAAGAGTAGAGTCAAGAATTAACTTAATATGTTGAATTGAGTTGGAATTCATGCATGCATGTACATGTTGTAGAGTTTTGAAGTTGTTTTCATGAAAACTCCCACATGCATGTTCACATTATGGTTCTAGTTCATAAATTCCTCATGTTTTTGAAAGGATTGGCTCATTTGATCTTGTGTTTGAAGCTTTAAATTCATATAAGCTCATGCATGTTACATTTGAGTCTTGTTCATAAAAGCCCCTTGAAATTTGTGTTCAATTGAACTACCTTTGGGCTTTGATTTCTCAAATTGATCTTTGAAACATGTCATACTATGAGTTTACAAGTGTTTTCCAGAAAATTAGCCCAAAGGGATCAAATTTGATGCATTAAAAGTTGATTTTGAGCTTGAAGGTTCAATTTGGAAATTCCAGATTTTGGACTCACGCTCGAGTAGGGGAAGTGACGCTCGAGCATGAAATGCGTGTTTCCAGCACTTTCATATGTTTTACAGTCCACTCGAGCGGAGGAATGCACGTTCGAGCGAGGACTTGTGTCTCACACTCGAGCGGAGGTCGAGCGCCCGTCGAGCGTGAATTTCGTGCATCCAGTACTTTTACAGTCCGCTCGAGCGGGGAAGTCACGCTCGAGCGAAGCTCTTTTGTTTGCATGTCCGCTCGAGCGGGGAAAGCCACGCTCGAGCGGACCCTTGTTTCAACAAAAATTTGAAAAGTGCTTCTAAGTGCATCTTTGCATCTTTATTCCATCCTAGGCATTCCTACGCCTAGTTTAAGGCATCTTAATGAGGATATTGATGTAGAATCACACCGAGTCAAGATAGGGACTAAGTTATTGTTTCCCAAACGTGCAACTTAGTGTGTGTTCATCCTGTAACTGTGTAGGGTTGGCATCCGAGGAAGCTCACTAGCCTATCTGTAGCCCAGAACTCTGTGAGTAACAATGTTGTAAAGATACGCTCAATCATGAATATTTTCTGAATGAACAACTGTACTGCTTTCTGAAATGATATTTCTTACTGAATGAATGTTGTCCTGATTGCGAACTGTATTCGTGGCATCCATAGCAATTCTTTATTCTTTGTCTTTATCTTATTCTTTCATCAGAGATCTCTGTCGGTTCCCATGTTGGAACCACCACTGTTTACTGATATGATGGCCATCAACTGACTGTTCAGTCTGTTAAGATCTACTGTACTGTTTGCTATTGGATGTACCACATATGACTGCTATGACTGAATGACTGATATACTGTTTAAACGACTGTTTCAAATACTGAAAGGACATTCATTCTTAACCTCTTTACTCATATGTTATTCACTAGGCTTTGGCTCACTGTTTATATATATATGTAGGTGTCCAAGCACCGGATCGGAGCTAGGAGCATTGGGTTTAACTCCCTTTTTGTCAAGCCAACCACTGTGCCTCACTGAGAGGTTCCAAGTCCTTCAAGCTAGGGCTTCTGGGGTGTTTTAGATTCATCCTTTCTGTCTCTGTTTTTTTTGTATAAACTGATTGTACCCGTACTGTATTGTTCTAACAGGGATTAGGTCCCTGTCCTGGATGATTGTATATGTATGTATATACTATTTTGGTTCTGAATGTGAATATGTTATAAAAAGCCTTTTTGCATACAAACTGTCACAGCTCATTGGACATCTTTTACTACTGTTTTGGCTTCTGCTAGCCCCTGTACTCTGTATTACTGTTACTACTGTTAAGCAGGCCTTCGGTAATCACGGATTACTAGCCTGGCCGGTTACGGTGCTAAACCCATAGGGGCGGGTTTGGGTCGTGACAGGCGCATAATCCAAGCCGCTCCCTGGCGCACTTAGTTATCTATTGACATCATCATTCAGCACCACGTCATAAGTTATGTGTGTGCCACGCTTACTGGTTCAACATCCAGTTCTCTACATCGGTCCGGCATGACCCCTTCAAACTGTCCCGACATTGATTCCAGTTAGCTCCTACATCGGTCCGACATAACCCCTTTAAACTGTCCCGACACTGATTCCGATTAGCTCCTACATCGGTCTAGCATGACCTCTTTAAACTGTTCTGGCATTAGTTCCAGCCAGTTCCTACAATGGTCCAACATGACCATAAACTATTAGTTCCAGTCAATTTCTATATCGGTCCGGCTTGACCTTAAATTGTCCTGGCATTAATTTCAGCTAGTTCCTACAATGGTCCGACACAACCATAAACTATCTCCCAACCTCTGATCTATTTCAAGCGCATTTGCACTCCCGTTTGGATTTTACAATTTATTTGCCTTTTATTTTATTTAGTTTTATTTCATGTTTTAGTTTCTCTCTCCAAACTCAAGATGTTTATCCTCCTTGAGTTTGAGGGGGGATTTTAATGTATATATGATATATACTCCTACATATATTAGATATTGATTTCGTAGATATATTAGGTATTGTCATAGTTAGATCTCTTATAGGATACTCTTTCTCATAGTTAGATTTCTAGTAGGATACTCTTTTTCAGCTTATATATACAAGCATTCTATTGTATAAGAAAATTCACATTCAATATAATTCATTGATAACAATACATATTATCTCTCTCTCTCTCTCTCTCTACTATTCTAACAAACACTAACTGGATACCAATCAGTCCACAAATTTTCATAAAATAAATACTAATCATTTAATTTTGAATTTTTTTTTTTCTAACATGCTACACTCATATGAGAACAACATACAAAAACTTCATAATTTTTTGAGATAGGGAATTATTTTTAAAAAAATACAAAATCAGACTATTTTCACATAGAATTTTACACAACAGTCCAATCCGAATATTGTTCAATTACTTTATGCACTAACTTTTAAAATAAAAATTAAAAAATTGGGTCATTACATCCCACGTCTTAAAATTTTTAATTTCATAACGAATAACTCCTTTTATTAATAAATAATCAAGTCAATTAATAGCTTTTAATGATTTAAGAAAATTATTTTAATTAATAATTCAAGTAATTTTATTATTATATAGGAGAGCAGTTAAGAATTTTATTTTTTTAGTTAATTTTGTTAAATAAAAAATTCTAGCAAAAAGACATTTGTAATTTTCCAAACTATACAAGCTAATTCATATTTTAAGCAAATTTTAAGAGATATATTTGTAATTTATCTAATTTTTTATTGCATTATAAATATCTTTTTATTAATAAATTATTGAATTAATTAATATTATAAATAATTACAACTAATATTTATATTAAATATATAAATATAGATTTTCAAATGCCACAAATACTTTAGTTATTCTGTTTAAAACAAAAACAAATAATGGCTTTCTATCACAAAATGAACGGTTTTAATGGTTCAAATAGACGGATATGGATGCAATTTTTTCAATCCACCCAAATTCGAACGAATGGCAGATGGGAGGCTACCCAACCACTCGATCTACCAATACCCCTAAGAAAATGATGATATGCTTTTACACTGTGTGTTAAAAAAAAAATCTTTTATTTAGTAATTATATTTGTTATTTATAAAATATAAAAAATGAATAATAAAAAATTTTGAGCCCAAAATAGTAAAAAATTACTGAAAAATAGTTTTAAAAATGCCCAAAATAGAAAGTCCAACCATCAAACCGATTCACATCTATCCACTAACCCACACGACCCACTCAATTCGAATCAGCTAGCTAAGCAGACAGATGCAAATTGATTTTTCATAATTTGTGTAAATTCAAATGAATGGTAGATGAAAGATAACCTAACCCAATCCGATTCTTGAGCACCTCTAGCACATATTACAATTACTACTTGCCTTTCCTTTTCTTACTCTGCCAACATCACCACCACCACATTGCTACCGCACCCTACTATCATCATCGTTATTGTCACTATTGCCGCTATCACTGTCTTTTGAGATGAAAAAAAGTTTCAATAAAGTAAATAGATTGGTCAAATTTATTTGTCCAACTCGTATCTAATTAACCTTTTATTAAATGAATAAATTTTAAATTAGATTGTTTTAAATACATAACTCGCTTTAATGTGTTTAGACAAATTCGTTTGCCACTTTAATTATTTGTGCATATTTATATACATGAAGTCATCAATAATTTAGTCATTAGCCAAAATAGATAAATAGTTTAAATTAAAAATAAATTAAATAATTTAATTTAAATTTTAAAATTTTAAAAACTATTTTGTGATAAGACTTAAATTCACAATTTTTTTTAATTTCTTTAAAAAATAAAAAAAGAAAGCAGCCATATGACATAACAAGAAGTAAATTTCTCTTCAATGAATAAAACAACAAAAACGACGTGGTTTTGTTTAAGGTTCCGTCGTCCCACTCGATCCATGAGCTAATGATTTGGTGATAAGGCAATAACAACAAGAATGTTGTAAATTATCCTTCATGCACCACAATAATTAACACTGTTGCAGACCCCAACTGGGGGTGACTCCCACAACCCCCACATACACATGGGGGCAAAGAGTGGAAGGAAAAAAAAAAAAAAAAAATCTGTTGGACCAATCAGCACCCACTAGGGGTGCTGAGTGTGACGCCCCAAATTTTTTTTTAGAACATCAAGGGAAATTAAATAAACAAAATGGCTTAATCAACTAAAAAGTTGACATCTTAATAGGGCATTCCAACTCTCATACATAACCAAACGTTCAAATAATATTAAATAAAAACTTAAAATTATCCAAATACAACATCAATAAAATTATAAGGTCCTTAATATCTAATATATAGGATAATAAAGCTATTCAACTTTAGTCATGATTTCAAGTCAGCCAAGACTCTACGTTAGCGTCAACTCCATTTCAGCTTCAATTATTTCCTCGCCAAAACACGCATAAACGCCAGAACAACAAGAATATATGCCATGAGTTTTGCAACACAGTAAGAAAACATAACCAACCTACCATTCTTTTTAAGAGAAAGATAATGAGATTCTAAACATGAGATAACAATATAATGGTAAACATAAATTACAACCATTAGAATAACTTCAATAATTTTAATAAATTAGGTGACACTCGAAATCTCACCAAAGAGATTTAACTTACCAACCACTAAGCATGGCAACGGTTAATTTGAAACCCTCCCTTGGTCAAATATTTAAGTGTTACCAACCGTAACTACCAGGGATGCCCACGTCCGGAGTTATATACCCAAGTAGTGGCATCCGTGGTCTACCCCAAGGAAACGATCTGCCAGGGGTACGTAACCTCCCTATGTGCCACCTGCACATCCACCCTTATTCCAAAACCGAATACCGAAAAGGGTTCAAATAAGTTTCGTGCCATCTTAGAGTTTCGCAACACAATTTACGTGAGAATTCTCAAAACCAGGGCTCACCCTGAACAACCGTGAATTCTCAAAACCAGGGCTCACCATGAACAACCGGTATTGACCGTCAATTGTTAAAATTGATACACTAAGATTTTTGTATTTGTATTTGTATGGGTTAATTTTGATATCAATCACCAATAATTCAAATTTTTAATCACAAATAATGGTTTACCAACTCATTAAAATTCCCAACATAAAGTATTACACATGTCACACAATAGTAAACAATACACAAAATTTAAATAAACAATTTATTTAAACCATGGTATAAAATAATGATGTAGATACCGAAAAGAAGAAATAAATCATAATCACACACGTGCATAGATTTTTAATCTATAAGATTAGATTAGCACCATATTAAATTTTAGTCCAAAGAAACAATTGAAGAGATTATTTTTAATTCCTCCTTAATCTGCCAAAATTTCCAGAATGTGTATCTTGCAAATGAAATTATAAATAAATTATTTATACAACTCTAAAATTCATATCAATCTACAGAATACTCAATAAACATGTTATGGTCATTTTTCAGGAAGCATTTTCCAAAAATAGATTGTAAATAATTCTTAAAAATTCCAAGGGTGTTTATGACACAGATTTGTCACATTTCCTTATATTAATGCCATGCTTAAATTTATAGATCAAACCCATAATCTAAAAATTTATCATGAAACTAGACTTCTCAAATTTCACCTTTTAGTTAGAAATTACCAGATTTGGCTTAGTATAGAATTTTAAATAAATTTTCAAATACATGATAAAATCTGTCTCACAATTTCAGATTTAGCTAGAAATTTGTATAAATTCGTAGAAAGCTCAAAAAAATTGTTGCCAAAATTCATGGATGAACTAGACATCATTATCAACAACTTTGTAAAAGAAATCATTTCGAAATTTTGAGTATAAAATTGTCTAAAAATTCGGGTAACAAGCTGGCAGATTCAAACAGATTATTCTCAACACAGTTTTAGGTTTAGTAAAAAATTTGTATAAATTCGTAGAAAGCTCAAAAATTATTTCCAAAAATTTTTGGATAAACTAGACATCATTATCAACAACTTTGTAGAAGAAAGTATCTCGAAATTTTGAGTATAAAATTATCTAAAAATTCGGATAACAAGCTGACAGATTCAAACAGATTATTCTCAACACAGTTTCAGGTTTAGTTAAAAATTTGTATAAATTCGTAGAAAGCTCAAAAATTATTTCCAAAAATTTCTGGATAAACTAGACATCATTATCAACAACTTTGTAGAAGAAATCATCTCAAAATTTTGAGTATAAAATTATCTAAAAATTCGGGTAACAGGTTGGCAGATTCAACACAATTTTAGACAATGTATCAAATGTATATAATCTGAAATTTTCAATTATATAAAAAAAAATGAGAGGGTTGAGAGGGTTTTCTTACTCAATAATAGAATGATGAAATGGTAGAAAATTTTAGCTTCCTTAATCTCCCACTCTTCTTCTCCTCCTACTGCTTTGTTGCTCACAGAATTTTCTTTTCCTCATTTCTCATTTCCTCCTGAATGCAAGCATGTATGTATATATATACACAATGCACTTCCTCCTCTCTCTCTCTCTCTCTCTCTTCTAGTCATTCTGTGGAATCTAGTCAAATGTTGCAAGTTCAAGACACATAATTATGTCTCATTTCCTATATTGCATGCAAGAGAACAAGTGGCAATGTTGCCACCAAAAATATCTTTCAAAGCTTTTTTTTTTTTTTTTTTTTTTTTGTATTTGTATTTGTATGGGTTTCTTAAAATTGATACACTAAGATTTTTAACTAAGGTATTTGGTAAGAATAATTATCATGTTGAATCCCTATTAAAATAATTTATAAACAACAAATATTGAACACCCACAAAATTATTATTCTTAATAATGTCTTTGTTAGTGATTGAATTGAGTCAATTTAAAACTAACTTTTACACTAATATATTTTTCAAATAAACTCTGGATATAATTAATTAATTAATTATTATTATTATTATTTTTAAGAATAATTAAATATGAATTTTCACACTGAGGGTCTCCCCATTTTCCATATATTATAGATTATCCTTTCTAGTAGGGCACAATAGCATATAGTCACACAAAAGGTTAGGTATAATAACGAGAAAGATACATATTTTACATTTATAAATGTATAAACATAATTAATTAATTGAGTTAGTTCAATTGTCACACTCATCCACTCACAATAAACAAAAATTGGGGTCAACTATTGTCAACATGTTTACCCTATTAGAGATATTTCTTTAATTATTGATTTTTCTTCATTATGGGATTTTATTTTTTATTTTTTATTTTTTGATATTGTGGTTATTAGTATTTTTTTTTTTTTAGATTCAATGGAAAGAAAGAGACACAAAGAAATAGTGTAATTACATAACACAAAGACCAAGTCCTTTCATAGTTTATTTTCGATTAAGGACAAATTATAATGGTAGTCTTTATATTTTAGTTTTTATGTCATTTTAATTTCTGTAATTTTAATTGATTTAATTTTGACATTAAATTTATTATTTTGTCTCAATTTGGTCCAATTGATTATAAATTTTAATATTTTTTATGAAAAATACGCACACAAGTGTTATATGTCACATTTTTAAGGGTGAAATTATAAATTTAATCAACTAAGGCCCTGTTTGTTTTGGGAGATGGAAGAGGAATTGGGATTGAGATGAAGATAGGACCCACTAATATTGTATTTGTTTTGAGAAATGGAGAGGGGATTGAGATGGGCCTCCGGATTAGAATAGGCCATGAATAGAGGATTGAGATGGAGGTGGAAAAGTTGGTATTCGAAGTTAGTCATCTGGCTTAGTTTTTTTTTTATTTATTTTATTTATTTATTGCTTTTACATGTTGGGCATTTTTAATTTTTTTTTGAACATTAATGTTTAATATTTTTGTATTTTTTGTTAAGTAAAAATCATAGTTTTATTTGTTTTAATATTCTATATTTATTTTATAGGGTAATAATTTAACAATCCTCACACTAACAACTATCATCAAAACAAATACAATTTTAATCTTCTCACTATCAATCCCTTTCATTCTACCAAACGGGGTCCTAAGAGAATTAATCTCAATCAATTTAGTGCTAAATTACTGTAAAAAACACTAACATTATTATTAATTGGACCAAATTGATACGAAATTTAAAATTAAACTAATTAAAAATGTATGAACCAAAATAATATAAAAAATAAAATATAGAGACCATTAACATAATTTGTCCTAAATTCACTGATAAGGTTTTCGGTGAAAAGTTATTCGAATTTGGTGGTAACTTTCGACAAACACTACCTGTTGTGCCAAAAGGGATGCGACAAGCTACAGTTGCAACTTTATTACAAGAATCAAGTATTTGGAGTCACTGTCCTGTAATGCACCTTAGAACCAATATGCCTGTAATGGCACCGTGTAGCTTTGATCAAATCCATCATCAATTGGTGAAGTTCTTCATGCTTTTTCGTAGTGATTTGACACTAACATGTGTATAACTTAAGTTTCAATGCTTAATAATATGTAAACTTCCATTTTGAAATATCAACAATGCTACAGATTTCCAAACAATACAATCCTTATTCACTTGTGATTGATTTAGGAAAGAAAGAAAGAAAAAAAACAAAAAATAAAAACAAAAAAACACAAAAGTGGTTCACATCATTTTGGAGGTTATGAGAGTCCCCAACTTTAGAGGTCCCAAGCATTTTTGTTAAAACATTTACTTAACTAGTGGTAACCCGTGAATTGCACCGTATATGAATAAATTAATAATATATTTTTTATATAAAATAATATAAATGCAAATTATGAAAACAAATAAGATTAAAATTTACAATTTAAATTTCACAATTTTATTATAATTTATTTATTCTTTTTTAATTTGTCACAAATTTATTCATGTAACTTTCAACTTCTTTATTAGAATTGCAAACTTAGGTGAGTTGAACCGAAACAACTCCAGTCAAGTTTTTTTTTTTAAATTAAACAACATACTTTTTAATTAAGTAATAACCCATGCAAAAATTTAAAAATTCAACTTAAATTTGAGTGGATTTGGGTAGAGACACCAAATAACTTGAGCAAATCAAAACAAAATTATATATATAAATATATAAAATCATTTGCTAATTTATTTTTAAAATAATAAATAAATTTAATTAAAATTTTAATATTAATGAACAAAAGAAAAAAACAATATACTTAAAAATTCCAATAGAATTTTTCTTGAAAATATTTTTTAAAAAAATACACATTTTAGAAAGGATTATCGAAAGTTGATATTAAAAAAAAAAACTTTTTATAATGTCATAAAATAATTTAAATATGATTTTTTCCGAAATTCTTTTTAATTTAAAAATTACAACAAAATATTAAATAGAATAAAAATAAATTTCTTACAAAATAAAAGTATTTGAATAAAAAAAAGGTAAGAAGAAAATTTAATATGGTATTTTCATTTAATTTAAAAATAATTTTAGATGAACAATAAATTATTACTTATAAACCACTTTTTATTTAATAAAAAAAAGTTTAACAAACCATTACTTTTATTATAGAAAAAAGCAACGCTTCTCTCTAATTTGTTTTAGCAAAAGTTACTTTTAAACAATTTGAGGCAAAAATATTTTTATTCTTTACTTTAATTTATTTAATTGACAATTTAGATTAATAAACATCAACAGGATCCACCATGTTTGGAAAGTACTAAAAAAGTCTAGATAAACTGTAAATTATCACGTGTAATTCCTATTTTTTATTTTAAAAAATAAATTTCATCAACCATCACTTTTAACACACACACAAAAAAAAAAAATGTTTATTTCTATTTGATTTTAGCAAAAGTCACTTCTTAGCTATTTAAGCCAAAAATATTTTATTTTTTTAATTTGTTTAATTAACAAATGAGATTTAAAAAAAAAAAAGAAAAAGAAATTAACAGAATCCATCATGTTTGACAAGTGCTGAAAAAGTTTTGTTTTTGTCTTTTGTTAAAACAAATTATATTAAAAAATATTATTGTTCAAGTCCTTATAGTTTAAAATGATATAAAAATTTTTTATAAAATTTAAAATCAAAATATAAATTTATTTTTAATAGCAATTAATAATTTGAACACGTGTATCTAAAACAAATTATATTTAGACCAATAATATTATGACACATCATTTTGACACATGTAAATATTGATCTCATTCTAATTGTAATAATATAATTTGAAAAAAAATTAAAATTTGAAATTTTATTTTATAATTTAATAAATGATGCATTATTTAAGGAATGAATATTGATCTCATTCTAATTATAGTAACATAATTTAATTAAGAATCCAAATTTGAAATTTTATTTTATGAATATAAAATTAGTTTATAGACCAATCATATTGCGACACGTATTAACAAAAATTAAACAAAATCGAAAAAAAAGAGAAAAAAGAATTGCAATTTTCAACCTTAATGAGATAACAACGTTTTGCAATTATAATAGTATATAGATATATAGATATAGATAAATCATGGGATAGATCATTATTTAGAACTTATAAATTATGAGATAATCATTACAATTTTAAATTTAAATTAATGGATTGCCTTCCATATTTAGTGCCTCTCAAATTTAAATTTTGAAATGGATTAGTATATTTTTTATTTTATATATTTGGTATACTTTCCATTTTAAAGTCATAAACCAAGGGATATTAAAAAAAAATTTCCTTGAATGAGAGCTATAGAAGATTTTTTTAATTATTTAAAATCACAAAATTAGAAATTTTAGTTTGAAATATTGAATTTTTCACAAGGCTTGTGGTTAAAAACTAGCTTATTGGTTATTTGGGTTTTTTAGGTCATATTACCTCTCTATTTTCTTGCACGTTTTTTCAAAAAAAAAAATCTAAAAATGCTAAAAATTCAACTTTTTACCTATTTCCCAAAATAGGCCATAATATAGAGGTGATCGCGAATCGGGCTAGGTCGGGTGGCATCCCATCTGCCATCCGTCCAAAACTAGGCAAATTGAAAAAAATCAATCTGCATCCATCCACTGGTTTGGCAGATGCAAATTGAACGAGCATGTGGATTGACGAATGGATGGGATCGGTTTTACGGTTTAAACTTTACAAATTTTGGACATTTTTTCAAATTATAATTCATTAGTTTTACAATCTCCAATAACTAGTAATTTGAAAAAAATATGTATTATTTGTCTATAATAGGCTGTGGCACCTCGCATGCATATTTTTAAGGTATTGTTTTCTATTTTCACTAAAATATATATTTTATTATTTCTACTTTATATTGTTACTTATTAACAATTCCTTTTTTATTTTTGTTTTGAACTTCATCTACGGGCGGATCGGATTCATGCGGGTGCGAGATGGTGATCCGCCATTCAAACCGTATTAGCGGATTTTGAAATATGTCATCCGTATCTGTCTGCCAAAAGACATACATCCACCCAAAATCGGTCGGTTTAGCAGATTAGACAGATCTATGATCACCCCTAATATAATATATATATATATATATATATATTATGTAATTATCATGATTTGCTGTATTTAATGATGGAAAAATTATTTATAAGTCCTATTTGGAAGACTTATTTAATGTGAAATCCTATGAATATTCCTTTAGAGTTTGAAGTCCTATTTAAATATGAATGTGCTCCATAAGGTCCTATAAGTTGTAAATAAACAATATTAGTCTATTATACCCTCTTTTTTTTTTTTCCATATTGTACTTTATTTGCTCATTCATCATATCACGTTTGGAAAAGTTTAGGAAAGACAAGTTTACAGGCAACGACCGTGCAAGTTTTTTTCACCATGATCTCGGGATTCCAATGCATTTTCAAAATGTTGCTTGAATGGATATGGATATGATCAGTGATATGATGAAGTTTGAGGGTTGTGTGTTGATTCCTTCGACAGATTTTGACTCCAATTGGTTGAGGGGAAGAGGCATGTTTTTTTGTTTTTTTGGTTGAAGTGTGTTGTTGTTTGTTGAAGTGTAGATTATTCATCTTTAATAGGGCATTGACATTCTATTACACTCATTGATAGGCACACTTTAGGCAATTTTATGATTGAATATGTGTATTTGACATTGTGATGGTTGATGCATTTTGATATGTTCAATGTGTGGGGTGGTGTGTATGGGTTCAAGGGTTGGGTTAGGGATATTTGGTTTTGGTTGTTAATTGGATGTTGAATGTAAACCACGTCGTAAGATGACAATTGTACATTGGGACCTGGATGATCGTGATACGATGTATGTTACATTTAGTGTATAACGTTAATCCACATACACCATGTAGTAGATGACATTTGTGTGCTTGTTCGGTTGTATATGTGTTTGAATGTGTATCGTGTCTTTGTTGTAATTAGTGTTTACATACACGTCACAGTACGTTGCACAAAATTATTGGGGATTTGGGTTTGTAATTGAATGTGGATTGAATCCCATCATTCGATGTTGAAGTTATGCTGGATTGGGGGTGATGGTGGTTCAATACATGGGTTAGGTTGGGATGTTACATGTTAGATTTAGGATGTTACATTATTCATAATTCAACGATGGAGTATTGGAATGTCACGTTAGGTTTGGGATAAAAAGCATATAGGAATGTCACGGTGGGTTTGGAGTGTTACATGTCACATTTATGTTGGGTTTGGGATGAGAAGCATATGAGAATGTCAAGTTGGGTTTGGGAATGTTACACGTTACATTTATATTTTGAATTTCAAATTTCCAACCATATAGATATGATCACAATTTATGATAACATTGGATTTCTCATATATGGTATTGCCATTAATCAAGTTATTTTGAATTTCAGAAGCATATGGGAATGTCACGTTGGATTTGAGAATGTCACATTGGATTTGAGATGTTACATGTTACATTTACGTTTTGAATTTCAAATTTCCAACCATATAGATATGATCACAATCTATGGTAACATTGGATTTTCCATATATAGTATTGCCATCAATTAGGTTATTTTAAATTTCAAATTTCTAACCATATAGATATGATTACAATCTATAGTAACATTGGATTTCCCATATATAGTATTGCCATTAATTAGATTATTTTGAATTTCAAATTTCTAACCATATAGATATAATCACAATCTATGGCAATATTGGATTTCTCATATATGATATTATCATTAATCAGGTTATTAATTAATTAAGATTAGGGGTAGATGTGTCCACAAGAAAACCACAAGATCTATTGGGTTATAAATTTTTTCATAAGACCATATCTTGTATAAGTCTTCCAAATAAGACTTGTAAATAATTTACCCTTTAATGATTTCTCATAAAATAATTATGATAAAATCATAAAGGAAGATTTTTTCAAAAATTTTATTTCTAGTACTTATGTACCAATTGGTCCAAGTTAATTTCTAATAAACTATTTAGTCATGCAGCTATTTAAAAAAGCAAAAACCTCAACTTTAGATTTAGCATAAAAAAATGGAAACTAAATCTATATTTTAGAAAAAAAACTGTCATGATCTAAACCCGTCCCTATAGGTTTAGGATCGTAATCAGCCAATTGTGACAACCCAGACTTGCTAATCGTGATTTTAATTAATTAATTATGTGTTAATTCTAATTGAACTAAGTGCCTAGTGTAGACGTCCCCCGAACGCCCCGGGAGGGTGAGTCCCGTTCTGTTCTTTTTTGGGGTTACTACAATTCAGGACTCAAATGTCACGGTTCTTAATCTGAACCAAAGAGTCCAAATTCGGCAAATCGTTTTGAGAAAACAGATTTTTAGAAAAGAAGTGCCAAACATGGACTACTTTTCCAGATACAGAGTCGCCACCTAAATATTTTTTATGGGAAAATTTAGGAAACCCTGACTCGGTGCCAAAGGCCACGTGTCCGTCATCACCAAAGTTGCCTCGGCTCGGGAACTTGGGTACGATTGGGGAAGGTCAGCTATGATGCACCCCCTTTCGCCCGATCCGAAGATCGGCCTCTACTAACCATGATATCTCATTTTTGAAAACACATGCGTTCTTATTCCGGTTAATTAGCTAGAATTACTATGTGATGTGCACAGCACAACAAGTATAGACTAGATCGCCTAATTTGGAACAAAGCATTGCATATCCGTTTGTTTGGAAAATGTTTGAAATTTGCTACTCGCAAGTAGGCTAAAACGTGAATTTCAATGAATTATCCCAATTCAAGTAATCCAACCTTCACCCACAGGCACTCAGGCAGTTATATCAATTAAGCATTTAGCCACATGGTAAGCATGCTGTCATGTTAACATTCACACTTATGCGAGATGCTAAAGCATAAATACTTACATCGTACTCCGAGCCAAAATAGAAATTAGTTAGAAATCAATGCATGATCCTAACTATATAGAAATGCCTAATGCAACACATGTAAAATGCAACTATAGCAGGCTCGGCTATTCTAAACATGGCATGTGAAATGCTACAGCTAACACATATTCAATTTGAAATTGAAATTCAAATGTAGTTAGTATGATGCGCCGAGCCCGGTGCATGCAAAACAGATGAATGAATGCAAACATGCGATCATACTGTATGCTAATTGAAATATGCCCTAATCTAACCATCATAAGCGGTTAAATAAAATGGAGAAAGAAAGGGGATTGGAAGACATGCACACACGCACGCACCCTTATTACAACAATTGACCTTCACTCGGAGGGTCCGAAAGAATAATACAGTCCCAAATAAATACAGTCCGAATAAATAATACAAAATCCTAATTAATTAACAAATTAATCTAGGAAAAGTAATAAATTGGCATGCAAGCTAGGGACCGCCTCAACTCTGATCCAGATGATGAATGATGCATATTCAGGTTGCCTTGCACGAAAATCCACTGCGATGCCCCAATTAGCCTCTGTTTGTAATTGTTCTTGGAATACGTGCCAAGCTCCAGAAGGCTGCTGATTCTTGATTTGCTGCAACAGAGAGCAACAAAGGGGCATGGCAAAGTATTTTCACACATGTATGCATGACTACTCTTCAGGGAGTGTAGTCCTCGATCCTCATGCCACCAATCACGCATATCGATGCATGATGGCCGAGGAGTCGAATTGCACGACTCGATGTGAAATGAATGTACATGTAAAGCAAGTAAAGCCTAAAACTCTATCATGAATCATCAAGAGCTTTGGCGACCGAGAATTGAGACGCATCCCATCACCTGAAGTATGGAATACCCCTCGTTTCCCGTGCTCGGATTAATGTCTAACCCGAACAATGCAACACATAAGCATGGCAAACATGCAATATGGACTAAGTATGCAAACATGCAACTAAACCAAATATGCGACAAGCATATGAACATGATGTGAGGTGACAACCTTGGATAATCATGGCAAAATGCAATGTGAACACGCGGGCATGCGAGGCATGTAAAGCTAAGCAAGTATACAATGACATACTATGTGTAACAAGCATGCGACAACATGGTAAAATGGGCTTACACCAAAATAGACAGCTCTCAACTAGGTCCAAATTAGTAGCCATTAGATGAAAATGAGACACTCGAAATGCGTGCGCACATGCACGCAAACCGAAGACCGAACCTAAGGTACGAATGCCACTCTACCAAAGCATAGTAAGGCATGGAACATGGTATGCAAACATGCAAATTTCAGCACTCAAACATGATGCTAAACAGCCCCGAAACATGGCAACATGGCACCCGATGCATGAGATGAACCCCGAAATGCAAAACTAGGCACATAAAATGACTTACAACTATACAAAGCATGCATTATTGGACTATGAAGTCTGAAGACAGAGTCAAGGCAGTCCCAAAACATGGACTTTTCCAGTTTACAACAAGGCCAAAAGGTGCTAGCAAGATGGCTTAAATTAGCATGCAATTTTGACTAGTAAACATGGTTTACATGGCAAGTACATGATGCACATGGAATCTGACCAAATCATCAAAAATCAGTGAATAAATCACATGAAAATAGGCCCAAATAACCACTGATATGCAGCCATGGTATGCAAAAATGATGAGCTCCTTTAGAGGGTCATGCAAGAAGTTATTAGGCACATACAAGATAGACAAGTGGCATGACATTTACAACTCTGAAAATCAAATATGGTAGTCCTAAAACTCATAAAATTGGCCCCAAAATCAGTCAACAAAGCATGCAAGATGGGAGCCCTTTGGAAGACCAAAATGGCCATCAAGCAAGTCAAGGTGAGAGGGGGTCACCCCCCTCTGATTTGGAGGCTCAAAATAGGGTCTTAGCCACTGAAAATCCACTGTATTTCAGTGGCTAGAAGGCCAAACAAGGCATGCAACAATAGCTTAGGCTTAAGGCTCAAAACAAGAGGCAACTAAGCATACTAGATAGCATATGACCTCAGATAAGAAAATTCCCTTAATAAAACATGGAGAGAGCCTCAAAAAAAAACTTTTTACAGTTTACAACATGCTTCAAAAATGAACACAAATAGGGCTAATCTATCATGCAAAAATGGCCCTAAAAGTGAGAATAGAGACAAGAGGCAGTAGCCGACCCCAAACAGTAAGGAGCCCTTCAACAAAGTTGAAGAGAGGCTCAAAATAAGGCACTTCACAGTTTACATCAAACCACAAAAGTAAACACAAGTAGGCCTAAACTAGGATGCAAGAAAAGGGCCTAAAAGAGGGGTAAAGAGGCAAGTGGTAGTAAATGACCTCAAACAGAGGATAGCCCTTCAACAAAGTTGAAGAAGGGCTCAAAATCACAAATAAGCCTAAAATACTATGCAAAAATAGGCCTAAAAGAAAGTTAAAGAGGCAAGTGATGAAAGAGGTCTCAAACAGAGAAAGACCTTTGATCAAACATGAAAAGGGACTCAAAATATGATTATATGCAGTTAGGGTTGGAGCCCAAAAATGCTTGCAAGCAAGGCTTATAAATGAAACAAAAAAAGGCTAGTTTAGGGGAAAAGTGTACTTACCCTTGAAGAACAAGTCTTAAGCAGCCTTTTGGTCCAAAAATCTGAGCTCCTAGCCTCTGAGGATCAGCCTCAAGGTGTTTGAATGGAGGATGGAGGTCTTGTGCTATGAGGTGTTGTGCAAAAAAACAAAGAAATCCAACTTCCAAGCTCTAACCACAAGCAATATAGAGAGAGAGATGGATTTTTGCCCTCCAAAATTCCAGAACTTGGTGTAAGGAATAAGCCCCTTGCTTATATAGAGCAATGCAAGGCTAAAGCTTCTCGAACAAGCTTCCAAAGGCTTTGATCCCTCCATACACGTGTATGGAGGGCAGATATGAGGAATCCAGCTGGTACAAAATATCTGCCCAGAAACCTGCTGAGACAAAGGGTTCTGCCGGCCATCATTGTTAGCAGGCAGTGGCTCATTGGTGGCCGGCACCCTATCATTGCTGGCCGGCATAGGGCCGGCATTGGCCATTCATGGCCGGCACCCTCTAGGATGAAGTCCCCAAAAGTTAGCTTTCCAATGCCGCAAACCTTACATTAAAATTCCTCATGTGGAAAAAGTTATGCCAGTTTCCGTGAAGCCGCGCAGATTCAGTCCAACCGGACTTCAACCAACCATATCTCCTCCACCTGGACTTGGACTTAGGAGATTCTTGAGTGAAAAATGAATCCCCGGAAGTAAGCTTTCCAATGGTGGTGGCCTCATATCTTAATTCCTCTTGTGCAAAGAGTTACGCCCGTTTCGGTGAAGCCGCGCAGATTTTTCTCCTTCCCGGATTCATGCTGAACCACTTTTGACCAAAAAAAGTTGGCTTTTCAGAAAAATTGCTGGCCTCCCATCCTCCTACAAGATTTCTAACAATGAAAATACGGGCCCTGCCAAAAATGGACCAAAACGGATGCAAAACGAAGGTTTGGGGGCCAAAACACGCAGTTTGGGGCCCCGAAAACAGGCTGTTAGGCACCGGAAGTGGCGTCTCTCGGGCCTGATGTCCCTAAAAAGGGAGGAAATAAGGTGTGTACCAAAAACCGAAGCAAACGGAGGTGGTTAAGCGGTCCCGAACCGAGGCACGCGACCGACAGCTCCGAAAAACCGAGAACCAGGCTCCAAACGGGAAAAATGGCCTACGACCACGAAACGTAGCCTACGGCCACTGAGAGATGGCCTACGAGACCTCTCCCTCCCTTCAGGAAGAGAAAATAGAGAAAACAGAACCTGGTTCGCAAACTAAGGTAAAGTACAAAAGAGTCCGAAAGTCCGGAGGCAAGGCTCGCAGCCGAGACTCTGAAACCTCTGAACGAGCACGATATGAAATATCACCAAGCGCTCAATCGGTGACGTCTGAGTCTTAAGGTCGGTCAAAAATGGGGTGTCTACACCTAGTAATTTAATTTGTACATATCTATCCAAATTGGAAAGTTACCTATTAAGATTACAACTTTGAAACTAAAATCGACAATCTTATTGGGTGCACAAATTGAAATTGAGTACATGGATATTATGGAAATTTTTAGAGCCATTTGGGAAATTTAATTTAAAATTGATTCAGTTTACTGAAATTGTCTGTAATTGAATTGAGTCTTAATTGGAACTATTAATTATGTTCCTACATATTAATTATGTGATTAAGTGTTATTGATTGTTATGAGATTTATTGACTTGTATTGTTTGAATAGATAGTGATGATACTGTTCGTTCTAGGCGGAACGGGTCGGACTGATCCACGCTCCTCAATCCTACGTCCGAATGACCAAGCCCACCGGAAGACTTGCACAAGAGTTCAACGGGGAACGGGGAGTCCCCTAGTGAACCCTCCGACGAGCAAGTTAGAGAGAGAAGTAGAATGTAGAGATGGATTAGAGATAGAGAAGCTTAACCTTCTTCTTGTCTTCGGCGTCTGCTTATATCCTCTGGTAATCATTTCGTTGTCCTTTCCGACCTGTCACCTTGACCGAAAGTCTATGCTCTAGCTCACCTTGTTCATGGTGAAGCCGTTCTGTCCCGACGGAGAGGGGTTATCGCAATAAATGTTGTAAGGGGCTTCATTAATGGCGATGTACAGTGGCAATAACTTTGCAGGATCTTTGTTTACTTATGTGGCTTGTCCTTCACCTACCACGTGTCTGAATATCATTGGTTCTTAATGCCATGTTGACTTCCAGCTATGTTGGGCCTCATCAGTTGAACTATACATTGGGCCCTAAGTGGTAGGCTTGGGTTATTCATAGTGGGCTATAGCCTTTATGGGCCTACCCATGTCAGATAGGTTAGAATGAAAATTAAACCTATCTGATTCGCTAATTTTAACAAGTTAGAATTAAATCAATAAATAGGAATTAGAGCCTAATTTACATTAGTATAATTGAGATCATTTAATGAAGAGGATTAATTTATTTAGGTAGAAATGAGTGTTTCTTTGTTTAATTAATTAATTATTTTTATTTAATTTAATTGGAACCTCAATTTAACAAACTAATTGAAAAACTAAATAATAAATTATATTTCTATTCATCTCATAAATATAGACTAAGAGAGAGACAGTGCTTGGTTGTCTAAGTTAATCATCCTTTTACCCGCCAAACAAGACCCACGAAGAGAGAGAGAGTGAGGAAAGAAATGAGAGTTTGAGCTCAAAGAAGAACTAAGGAAAGAAGAAAGAAGGGGCTTGATTCATATTGAATTAAATCATCAAACTAAGGTAATTTCCACCTCCTAATTCATGAGGTTGAAATGATACATTGTTAATTCATAGAATCTAGGTTCATATAGGAAGATCATAAGCTTAATTAAGTTGAATTTATAATTAATTAGAAGATTTACTAATGTAATTAAGAACTTAGGACATACATGTTAGAAAATGGTAGAATTGTTCAAATTAACTCCTAATCTTTACATGCATGGCATATTCTTAAGAGAACTTGGGTTCTAAACTTGTTTTTAACCATGATTCATGGAGTTTGAGAAGAGATTAAACATGAATTAAGCTTGGGTTCATGAAAATAGAGATTTCATGTAACTAAGTTTTAAATAGAGGATTTGAACTCAAGAATGTAAAGTTATGGGATTATATTTGAATTCAAGAGTTTGATTTATTTTGCATGGAAATTGAGTTTCAAAAATGGATTAATGAGTTGAATTTGATAATTAGAGCCTTATAAGAATTCAATTAAAAATCTAATTTAGGTTTGTAAAATTAGATGTAGTCAAATTAAGCCTTAATTGACAATTAAGTAAATTCAATTGAAATTGAGTTAGGCTTAAGATTATGGAAATAAATATGAAGATTAATTATTTGGGTCTTGATTTGCTTGAAAATGGAGTTGAAATTGCAAAATGTACATATTTATGAGTTTCTGATTCAATAATTTAAACATGACTGAATAATTATAATTTAATGTGTATGAGCCTAATTTAAGTTTGATTGTGTAATTAGTGAACTTAATAAGGGTTGGTATATAATTAGATTATTTATATTTAATTAGTTTGGTTAATACATAGCTAAGCATATTTTAATTTGAGGTTAATAATCTAATTTATTCCTAATACTAGTCATTCATATTTAAAAAGGAATGGAAGAAAAATAAATAGGAATAACCGAATACAAAAAAAAAAAAAGGAATCAAATGAGAGAAAACGAATAGAGATCAAACGATCGAATTGAATAGAATTGTAATAGTGTAATTGTAATTGTGTTGTGCTTGACTTTGTTTGTTTAGGTCGAACGCCGAACCATTAGTACGTGTACCGAGGAGCCCACTGTGAGTAACACTGTTGTAAAGATATGTTCAATCGTATTTATTTTCTGATTGATGAATTATATTATTTTCTGAAATGATACTTTTTATTAATTGAATGATGATCCTATTTTCTGAACTCTATTCGTGGCATTCATAACATATTGCTATTGTTATTATATGATGGCCATCAATTGATTGTTCGGTCTTTAAGACCAATTGTATTGTTACTATTGGATGTCACACGTATGACTTATATGAATCTGAATGATTGTTAAATTGAACGATTGATTGATTGATTGACACAAGATATTGATTGAGAAAATATTCTATTGATAATCGATTGTTTCAAATATTGTAAGGACATCATTCATAACCCCTTTACGTAGTTGTTATTCACTAGGCTCTAACTCATTGTTTATTATATGTATGTAGGTGTTCAAGCACCAGATCAAAGTTAGCGGCGTCAACCCAAAACTTGTTTTGGCCAAGCCAACTATTGTGCCTCATTGTGAGGTTCCGAACCATTGCATGTCAGGGCTTATTTGATTCAAATTCACCCTTTTGACATTATGTTTATGTTTATGAGATAAAATGTTTATTGAGTTTTGTTAACTATTTTTGGCAATGGGATTTAATTCCCTAGCTTATGTTTTGTTATGTACACACGTGTGTTATGGACTTAAGTGTTTGTGTATATACCTATGCATATAAGAGTTTATTTCCATTCAGGTCCTCACAGCTCATTGGATGATATATGTTATTATTGATTGGCTTCCGCCAGCCCCTTTATATTATATTATTGTCATTATTGTTAAACAGGCCTTTGGTAATCACGAATTACTGGCCAGTTACGACGCTAAACCTATAGGAGCGGGTTTAGGTCGTGACACCAATAATCTCGGATTACCGGCCTCAAAGACAAAACTAATAGAAATATTTAATTAATAATGGGCCAGAAGCGGAAGCAGATTAATAAATTTTGTCCAATGAACTGTGCACATATGGCATAAACATAAACTTCTTATATAAGTAATAACTCACACCATTCATACACAAAAGATGGTACTCAGCCAAGACCATTCACAAAATCATTATTATACAAACTCAAAACATATCTACAATCATAGCTAAACATGGCCAACAAATAAAACAGAAAATCAAAAGACAAAAGCCTCGTGCGTGAGGCATCCTTGGCTGACTTCCCAAAACTCGGTAACCTTCACATGTTCACTAAGGCTGGGATTGGACACATCGCTGCTCACCTACATACATATATATACAAAGTAAGCTAACACCCAGTGAATGACATCAGATTAAAGAGGTTATATGAATGAGCTCTATATACAAAAGCAAAATCATAAGATAACCTCATTACATAGCAAAACGACCTTGGGTCCATAGCAGAACGACCTCGGGTCCATTGCAGAACGACCTCGGGTCCAATACAGTTGTATAAAACGGCTTCCGGTCCAACACATAGCAGAACGACCTCAGATCCAACAAATATATTATAGATATTATACCGAGCAGACAGATAGAAAGCACATTCATTTTTTCAAATCATAAGTGCAGAAAAGCTTACGACATTGATACAATCAGAAAATAAAATATAAGAAATATCTTTACTAAGTTATTACTCACCTTGAGTAGGTTGTTGTTCTTTCACAACGTTCAAACCTACACATTTCACACATACACACACATTGGAATGCATAGTTCGAATCAAATAATTCATCTTCTCTTTCTAATTCAATCATTCATGTTGGTTTTCACTTATTATTTCCTTATTGAGTCACAAATCATGCCTAGAAATGCTCCAAAGAATATGAGAATGAAGATATAAACATGGAAGAACTTGTCAAAATATGCTGAAAATGGTCTGATCGCTTGAGCCATCTTTTGGTCGCTCGAGCAGACTATATAGTCTGCAAAAATACTGGGACGGTCTGATCTACGCTCAAGCCAACACTTGTTCGCTCGAGCAGTCCAACGATATACAGAGGGTTCACTCGAGCGCACACTAGGTTGCTCAAGCTGTTTGTAAAGACTGCAAAAGTACTGGGAGCTCGTCAAGTTCCCTTGAGCGCACACTTGGTCGCTTGAGCGGTCTGTAAAATTTATGGGTTTTCCAGAACAGAGTTTGAGCTCCAAAGATGCAAATTCAAAGCCTTAGGTCATGTATGGCTTATTCAAAACCACATAGTTGCTTTGGAAAACATATATACATGACCTCTCAAAAACCATTTACTTAAAATCACTTTAAATCCACCAAAATTGAACCCAAAAACTCATGCATGTAAGTTTTTTCCAAGTCTTTTTCTCAAAACTCATGAATTTTAACAAATTTGAGCTTAAAAGCTCCATGCATGTACAAAATCCTTTTCCAAAACATGAATTTAAGAGTGAACACATGATGAATGAAACATACATGTACAAATTAACTCATAATTTCAACATGGACGCTAGAATTCCAACTTAACATGGCAAAACTCAACATATCAATACATGCATGTAAAGCTGCTTCACTTCTTGACTTTAATTAACAAAATACATGCAAATGGTCATGTATAATCCATGAATACAACTCTAAAACATATCATCTTCAAGAATTGAGAGTTAAGTGCTCACCTAGAGGCTTCAAACACACCAATTCTAGCACAAACTTGATCAATTCAAGCTAACCCTTCAAGTTTCCTTCAATCTCTACACTTTCACTCTCTAGAATGAAGCCTCTCTCTCTCTCTAGGAACTCTCTCTTAGAATTTTGCACTTACAAAGTGAAGAGAAGAATGAGCTCAAATGAGCTTATGACTCATATATAGCTAGAGTAGCTTAATACAATAATTAGAACATTAGACTAATTAAACACAACTTAATTAATTAAATTGAATCAATTTTTGATCAAACTTGCCATAAGATTCTAAAAATTCCAATTAATCTATTCATATAGCCAAACTTGATTTTTGAAGCCATTAAGGCCTTTAATTTCATACTCAGAACAACAATCACAACAGATAATTTTCAATTTGAACAAATATACTCAAATTAATCACATGACACATATCACAATTGATAAATTACACATAATTAAATAAATATAATCATGTTATGCATGTTGGGGTCGTCCCAAAATCACTCTCGTTTGAATACTTACCCCATTTAATTAGGGGCATTCGGTTCATAAATCCAAATTTAAAATTTCTTTGTCCAAAGGTTCACGCGCTAAACGATAATGTCCATAAAGACAAGTTACTGCAAAATGACCAAACTAATCATGTATATATAGATCTGTCATACATTTTACACTCATTTCAAATGGGCGTTCAGTCTAATAGTCCAATTTTAATTTTTTTTGGGTCCATAAATCCACGGGTTAAATCAATCTGTCTATAAGGACAAGCTTTCAAAAAATGACCAAATTACACATTCTTCTCGTTGTAGAGTCAGACTTTATATAACAATCTATTAAAATCCATTCAACAAAGCCCATTCTCTCTCTCTCTCTCTCCTCCATCTTTCTCTCTCATCATTCTCTCCTACCCGATCTGTTGAAATGAACCCTAATATCTCTCTCTCTCTCTCTCTCTCTCTTCCCAATTCCAAAGCCCCAGTTGATGAGTTCTGCTCCAATGCTCAGATGTGAGCATTGGAGTATAACTCAATTCAGATCTGAGCATTATAACTCAATTCAGATCTGAGCATTGGAGCAAAACTCATTAACTGGGGTTTTGGAATTGGGAAAAGAGAGAGAGAGAGAGAGAGAGAGATTAGGGTTCATTTCAACAGATCGGGTAGGAAAGAATGATGAGAGAGAAAAATAGAGGAGATGGATTAGGGTTCATTGCAACAGATCGGGTAGAAGAGAATGATGAAAGAGAGATTAGGGTTCATTTCAACAGATTAGGATATATTTACCTCCATCAATGGTGTCAGCGGCCTCTTCCATGTCGCATCTCCTTGTATTCTTCAAGTTCATGATCCTGAGATACCAAACACGTAAAATCAAAGTAATCTACACACACATTGATACATAAAAATGCATATCCAATATATATATATCATAATTTGACAAATGTATTTATAGTCATTGAATTGAATGGTTGTGTCCTCATCCTATCTCCAACCTCCTCGATTTCCTTCTACTTTCTTCTCTTCTTATGGAGTAATGGCGATTTCAGCATTGTGTTTCATGCATTTGAATTGAACATCAATCTTTATTTGAAACAGATAGTAGTTGGTGGGAAGAGAGATAGCGAAAAAGATCATATCTGTTTTTCAATTGATTTTCAACAAATAAAACAAAAGATCAGATTTGTTTCAATAGAACAAATCAAACCTATTTAAACAGATTAAAAAATTTGTATAGATAAAAAATTAGACAGATAAAATTTGAACAGATAACCATGATTTTAGTTAAATGTTGTTTAAAACATTAAACTGATAGCCATTGTTGAGAATTTGAACAGATAAAATTGTATGACCTCTCTCTTTATCTATCTATCTCTATATGCATGAGAATAAATTGAACATATAAGGAAAAAAATTAAACAGATAATTAAAAAATTAAACAAATAGGGTAAAAAAAAATTGAACAGATAGAAAAAAAAAATTGAACAGATAAGGGAAAAATTTTAACAGATAGGAAAATTTTTGAACAGATAAGAAAATATTTTGAACAAAAAGGAAAAAAATTTGAATAGATAGTCAACAAAAGTCAACAGATAAATTAAGGGTAAAATTAGAAACAAAATGTCTTTCAAAACAAATAAAAGGACTTCTCACTAAACTATTTCACAAATGATAGACCTTTCACTGACAAAAAATATCTACTAGACCTAATGTCTTATATTCTCCTTGACTTGGACTTTTTAACAAGTATCCTCATTTTAAAGCCTAATATTCTCAGTTCCTTCTCTCTACTCTCTACTTTATCTCTCACTCTCTCCCTCACACATCCATCGTGGTTGCACAATATTGCCGCCGTGATCGGCAACATTGGCAAGAGTCTACCAACATCAACCAGAGGATGAAATAAGAGCTTAGATCGCTTGTTGAGAAAACCATGGTGATCCTCTGGCAAGTCCATGGCCTCCAACTTCACAAGAACCATTTTCTGGAGATGCGACAAAGATTCTAACACCAAATCCGTGACTGCGGCGACCACTACTACCGTTACTACCACCTCCATTGTTGCTTTCTCTCTCTCTCTCTCTTCACCCTTCATCATCACCAAACTTTACCAATCTTCCCTGATCGTAGATCTGAGTACAGCCGATCTTCTCACACCAATCTTCATTAGTCTTCCACGATCATATATGTGTGTGTGTATGTGTGTGTGTGTGTATGTATATATTTATATGTACCAAGTAGTTGTTGATCAATGCTTTATGTTAAAGCAGATAGCCCCCTTAATAGTTGATATGGACCGAGCAAAAGTTCTTGTAAATTTTCTTGGAACTGTTTGGTGGTTATTGTATATACCCAATCAAAATTTCTGTTTTCATACATATGTATATGTATGTGAAATTCCATTGTTCATATATGGATATATGTATGTGTGTATATACATTCTCTCTATCATCTCTCTCTCTAAGTTGCTTTGAATGTTGTTTGAGAAGATTATAAATGCAATGATTAAAATCCGGACCGGACCGGCCGATTGAACCAGTGAAACCTGGACCTAGGCCTAGTTCCGGTCCGGAAGAACCCTAAAATCTGGACTAGGTTGAAAACCGGCTTAGATTATGAAAATTGGTAGAATCGCTAGTTCAACCGGAAAAACCGATAATCCGATACTGGTTTTGAAACAATTCGGCGGTTGGAAAATCTTTAATTTTTTTTTTTTTTTCTTCTTTTCTTTCTTTCTTTCTTATATATTTATATATATATAAATATATTTCAAAATTTTGACTAAAAACTCTTACTTCAAAAGTCTCCTCTCATAAGGAGGAGTCTCATTGAAGCTTGAGGAGATTATGACAGTCTATTGCTATTTATAGGAAAAGATTTTTCAAAAAGAATCTATAAAATTCTATGTGGGATTCAATCAAATTATTTGAATCATATTGATTGGAGGGAGAGTTGAAAATTTCATTTCCTTCCAAAATTAAATCTAGCATTCAATTAATTTGTTTGGATGGAATGTTAAAAAAATTAATTTCTTTAAAACAAGTGATTTTTTTTTTATCGATTATGACTTTATTAAATATTATTAATAAATACTACGCAACAATTTTTATTTTTATTTGAGTATTTATATATATTTTTATTTATTTATAGTTTATAATTATATTTTTTAATTATACAATATTAATTATGACGTCACAGTTTGACCGCTTTGACTCGACAGTTGAACCGATGGCCCGTCCACTTGATCCCTTTTCCAGTTCGCTCACCGGTCTGATTTTCTAAACATTGTATAAATGTCTATGTTGTAGAGTTTTTTTTTGTTTTTTTTTTGTGGTAATTGTTGTTGTTGAAAAGACAGTGGAATGTAGTTTTTTTTTGGTTAAAGATCTGTTCAAAATTTGAACTGATAAAAAATTAAAAATATAATTTCGGAAAAAAAAATGAACAAATAATAAGATTTGGATAGAAATTATAGAATTTCAATAGATAAAATTTGAACAGATAATATATATATATATATATTTGAACAGATAGTCAAAAAAGTCAACAGATAAAAAAATTAAAAGATAAATTAAGGGATAAAATTGAAAACAAGATATCCTCCTAAACAATAAAAAAAACTTTTCATTAAACTATTTCACAAATAGTAAACCTCTCACTAATAAAAAAAAATATTCACTAGACCTAATGGCTTATACTTTCTTTATATTGAATTTTTTAACAATTTTCTCTTATTTTTAATAAGTACTATCATAATTTATATTTTTATTTTATCTTTTATAAAAAAATAAAATAAAATTTTACTATTCTCTATCCGATCACGAGACCCTCCCACTAATCTTGTATAAAATCCCAATTTTAATAACCTTCGACCAGAACATATTAGCAAAGGATTTTTCTGAATCCGAGGTGTGGGCAGCAATCACGGATTGCAATGATAATAAAGCCCCAGACCTAATAGATTCAACATGTCTTAGAATAAAAAATTGTTAGACCATCTCCAACGGTGAACCAAACTCAGTACCAAATTTAAATTTTGATGAAAAAGCCCCTTTTTCATGCTCCAACCGTTGTACCAGATTGATATCAAAATGAGATTTCAGCAAAAAAATCATCAAACTGAGAACGAGACACAGATTTGGTGAAATCACTGTTACTGACCGTTGAAAGAGGTACTGGTCAACCAATGCTGTTCGCGGTTGACCAACCGGTCGCCCGATTTTCTTTAAATTAGGTAGGTTCAAACCGGTCAAAAAAGGTTCAAACAGGTAAAAAATATATATATATATATATATATATTTTTGCCTACCCGGTTGACCGGCCAGTCAACCAACCGGTCAACCGTCTCAATTGAGAATCTGAACAACTTGTTGTTGGGTGGATGTAAGAATTGAAGTCATTAAAGAATCAAAAAAGAATTGGAGTCATTAAGGAATTGGAGTCATTAAAGAACAACTTCCCACATTATGACCCCAATACATTGAACAAGAACATCATTTTAAAGAATCAAAAAATTCAGTGAATGTAAGAATTGTAGTCATTAAGACCTGTTCAACTGCTCAATCAGAAAGAATTGCAGCAAGGTTTTGTTGGTCAACCAGCTTTAAATTTAATTAGCAGGTTTTGTTGCATGTATAATTCAAACAGGTTTTGTTGCATGTATTTAAATTCAAGCGTTGGGTGCATGTACAACTTTCAATTTAAAGCTGCAAAAAAAAAAAAATAATAATAATAATAATAATAATAATAATAATACTCTTACCGGTCGACCAACCGGTCAACCCACAGGATTTCATACTGGATTTGATGCATGGTTGGAGCGAATGGTATCAAATTTGGTAAAATGAATTATTTTTTACTCAAATTTAATAAAAAATCTGATTCACCGTGGAAGATGCTCTAAAGAATGCTTGGAAATTGCAATTTACGAAAGAGTTCCACCAAAAATGTAAGTTGGTTAGGAATTTGAATCCCTCTTTTATTGCTCTCATTCCCAGAGTCCTTACCCTATTATCCTTGAAAAGTTAATAGACCTGTCTATGAGACCTAATCAGTTTGATAGGCTGTAGACTGTAGTCACAAGAACTTAGCGACAATGCTCTCTATTAAAAAATAAAAAATAAATAAATAAATTACAAATTAAATTTACCTGAAATATAAATTATTCTTATAAATTTATAAATTACCTCCCGCCCTTAAAATTTTTAATCACATAACAAACAATCCTTTTCATTGATTAATTATTAAATTAATTAGTAATTTTTAATGATATAGCAATATATATCAATTAACGATTCTAATAATTTCATTATTATATAAAAGGATAGTTAAAAATAAAATATAAAATAAAAAAAATCTGTTAACTCTATTAAATGACAAATTCTAATAAAAAGATATTTGTAATTTTTAAAATCACAAGAGACGATTTACGATGTGTTTGTAATTTACCTATATATATATATATATATTTCCTGGTCATGCTTCATGCTTTTCCATAAAATTATCGAGTAACAAAAATTTGCACCAATGACAAATTACAAATAGCATAATTTGCATTGCATTGCATTGCTCTAAAATAACAAATTACAAGGGTGGTGTATATATATGGCATGGTGCTCCATCAAAAAAATTTGCACCTGTGTAAGAACACACACAAATAATCCATTTACAAAAACATACAATTGAAGATTGAAAGTTCATAACAACGTATCTTTATATTCTGGAGAAAGGATGGTCCTTAGAAGCTCTTTCAAGTTAGCCAGTACATGGCGTGGGCCTAAACTCGTCACACCAATGAAATTCAAAAGCTGCTCTATGTCCTACATCAAGGGATCGAAAAAGAAGAAAAAATTATTAATAAGGTAAGGTCGTTCAAGATAATCAGCAAGTGAATGACAAAATCACACGAGTATTTCAATTTATGATATGTAACTTGAACAAAAACATAAAATCCAAATAACCAATAAAGTTATATATATATATATAGCCTAACAAGATTAATATATTTATAAAAACTAAAAAAATTAAAAAAACCGTCATTTACTTGCATGAGTAAACTCATAAAACAGCAATTGACATTACATGCAATTAAGTGGGTACATGATTTGAGAAAACAAAGTGCATCCATTATGTACTATAAATGGTCAAAAACCCTCGAGATGAAGTTGGAGAGAACTAGACTCAGTAAAACATACTTGAGTTTCATAACCCATCACCTGTAAGGATTGAAACACAAACCAAATACTACGAAGAATGACATCCATGTGATGCATACCAGATGATGTGGGATTCATAAGAAGAACAATGGTTTATTAATACCCCAAGACAGGCATCAAGCGAATGGCAAAATCACACAGGAGTATTTCAATTTATACATGCTATGAAACACAAATCGTCTAAGCTAACAAGACTAATAAAAACTTGATTTATTTGTACATGTAAACTCAAAAAGCAGCCATATACATAATTAATGAAGGGGAATATGATTTGAGAAAATAAAGTTTCAGTATAAATCGTCAAAATCCCTTGATGAAATCAGACGTCAGAACTAACCTCGATAGAACATAAGTTTCGTAACCCATTACCTAATCTCCCTCTCTTTCTTGGTTTCTCCCTCTCTTCTTTATCTCCTTCTATATCTTCTTACCATGATCTCTCCTTGCTCTTCCTTGTCTTTACTATCTACATATCATCATATCATATAACCACAGGTTTTGACAAAATTATCATGAAGACCATGCTACATCACCAAGCCACCTGAACTTGGTCTGCTAAAATGTTACAAGGAAGTAACAGTCGGTATACTTCAACTGTAGTGTTATCAGAAATTATTCCAAGAAAAACTTGTGCCATTTAATCAGATTCAAAATTAGCCGGGGGCCATTGAAAACTTCTAAGAGCAACAAATTCCATAGGATCTAAATTGACACATGAAAACATAGTTCTTCGCTCAAATCTTGAAGTAGAAGACAGAATAAAATGGCACCAAACTTGAGACATGGTAGTCAAACAATTGCATTGAAAATAAAACCAAAACAACTATTGAATTTGCATCCAATTGGTAATAGAAAGTTGGAAATATGGTAAATTGTGCTGCTACTTCTTTGAGGTTTGACTTCATTACATTGACCTCACCTATCTTGAACAAATTTATACTGACCTCTCTACTCAAACTTTTTGGATAGACAGCATTACAATCACTACATCCATAATTTTACATGTATTTAATTACTGTTGTTTCAGGTAAAGACCACCAAATTCAGAATAATACCACCATTATCACCTTCTCTTCCATGAAAGCCATACAACTAGAGACAGCACTAATCAGCTATGGCACATCCCAACTCTCTCCCATGAAGGACAACCAACCATGGTTACCCCAAATGTCCAACAGATTGTTTGAATTTACCGCATCCCCCATCCCAATATTGTTCTTGAAACCACCATCACCTATCCTCACCCTCCTTAGGCATGGAATCTGTGTTAATTAATATGCCTTTCCATCACCCAAGGATAAAATAAATAAGAATTTTAATTAATTAGATTTCCCCCTATAGTTTGGTCCAAAAACACATAACCCTACTGTAATGAGTAAGAATTAGAATTAATTACATTTTCTCCTATAGTTTGGTCTAAAAACACATAACCCTACTGCAATGGGTGCATGTAACTCCCCTATGGTGTGGTCTTAAGTGCAAAATAAGGGGGTTAATGGTTTCTACTATGTCTAAACGAACCCCCCCCCCCTTCTCTCTCTCTCTCTCTCTCTCTCTCTCTCATCCAATGCCTACATACTCTTCAAAATATGTTAAATACATATGTCAAATACTCGACACTTCGACAAAGGTGTGGAATAATACTATCATTATATGTTAATATTGTTGTATATGTGCTATCTAATGAGAAAATTGCATTTTTGTTACATATAACGCAATTTTATTTGACATATAAAAATATGACACTTTTTTGTCAAGTTCGTGGACCCTTAAATTTGAGGGTTGATAGGACCAACTTTTAGATGTACACCTGCACCCGACACCCATAACCGACTACATGTTTTTTTTTTTTTGATAAATAAACCATAACCGACTGCATGTAACGTAGTACATATCTATGCACACCCTCTCCACATGCATCTCTATACATACCTATATATGTGTGTGTGTATCAAGCATCTGTCATGCATATATATACATACATATGTAACATATCATTTGTTGTTTGCACAGAGAGAGAGAGAGGGCTGTAGGCGGTGTCACCTACATGGACACCATTCTCATTTTTTTTTTTTTTTTTTATTTGAACAACAACGAAACAACTTTATTGAAACAAAAGTTGAGAACAAGGGGAGGACAAGAAGTCCTCATACAAAGTCAAGAAACCTTCAAGAAGTCCTCATACATGGGCACCATTCTCACCGTCATCATGCCTGTTGGTGAAACCCTCAAACCCTTGTCCCCATATCAGCTATACCACCAAATGCAGTATGATCTCAGTGAAATTGGAAATGATACTATAGGCCTTCCAGGTGACATAGGGCGTATGGGAGAGAGGATCTGCAAGGCTGTTACTGTTTGGACTTCTTCAAAAATTTAAAAAAAAAAAAAAATTTGTGGATATACAACTGAAATTAGAGGTGTATATAGAAGTGTATATGTGTATGTGTGTGCATATATACATTTACACAGAGAGAGATAGATATGGAGAAGATAAATTTGTGGTTTCATTCTTGCCTTGGCAGCACAATTACAGTTCCCACAACCACCTCACCATTGTTTTGTTTTGATTGCAAAGATGTACAAATGAGAGGGAGGGAGGGAGGGAGGGAGGGAGGGGGTGACGATTAATGATGGCAATGGTGGTGGGGGGTGGGGCGTGTTGTTTTGTAACCCTTTAAAAGAGAGAATGTGAAGAGAAAAAATGGGTGAAAGTATCGAGGGAGTGAAGTGAGTTGAAGTGTTTGTGAGAGAGTTTTTCCTCCTTTTGGTTTAATAGTGGTAGTGGTGCCTTGGTGGTGGAGACATTGGCAATGGCAGCAATTGTGGTGTGGCTGTGGTGGATTGAAAGGGGAAAAAATGGGTGAAAAAAAAAAAAAAGTAGAAAGAGAAAAAAAAATTAATGAAAAGGGGCATTAGAGTAGTTTACACTTCAAAATTAGTTCCAGCAGAGTCAAAATGTGCCTAAAATAAAAGTGAGTTAAACATGCTCATATCTCTAATGAGCTCTATTAGTTTTGCACTTCAGTCCCAACGACATGAGTAATAAAGAGATGTTTACATGAGTAGACAATGACAGTGAATTCAGAGAACCTGCTGCTCTAGGCCCTAGAAACAACCAATCCTCTTTCTCAGATCTTGAGAGAGGCAAAAGAAATAACAATGACACTGCAGCTCAGAAGGATGGCATAGAGAAAGCTAGTGTAATGTATATGGTGACAAAAAGATGGGACAGGGACATGAATGATTCTTCTATATAAAGGTGACTTAAGAACTGCCTACGAAATATATTGGCATTTAAGTTCATTCGTCACATGATGCTAGATCTCCCCTATTCCAAATCCAGCCAAAAAGATGGACCAGCCACTGTAGTCTTTCCGAACCAAGACATACGCCCATCTAATCCCTACCGAACCTGTCCTCTAATAGGCCGTTTACAATCTACGTTACACGGGCTTCAGTATGAATGTTGGGCGCAAGCATGTATCTGTGTCAGATTCATCTAATTTTCATGTTGAAGAACACAGTGACATGACAAAATATTCATATTTCTTAATATACTTCTTTTATTTTCTAGTGTAAAATAATGTTACCAACGTGTAATTGAGCATTTCATGCATAGTATTGAGGTTTTATACATAGCCATATGGTAAGCTCAAAATAATAAGGCCACGTTTGGGAATAGGCTTTTTTAATAACTTTTTGGCCTTTTGGCTAAAATGTGATGTAAAAAAAACTAGTATGTTTGGGATGACTTTTTAGCTTTTTACGAAAAGATGTGCAAAAAGTAGAGAGAAACAGAAATCTGACTTTTTGGTATGGGTTGTTGGCTTTTTGGTTTTTTTAGTAATTTTTTGACTTTTTGGCTAAAAAAACCACTTGCCAAACGAGGCCTAAATATATTTACTAGGTGAATGTCTAACTTATATGTCAGACACAGACCTATATCCTTACCCAAGTGTGGATTGTCGAACACAGTTACTTCATTCAGTTAGAGAAGTCCATGTAACATAGGTTATAATTACAATTCCTCGAAAACTGGTATGACATCCACCATTACCAGAGCTAGCAACAATCATTGAAGTGGGGAATGTTGATTACTTCATAAACCTTATCATTCCCTCACCCTACTCTCATATAAGAATAGAAAGAAACAATACACGAATTAGTCAAAGATCAAGCCTATACTTTCACTCTCAAATTTCCCTGTTCTCTCCACAATTTCTATCCGAAATCTTGCAGTACTTTTCCCCTCTACTTCCTCTCCTTAAATCTCTTAGGTCTCCTCCTATTTCTTCTCGACTTCTGTGTTTGCCCAAGTTTACCTCAAAACCAAAGAAAGCATCCAGCTGAAACTAATTAACAAAAGAGGATTTGACCCCTTTTTTTAAATCATATAGTTGAAAAAGAATTTGGTCCAGTCCAACAACAAATACTAAAGGAGTTCATAACCTAAATCATATAAACCTGAGCAAACCAAAAAAAAAAAAAAAAACTATAAAACATAAGTACGTAATTAGATTCTCTTCAACAAATGGCAGCACAAATTTGATCTTATTATTTGTATCCGCATCTCCACAAGTATTATAAACCCACGGATAGCATTTGAACAAAAAAAAACACACCTTGTTAAGCAAAAATACAGCATAAGCTGCTCTTGTTGTCTCTTGACCATCTAAAAAGAGAGGAAATTCTGTAGGCTTTAAATCTGAGGAATGTAATGAATTTGATGCTGAATCAGATGATGTAGGCTCTGCTGAAGGTGCATGGTCATGAATATATGATCGAGAACCTCCCAATCGCAAAGGGTAACGCAAGGGAACTTTTAAATAAGAAGCAATAATCAAAACAGCCTGCAAGAAAACAAACAAATTAAATCAACTTTTAGTTATTTTGTACCCAGCTAACCAAGCCAGTAAAAAGTTCTGATGACTAAACTGCACCAAAAAGTAATTACACAATTGAAACAATTAATTTCTTCTTTAAAACAATAAAACTAACAATTTCATTGAGTGCAAATCAACATATCATCTATATATCAATTATTCTTTCCTGGAGCAAATGGTTTCAAAAACCATAGATATTAAAATTAATCAACAAGTATGTGCTACTTAATAATTTTATGCCAGGCAAAGAGAAAGCACACACGTGAGCGACATATCCCAGGGCAGTTGCAGATCTCTGAACCTCCTTCTTATCAGTGAAAAAACTCATCTTCTTAAAAGGGAGCACAGTGAGATGCAGACCTGAAATAGTCAAGGGTCCTTCATCAATAGGTTTTGATCCAGCAGAATTTCCTGAAAAGCAAAAAAGGAAAGGAAATAAACAGACTCTCAGAACCAAGTTGTAGATATTAAGACAGAAAAATCATAAAACGTTACAGCTGATGACAGCAGAACTATATGACCTGCATTTAAGAGACTTAAATAAAAAAGTAAAGTCCAACCATCGGTTGTATTGTATATCAGCATGTACATCCAGTCAATAATAAGCTAAGAAGCATAGACACACATGGATACGGGACAAGGGACGTGGCAATTTTCAAAAAATTAAGATACATGGTGGGGATACTGTAAAAATATATAAAAATACATATTTGTATATATAATTATTTGTTAATTTTTATCCACAAACAACCAAAAACAATGAAAAGCTAACACTAATTCAACATGAAAAAAAGATTCAATCTATAATTTAAACATCATTTAACATACAAAATATTATTTCATCAATCATGAACCATTGAATCACAAGTGTCAAAAGCATTTAAGTTCAATAATGAATAGAAGATGCAGATAATTATATGTTGTTAGCATTTACCAAAAGTTTCAACCCAAAATTCCACAAAACTAATGCAAATGGGAGCAGATAATTAATATGGTGTTGACATTTACCAAAAATTTTACAAAAAAGAAGAGTTTTAAATGAACTTAACTTGAATATTCTGTGATGCACAGTTTTGATATGTGCACACCAACACAATCACACTCTCAATTTTGTACAATTTAAATATATATTTATATATATAAATCACAACAGGCTTCCAATTAATAACCATATTACCTGATCTACTACTGCCAGCAAAAAATTCAAGTTCTTGCTCATATGCATGCCCAGTCACAACCTTCACGGGATAGAGCAATGAAACTTGTGATATCAAATGTTGTTGCCTCACTCTCAGCAACTTCTGCACACTTCTCAGATGAACATAACCTCTTTCTCCGGCAAGTAATCTATTTGCTTCCTGCATTAAATTCATAATCAATTTTCATGTAGCGTAAAAATGTATAAAAGTAGTAACTTTATCCCACAAACCACCCATCACCCCAAAGGGAACAGAAATGTTGTTAGGGTGTGAGAGCAGACACTGCTGTAAGGGTTAGAGAGAGAGAGAGAGAGAGAAATGAAGGTGGTGGGTCAGTGGGTCTCCATCTCTGGGAGATGATGGTAAGCTCATGGTGGTGGGTCTTGGTTTTATAAAGAGGGAGAGAGAGAGAGAGAGAGAGAGAGAGAGGGCAATGGTGGTGGAGCTTGTAAAGGGTGGCCACAGCCATGAAAGTTGCAGGTGTGGAGTGTATGTTATTGGGGTTCTTGGGCAAGGGTGGTGGTTGTTCACAATAGTTAGTCATGATGACAGAAAGAGACTGAGAGAGATACAAATGGGGATAAGGAGAGAGTGAGAACCATGTGGCATAAGGGTGGCAGCTATGGCAAAGGTTGCCGGAGGTGAAGACAATGGTCACAGTGGTTGCCTTCAGCTACGAGGGGGTCTATGGGTTAAATTTGGAATCCATGGGGGAACGTATTAACTATTCCTTCTCTCCAAGAGTAGAATAGTCATTCCAACAAATTGTGAGAATGACCCCATTCCAGCTTCCTTTGCCATAATCAAACATGAGAAAGGGAACGGGAAGCTGGAATGGGCATCAATTCAAGTTAATTCCCACGCGCCAAACATGCCCTTACAAGCGTTGTCATGGGTAACAAAAATTTTGCAGGCCAGCTCAACTGTTTGCCTCTCCACCTCATTAAACCTCTAACATATCAGCCTTCAAAAAGCTAACACTAAAGCATTTACTAGCAACTGGACTTTTGCACGAAAACAAACAATAGCAGAGTCATAACTCCTTTTTTTTAGAATATAGATAAAATTGATTCTTGTGAAGAGTTGATAATTAAAGAGAACATGGTGAATATTATACAGCGTAGATGACGAAACCAAATTAGGACCAATCGACATAGTCAAAAAAACAAATTGGAGAAAACTACTTAATGAACTGATAATTAGGGTTGGTTTGGCATGTACTAAAAAAGTGCACTTTTTGATTTATTGGTGGGTTTGGGTTGGGTTTGATGTGATGTGTTAGAGAGGTGATGTGATTTAAATAGGATGATGTGACTTAAAAAAGATAGTGACTTTTTGACTTTTTGGCTTATTTAGATGATGCCAAACCAAGCCTTAGTTTTATCCACACGCAAAAACAAAAAATAAAATAAAAAATAAAAAATTATTAGGGGGTCATTAGAGTTTTAAGGTTTGTAAACAGTCCACAGTGTATTAACACAGACGTACTGAACATCACAAGCAGATACATAGCGACTTATAGAATCCAACATGTCACAGAACCCATTGCTATTCACCTATGAAGCAAAGACACTTCAAAATAGGCATCGTAGTAGTGTCAGACACAGAGACATGCTGGGGACATGTAATTTTATTATATTTTTGCACGGAACACTGCAGGGACACAAAAACATCCTCCGTTTCTCTACTTTTGCCCTAAATCCCAAAATCAGAAGAACAGAAAGAGAAAAAAAGAAAGAGTGAACAAGGCTTCCTTCTTTAGCCAATCCAAAAATCAAAACAGCATTTGAGAAAGGAACATCATTGTATATTTATAAAATAACATGAACAAGGCTTCAATTCAAAGTTGTAGTCCCTTCATCACTTCATACAAGTCCCAGTTAATTGACAACATTGACTACATTCATTATGATAACATTGCAGTACAACAACAGCTGGGCTAACATAAGCAGTAAGAGCCAGTTAATTTTTTCTTTTGGACTATCAAGTATGAATGAAAAGCATCATTTTGATAGATATATATTAAGATTACCTGCAAACGCTTACTAGCCACAGAAAGAGCTGTCCCAGCAACCAAAAGAGATCTAATTTCATTGCTGAGTCTCTCCTCTTCCTTTTTAACATTATCTTCTACGACCTTCACATGCATTGACATATTTCCCATCACCAGTTTTCGAGATTCCAATTTCTCACGCATATCATCTAGCTGATTTGACCAATGTAACGACTCTGCTTTTACCTGCCCACCATGTAACCACCCGCTATTCCGCGGGCTCATTTAATTGAAAACCCAATGAATATAACAAGAACATATAAACATGGAACATTTAACCTTGAAATACAAAACTTCTTCATATTCATTCATCTACTAATTCTTTCTTTAATCTAAGGAACTGCAAAAGCTACAAAAAAGAAAATTAAGTCTCATGTTTTCTACTTTTTCAATTCATTTAAACCAAAAACAAATAAAAGTAAAAATAAAAAAGAAGTAAATAAGGCGTGTTTAATATCTTTTTTTTTTGGTCTCAAAGACAACCAAAATTGATAAGAAAAACTTGTTTGCAAAACTATTTTCTAAAAAGATCCCATTTTTAGAAAACACAATAAGAAGCACAGACTCTTTTAAAAAGGTAGTGTGTATGTATCTAACATATTCTAGCCATCTATACTCATCTGGCACTTCCAAAACATGTTGGACACGTGTCCTAGTATTTTTTTTCAAATAAATTAGACTTGTATATACTTATGACACTTGCGCAGACACTTGTTCATTGCTTACAAACACATGAAACACATTACATGTTTAGACAAAATAGCTTAGGATCTCATGATGAAATAAAAACAACGTAGATTTATACCTATTAATCCATCTCCTCCTTCAAACTTTAGAAATTCGTGTTCAGTTACATATATTTATTAATTTTAAATGAAATATTCATATACAATTAATAAATATATAAAATCATATATTTTGTGTGTTTCTCCCATGTGTAATTATTCATTTTTTGAAAATTGTCATATTAGTGTATGTGTCATTGTTTGTGCGTGTGATGTGTCACAAGTTCGTGCTTTTCGGAAACCCATTCACGTGTTTTCAAAATTTCTGCAAAATGATTTCCTGCAAAAAGGGTATTCTCAAACTTTTCATTATTTTTGTTCCCAAAAACACAGACTCCCTCTGTTATCATAATTTTATGATTCACAATTCAATTCACGATTCTATTCGCCATTCATGCATAAATCGATACAAATCTATGCATGAATTTATTTTGGGGATAGAATCTATGGTGAATTGCATGATTCACTATTTCGATTAACTTTTCATGATTCATACAATTCTTGAAACTATTGTGTCTAACAGATTCAATCCTTTTTTACAATTTTTTTTTTTTAATGCAAATAACATCATACAACTGGTAAGAGTATTTAGTACAAAAATAACCAATAACTATGCATAATTTGTTATTATTTTAGTTATTAGAGGATTGTTAATAGAATCTAATCGGAATAGTCAAATCTAACAACTTCTTAGCCTTTTCTTTTCATTTTTCCCTAAAACAATTACATAATGCATCTTCTAAACACGTTTAAGGTTAAAGTAACTTTGCACCCACAAATTATCTATTGTTATTGTAGTGAAACAAATATAATTTAATATTACATTCATATGATTTTTATCGATCTTGAGAAAGCATATGATAGAATGTCTCGGGATATAATCTGGTGGTGTTAGAGAAGAAATGGGTGACAAAAAATTACATTGATGTGATTAGGGATATGTATGAAATTGTGGTGACCACTATTAGATCGCTTGCTGGAAAGACAAGTGAATTTTCAATTACTGTAAGGTTACACTAAGGATCAACCTTAAGTCCTTATCTTTTTCCTTTAGTTATGGATAAGTTGACAATAAATATTTAGGATGAGGTGCCACGGTGTATTCTTTTTGCAGATGATATCATGTTAATGGATGAAACTAGAGAATGAGTTAACACTAAGTTGGAGACTTGGAGAGAAGCATTTGAATCTAAAGGATTTATGATAAGCAAAACTAAGACAGAGTACATAGAGTGTAGTTTTAGTAACAGTAACAATGGAAGCAGAGGAGAAGTGAAGACTGAGAATCAAGAACTACCTAATAGTGAATATTTTTGTTATTTAGAATCGACTATTACAACAACTGGGAAGATTGGAGAGAATGTGGTCCATAAAATTAAGGCGAGGTGGCTTAAGTGGAGAAGTGCGTCTTTACTGTACGATAAACGAGTACCTACTAGACTAAAAGGGAAGTTCTATAAAATGACTATTAGACCAGTGATGTTATATGGGTCAAAATGTTGGGCAACTAAGAAATAACATGTAAATAAGATGAGTGTTACTGAGATGAAAATGCTAAGGTAGATGTGTGGCAAGACCAGAAAAAATAGAGTTAAGAATAAGTATATTCAAATTGGGTAAGAGTAATACTGATAGAAGATAAGTTGAGAGAGAATAGATTAAGATGGTTTGGTCATATACAACAGAAACTAACGGAGGCAGTAGTGAAACGATGCGATATAGTGACAGTAGATGGAAGGGCTTGGGGAAGGAGTAGATCTAGATTGACGTGGACTAGTGTAGTAAATAGAGACATGAACCTCCTTAATTTGACTAACAAATAGCCTTGGATAGAGTTGAGTAGAGAAGAATAATTCATATAATCGATCCTATTTGATGGGACTTAAGACTTGGTTTGATTTGGTTTGGTTATTACATGGGTCAGGTCAATCAGACCCAATGGTTTCGCCACTGATGCACACCTTTTAAAAAGTTTTAGGTTTTAAAAGAAAGGCCTTCATTTAATTCTTTCTTCTTGTTAGACTCTACATAGGATTCTTAGGTCCATTTTTTTTTATTTTGTTGGCACCGGGTGTCCGGATCAAAGCCCGACTAATCCCCAGCGGTGTACATGCCCTCGGGTATGGAGTTTCTCATAAGTGCACCACGGCTAATTTAAGGAATTTTTCCCTGGTCCAATAACCCCAAGGAATTGTTAGCACCTAAGAAGTATCGATCCCTAGAACCTTGGAGGAAACACAACCCCAAGACCCAAAGCCTTGCCATCAGGCCAACTTTTGAGGTTATTCTTAGGTTCATTTTTTGAATATCAAGAGAGATTATATTATGATTTTTGAATAATTTTACCGTTAGGGGAATTTGAAATCACATCTCTTACTATGAAGAAAATGCCTTCCGAATTAAATGGTGCAACCATATCCTTATATAAGAACAATTTTATTCCATTCTTTAATATTTTAATATTTTTCATATATACGATTGTTTAACATTATTTTTATACTTTGTATTGAATCTTAACGATTTTCCATTTGATTCGACTTGATTCACATTCGCAAAATTCAAATTTTGATTCACGATAAGATTCTCAATGTGACAACTATATGGCCTACAAAATTTTTTTTTTTTTAAAAAAATATATATATATATCAAACATGATAACAATACCAAACAAGCCCTAAATAATGAACTAAGTATTTCTATGTGTTAATTGGTTTTTTCAATTTTCCCAAGAACTTAAACAAATAAGTAAAATTTTAATTTTATTTGTCTTTTCTTTTTCTCAAAATTCTTGAAAGCCAACTGAAGGGTCAAGCTTAAGCAATTGAAGAAAGAAGACAAGTCTTCTAATGATCAATTGCTCCCTAACCTAGCCGTTGTTGTCCATAATTTCTAGATCAAATGCAACTCTTAATCAAACTTCTAACATATATTTCTTTCAAGGCTTCAATTTTCAAAAGTTTCCTTGTCATTTTTCTTCCCAGCCAAATAGTTTCAAACACTACTTCTATGAACTTATTACAAGGTAGAAAAACACCATGCCACATGAATCCTCATGCAAATAGACAATACGAATCGGAATTTCCAACTATAACTCAACTTAGGAACTCTTTTTCTCTTTTGTATTTTTTACACAAAGACAAACAAATAGGAACTTCAAGTTTCTCATTTCTTATGGACCTAAAAGGACTCCTTTCTCTTTTTTTCATTTGCCAAAATTCCACGCTTTTTCTTTATTCCATTTCTTCATCAACTAAAGAGAAGGCATAATTTGAAATGAAAAAGATAGGAGAATAAATAAAATTATTGGATGCAGAAATCCAAGCTTTGAACTCTTCTTGGAAGGGTATATCAAGGTTAGGGACACCATTTTAATTTCATCCCTTTTCAGCCACTTCCTCATCAACAAAATGTGGTTACATGAAAACCCTTGCTGCTTTTGGAATGCAAACTTTCTAAGAAGGGAATGCTTCAAGTCTGGGAAGCAAAGAAAATAAAAAATAAAAACTATAATTATCTCTTTCATTCACAACTAGCCTTTATAAAGACCATCTTCTTCTTTTTTCCTCAGTTTTCATTCCAGGAAACCAGATGAACGTAAACCATTATGCTCAAATTTTAATTACATTTTCAGCTAGTTCAGAAGCTAAGAACTTTTAATTAAGCAAACACTTCAATTTTCAAAACTCAAGTAAAGTAAAACTTTATTTAACTTTCAATTCATTACTATATATTTGTCTACTAATTTAACCTCTTTTGTTTTTTTTATTCTCAAAGACCATAAGAATCCAAACCACCTGGCGGAAGAAAGGCAGAAATGAATTGAATTCTATATGTCTGTACTCGGTGTAGTGATAAAACCTTAGTTGTTTGAGGAATTCAAAAGGAAATACCTAAATATTCATAAGCACAAAACAAGTAAATCCTCTATTAACTCTCTATCAACTGATTCTTTAGCAGCTAATAATAGCCATATTTCAGTCCTCTATTGATTTCCATTATTATTCAAATTTCATCCTTGGAATTAAAAAACTAGGAGAACAAAAACCATCAGATACAGAGCATAAATTATCAAAATTGACCGGAAATGATGTGAAATTTGGGCATTTAACGAACAGACAGCTTCAATTTTGAGAACCCCAGAACATGTAAGACCTAATTGTTCTCTTTTTACTTCTCTTTTTATGTCATCTGACATAATAAATGAATTAAAACCCTACCTGTATGTGGGAGTCGAGTTGCTGTTGAAGCAAGAGCTTCTTCTCCTTAGCTTCGTTGAGGGCAGAGGAGAGACTCATGAGACGCGCAAGCTCTTGTTCGAAATCTTCCCATTGAACGACCTTCACAATGTCCTTGTCTTGATTCTCTGACGCTACTAAAGCCTTGTTCTTCGCTGTTTTTTGGTTCTGTTCCATCGAGAATTGAATTAGGGTTCAAGAAGATGAAGAAGAAAAGATCATCGACCAACCCCACCACCATCGTCCCAATTGGGCCAATTAGGGCTTCAATATCACCATCACCACCATCGAATTCACGTTATATATTTATATATATAATCGACGCGTAAAGGTCTCGAAGGAGTTCGATTCGATAGTTTCGATTTCAGGGTTGCCTGGAAGAGCAGAGCGAGGGAGAGAGGTTTTCAGGACTCGTTTGTGTCGTGTTTTTGGGTTGTTTTATTTTTTTATTTTTTAAAAAATATATATAAACAAATAAAAACATAATGCAACATGAAATAAGTTAAAATTTAAAATTTGACTTTTCGAAATGGTTTAGAATGATTTAAATAAGTGTATTTTTTTATTTTTTATAAAATATGGATTGGATTTGAAGTGATTGATAAAGAAGTGTTGTGACTTAAATAAAATGATATAACTTAACTTTTTTAAATAAAATAATAACTTTTTGACTTTTTAACTTTTTTAAGTTATAACAAACAAGGCCTAAAAATGCCTTGTTACTTGTCCAATTCGAGTCTCCAAATTTGGTATTATTAGACCATTTCTATCCAAATAATTAAATTTGTAGTTAAATTTTAATTAAAAGTATATATTTTTTTATTTTAAGTAATTATTTTTTCAGATATATTCTTCAATGAGTGCTCTGTTCTTTATTTCATTTATTGGGCATTTTTTTCCTAACTACATGTAAGTAGTGGTTTAATATTCAATTAAAGTGATTAGTCAATAATTAAGTTTAATGGAGTGTGTTTTTATGATTTTATACTATAAAATAATTAAGAAAAAAAATTCTAATGAGCTTGAAAATGATATTCTTACAGAGGTTTTGGATTCTCAAATTAAAATTGAAAAATAATCATGATGTTTAGTTTCAGAAAATTGTATTCACTTTTTTAAAAATTAATTTTTTTATTTTTAGTCAATTTATGTAGATTTTTTATTTTTTAAATATACCAAATTTAAATATCCTTAAAAATATGATATTTGTGAAAAATATATGTAAAAGTTCACTAAATACAAAAAATATAAAAATATAATATATTTTTGTATCTTGTTCTTTTGTAAATACTAAATACTAAATCATTTTCTGTTCTTTTGTAAATTGGTTTTTTCTTTATTTTTCTTATTTTTGCAAAAATTAATTCTAAGTTAGCTGGTTGTTTAAAATCCTCTAGGTTCCAATAATCTCCTTTTTCTTCAAAATCAAACTCTTCTAACTCATAATTTTCTATATCTAAATTTTCTAAAGAAGTATTTGCTATCTCATTAGCTATGTATGTTTGGGCTAGCTCGGGAAAAATATTTCTACTAGGAAATAAAAAACTAGCAGGAACTGAATCTACTCCTATGGTACCACCACGCTTCGCACGCAACTCTAATGAATGGGCTATAATGCTAAGGGCATAAGCGGTTGGTGTAGTGACAGTTCGTTTGAAGAAACTGATGTTGTTCTGGCTGATGAACATACCACCTTGTAAGCTAAGTATGAAATTAAGTCCTAAGATGAAAGGATGATTCTGACGGGTATTTCTGATCCAAACTTGAGGTAATGGGAACCATTCTATATGCTGATCTTGAGAACCTAGATGATGAAAACTAATCTGGGCACCATTGATGCAATATGTATATGTCTGTTTAGTGCCATCTGCGATGCTGACTAAAGCTGGGGTTGTTAAAGTTGTGCTCCATCTTGGTGGAACTACGTGTTGTTCAATGTATGATTTACTGACTCCTATATCTATCATGACATTTATACTGAAGGTTTTTTCTACAAATTTAATTACACAAGAAATCTCAACTAAATTTGACTTGGGTATAACGGGGTAATTAAATGGTAAATATGTATTATCTGGTTGTTCCTGAGAGTGTTGGCTAAAGGGTTGAGAATCAACTAAGTTGACTAATTCTAAAGAGTTCATATGATCTTCAACTAGTTTATCTCTTAAGGGGTATTTACTGTGAAATTGTTCTAACTGTTGTTTAAGTTGCCTATTTTCTAATTCTAAACATTCTATATCAAAACTAGTCTTAGTTTCTATCTCTCGTATTTGTAACTTGAGTTCGCGAAATTGTACTTCTAATTCTCTATTTGCTAGTCTTAATTCTCTGCTTTCTATACTGTTATCCTCTCTGGTATTTTCTAATCTTATCTTATGTGTCATATTTAATTTTTCGAGACAAATTATACAATAGGTTATGCGGCATAATAAACATTAAGCTCTCTTATCTTTAGCTGGAAACCAATTACAATAGTTGCATCTAGTAGTATCAAATCCTAGTCCTATTTGAAAATTATGCTGGCATTCAATATCTGCATTACATTCCATCATAAAGAAAGTATCTTGAGAAGGAGTCATTCCTATTTCTTGATTGAGTTGTCCTAAAAGATTATCTACATCTGTATTACTATTTGAATCACTATCTGAACTTATGGCCTCTATTTGATATTCATAATTACTGACTATGCTATATACTTCTGAATCATCACTATTTATGCTGACTATATCTTCTTCTAAGTCCTCTATAATATGTAGTCTTTCTATCTGCTTATTAGTATTAGGTCTCTGTCTTTTTGGACAGGCTTTTGCAAAATGATTGGGTTCTCCACATATAAAACAATTGCATTTTTTACTGTTGGGTTTTCTAACATATCTTTGTTTTCTTTTATCTTTTTCATCTTTGGGTAATCTCTTATAATTTGTCCTATTAAAGGTTCTACTTTTCCTAATGAATTTCTGTTTTTTCCATGGTTTTCTATATTTTTTCTTCCAATATTTTTCTTTTCTATATTTTCCATATTTGTTGTATTTTTTCCTATTATATTTATCATCATATTGCTGAGGAGTATATATTACACTGCTACAAAAATCATAATTTTGTTTTTTCAAATCCTTTTGTATTTTAACTTCTATACATTTTTCTCTGAGTTTATAAAATGTAAAAACTATTCTAGATCCTATTCCTAAAGTTTCTCATATTTTTAATTCTCCTGTGGCTATTTTAGCTAGTAAACTTGCATAATAAATTGATCATTTATTTTCTATTTCTCTTCCTAGTTCTCCGGGTAATTTTTTAAAATATTTATTTCCTATTTCTTCATTAAAACTTTTTCCTGTTCTGGCTGCTATGGCTAAGTATTCTCTGCTGAAAAGGTACAATATATTTCCAATTTCCTAATGTTATCTGGTCTAGTTCAGTTAATGCTACGCTTTGAGCAGAATCATTTGCTCTAGAAGGGTCATATCCTATAAGTATTTCTTTAATAAAACTAGTGAAATTCCACGGGTTGTTTCTTAAATCTTTAAGCTGTTTAATTGTTTCTTCATATTTTCCTTTAAAGGTTAAATAAATATTATAAGCTGAATCTCCAAAAAGTGTCTCCATATATTCCTACATATCTGTTGATTCATAGGGACTGGTCATCCATGCTTTTACTGCATCTTTTTCTCATCTTTCTATTACTTCGTACCATACCTGAGGGTCGAATCTGACTAAATCTAAAAGGGTTCCTTGATTATTGACTGGCTATAATTATATACTCATATCTAATTGTCTACGCTTTCCATGAAATCTATAGCTTTTATTGGGATCTGCGTGACTACGTCCTGAACTGGCTAATGGTCTTCTTCCTCCTACTGCATAGTGCATTGGTTCTACAGGATCTTGTACAGTTGGTTATGGGTTACTAATGCTTGTGCTTTCTGTATTCATATAAAAAGTATCTTCCATTTTAGGTTGTTCTGGTATTTTAAATATTTTACTGGAATGTATTATATCTTCTATGATATCATCTACATATTCTGTATGAAATTCTTGATCTAAAAATGACACTGCTTCATCATGGGTATCTCCTCTAGCTAAGTATTCGAAATATCTAGCATATAGTATTTTATTCATATCTTCTAGGGTGAAATTTTCTAAATCTATCTCATCAATATTATATATCTTATTTTGTGATATGGTTTTTTCTTCTGTAATTACATAAAGCTGATTTATTTCACTACGATTATCTTGATTTTCTTCCCTATCTATACTACTAAATTCATCATCTTCAGATTTTTCTGGTGCTACATAAGTATACTGAGTAAATCTTACTGCATAATTTTCATCTGCTGCTTGATATAACAAATTGCCTTGAGGTGCTAATCTTTTTTGTCCTAAAAAGTCTCCTAATTTCCAATCTAGGGCTGCATTATCTTCCGAATTAAATTTTTTAGCTGGCAGTGTTTTTATTCCTTTTGCGCCTAATAACTTAATTATCTGATCATTTGTAAGTCTATAGTGAGTATTACTTTCCGAGATTGCTAAACCTAAAAATTCTGTGCAAACTAATAAATTCTTTTCTCCTTTTTTCATTTTGTATCATCTACTCTTTATTCCTATTTTTATCTTTTTATGAAAAGTCGAGGTTGGTAGTAAGAAGTCTGGTGTAAAATAAACTATTCCTCCTTTTGAATTCATATCTAATTCATAACTACCTAAGATACTCTGTCCTACATCATTAAACCTATCATCATAAAGGCATACAAAAACTTTAGTTCCTAAATTTTCTCTGGTTAACGCTTTAACACCTACCACTACTAATCCTAAGTGAGTCATTTTAAGGTGTTCATTTACTGCATATTTATAGCTTTCTCTCTCTATTAAATTTAGCTCTATTTTTTCATCTTCTTGAGTTACACTAATCATCTGTTCACCATAATGTTTAAATAAATATTGTTTTTTATGAATCTTACCTAGCTTCTACACATATTTAGCTGGAATTAATTCTAATCTTTCCTTTTTAAATTTTTCTATTTGTTGTTCTATATCTATAAATTCTTCTACTTTGATATTTTCATCATCATTACGCTTTTTACTACTACTTCCTTTTATTAGCTGTTTAAACATATTTATTTTCTGTAAATTCTACAGGCTGGTTTCCTAGGTAATTTAAGCTTTTCAAAATATCTAGCTATATCTTCCTCGTTTACTTGGGGTCTGTTGGATTGTCCTTCTACTCTTTTTCCTTTCTGAAGTACTATTTTTTCTAAAGAAGCTAAGCGATTTTCTAAACTATGGAGTTGTTCTGATAGATATTCAATTTTTTCACACAATCTAATTAAAAATAAAATTTCTATATTATTCTGTCTTACTGATATTTTATCTGATTGATTTATACCTTGATAACTACTGATTCCTTCTGGGTTATTATGAAAATCTTCTGCTTGTTTTAAAATAAGCTGATAGTCTCTATTAGCTTTCTTATCACTACTCATAAACTAAGACCTTACAAGTTGTTCTAAAATTTCTAATTTCTGTTTTAAATTATCTTGAATTTGATTGATTTGTTCTATTTGTTTAGCTATTTAATTTGTAGCTGAAATTAAAGTTTCTATTTCTAGCTTCGTAGGAAATTTTTCTAAATTTAAATCTATTCTTTTTTGTAGGATGGAACTACACTGGTCTTGGATATAATCTAATTTTTTATCTTGATCTTTAATTATACTATGATTATTGCGGAGATGATCTATAGATGAACAAAAAAGATTACTAATTTTATCTATGTCCTTTTTAATATTTTATGCAAAATTAATCTGATAATCTATGATACTATTTAGCTGAGGATTATGTTCACTATGAAGCTGATGGGTAAAATTATTTTCAAAATTACAACGAAAATTATTTTTATTTATGCTAAGGTGATGGTTATGGCTGCTAAGTTCTAAATCTAGATACTCTACTCTTTTCATACACAAAATTAACTCCTACTTTAAAATTATTAAAAGCTACTATAACATGAAATTTATAACTAAAATGTCCAAAAATAAAAACTACTCTATTACCATAAGCAAAATGCATAAACTAACTTAAATTGTCCTAAAATCGAACACTGCTCTGATACCAATTTTGGGGTGAGTTAGTGGTCTACCACTATTTTGGGCTGAGAATTATCTAACTAATTCTACAGTTATGCTAAAAGGTCTTCAAGCTGTTGTATGGCTATCTTTAAGGCTTCTTGTTTTATAGTTAGCTGCCTATTTATTTGAGAAATTTTTAAACTGTAATTTTCTAGGGATCTGCCAGAAGCTAATGATAAGAGAAATTGATTTGTTAAACTGTAATTTTCTAGGGATCTGCAAGAAGCTAATGATAAAAGAAACTGATATATAAATTTTTGATCTTCTAATTCTTGTATTAGTTCAGTACTAATTTTAATTTTATTCCTAAGGTCTTCGTCTAAAGGCATACAATTTTTTGATTTTTTGAAATTCTTATATGGACAATATTTCCTTAATATTTCTACTTGGGTTGCTCTCCTTTTATTCTAAAATTCTTTTCTATGGCAAAAACTATTTTTAGGCAATGTTTGTTTTCATTACATGTACTCCCACCTTGAGACTAAGTCTCATTCAACATAGTATATTTTTATTTTCTATTTTTTACCTTTCCCTTTCTGCCTACAATTTGCCCTCCAACGCCTAACCACGGCTCACACGGGCTCTTCAGCTAAGGTCACTCAGTAACAAAATAGAAAATTGAAGATACTACGAAAGTTCAAAGCATGTAATATTAATGAGCAAACAAGCATTCCATAAACTTAATTTTCCCAAAAAGAAAATAAATTTTTAGAATAGAAAAGTTACCCTTTCGAAATATTTAAGGAAAAAGAGAAACTACTCACACTTCATATTAATAAGAAATATACTTACAAAGATTATATTACAGATTTTGGAACTTAGTACACTTAGTGGTTTTTTTGAGAGGGGTTGGAAAATTTACAACGCAGAGTGAAGTGGTGTTTTTTCATTCTGCTTCTTCCGTTGGCATGCAAGCCAATTTATACAACTTAAAAGAAAGATAAAAACAAAAACTCTAATCTATGCTCTACGTCTAGACTTTCTCTTAATTCAAAACCTATAAGCTTAGACTTTAGGCTTTTTGACAACATCTCTAAACATGTGCAAATTTTCTATATATGTTGACGGACAATTATATACATATAAAAACAAAACTATATATGTATACAATTATATGCTTGACTCAAATCACTATTCTAGATATGGATAAATTTTATCAATAAAAGGTTAGGATAATGATATCGGGTACTGCTTTTGGGCCCCATCGCATATCATTCAATCCTCATTTTTTGACAAAATTTTGACACTATAATTTATTACAAGACACGTATAAGGATTTTCATAGCTTTTCTTTAATAAAGCTGGGTATGAGTTATCCATACTTTATTAAAGTAGTGAGTGAAGGAAAATCCTTATCACTAACAGACTCACAAAATATTTACAAAATCTTTTTTGTCTTTTCTCGGCGTGCATTCTTCTGATATTCGAAGAGAAGCTTTATCTTCAACGGATTTTGTCTTTTTCTACTGGAGCGCCAATTATTGATGCTGACCCATGGAGTGATGCTTCTAGGCGGGTTCTTGAAGGATTTGCAAAATTTTAAAGAGTCACGTAGAACTATTAGAATACTTTTTAAGATATTATAGGAGTCTTGTAGTGGGACCCCCCCCTTTTTTTTTTTTTTATAGCTTTACCCATACATTCTGTCTGCTAGGTCGTCCAGGTCTGCTGCTGAGAGTTGGTCGTAAAAGTCATCTCCATCTCCCATGGGTGGTTCATCGTACCATTCTTGGTCATTTTCTCCTATCACCAGTGATTCATGAGAGACGCCATGCTGATAGTTAGGGTACTGACTTTCTTCGACAAATGTCTCTTTGCTGAATGGATATCCTGGGATGGCTAAATTACAATGTATCTTCTGATGTCTATTTTCACAGACTAGATGTCCATAATTTCCGTTATATGCTAATAGAGAGTTACTAGCAAATTTTCTTCATTTATTGAGCTGGTCTTTGAGTGGAAATCTTCTGCATGGCCAGGGTCTCCTGTTGAGAAGTCCTGGGTATCCTGGAAATGTAGAGGTTCCTCTGAGGTACATTTTGTGTTTAGCTGGATTGCACCATATTCCCTTCCACTCTGGTAGTTTGCTATCTATCAATGCTTCCACTTACGGATGATGTTCTTCCATTACGCACAGTACTGCATGAGCAAGCTTATGTCCAAAACTATCTATCTGATCTGGATCTGTGAAAATTAATCTAGAGACAAAGCCGTAATCTAACAATTTTGGAGCTGTTAGATAACATGTTTCGCCCCTGATTTCTATCTCCAATGGCTCGAATGTAGCTAGATTTATCTGGCACAGGCAAATGCTGAAATCTAGGTTACACTAACATCTACCAAAATGCTTGGATCTCTTATTGCATTTTTCTTCTTCGAAACAGAACTGCTCTTTATCTTCATAGGTATAGGTCCATTGATAAGCTAAGCCGGGGCAGTCAACTCTTGCTATGGAGAGGTCCTGGAGAAATTGATGAATAATGACTAGCTCGCTATTTCTGCTATCTTCGGCTAAGGTGTAAATATAGGGTTTTAGGTCTTCTCGGCTGAAGAATTCTTATACCGACGTACTGGTACGAGGAACGATATAGGTTCCACCACCTCAGAATGCCGAGGTAATAGAACCTAGGGGCGGGTTATTGGGGATATATTTTACGAGAGCAATCGTGGCAGGTGGCCGACGTGTCGTAGGAGGTGCCACGTGTCGTGGTAGTTATGCCGAGGTGATCTCGGAGTTGCCGAGGTTATCTCCGAAGATACCGGAATCCGAGATAAGCGGATAAAAGACAAGAGTCCTAGGATGAAGAAAGACTTCAGGATGGATAAGGGTAATATTCTTAGGAAGATTATCCTTATCTCTTGAGAAATCCAAAGTAAGCACTAAATTGGAGTCCGTAGAAGTCAGGCTTCTAGTAAGACTAGGATTAAGTAAACTATAAAAGAGAGGCACCCCCGTGGGTCTAAGATATGCTTTTTAGACTCAAGCTTGTGAGTTAAATAATTGATTATCTTTTAGAGATATACTGACTTGATCGTCGAAGTACCCCCAGGTGGAAGAACCACCGTCGGAGCCTTCTCTTTCTGTGCAGGATAATAGGGTGCCATCTATTGTGCCAGTGTTCTACAGTTGAATTACTATACAGGCAGTGTGATCGGAAAATCACTCACACAATTTGGCACCGTCTGTGGGAAAGAAAGACGAATAGATGGCCAGTAACGCATAGAAAGAAAAGATTGGGGACGGCACTCCCACTGGGAGCGAAAGACCTATTGACCTCGATATCGAAGGAGACAACCGCAACACAGAAACTCATCACGGAGCGAAAGACGTCGGCCAGGAGGGCGACACTTCAAAGAAGACGGATCAGAGCAGATACTACAACGAAGACAACCTCCAGGTATGGAGGGACAGGTGCCTACGGAGGGATGAAGAGGTAAAAGAGATGGCAGACAAGCTGGCAAACCTACAATCGGTCGTCAACTTCATGATGCAAAACAACGTCATGCAGCCGCCACACCCACTGCAGGACACACCAATGCCAGCAACCAATGCCCAGAAGCAAGGGCAGAAAACAATTCGTGAAGCCCCTCAGCACACTAGGAGCGGAAAGCACTCTCACCGGCCTTCCAGGGAAGTCGGACGAGAGGAGCCAAGGAGAGAAGAGTCCCAAAAGACATATCACACAAAGGACGTAGAACCCAAGAAACATCGACATGATCAAGGGCAGGCGTTATACTTTGACACAACTCATGGGGGGAGATCGAAAAAGGCCCACCATGAGGCCGAGAGCAGTATGCCGAAGAAACTGAAGTCAGCAGATAGCCGAGCTCCTAGACGGAGCAGAGAGGACTTGAGAAACTACCTCAAGAGGAGGCAACAGAACGGAGATACCGAGGTAACCTCACCTGACAAGCCGAGGACGTCATTTTCGGTATAATTAGACAAGTTCGAGGTGCCGAAGAGATTCAGTATGCCGAGGTTTCAAATATACGATGGTAAGTCAGACCCTAACTTCCATGTTGGATTATACTTGAACTCAATGGCATTATATAGTGGGAACGAGCCGTTGCTCTGCAAAGTGTTCCCCTCATCCTTCGAGGAGATTGCATCAGATTGGTTCCACAAGCTCCCAAAGGAAAGCGTGAAGACTTGGGAAGGCCTGGCCGAGATGTTTGTGGCCAGGTTCGTGACAAACAAATTACAGCCATTGAGGGTGGACGCATTGATGGCTCTAAAGATCAGCAAGGATGAAGGCCTTAGGGCCTATGCGAAAAGGTACTACGAGATGTTCAACCGAATACTCGAATGCAACCAGGAAGTAGCAGTCGTTTCTTTTAAGAACGGCCTGAAAAATGATTGTCCACTTCGGAAATCTTTGGCAAAGACATTGCCAAAAAGCATGAAAGAGCTCATGGCAAGAATTGAGAAGTATGCCAGAGCCGAGAAAGATACATCAGGAAATAAGGAGGTAAAGTAGGAAAAAGGGAACGGCTCGCCGAAGCGAGGCCTAGGTAACAACGGATTCAACAAATCGGAGACAGAGTTGAGGGGTAAGCAAGCAGTGACGACTGTATTCCGAATTCCTGTCCACAAAGTCCTAGATCAAATTCGAAATCAGCCCTATTTCAGGGCATCGGCAAAGACCCCAGGAGAATACATGGGAAGGAACGTTGGTAGGCGTTGTGCCTACCACAATGAAGAAGGGCACCCAACTCAGGGCTGCAGAGCCCTAAGAGCACACTTAGAGGATTTAGTGAGACAAGGCCATCTGAGGGACCTTGTCGATGAGGCCAGAACAAGAGAGGAACAGGCAAGATTGCCTCAAGCACTAGCAGCCCTGCCTCCTCCAGCACAGCAACCACAGGCAGGGGGTCCACGGGTGGTTAATGTAATTCACTCACAGGTGAACGAAAATGACATACGGGGGGAAACCCAAAAGGTAAGACACCTACAGCACGTGAACCAGGTCGGACAGAAAAGACCTCGGTTTGAAGAATGCCAGGGACCGATGATAGCTTTTACTGAGGCCGACCTAGAGATGGTCCAGCATCCGCATAATGATGCCTTGGTAGTATCCCTTCAGGTTGGGGAGTGCCAAGTGAAACACATCCTGATTGATCAAGGCAGCTCTTGCGACATCATATACGTTAGATGTTACAAGGAGCTAGGCCTTCACCCAGATGACATGGAGGGATCCAATGACCCAATGGTCGACTTCAATGGAACGCCGACGTGGCCACTAGGCGCAACAAGCTTGGAAGTACAAGCCGGCACAAAGAAAATCAAGACAGAATTCATTGTGATTGACACGCCCTCGCCATATAATGTCATCTTGGAAAGGCCATGGTTGCATGCAATGGGGGCAGTTCCCTCAACATTGCATCAACTATTGCGGTTCCCAACAGAGCTTGGGATTGAAGAAATCAGAGGAGATCAACTGCAGGCAAAAACTTGCTCCATGGCAGCAATGAAATCAACCTGCAACATCCGCGAGCCAGAGAAGGCAGAAATCGAAGATGAGGACATGGAGGTCCTAGATGATGTCGGCAAAGAGCCAGCCGAGAAAAGTGAAGAAGCACTGAAAAAAATCCTCATCCAGGAGGGCGACGAAGAACGCTTCTTTCTTCTCTGTAGGAAATTAATGTATTGATATTATTGATTTATTTCAATATACTGATTTATGAAGACCATATTACACTCCTTATATAGGAGAGAACAAGAGCTACTATTTGTGCCACTAAGAGCCACTATCACCACTAAGAGCCACTATCTATATCCTTACATATTATATACATCCACTACATCCACTATCTAGATCACTAACAATACATTACATATAATATACTAACAGCCCCCCTCAAACTCAAGGAGGATAGAGACTAGCCAACTTGAGTTTGGAGAGAGTAACAAAACAGGAAAATAAACTGAAAATAAAATAAAAGTGGATAGGAGACACGGTATGGTCGTGTCAGACCGTTGTAGAAAATCGTATGGTTATGGCAGACCGACGTAGAAGACAGTTTATGGGGTCATGTCGGACCGTTGTAGAAGATAGTTTATGGGGTCATATCGGACCGATGTAGGAAAGCAGTTCTGAGGTCATGTCGATTGTTAGAAAAGCGTTTACTGAGGTCATGTCGGACCGATGTAGAAGACACTATATGGTCATGTCGAACCGTTGTAGCAGATAAATCAAATCAATGTCGAACAGCATCGAGTCTTGTTGGACCCATATAGAGCTAACCTAATCAATGTCGGAGATTTTACCGAGTCTTGTCGGACCCATATAAGAGCTAACCGGAATCAATGTCGGGACAGTTTACAGAGTCTTGTCGGACCCATATAAGAGCTAACCGGAATCAATGTCGGGACAGTTTACAGAGTCTTGTCGGACCCATTAACAGCTTCATTAAAACCCTTGTTCAGTCTCTGGCTAAGTGCACGTAAAGCTGCAGGTCTTCTCCCCCAACCTGTGACAGTTGGTTGAGAAACCTCTTGCGAAATCTGCTTCAACTGGCGTAAAGCTGCCATGGTTGCCCTTTGAGAAAGCAAGGTTGATGATTCATACACTGGGCGCAGCACTTCAGGTACACTCAATGGCTCTAGATCCAAATGATCGACAACATGGATGATCGATCCACCCCCTTCACAGGGTCTTATCAGATAGCCACTTGGCAACATTTCTGCTCTGACAAAATGCTGCACAGGTGGCATACTGGGACCATTCTGAGTGTTGTTCAGTGATCTTTCACAGACCACAAGCCTTCCATCCTCCAAAAAAGATGTATAGCGCAACAACCAGAAATCACGAGCAGAAGCCAAAGTAGTTGGTGCATAGAGCTGCATGTAAAGTAGCTCAATGGTTCCACCATTTCCAGTAGACATCACGTTAAGAACATCCACAACTCGACAATCATGATACCATGAAGGTCGATTCTTGAGGATTTCAGCCACTCTTGTAGGTTCTAGACCCACAAGGCCACATGCATGTGCTGCCACTCCAGTGCAACCACGAGAAATAGCAATGATTCCAATGGAATCCGGACCAACACCAGGATGTGGCTGAAGGGAACACTACAGACGAGACATGCAACTTTGTCAAGGCCTGCTCAACTGCAGCAGCAACAACAAGATCAAGATCAAGATCAAGAAGAATAATTTGTGGCAGCGGAGTGAAGATATGTGTAGAAAATTCCAAATGAACAGCGAAGGCAAAGTTCACGGTTTTGCCGCCGGTGAGAAAGAAATACAGGCCTAAATCTTATAGCTCTGATACCATGTAGTAAATTAATGTATTGATATTATTGATTTATTTCAATATACTGATTTATGAAGACCATATTACACTCCTTATATAGGAGAGAACAAGAGCTACTATTTGTGCCACTAAGAGCCACTATCTATATCCTTACATATTATATACATCCACTACATCCACTATCTAGATCACTAACTACATCCACTATCTAGATCACTAACAATACATTACATATAATATACTAACATGCAATATACTGATTTATGAAGACCATATTACACTTCTTATATAGGAGAGAACAAGAGCTACTATTTGTGTCACTAAGAGCCACTATCACCACTAAAAGCCACTATCTATATCCTTACATATTATATACATCCACTACATCCACTATCTAGATCACTAACTACATCCACTATCTAGATCACTAACAATACATTACATATAATATATTAACATTCTCGGCTCAGGCTTAGCCGAAGAAGACAAAAGAGAGTTGGAAGCTTTTTTAAGAACAAACATTGAGGTGTTCGCTTGGACACCTTATGAGATGCCTGGCATTGACCCCGAGGTCACATGCCACAAACTAAACGTCGACAGGTCGACCAAACCTGTAATACAGCGAGCCAGAAGACCGACGTTGATGCAGTGGAGGAGGAAGTAAACAGACTTCTGGAGGCCAGGGCCATCAGAGAAGTCAATTATCCGACATGGCTATCAAACACTGTGGTAGTAAAGAAAAAGAATGGTAAATGGAGGGTTTGTGTATATTTTACAAGCCTAAACAAAGCCTGTCCCAAAGACAGCTTTCCTCTACCCAAGATTGACCAGTTGGTGGACGCCACATCTGGACATGGAAGGATGAGCTTCCTAGATACTTATAGGGGGTACCACCAGATAGCCATGTACCCCCTAGATGAAGAAAAGACAGCGTTTATCATCCCAAAAGGCCTATACTGTTACAGAGTAATGCCCTTTGGGCTGAAAAACACGGGAGCAACTTACCAAAGATTGGTAACCAAGATGTTCAGACACTTGATTGGCAAAACAGTAGAAGTCTACATCGATGACATGGTCGTGAAGACCAAGGAGCCTAGGGGTCATCTTTCCGACCTAAAAGAGGTCTTTGAAATCCTCAAAACATATCGACTCCGACTCAATGCATCGAAGTGCGCATTTGGAGTTGGATCTAGTAAGTTCTTGGGATACCTGGTGACAAGAAGGGGCATTGAGGCCAGCCCAGATCAGATCAAGGCCATCCTAGATTTACAGAGCCCGACATCGGCAAAAGCAGTCAGATGCTTAGGAAGCGCGACTCTAAACAAGTTCATAAGCCGAAGCTTAGACAAATGCAAACCTTTCTTCAACTTGGTAAAGAAAGCCACGGATTTCCTTTGGACAGAGGAATGTGAGGCCGCGTTGGCCGACCTAAGAAAGTATTTGACTACGGCTCCAGTCCTCTCAACACCTAAACCTGGGGAAGAGTTGTTTTTGTACTTAGCAGTTTCAGAACATGCAGTAAGTGCGGTGTTAATCCGAGAAGAAAAAGGGGAGCAAAAGGCTGTTTACTATGTAAGCAAAACCTTGGCCAACGCAGAAACAAGGTATCTACCACTTGAGAAATTAATGCTGGGCTTAGTGATGGCTTCAAAGAAGTTGAACCACTACTTTCAGGCGCACAAGATTGTAGTGCTAACAGAACACCCTCTGAAACCCTTGTTGCAGCAATGAGACTTAACTGGAAGAATAGCAAGATGGGCAGTGGCTTTGGGCCAGTATGGCCTGTAGTTCAAGCTGAGAACATCAATTAAGGGCCAAGTTTTGGCCGACTTCGTGGCCGAGTTCACCATGGAATCCATCGAACATCAGGCTCCGTTGAGCCAAGATAAACGTTGTCCAAGCAAGTAAGGAGAAGCCCAGCCAAAGGCAAAAGAACAAAGGAAGGAAAAACTCAGACCCTGCAGCATCTACATCGGCGACTCCTTCAGACTGTTTGTCGATGGAAGTTCAAACCGGCAAGGAGCGGGGGCAGGAGTATTACTGATATCTCCAGATAGAGAAATAGTAGAACAATCCATCCGTTTAGGGTTCAAGGCCTCAAACAACGAAGCAGAATACGAAGCACTAATTGCAGGGCTGAAGCTGGCAGCAGCAGCAGAAGCTGATGAGGTAATAGTCTTTTGTGATTCACAACTTATTGTTAACCAGTCAACAGGAGAATTCGCAGCCAGAGACGAGAGGATGTCGACATATGCAAAAGAAGTCATCAGATTGGCAGCCTTATTTCAGAACTGTCGACTACTTCAGGTCAGCCGAGATGATAACGGCCACGCCGACGCATTGGCCAACCTGGCAAGTTCAATTCAAACTGGAAAAACAAGAACAATAATGATTGATTATTTGTCGAGCCCGAGCATAGAACCACCGAACACAGAGCAAGAAGCAATGTGTGTGGACATGGGACCAAGCTGGATGGATACAATTGTTGCATTCCTAAAAGAATGAAAGCTGCCAGAAGACCGCAAGGAGGCACACAAAGTCAGATTAAACTCGGCACGATTCAGTCTGACAGCGGACAGACACCTCTACAGAAGATCCTTCACTGGATCCCTTTTAAGGTGCGTACACCCTTTGCAGGTTGAGGATTTTTTATATGAAATTTATGAATGAGTTTGTGGAAGCCACGCTAGGGGCAAATCACTAGCTCACAGGGCCATTACCCAGGGGTATTGATGGCCCTATATGCAAAAAGATGCAGAAGCATATGTAAAGAAGTGCGAACAATGCCAAAGGTTTGCACCTTTGATACACCAATTCTTGACTGAATCCAGATATCAACCCTTGGCCATTTGCCCGATGGGGCATGGATCTTGTTGGGCAACTTCCCGAACAATGGCGGAGAAAATACTTCTGGTAGCAGCAGTTACTTCACGAAGTGGATAGAGGCAGAACCTCTTGCCAAAATCGAGATGTGGATGTCAAGAACTTTATATGGAGAAACATCATCACCGATTTGGGATTCCAAGAGCTATAGTTCTTGAAACGCGAGCAGGTTTGACAGCAAACTCATCAAGAACTTTTGTGCGAAATTCAAGATCAAGAATTACTTTTCAACACCAAGTTTTCCCCAAAGTAATGGGCAAGCAGAAGCATCCAACAAAGTAATTTTGGATGGGATAAAGAAGAGGCTGCAGGCAGCAAAAGGAAAGTGGGTAAACGAATTGTCCAACGTACTTTGGGCATATCGGACTACGCCGAGAAGATCAACAGGGGAATCCCCCTTTGCCATGGCTTATGCGCGAAGCGATCATTCCATCGAAGTCGGCATCGAGGATCCGAACCCGGGAGTTAAGAATGGGACTAATGATATACTCTTAGCGAGATCCGGATCTTTTGGAAGAACGAAGAGAAAGCAATTCATTTCGTAGTATACCGACGACTTGCGGAGCTTACAACAAGAAGGTCAATCCAAGGGATTTTCAAGTCGGCGACCTAATCCTGAGAAAAGTCGTCGGCAACAAGAAGGATCCCAAAGAGGGCAAGCTTGGCCCAAACTAGGAAGGACCCTACAGAATCACTTCGGTATTAGGCAATGGAGCCTATCGGCTTGAAGATAATGAGGGCAAAGCATTGCCTAGACCCTGGAACACTTGTAATTTGAAATTTTTCTATCATTAGATATGCATTGTTTTTTGCCGATGTTATCAATAAAATCTTTTCAGAATTCTTCAACACATGTGACTGATAAAGATACAAAATAGTGTTTCTGGAAGATATGAATAATGAGAACCCAAGTGGAACTCAGGTTCACACTGGGGGCGGAAAGAATACAAAGACGCTTAACACTTGTTGAAATTTGTAGCAATTTACAAGTTGAAGTTAAGCCGAGATAATTCCTTATCTTCACTTGTTGAAATTTGTAGCAATTTACAAGTTGAAGTCAAGCCGAGATTATTCCTTATCTTCACTTGTTGAAATTTGTAGCAATTTACAAGTTGAAGTTAAGCTGAGATTATTCTTTATCTTCACTTGTTGAAATTTGTAGCAATTTACAAGTTGAAGTTAAGCCGAGATGATTCCTTATCTTCACTTGTTGAAATTTGTAGCAATTTACAAGTTGAAGTTAAGCTGAGATTATTCCTTATCTTCACTTGTTGAAATTTGTAGCAATTTTACAAGTTGAAATTATGCCGAGATGATTCCTTATCTTCACTTGTTGTAATTTGTAGCAATTTACAAGTTGAAATTAAGTTGAGATTATTCCTTATCTTTACTTGTTGAAATTTGTAGCAATTTACAAGTTGAAGTTAAGCCGAGATGATTCCTTATCTTCACTTGTTGAAATTTGTAGCAATTTACAAGTTGAAGTTAAGTCGAGATTATTCCTTATCTTCACTTGTTGAAATTTGTAGCAATTTACAAGTTGACGTTAAACCGAGATTAGTTCTTATCTTCACTTGTTGAAATTTGTAGCAATTTATAAGTTGGAGATAGAAAGAGATCATTATCTAACACATGTTGAAATTTGTAGCAAATTACAAGGATAGTATCTTGCCGAAATAAAACTTGCAGTTATCATACCCGAGGTATGTAACCCCGAGAAGATTGCACAAAAAAGAAAGAATATTAAAGGCATACAAAATATTCTAAGTATAGAAACATGCAGAAGCAATCAAGAGAAGATAGAGGTACAAGTATTCAAAGAAAGTAAGTTGTGTTAAGCATTCAACAGAAAACAGGGCCACGTCGGCCATATGAGGAGCTTGCATTGTTTTTGGAACAAAAAAGTACAAAAGAAAAGAACAGAAAGACATCGGAATTAGGATTCTTCAGCATCAGCAGCGGGATGGGTTGGGATCTCGGAAGATTCTTGCGGAACCACATCGGCAACCTTCTCTACCGCCAGTTCAGCGTCAATTTCTGCAAGAGTTTTGTTAATACTTTTGTCGGCTGGAGGAACGTTAGATGATGCTTGCTCAGGAGTAGCCTCCTTGACAATCTCCTCATCCTCCTCCTCATGAGTCAAGTCTAGGACTTGATCATCTTGAAGAGGGGACTTGGTCTCAGTCGCATCCTTGGGCTTCCTTACCAAAGCCTCATCATCATCCTTATCCTCGTCTTCAGACTCAGGCTCAGATTCATCTTGAGATTGAACTGGTGGAGGTGGAGGAAAAGGAAGAAGAATGGCGTCGGCCTTTCTCAGAGGCGAATCCTCAGGAACATTAAGTTTTTTGGCAAGGGACATCCAACTAAGGGAAAAGCCCCTGTTGCATGCCTGCCTGACTTGTAATTTATATTCCTCAGTAACATCGACCATGCCCTGAGCGTAAGCCTTTTTGTCGGCCGCCTTGATTTCGTTATCTTTAGTGGCCAGGGCCTCCTGAGCTCCTTTTCAGCTCGAGCCATTTTTTCCTCGGCCTCTTTTTTCTGCGATTCAGCAACCTTCTTTATAGCATCAGCAGATTCGACCTTCTTCTCGGCTTCAGTCTGAGCTTTGAGAGCAGCCTCAGCCTGGTCCTCCAACTTCTTCATTTTTGATTGGAGACTTTTATTAATCTTTTGAAGGGTAGAAAACTCCCTCTTCATGTCAGACAACTTCTCCCTATTCTCAAAAGATTGGATGGAGAGCGAATGAGCATGCTGAATGGCCTGGAAAAATACAAGGCAAGAGTCATTAAGAATTTTACAAGTATGGAAAAAAAACAGAAAGACAAATTACCAAGTAAAGAGACTTACTTGAATGGAACGTTGAAGCATGAGGGCATAGTTCTCGTACTCACTCATCTTGGCATTCCGTTCGAGATCGCCTGGGAGCAATAGAGCAGTACTAAGGGCTACGCCGACATTAATGTCATCGACACTATCATTGGCAAAAACGGGCTTATCTTCAAGAGTGATTTCAGGCGTCCAAGGGATTTTTGGTATTTTTGACCACGAGGTCGTCGCAGACGATGACCTCGGCTTCTTTGATTTTGTGGATTCTGATGGCTGGGTTTCTGCATGCCTCTTCCTAGCAGAGGGTTGAGACTTGTCGCTCTCAGCCAGTTTGGAGATAGGTAAAGTGTCCTCAGATTCAACCTGAGTTACTTTAGCCTTTGGCTGAGCTTTCTTGGTTTTTTTCGGCTTCGGTGGGGGCATGGTTTGCGATGATTGAGCGTCAACATCGGTAGGGAGGTCGGCTAAGAGATCTTCGACAACAGGTTTTGGGCGACCCATCTCAGCAGTTCGGACAAGTCTGCGTTGCCGTTTTCGTTCAGGTATTGGGACCAAGTATAGAGCCGAAGTTGATGGCTGATCAGCTGGATCCGATGTTGATCCTTGATCATTGAGAATCTGAACCTGATTTGGGTTGTGGCAGAAGGTGGAGAAAGGCTTTTCTTCTTCTTCCTTTTAGGGACGTCGGGCAAAATCGACTTGTATGTTAGAACAAAGTTAAGAAGCAAAGGCGCTTTCCTTTTTTAGATTGGCAAGTCCAAAAGTTTCTTCAAATCCTTGCTGGGGACGTAGGATTGGCGAAAGCTTTTCGGTGGCTTATGAACATCTGCAAGAAGAACAGACATTAGAAACAGACAAAGTATTGAAGACTAGAAAAGAAAACAACTAAATGTTAACACTGGGCTCTTACCCTTGCCCTCTTTAACTGATCGAGGAAGAGGGTAGAGATGGGCATCCTCCTCTGGGGCAAACTCCCAATTTCCCGAGGTAATGAAGTAGTCATCTCCAGCCCCTTTGTTGGAGTCTGGGAGGTCGGCTACAATTTTGAACTCTGTGGACCTCGGTTTAAGATAATAGACGTAGCCTTTTTCTTTCAAATTGAGGGCACACATGGTATAACAGTATTGGATATCAGCTAAGGTGATCCTAGCATCTTCTTGTTTGGCTAAGGCTATGATACCATTAATCACTCAATAAGAGTTGATGGTAAGTTGTATGGGGTTCAACTTATAGTAGTGGAGAACTTCGTGAAAAGGGGATTAAGTGGAAGCCGGAGTCCACATTCAGTAAAAGCTACAATGGGAAAGGGCATCGAATTATCTGTGGGCATGATAGAGTCATCATCCCCAGCCAGCCTTAGATGGACATCGGCAGAAATGGCGAACTCTTGCCTAAAGTACTCAAGTTTAGTTAGGGTATCTACCATATGTTTCCACATGCCCATGATGTCGGCGTAAAGGTATTCGACTTTAGAAAGAGGATGTTCTTAAAGGGTTTTTTGGAACCTCGGCAAAACCCTAGGTAAATGCCGGTAAGGGTTGTTTCAGTTTTTCCTAAGGATTGGTGAAATCTACAGACAAATCCCAAAACCTAAATCTATGGAAACGAAGATTGAAGGCGCAAATCTGGAAAACAGAGAAATAAGAATGAAGTTTCAGAAATCAAGAACAGAGGTGGGGCTCTCAAAAGCATAAAAAATACAAGAAATCTGAGGTCAAAACGTTGGCAAGAAAGTAGTGAAACAGTACAAGTGTTCAAGACATAAGCAAGATCATAAAATAGACACATCCAGATGAATAGTTCAGCAAATCGAAGGTTTGAACAAAGCAGTAATGGCAGCAAGTAAGCAAAGAGCATAGAAGAATTGAGAAAGGAACAGAGGCTTACCAGGCAAAGTAAGGCCGAAATAAAGTTCGCCGAAGACAGACAACGGTTGCAGAAGTGACCGAGTAGCGAGAGCTTCACCAGAAAGACGAATGAAGTTGTAGAGCTTGGAGCTTGAGCAATGGCGGATTCGAGAGAAAGAGCTTAGAGAGAGAAAAAGCAAGTAAATCAAAGCGCAAAGTGAAGAGGCAAAAAGAGGGAAAACAATTTTTGTCAAAAACTTGAAACGGCAGCAAAACATAAGCATTTAATGCGCCTGGAGTAACGCATACGCCAGATGGCGCACGCAGGAAAAGACGTGGTTTACAGGCGCGTCATAAGACACGATCCAATAAGGATAAAACACGTAAGTAAAAACAGTTGAAAAGTGATACATGACAGCTCATGCACAAGAAGGAGTTCACTTGAGTTATTGTTCTTGAAAGAAGACATGTCGGCCTGAAATGAATGATCTCGGCTAAAGAATTCTTATCTGAAGCGTCTTTGATGCGAGGAGCGATATAGGTTCCACCACCTCGGAATCGGGGTAATAGAACCTAGGGGCGGGTTAATGGGGATATATTTTACGAGCAATCGACGTAGCAAGGTGATGCCGACGTGTCAGCCGAGGTGCCACGTGTCGTGATAGTTATGCCGAGGTGATCTTGGAGTTGCCGAGGTTATCTCCGAAGATACCGGAATCCGAGATAAGCGGATAAAGGACAAAAGTCCTAGGATGAAGAAAGACTTCAGGATGGATAAGGGTAATATTCTTAGGGAGATTATCCTTATCTCTTGAGAAATCCAAAGTAAGCACTAAATTGGAGTCCGTAGAAGTCAGGCTTCTAGTAGGACTAGGATTAAGTAAACTATAAAAGATAGGCACCCCCGTGGGTCTAAGGTATGCTTTTTAGACTCAAGCTTGTGAGTTAAATAATTGATTATCTTTGAGAGATATACTGACTTGATCGTGGGAGTGCCCCCGGGTGGAAGAACCACCGCCGGAGCCTTCTCTTTCTGTGCAGGATAACAGGGTGCCATCTATTCTGCCAGTGTTCTACAGCTGAATTACTATACGGGCAGTGTGATCGGAAAATCACTCACACAATACATATAATATACCATTAGATATATCTAAATGATTCTTTCTTTTGGATTTTGAACATTGTTTAATCGATTTGGAGGAGAAACAAAAACAACTAATGCTTTTCTCCCAAGGCAAATTATATATATGCAATTATTGTCTTATTTACTTGTTAAAGTCTCTGTACACACACACAAAAAAAAAAAGGGGGGGGGGGAAATAACCGATCAGGGCATATTTTAAAAATAAATTACAAATTAATGAATAACTTTATCAATATTAATAATGAAAATTTTAAACTTTTTCATGTATTTGTAATATTTTTTTTATATTTCCACTAGATGCTAATTCCCTCCCCCCCCCAAAAAAAAAAAAGAAAAAGTGAAAAAAAGAGTATGTTTTTGGAACTTTTAATGTTATTTTCAAAGGAGGTAAATCTATGGAGGAAATAAGCTACTTGGATCATAATGGACCTTACTGTAATGATTTGATCAATTTACTTTGTAAGTCTTTACGTATATATTATTCATAAAAAAAATCATATTAATTCATTAATAATAGCCATTATTTTGTTATAATTGTCTTAAGAAAAATGAAGTTAATAGATTGTTCATTTAAAAAGAAACAAATTATGTGGAAAAATTGTGGTTAAAAATTTCGGATCAATTAGTTTTCTTATATTTTTTATTTTTATAAACAATCTATACCTAGGGGCTTATAAAATGAACAAATGGGCCAAACAATCAGTCTCCTTCTCGTGGTGGAGCCCACTTTACGTGACAGCATGACATCTATATATTAAGAAAAAGGGTCTTTTAAAACTCAAAGTTTGTGAAACCTCTAACATGTCAATCCTAATTTCTTGATTTTTTAATATTTTTTTAAAAAAAAATTGACTTGGTGATTGGTGATTGGTTCAAAGATTGTAATAATTACCCTATTAATTACAATAAATTCAAGGATTGTAATAATTACACTATTGATTATAATAAACACTTAATTTATAATAATTACACTTATTAAATGAATAACGCAATAAATGAAATCCTAATTTTCTTACTTTTTGCATCCCAAGAGACCCATGTAATTATTGTGTAAATACCTCTTAAATAAATAAATAAACACTTATTAAATTCTTTCAAACTCCTCGGTCAAACCACATGTATTTAATTTATATATTATGTAATTATTGTGTAAATGCCTCTTACATAAATAAATAAACACTTATTAAATTCTTTCAAACTCCTCGGTCAAACCCCATGTATTTAATTTATATATTAAAAAAAATGAAAACAAATATAAATATCTATAATTATCCCGTGCATAGCACGTGTGATAGGCTAATTTATAATAAATATAAGTGATGAGACCTATTAAATTAAAGAAAAGTTATATATAGGTAGGAGAAGAGAAAAAAAATTATCGATACATAAAGTGCATGTATATCTATGATGGGGTATAAATAAAAGACTATAGAGTGCAAGTACTAAAACCCCTCATGTGTTAATTATTTTTTTTCCTTCTTATACCTGCATGTAATTCCCCTTAAATTAACATAATGTTGACCCGTGAAGGCATAAATATAACATGGTAAAAAAATCATCCTGACATTTTTGTTCAGGACACCACTAATTTTGGATTATTTGTACAGAATTTGTAGAGGAGAGAGCCCAAAAAAACAAAAAAAATATTTTTCAATTATTTTATTTTATTTTTATAATTCACAAATCTAAAATTTAAACACAAAAACCTATTGATTTTCTCTTCCTTTGCATGATTTCATTGTAAAGGATTCTAAATAAGACAAAAACTTTGTATGGATATCAAATAATTTCTAAAATTCAAGTTCTTATAATCACTTTTTCCACTGAAAAAAATACCACTTTGTGAGGTAGTAAAATCAAAAATCAAAGCCTCACTTACAACGGTGGTTATTTTATTCAGTCGAAACCTTAACAATGGAATATGTTCCTCGGAATAATCAAAGTTAAATAATAGTTCCACTTTAGGCTTAAAAGTGGTGGCCTCACTATAATTGAAGGCTAAATGGATTCTTAAAAAATGTAAGCTAATTAACCATTAAAACCCTGTGTGTCCATAATTTTGCCACGTGTATGGTCAATGAATTCTAAATTCATTTAGGGTAAATTAAATAGTTTTTGCTTCCCTGCTAGGCTTATTATATTATTAAGCTGCTTGATATTTTATATAGGAAAATATTTGGGACCTCTTTTTGAGGAGATCCGCACAACTCTTATAGTGATGTGAATTAATGATGTGTTTGTATTTTTTTTTTCTTCTTTCTCTTTTTTACCTGGACCAATCACAAGTGAGTAAAAGTTGTGGAAGTGATGTTTTGTGGAGGTCTGAATCGTTACTGTTTTACAAATGGGGTAACTACTTTGGTAGAATTCAATTTTACTCCAAATTGAGTTGGAGCCTTCGAAATAAATTTTTGAACAGTTTAAGCTCGGTTTATATGTAAAATGAACAATCTCAAGTCAAAGTTAAGCTCGGCTCGGATTGGATTGGTTGGTGAATATAAGGATATATAAATTAATATTTATTTTTAATACTATATTATATATATTTTTTCATTAATTTATTTTATTTCTTCATTTATATTTTGTTATTATACAAATTTACATATTTAATTGATGAAATTTCTTAATAACATTACTTTGCTTGGTTAGAATTTTCCAAAAATACTTTTCAGAAAATTCTATTTTTTTGTTTTCCGTGTTTTTTTTATTTTTACTAATTTTTTTTAATATTTTAAGCAATTTTTTTAATTTTTAGACATGCCTAACATAAATATACCTAAAAAGTAAAAAATTTGTAAAAAAACCTTTTAAAAATTCACTAAATACCAAAAATATTTTTTTAAAAAATGAAAATTCAGTACATTTTTTGTATTTTTTTGTATTTATTAATTTTTTTTAAAAAAAATTTAAATTTTTTTTTACTTTTTAGATACATCTAAATAAGGTGCATTTAAAAAAGTAAAAAAAAATGTTTAAAATTTTAAAAATATTCACTAAAAAAAAAAAACACAAAAATCAAAAAACTCACACCAAACACACTGATTAGCATTATTTTATATTTTGTTCATAATCTTCTTCTTTTTTCCTTTTTTTTTCCTTAATGTGCATTTGGGTTTAATTTATTGTTAAGCTCGAACTGGAGAACTTGGCTTATTTATGTAATTTTAGTTGGTTTCAGTTGAGCTAGTACTTTTCAAATCTTTGACGAGGTGGTCTCAAATTACTCAAATTTCACTTTGATCTTCATTGTTTTCAATTCAAAAAATTTATTTTCTGTTTGGTTCCTAAGAGAATGAAGGAAAAGTTGAGAAGTTGATCATTTAAACATCAAAGCAACAGCAAGGATAAGACTATATTTGGTTTTCTTGTTATGTTTTTGTGATTAGTGTGATTCAAAGTGAATACTCTCCTTAAATCATAATAATTACTTTCAGAGTAAAATTTTACTCAAATCTCCCAATTTTCAACTGAACAAACTTTTAAATTTTTTTCTCAAAAATTATCTTTCAAAGGACAAACCAAACAAGGCCATTGTTTTTTTTTTATTTTTTTACTTTTTTCATTTTTATTTTTGTAAATCATTACATTACACTAACAAACTTCTTCACAACTTACAAACTTGCAATGTTAGGGAACACACCACACCACAAGAAAATAGAGTTACAACAATGAGAACAAAGCAACTCAAATACAGACCCAACACAAGAAGACTTTTTTGAAGACCAAACGCAAGAAGACCACTCACTGGCAAAATAGTTCTAAGCAAAATACATACTCCCTCCGTCCCAAAATATTAGTCCCTTATTCCATTTTTTATTGTCCCAAAATATTAGTCCCTCTTCAAAAATCAAGTACAAAAATAATATAAATTTTCTATTTTGCCCTTTTAAATTAATAAACAATATAAAAAGTACAATTATGGTATTGATATTCTCAAAAAATGTACTATCAAAAGGATAATTTTGAAAAATCAACTTTTTTCAAATGCAATAATTGTACTACAAAAAAGTTGGATTCCCCAAAAGGGACCATTATTTTGGGACGGAGGGAGTAGTAAGGTTGCTGTAATAACTTAAGCCTCCGTTTGAAAAGTGGGTTGACTTTTTGACTTTTTTGACTATTTTAACCTGAACTTAAAAGTTTAGTTTGGGAAAGACTTTTTGACTTTTTTAACTTTTTTTGTGAGAGAGGAGTGTAATGATTATGAATTGGATGTGATGTTTTGTTTTTTGTGGCTAAAAAAGCCTATTTTGTCTTTTGTGGCTAAAATAGCCAAAAAAGCCCCAAAAAATTCTTGCCAAACGGAGGCTAAGAGTAAAACCATATGAATTAAACCTCTGCAATCATTAGCCAGAAAACCAAAAAACCATACTAATTTTGAAAATACACTTTAACTTAAGCTGCATAGAGGAAAAAAATGCAATTAAAGTAGCCAAAAATCACAAAATATTGATCACAGGAGCCCCAAAAAGGGACAATATACAAATTTCAAATAAAAAAAAACAATCTACTATCCATACCCAAAAAATAAGACAGTGCATGGTCATTATATCAATTTCTCAATTCATAAATAGTGCATGGTCATCATACTCAATGCAACTTAACAAAGGAATATTACACAAGAAAATACTTCGAAGTTTCATAAAGTGGGTCACCAAGTACCCAAAAGTCGTCCTTGCTGCAAAGAATAACAGTTAAAAAAAGCAGGCATGCCAATAAATATAAGTAAACTAAGCAAAACTAATCAAACAAAAAATCACATAAACCAACTAGCTATGGCATGACACAAAAAATAATAGCAGAAACCTTTAATAAAACATTGTTTTAAATTAACAACCACAAGAGTAATAAAACCAAAGTCAAAACTTAAAACAAGTAAAATATTATTGTCACCACCGCCGATCCAGCACCCAATTCTGAGAGCAGCAACCGAGCGATGGGGACATAAAACTGCAGCAAACAGAGAAATAAACTAGACCAACAAAATGACTTGTGACCATAGCATCACCACACACAAGGTCTTTTTTATGACAGTAATCAATTTGATAAAAAGGAGCAACATCAATAGAAACTCCAACCCGCACGGTTCACTTCTTCTTGGCAGCAGATTTGGTGACTTTAGCACCAGATGGATCCTTCTTCTCCACGTTCTTGATAACACCAACAGCAACAGTTTGACGCATGTCCCTGACTGCAAATCGTCCAAGTGGGGGGTACTCCGAGAATGTCTCCACAACCATGGGTTTGGTTGGTATCATCTTCACCATGCCAGAATCACCATTCTTCAAGAACTTGGGCTCCTTCTCAATCTCCTTGCCAGATCGACGATCAATCTTGGTAAGGATCTCAGCAAACTTGACAGCAATGTGGGAGGTGTGGCAGTCAAGAACTGGAGCATACCCATTACCAATCTGACCTGGGTGATTCATAATAATAACCTGAGAGGTGAAATTTGCAGCTTCCTTGGCTGGATCATCCTTCGAGTTGGATGCAACAAAACCACGCTTGAGATCCTTCACTGCAACATTCTTCACATTAAACCCAACATTGTCACCAGGCAAGGCTTCTAGCATGGCCTCGTGGTGCATCTCCACGGACTTGACTTCAGTGGTGAGCCCAGTTGGTCCAAAAGTTACAACCATACCAGGCTTGATGATACCAGTCTCAACCCTTCCTACTGGGACAGTACCAATACCGCCAATCTTGTAGACATCCTGAAGTGGGAGACGAAGAGGCTTGTCTGATGGCCTCTTGGGCTCTGTAATCATGTCGAGGGCATCAAGAAGGGTTGGGCCCTTGTACCAGTCGAGGTTGGTGGACCTCTCAATCATGTTGTCACCCTCAAAACCAGAGATTGGGACAAAAGGAATTTTGTCAGGGTTGTAACCAACCTTCTTCAGATAGGAAGAGACTTCCTTCACAATTTCATCATACCTTGCTTTTGAGTACTTAGGAGTGGTAGCATCCATCTAGAAGTAAGAAACCACAATTCAGATGATTACATGAATACAAAATAAAAATAAATAAATAAATAAAGAATTAACGGGTTACACATTATTATTATACAAAATTATAATCTTTATGCAAATTGAAAACAGGCAAAACACAGAAAAGAAAAGAGGCCCCACCGCAACAACAGAAGTAGATCAACATTAAAATACAAATCATGCAATTTAAAAAATGTAGAAATAGACAAACAAGAGAAATTACACAAAGCATTATTGAGGATGAAATTTTTATAACCTACAGAACAATTTAACAAGAAGAATATCAACAGCTACCAAGTGCAACATGTAAAGTGAATATAGCACCAAAGAAACAAGCATCAACAAATTTGAATCCATCGGGACTGACGGGGCTCGAACCCGCAGCTTCCACCTCAAAAAAGGTGGTGCTCTAACCAATTGAACTACAATCCCGAGATAACAATTTTAATCCAGAAGCTCTTTGTAATGGTCGCCCCTCTCATTTCCCACTTGTTATCAAAGATTTCTCTTGCGAACAAGAGACCAGCACTTGCATGTGCAAAATGAGGGGTGCCAGTTCAAAAGAGGTGCATCGAATATCCATTATAGATTGCAAACAGCACAGAACACAGCACACCGAAAGTGAAATTTTAGATTCAAATACAATAATATACTGACCTTGTTACAGCAGCAAATCATCTGCCTCACTCCAAGAGTAAAAGCAAGGAGAGCATGTTCACGGGTCTGACCATCCTTTGAGATACCAGCCTCAAAACCACCAGTGGTGGAATCAATGATAAGAACAGCACAGTCAGCCTGGGATGTACCAGTAATCATGTTCTTAATAAAGTCACGATGTCCAGGAGCATCAATGACTGTGCAGTAGTACTTGGTGGTCTCAAATTTCCACAAAGCAATATCAATGGTGATACCACGTTCACGTTCAGCCTTGAGTTTGTCCAACACCCAGGCATATTTGAATGACCTTTTGTTCATTTCAGCAGCTTCCTTCTCAAACCTCTCAATCACACGCTTGTCAATTCCTCCCAGTTTGTAAATGAGATGCCCAGTTGTGGTCGACTTGCCAGAGTCGACATGGCCAATGACAACAATGTTGATGTGAAACTTTTCCTTACCCATTATAAAACTCTAGAGTCAAACTGCAATAGAAAATCCAAAACAGCAAGATAAATCAGGTAAATGGGAATAAAACAAAATTCACATAGGCAGATTATAACAATTCAATTTATTACTTATTTCAACTCAAAAACATCAATTGAAATTTTTTGATGGTTACACACATAAAATTGATAGCTCTTCCAGACAAATATGTAGATAAATACACAAGTATTACATGATTCATAATTAAATAAGACTGAATCATTTTATATGGACCCAAAAAGCCATCACAAAACAAAATTCTAAAGAAGGCCAACCAGGAATGGAAATTTTCAAAAAAAACAAAAGGCTCTGATCAACAAATTCTTTAAGACAATTTTCAAGAGTTTTCTGTTTTACAGTGCTTATACACCAGAAGCACCTAAAACTATCAAAATACAAACAAATAAAACTTTTTAAATAAAATCAGCTTTATTGCCTAACATAATTTTTTTTTCAACTTGATCTGCTTCTAAACTTTTTGGGGGTAGAATAAAAGATCCCAAAACATTAAAAATAAAAATTGGATTTAATATATTCTAGGAAAAAACAAACTAGGTCTAGATAATAAAAATTACATCTGAACACAGAATTAAAAATATAAAACAGATCTTGAATTCATGAGTCAATAACATCCACAACATGTTCAACTGGCATGTGTACATATCACACCCCAACAACAAAAAAAATAGAAAAAAAGCTTTAGAACTCTTACTAGAAAAAATAGAGTGGATAAGTATGATATAATCAAGTGACTAATAACAAGAAGAAACAAATTAATAAACAGAACCAGATCATAGATAACAACTTCACACCTAATTAAAAAAAAAAAACTAAAAAATCATAAGTGTGTATATATATACACATATACAGATACCAAGATTAGATCTGAAGCATGAACAACAAAATCAAAAATAAAAATCATAGCAGCAGATTTTTCATCATGTGATATCCACAAACAATTCTGAATCTATAAAACAGTAATCAATAAAATCGTTTGAATAACAAAATAACAGATCTAGCAAAATCAGCAACAGATCAGATACAAACCCAAACCATATACAATCAAGCACACCACATAGTTCAACGAGTGAAGAAGAATGAAAAGAAAAACGGATATACCTTTAAGCAGAGAGCGTCTTGAGACGATGCAACGAAGCAGAGAGAGGGAGAGAGAGATTGAGATAGATAGCGAAGTAGGGTTTGTGTGGTGAGACCCGTTTTATAGAGGAAAAGTTTTGGTCGAAAGGCTAGGGTTTTGGAAGAACCACCAACCTTATTAATTTGACGATAATAACCCTGTGTTGAGATCTAAATCACCATTTACCTAACTCCTCCCTTTCTTGTACCCCAAGCATGAAGTCAATGGTTGAACATTTCCAATTAATATTTAAAAATTAAGTTATTTACCTTAGAGACCCCTTAAATTATTGAAAATTATTGTTTTGACTTGTTAAATTATGAAAACATAAATAAACCCCATAAATTATTAATAAGTATCACTTTATCCTCCAAATTATAAAATCGTACAAATGGATCCATAAATTATAAAAAAAAAAAAACACACACACACACACAAATTGGACTCTTAACATAAAGGGTCAAAGTAAAACACACGAATAATTTAAAGGGTCTATTCATGCAATTTTATAATTTACGGGGCCAAATGATACTTCTTAATACTTTAAGAGATCTATTTGTATGATTTTATAATTTAGGAAGTCAAAATAATATATTTCTCCATAGTTTATAAGTTTTTGTGTAAATAACCCTTAGACCATCTCCAACGGTGAACCAAACCCAGCACCAGATTTAAATTTTGATGAAAAAGTCATTTTTTCATGCTCCAACCGTTGCACCAGATTGATATCAAAATGAGATTTCAGCAAAAAAATCATCAAACTGAGAACGAGACACAGATTTGGTGAAATCACTGTTACTGACCTTTGAAAGAAGTACACCGGTCAACCAGCCGGTTGCCCGACCGGTTGACCAACCGGTCGCCCGATTTTCTTTAAATTAGGTAGGTTCAAACCGGTCAAAAAAGGTTCAAACAGGTTATATATATATATTTTTTTTTTGCCTACCCGGTTGAGTGGCCGATCGACCGGCCAGTCAACCAACCGGTCAACCGTCTCAATTAAGAATCTGAACAACTTGCTGTTGGGTGCATGTAAGAATTGGAGTCATTAAAGAATCAAAAAAGAATTGGAGTCATTAAAGAATAACTTCCCACATTATGACCCCAATACATTGAACAAGAACATCATTTTAAAGAATCAAAAAATTCAGTGAATGTAAGAATTGTAGTCATTAAGACCTGTTCAACTGCTCTATCAGAAGGAACTGCAGCAAGGTTTTGTTGGTCAACCAACTTTAAATTTAATTAGCAGGTTTTGTTGCATGTATAATTCAAACAGGTTTTGTTGCATGTATTTAAATTCAAGCGTTGGGTGCATGTACAACTTTCAATTTAAAGCTGCAAAAAAAAAAAATTACTCTTACCGGTCGACCCACAGGATTTTATTTGATGCACGGTTGGAGCGAGTGGTATTAAATTTGGTGAAATTGGTCATTTTTGACTCAGATTTGGTGAAAAATTTGATTCGCCGTTGGAGATGCTCTTACAAATTGAAAATAAAACAACACTATTTTAATTTTGTGTTTAGTTTTGAGTTTTTAAATATATTTTTTGTGTTTTTTAGTCTTTTGTTAATTTTGTTAATATTTTAATTAATTTTTTTATATTTTAGATCTACTTAAAAAAATATATTTATAAAAAAAAAAGATATTCAGGCCATAAAATGAATTATAAATTTTTTTGGTCAATAGACCTAAGCTTTATTCTTTTCAATATAAAAGGACAATTACAAATTGAAAAAATTTTATTTTACCCTTATTTATCCAAATGTCATCCTAATATTTGTATATGTGTCACCTGAACTTAGAGAGGGCGTTGTGCCTTTATTGGCATAGCACTGTGTTGTGAGATCATAGGGGCATTTGCTAAATCGAATTAAATGATTCGAACCGTTCATATTGTAGGTTTCATCAAGTAAATTATTCATGAAAAAAATCAAATCAATTAAACATCTATGGCCCATAACAATACCACATTTATGTTTTAAAAAATAAACTACTATCATAATTTTGATAATTTTTTAAAACAATTATGATTCAATCATGAGATTATACAAGTTCGATTAACCTCACCTTTTATATGAATTATATAATTAATGAATCCTATAATATGAACTATTCAAATCATTAAAATAAAATTGAAACAAACATCAAATGAGGCGTCATAGCGAGGTGTTGTGACAACACCCTCCTCTTATCTGTATCATCTATATGTTCACATAATTAACTTATTTGTCCATATCATCACCAGCACTACTATCGTTTTCGGCCATTGTCGTTGAACTTTGCGACATAGTCCAACGGTGGGGTACAACAAAAAAAATATATATATTCAAAAACAATAAACAATTTTTGGGATATAGGTTAGCTTTTTGACTATTTTAGTCTGAAGCTAAAAAGTTCTGTTTGAGATTGATTTTTTGATTTTTTTGAGATAAAAAATGAAATGATTATAGTTTGAATATGACATTTTGTCTTATTGACTTTTTTGCCTATTTTGTTTTTTTGTGACCATTTTAGCCAAAAAAATCCAAAAAACTCATATGCCAAACGAGGGCTAAATATGTCATTATCATCAAAACATATCAAACATGGGGGTGTACAAAAAAAAATCGATGAAACCGAGTCTAGTTTTTGTTAGATTTGGTTCTGATTCTGAAAATGATGGAACCATTTAAATTGGTCTGATTCTCAGTTTCAAAACTTTTCTTACTATTCCGAAGCAGACCAGACCGTAATATATTTATTTATTATTTTTATACTTAAAAATTAAAATATAAACAATTTCTTATAAGACTTCAACACTAATCTTCATTGAAAAATTGATAAAGTCTAACCAACTTAACCAAACTAATTATTGTTAGTTTCTTTATTAATATAAAATATATATCATATTTATTGTTATATAAAATTTATAGAATCTGGTTCCACAAATTTAACGATTTAGCTATGGTTCCAATTTTTCTGAAACTGTAGGAACCGGTTCGGTTCCTATTTTACTCTAAAATAAGACCAATTTGATCTGTGTACACCCTAATCAAATCTTAAACTAAATAGCATATGGCCCATGGGTGTCGACTTGTCACCAATTTTCCCTTAAAAATTCTTTCAAAATTTCACTAAAATACAAAAAAATACAAAAAAAATAAAAAATAAAATTATTTATTGATTTTGTTTTAGATTTCTCTATAAATATTTTACTTTTTAAGTGCATTTAACTTAAATGCATTTTAAAAATAAAAAAATAACTAAATATATGAGAAAAAAAATCTCCAAAGACAACAAAAACACAAAAAGCTTTAAAAAAATGTATTTAAAAATTCAAAATCAAACAAAGTGAGTTTTATTTTTTTTTGGCTAAATTACATTTACATTCCTCAACCATCCAAATAAAAATAAATCAATTTCATTTTACTCTAAATATATGGTGAATTACTAAAAAGGTTTGGATATTTTCTCAAGTTGGATCACTTGAGAGAAACAATTGGGCTCGATTTGGCCGTATTTGATAATCCAAATAATTTATTTTTTTATGACACATTGAGTAGAACATGTTGATCTCAAGTGATCCAACTTAACAACACTTGGGTTGGTCCAAGTGGTTTCCACCACACCTTAAAATGTGGTGAGTTAAAGATAGGGAGTTCGAATTAATGAAGTAGCAGTGATCCTCCATAAAAATTTCAAAATCAAGAATATTGACACTATGACACAAGAATACTAACATTTCAAAATGACTCTAGAATGTTGACATTATGTGGTGTTTTAAAATGTTAGTAAAAAGTTAATTTTTTGATTTTTTTTATCTACATTGTATATTTGTGAGTAAAAAATATGAGAGATAATGTGACTTAAAATGAACAAAAAATTAAAAGTTAACTTTTTATTTGGTTGTCAAAGCACCTATATTGACATTTTTTAGTGACTTCAGGATGTCAACATTATGACTCAATAATATTGACATTTTAGTTTTGGTGGGATTTGTTTTGCCCTCTAAATGCTTTAAACCCTCATTATTATTTTTTTTAATCATGTTAGAGATCACTAATTTGGTGACTCTAAACCCATCATTAATGAGATGAAAAAAAAAAGAAAAAAAAAGACACAACATATTCTGTGACAATGGGTGGGATCCATTACCACATCATTAGTGGTAGTTCTAATTAAAACTCCCACTCTTTTTTTTTTTTTAAAGTACATCCGAAAGTAACTAGACCTCCATTATAAATGCTTGCATTATCCTATGTGTTTCTACACACGCATATTAAAAAATAAATAAATTTTTAAAAAAATTAAAAAATAAAAAAAATAAAAATAAGGCATTATTCTCGTCAAAAAGGCATTATTCTCGTCTTTTCCTTTATATATTTCCAAGTACTTCTGTTCTGTCAAAGGTTGATTCCTGCATAAGCATATCCCTCATTGTGAATAAGGGGTGCACAGTTGAGGAAGATTGGTTGTGAATCTTTTGAGGGTAGACTGCCAGTACCCATTGCACCGAGGGGTGCGATGCTACTCTTAAAAGAGAGTGTATTCTATACACGTCTACAGGTAGTGACATCTTTATGGTCCATTTATTTTTAAAAGTAGAATAGAAGAAATTTATAGTGAGGAGATTGATAGTGAATAGATTAAGTAAAATTGTATTTGTTTTGATGATAGTTGTTAGTATAGGAATTATTAAATTATTTTATATAAAATAATAAAACAAATAAAAAAATACAAAAAAAATTGAACATTAATGTTCAAATAAAAAAAAATGTCCGACATGTAAAATATAAAAAAATTTCTAATCCCCTCACTATTTTTCTAATCGGTTCCAATAGGTAGCTCGAATTTAGAGGCTCGAATTCGGAGAAGAAGAAGAAGAGAAGGAGGAAGGAGGAGGAGGAGGAGGAGGAAGGAGGAGGACTGGAGGGGGCACAATCACAGGGGGAGGAGGAGGCGGAGGTGACGGCGGTGGTGCTGCGACGATCTCCTCTCCTCCTCTCTCTTTCTCCCTCTCTCCTCCTCTTTCTCTTCTCCTCTCTTCTTCATCTGCTCTTCTCCTGTGTTCAACGAAGAAGAAGAAGAAAAGAAAGAAAAAAAAGGAAGAGAAAGAAAAGCCAGAAAAAAAAAATAAATAAATAAATAAATTCGAAACCCAAAACGAAGAAAAGAAAGAAAGAAATGCAGGAAAAAAAAAATTCAAAACCCAAAACGACGTCGTTTTGGGTTTCGACTCGAATTCGGACCGAATTCGAGTTACGAGTCATTTTCCTTTTCTAATACCACCTCCATCTCTACCTCCTCCATCCCAATCCCCCTTCTAACCTCCATCTTAATCCCTTCCTCTATCCTAATCTCTTCCTCAACTTTATAAACAAACACAACACTAAATGGGTCACATCTCCATCCTAATCCCATCCCACCCTCTACACCCCAAAACAAACGGGGCCTATGTCTCTTATTTTAACTGTTAACTTTGCATTTAGTATCTATTTATGTATATTTTCTAACATAATATTTATATAAAAAATTAAGATAATCGAATATTAATAGGTATATATTTAAATTATATTTATTTTTTAAAAATAAACGATAAATATAATTTTAAGAATATATCATTCATTTTTGTGATACAAATGTAATTTATTTATGTCGTTAACGATATTTCGTTATTTTGAGTTTTTGTATTAATATTTTATTCACGAGTTTTAAAAAGTGAACAATTCAAATAATTAAAATAAATCTCAAAATGAGTTCATCGAACTCACATGTCTCTCTCAAGTTAAATGACCAACTTAAGAGAATTCAAACCTAATTGAGAGAGAGAGAGAGAGAGAAGTTGGATGAAAATGAAAAGAAACTAAGATAAATTTATTTCATTTCAAACACAAAAAATCTCTTTAAAATGAAAACATTAGGAGAGAAAACAAATAAGTGATTATTGATTTTTTAAAATTGTCTATCTAGTTATTAAACAAGATTGAAAGAAATCACTACATATATTTTTTCTTTTCTCCCCAACTTAATCAAATAAAAATGAGATAAAACACAATCTTTTATCTTCTTTCATTTTCTCTCAATGTAATATTTTTGTTTATTTTTTCTCCTGAATTTCCAAACAAACTATAAATAAATAGATACCAATTTAACTGTTTTTGCTTATATTCTTTTGTTTTTTCCTCTTTAGTTAAATATTTAAATTTTAAGTTTTTAAGTCCCTACATTTTCATATTCCATCCCATAAACGTATACAAGGTGAGTTTTGTTTCATTAAATAATAAATTGCAACTCAAATTTCTTTCACTTTTTCAAAAATTTAATAATTTTAGGTCATCAATGTTAGGGCTAACACAGGTTGGCATTTTTATGACTGCCTAACATATACCTTAGGTAGAAGCAAGCTACTACCATTTGGAGGCGATGAATAATTTTTTTTTTCATAGTGATTAAAAAAAAAAAATCAAAAAATTTAGCCTGCGTTTGGTTGTGTTTTATAAATGTAATTTGAGAGTATGAGTTGTATTTTGAGTTTGTGGGTTGTAGAATTATGATTTGAGTGTAGAAAATTTGTTTGGTTATGGTTTTTAAATAGAGTGTTGAATTGTGTTTTGAAGATGTATTTTGAATTAAGTTTTGAAAGTTTGATGTGACATGTGAAAGGTGAAAATTTGTTTAGTGATGTGTTTTGAAAATAGTTTTCAAAACTTAATTAAACCAATAATTTATCATCAAACACACAACTCATATATCGATATCCATATTTTTTATCAACAATAATAACCAAACTATTTTTAAAATACTGAAATTAAAAATTGATTTTTTTTGTCAATTATTTTTTTTTGGTAATTTTTTTGAATAATTGTTTTTTCAAAATAATTTTTTCATTTTAAAATAAACCTATGTCAATTATTTTCTGCCAATTAATTTTTCTATCAATTCATTTATAAAATACGTTTTTAATTTTTTTCTAACATTTTGTTAAAGTCAACAACTTTTGAAAATACATATTAATGAAGAAGGAATAAACACACTAAGTTTAATATTTTAAAATACAAATCATAACGTAAATCTTACAAAAACATTATCAATTTTTTTTCCATTTATTACATGTTATGAATTTCGTCCAGATGTGATAACAGAAATGCAATGCATTATTGTACCCGTTGAGCTCATATAATTGTGGGGATTGGCATACGAAATGACTACTATGCCCCTCTTCACTTAAATGAAAACTGGTTACTTAGAACAAAATATAAAGGGTAAGATAATAATTTCACTTACTTACTACCTACCCCCTTAAGCACTGTATATATCATGAAATGTTTAAAATAAAATTAGAAAATAGTACAGATTAATGGAAAACCTTATCCCAAAATTCATCGAGTGCAACAACAGTGCCTATAATAGGATCCCATCCCAAACCAGTCTGTGCCTGGAGTCACTTAAATGTTTGATAATCAGCTTTCAATCGCTGATATTTTTGGCACACCTTGACACCTCTATACTGAAATCCATATATGTTGTGCAACTGATTTGCATAATGATTCCAATGCCTAATTGTCCACGAAGTAGTACGGCCCGTTGTTTAATTGTTTCTAATCTCATCTCTCAACATATTTATTAATTTCGTTTTAATTCTGGGTGTCCACATTTTGGTGTTCTCATTGTCATTGGAATTATTTCCATCCATCTATAAACATACAAATTATATTTAAACTAGTTTGAAGGAGAACACAGATAAAGGAAAAAGAACAGATGATTTTATTTCAAGGCAAAAAGTACGTAGCAGATTAATTGAATTTAAATAGCAGAAATATAACCACCAAAAAATACATTCAGATAGCAGAAATATAACCAAAAATAATTATAAAAAAAAAAAGTAGTTAACATTGTGTTTAAATAGTAGGAAACAAATCAGTAAAAGAAAAATTAAGGAAAAAAAATCAGTAAAAAAGCCCGATAGGTTCAAACAGTTGAAGGGAGGACCGGTAGGTTCAAACCATTAAGGAAGAAATGGAAAACGGAAAGACAAAACCGAAAGAGGTGGGAGGACCGGGTGGAAGACCCATCGGCCGTCGGCGGGATGACTGAGGACGATCGGTAGGGTGTCCAGATCGCTTGTGTTCTGATCGATGAAAGGTTCAAACAGTTCATAATTTAAAATAACAACCGATCTGAAATGGAAAATACGCCTCTACCATTTCTCATAAACCATTTAGGAATTGATTTCAACTTCTCCGAAATCATTTATACATAACAGATAAATGATTTACTGACTATTCTTGAAGAACAAAAAAGTTGAAACAGTTCAGGATGAAGGATGAAGAATGAAATCATTTATCAACTCGTCTGAAATCTTTTTCAGATAACAGATGAAGGATGAAGGATTTATTTACCAGATTAGTGGGAGTTGAATAGTTATCGCCAGTGATGGAATGCGTATACTGATTGAATGTGTCACTGTTTGTTCGTCGGATTTGACAATAAATTTGATAAATTTGACTTGAAAAAAAAAATAAAAATAAATTAGGATGAATTTCTCAAATAATTTCCCTATAAGAAAATATGTAAATAAATTTGTGAGTAATTTCATCTCACAGTCGTCGTTGTTTGGTTGCCTGTAATAAAAATCGTCCGCAACGCACAAATCGTAACTTAGTCGATTTGTGAAATATGATACCAGTACAGAGCGGGTTTGGTGGATTCATTATTTATAAAATGAGTCTGACTTCTGAAACCCACCCGTGATGAATCTGAAGTACGGATGTTTGATACAGAGAAGCCACCCGTGATAAATCTGAAGGACTGATGTAGATGAGGTTCACGTGAAAGTTGCAGAGACGATGAAGAAGGCAGAAACGTTGAAAGGGAGATACAAGCTGCCAAACAGATTTTCAAAATGTAATTTGAATTAACACGCGGAATCAACTTTTGAACGTTGTATCCAAACGTCATGCGCGAGCTCACGTGTTGAAAATTGATTTGAATTAACAACCAAACAGAGCCTTAATTTTTTAGGATCTACTCAATTAGATGAACTAGAAAACTAAAAAATAAAATAAAATTTGAAAAAAATTAATAACAAACAAAAAAGAAGAAGCTATTTTTTTTTTATTTTTTAACTTTTTAGATTTATTTACTCAAGGCGGATCAAAAAAAAAAACATAATTTTTAAAAACGATCACTAGACACAAAAAGTAAAAATAAAAAAGTTCTTTTTTTAGATATGTGCCAAACACCAACTAGTTTAAAACATTCGTACAGATAGTTAACATAGTTATTTTTTATTTTTGAGAAAATTATGTACAGATCTATCTAGATATATATGTAAGAGTTTAACAACGTTAAAAGTTTGGCTGCTAGTTAAAGTCCTAAGTTTTCAAATTCTACAAGGATAATGAAAAAAAATTAGATAAATGGTTAAAAATGACCTTACAACTTATAAACCTAATTTTCTTATCATAATTTTTTTCCTTCAGATTTATCTCTCACGCTCTCTTTGTAGCGATTCCAATTTTGACCCAACCCATCTTGTATTCTGGACTCGGGTTTTATGATTTCTGAATGTTGTTCATATCTTTTTCCCCTTTATTCTTACTTAAGTTTGGTTATTGAGTTGGTTGGAGCATGTTTGAAACAGGTTGGTTGCTTAGTTTTCAAACCTTTGTTACCTAGATTTTTGCTCTTCCGCTCGAACGGCACTTCTTGCACTCGAGTGGACTTTGCGAACTCTCGAGATTTTGCAGGCCTGCAAAAATACTAGGAATTCTACGCTCGAGCGGTAGCTTCTTGTGCTCGAGCGATGGTCTGTTCTCTGCAAAACTACTAGAAGTGTGTATTGTGCACTCGAGCGGTCACTTCTTACGCTCAAGCGAAACAACTTATTGTATTTGACGCTTTAGCGTCACTTATTGCACTCGAGCGGACTGTGCGTATATCAGTTCGCGAAAATGACTTCTTACATTACTTTTTCATGTCTATTTCTCTCCAAACCCTAAAGTTGAGACACTCTCTCTTTAAAACTTACCTTCTCTCTACTTTTTCATCTAGATCTAGTGATTTCTTCACCTTTGTGCCTTTTTTAAAAAGGTAGAGCACGTCGTGGGTTCTCTTTTCATCCGAACAAAAGTGGGTTTCGGTATCTTTGAAGTTCCCCTTTTGCTTTGCTCGTCTTCGAACTTTGAGGTAGAGACTTTCTACACTCTTTTATGAGTTTTAACTTAGTTATTTGTTGATGGGTAAGAAATGTTGAGACTTGTTGTGATTTTGAACAAACCTAGGGTTTGGGTTAAAATCAAAAGAGGGGTTTTCGAATTAACGTATTGGAAATGGTTATGGGAATGGAAATGAGCTTGTGTTGTGTTAAAATGGGTGATTTTGGTATTTTGAATAAGATTGAGAAAAAAAAGGGTTTTGCCTTAAAATGTATTATTTTATACAAATAATGAAATTAGTATTGGGAATATGAAATTGGATGGATGTTTACAAAAATGGTGGAATTAGATATGTATTATCTCGCACCTATGGGAATTTGGACAATTTACCTGTTATAAATATTGTATATCTGTTTAGAAATATTTGTTTTGGGCTATCGGTGGAGGATAACTAGGCTTGTTATAGAAATTGTATGTGGATTAGGCAAATTGAAACAAATCTCTTACCTATTATCATTAAATATAATTATGATTTATATACATCGTACATGTATGATGTTTGAGAGAAGAAATAAGACGTACTCTATATTTAGGACGAGAAAGGGGATGGATTCTATTAAACTAAGTTGGCCTATGTGTCCAGGATGAAAGTCTCGAAAACTGTGCGTATACATGGGTGCCGATTCCTGCGGACGAAATTTCTATAAAATGGCAAGTGAATGTATTTGTATGATAATTATGTTAGTTTGAGGCCTATGGGGTGTATCCTTTGTTTGGTTGACTAAATGAAATGGGTATAACTAATGGATGGAGATGTAAGTTTGGCATAACATAGTTTTGGAGAAGGTTATAAAAGATCTGTCATTTTGGGAATTGAACATGTGCATCATACTTATATCTTTATTAATATTCATATATTATGTTAGATTGTTTCTACTGGGTTTTGGCTCACCCTACTTGGAAAACCATTTTCAGGTGCTAGTGACATGCCTCCTCAAAGGACTTAGTTTGGGAGGACCTGGGAGCTGAAGACTCTGTTTTATCATTTTGTATTTAATATTTGTACAAACCGAGGGCTTTATATGTATGGAGCTTAAGACTCCCTCTTTTGTTGTAACCAAGCATAGTCTTGGAAAGATATAAGCCTGTAGGGCATTTATTTTGTTGATCATTAAATTGGTATCACATGCTATAGATTCAGGGTAGAGCTTATGAATGTATATCGCATGTGTCACTTTTGGTAAATTAACTATGATTAATGAAAGATTACTATTTTGTTTATGTCGCTGTGCATATGTTGTTGGGGGCCAATTTATGGCATTTATTTCAGGGCGTTACAACTTGATATCAAAGTGTACCGGGTTTGAATGCTTTGGGTACGTGGGAAGTGGTTAGTACCACAATGGGTTTATCTCACTTGATAGAGATGTTTGTATGTTTGTAATGCTTTGTGATAACATGTTTATATGATTATATGGGTATGAGATTTAATTTCTAGGATATTAATTGAGTCTACGGGTTTCTAGAAGTCCCATTAGAAGAGCATGTGATCACTGATGTTTTTAATTGGAACTTTGGCAACGCTGCGGGACGGTCATTATCCGGGAATCAAATTCGTATGTATTTATATGACTACGTGCTTATATGGAGTGAATTACTGTTGTTCACCGCATTAGGACACAAGTGAATTAGTTTCGACACATTTGTAAATGTGCTAATCTATTTTGTTACCTTCATTAGGATGTCAGGACGTGGATGCGGTGGTGGTAGGCGTGGTAGGCCTAAAAGGCATGAAGTGCCTTTATCGAATGATTTTTCGACGCAGGAAGAAGGGGTTGGTCAAACCAACGTGGCTGAACCAGTTGGTCAACAGGCCATGGATGCCTTGGCTCGCGAAATGGCCGGAGCATTGCAAGAATCCACGGACATTCTTAGAGCTGAGAATCAAGTCCAAGCCCATGTTGCTGAAACGGATCCGTTCTTTCTGAAGCGGGAGTTTTTTCGGTCTAACCCAGACGAGTTTTTGGGTGATCCCAAGGAGCCACTAAAGGCAGATGAGTGACTAGAGCAGATAATAAAGACATTTGAGATACTGGACATCGAAGACGACGGGCTGAGAGTGACCCTAGCATCCTTCCAGCTAAAGGGAGATGCGGGTCAGTGGTGGAAATATGCGCGCGAATACATTAGGGTGACTTGGGAGGCTTTTGTCAGTACTTTCCAGGACAAAGTTTCTACCTTCCACGGTCAGGGAGAAGTTGAGGGACCAGTTTTCCAAGCTTATGCAGTTGAACACTCCGGTGGCCGAGTTTGAGACCACATTCACTAGCCTTTCTAGGTTTGTACCAGAGTTAATGGCAATTGAAGAGTGCCATTGTGTGGAGTTTGAGAAGTGGTCGAGGACCGGGCTCATGTTTAAAGTGGCCGAGTTGATGAGTAGGGACTATAGACGCCTTGTACAGGCGACGGGTCATCTGGAGATCGTAATACAGATGGAGAAAGAGAGGATGTAGGGCTTTAGGAGAAGTTAGGATATGCAGGGGGATAGTAAGAGGCAGAGGGGTTTTAACCCACAGCCATCCCAGAGGGTACAGTCGAGGTCTACTTTTCCAGTATCCAGTTCGGGTTCTGGGAGAGGTGGTTAGGGAGACATTACTTGTTTTAAATGTGGCCAATTGGGCCATAAGTCTTTGGCTTGCCTATAGAAAGGATAAGGGCAGCGTTCTGCATCATCTTCAGCTCATTCTCAAACCCAGAGTCAGGGGAGAAGTCAGCCGCTCACTTGTTATCAGTGTGGACAGATGGGCCACATAAAGAGGTTTTGTCCACAGTTAGATGGCACACCTGGTGCTTCTAGTTCGAGGCCAACACAGAGCCACTAGCCGGTACAATTAGCACAGACCTTGAGGGCCAATCAGAGAGCCTCTTCAGCTCAGTCAGTGTATCAAGCTTATGTCTCAAGGGGTGAGGAGGCTGAGCAGAGACCTACCGGGCGTATGTATACTGTTACTGCGCCAGATCTAGTACCAACGCCTTCGGTAGTGAGAGGTACCTTCTTGTTTTGTAATTTAGTTGCTAACGTGTTGATTGATACTGGTGCATTCCATTTATTTATCTCGTTTGCATTTGCATCAGTTTTGGAATTAGAGTTAGCTCAGTTAGCATCTCCTATATTGGTAGTGAGGTTGTTTTGAAACATGGGTGTCGGGGTTATGACATAAAGGTTACTGGTCGCTGACTTCCATTTGCATTTGTATTGATTGATATATCTAGCTTTGGCCTTATATTGGGTATGTACTAGTTGTCATCCTATCGGGCTGTTATAGACTGCTACCATTATAGGGTTACTGTACGTACCTTAAGCGGTGACTGTTTTTATTTCTTGGAGAACCGTGTTGATAGAGTCTTATCACCGGTGTTTGATCCGCGTGAGTGGAATAAGATTAGTTGCTTTCTTGCTAACTTCTTGAGTATTGAGTGTGACGAAGTCCGAGTTGAGTTGCCAAGGGTAGTTTGTGAATACCTGGATGTTTTTTCAGAGGATTTTACTAGTTTATCACCTCACTGAAAGATCAAGTTCTCTATTGACTTAGTGCCTGGCACGACACCGATTTCTATGGCACCGTATAGATTTACGTCTGCTAAGTTGAGTGAGTTAAAGATTCAACTACAGGAGTTGTTAGATAAAGGTTTTATTCGTCCTAGTACTTCACCTTGGGGAGCACTGACTTTTTTTGTCAAAAAGAAAGATGGTGCGTCGCGACTTTGTATAGATTACCAGAAGTTGAGCCAGGTAACTATTAAGAACAAGTACCCAATGCCTCGTATAGATAATTTGTTAGATCAATTGAAGGGGTCTTGTTGTCTAAGATAGACTTGAGATCAGATTATCACCAGTTGAGAGTAAGGGAAGAAGATATCCCGAAGACAGCATTCTGCACGCAGTATGGCCATTACGAGTTTCTAGTGATGTCCTTTAGGCTAACCAATGCACCAGCTGTGTTTATCAATTTGATGAACCGGATCTTCCGTGAGTTCCTAAACCGTTTCGTGGTCGTCTTTGTAGAGCCCACAAATTGTGGATGGTACTTGGCTTACTTAAAGCCCACAAATTACATGCTAAGTTTGGGAAGTGTGAATTCTGGCTGAGAGAGGTTAAGTTCTTAGGCCATGTGGTGTCTGGGGAAAGGGTAACTGTAGATTCATCCAAGATAAAGGCAGTCCAAGATTGGAAACAACCTAAGAATACTTTTAAGATTTGTAGTTTCTTGGGGTTGACCGGGTACCATCGGTTCGTGGAAGATTTCCCTAGATAGGCTCACCATTGAGTATATTGACGAGGAATGGAGTTAAGTTTGTGTAGAATGAAACTTGTGAGAAGTCTTTTCAAAGTTTAAGGTTAGACTTACCATTGCCCTAGTATTGATTATTCTGGAGAGGGGTTTGGGATATTCAGTGTATTGTGATGCCTCACAGGAAGGCTTGGGTTGTGTTTTGATGCAAGAGGGGAAGGTAGTAGCCTATGACTCGCAGTAGTTGAAAACACATGAGAGAAACTACCTTATCTATGATCTAGAGTTAGCGGCGGTGATCTTTGCCTTGAAGATTTGGAAGCATTATTTGTATGGTGAGAAATTTGAAGTATTTTCTAATCACAAGAGTCTCAAATATCAGTTTACACAGAAAGACTTGAATCTGAGGCAGAGGAGGTGGATGAAGTTCATAGAAGATTATGACTTTGAGTTACATTATCATCAGGGAAAGGCCAATGTTATGGTCGATGCGTTAAGTAGAAAATCTATTAGCAGCATAGCTTGTATTGCCATTTGGGAATGAGAGATGTTGGGTGCTATTGAAGAGTTTGACTTGCATCTTGGCGAGTCTGTTAATTCTGTAGCCTTGTTTTCGGTAGTTATACAGCCTACAGTTGTGAACCGAGTATTAGAAACACAGAAGGGTGACTTTGAGGTAGAATCCTTCCGGGAGAAGATTTCTAGTGGAAAGGTGGAAAGAGGCTTGACTCGAGTGTTAGATACCTTGACCGTCTCTTCGTGTCGGAGTCTTGCCGAGAGAAAGCACTTTAAGAGTTTCACTGTTCATGCCTTACGGTGCATTCGGGAGGCACAAAAATGTATCACGACCTTAGCCGTCAGTTTTGATGGAGGGGAATGAAAAAGGATGTAGCCGTGTTTGTATTGAGGTGCCTTAGTTGTTAACAAGTGAAGACCGAGCATTAGAGGCTAGCGGGTTTGTTACAACCCTTGCCTATAGTCGAGTGGAAGTGGGAGCATGTCACAATGGATTTTTTTGTGGGTCTTCTTAGAACTCAACGGGGTAGTGACACAATTTAGGGGGTAGTGACACAATTTAGGTGGTAGTTGACCAATTGATGAAGTCTGTGCACTTTATTCCCATGCGTGTGAGTGACTCAGTAGATCATCTTACTAACCTTTATATTAGGGACATAGTGAAGTTGTACGGGGTTCCAATGACGATTGTTCGGATAGAGATCCGCGTTTCACGGTTCGATTGTGGCAGAGCCTACAGAGTGCCTTGGGCACGAAATAGACTTCTAGCACAGTATATCATCCTTAGACTGATGGACAGTCAGAGCGCACCATTCAGATTTTAGAAGATATGCTTCGGGGTTGTGTTTTTGACTTTAAAGGTTTGTGGGAGAGGCACTTGCCCTTAATAGAGTTTGCCTATAATAATAGATTCCAGTCGAGCATTGGTATGGCACCATTTAAGGCCTTGTATGGCCGACTATGTAGATCTCCTATGTGTTGGGCCAAGGTGGGTGATGTAACAATGTTAGGTCCAAAGTTAGTCCGAGAAATGACGAAGAAGGTTACACTTATTCGTAAGAGGTTGGCTATAGCCCAGAGTTGCCAGAAAAGTTATGTCGATCGTAGGAGGAGACCCTTGTTTTTTGAGGTGAGAAATCATGTCTTTTTGAAACAGGTTGGTTGCTTAGTTTTCAAACCTTTGTTACCCAGATTTTTGCTTTTCCGCTCGAGCGGCACTTCTTGCACTCGAGTGGACTTTGCGAACTCTCGAGATTTTTGCAGGCCTGCAAAAATACTAGAAATTCTACGCTCGAGCGGTAGCTTCTAGAAGTGCTCGAGCGATGGTCTGTTCTCTGCAAAACTACCAGAAGTGTGTATTGTGCACTCGAGCGGTCACTTATTACGTTCAAGCGAAACAACTTATTGTATCTGACGCTTGAGCGTCACTTTTTGCGCTCGAGCGGACTGTGGGTATATCAGTTCGCAAAAATGACTTCTTACATTACTTTTTCAGGTCTATTTCTCTCCAAACCCTAAAGTCGAGACACACTCTCTCTAAAACTTACATTCTCTCTACTTTTTCATCTAGATCTAGTGATTTCTTCACCTTTGTGCCTTTCTTAAAAAGGTAGAGCACGTCGTGGGTTCTCTTTTCATCCGAACAAAAGTGGGTTTCGGTATCTTTGAAGTTTCCCTTTTGCTTTGCTCGTCTTCGAACTTTGAGGTAGAGACTTTCTACACTCTTTTATGAGTTTTAACTTAGTTATTTGTTGATGGGTAAGAAATGTTGAGACTTGTTATGATTTTGTATGGCCAACTATGTAGATCTCCTATGTGCTGAGCCAAGGTGGGTGATGTAACAATGTTAGGTCCAAAGTTAGTCCGAGAAATGATGAAGAAGGTTACACTTATTCGTAAGAGGTTGGCTATAGCCCAGAGTTGCCAGAAAAGTTATGTCGATCGTAGGAGGAGACCCTTGTTTTTTGAGGTGAGAAATCATGTCTTTTTGAAAATATCACCTAGGAGGGGTTTGATGAGGTTTAGAAAGAGTGAAAAGTTGTCCCCTGGATTCATTGGGCCTTTTGAGATCCTTGAGCGGATTGGGGATGTAGCTTATCGTTTGACCTTGTTGCCACAACTTTCCGAGGTTCATGATGTATTTCATATTAGCATGCTTCGGAAGTATGAGTCCAATCCATTGCACGTATTGGATTGGACCGACTTAGAGGTAGATGAGGATGCCTCGTATGAGGAGAGACCGGTGAGAGTCTTGGATACTCGGGACTAAGTCGTGTGATTCAAGACGATCCCATTAGTTAAAGTTTTGTGGAAACATCACGAGGTTAAGGAAGCAACTTGGGAACGTGAGTTGGAAGTCCATGAGAAGTATCCTGACTTGTTTGTTAATGTTTGAACATATTTTGGAATTTTGATTATATTAATGAAGTATGAAAGCATTGTATATGTTTTGAGAATATGAAAACATTATGTATGTTGTGTATGTTTTGAAAACATGGACCTAATGTAAACATTGTATATGTTTTGGGAAAATGAGTTATGTATTCAGTATTGAGGATTCGTTCATCATGTTGATGGGATCAAATGACCGGTGAATGGGTCATGAAGTTGAAATTGATTTACAATCATTCTAATAATTGGTTAAAACTTGGTTTTGAAACTTAATTGGTAATTTCGGGGGAGGGGTTATAGCGATTCTGATTTTGACCCGACCCATATTGTATTCTTGACTCGAGGTTTTATGATTTTTGAATGTTGTTATATCTTTTTTTCCCTTTATTCTTACTTGAGTTTGGCTATTGAGTTGGTTGGAGCATGTTTGGAACAAGTTGGTTGCTTAGTTTTCAAACCTTTGTTGCCTAGATTTTTGTTTTTCCACTCGAGCGACACTTCTTGTGCTCGAGCAAGCTTTGCGAACTCTTAGTATTTTTGCAAGTTTGCAAAAATATTGGGAGAGTATATTCTACGCTCAAGCGGGCTTAGCTCGAGTGGTAACCTTTTGCGTTCGAGTGATGCTCTGTTCTCTGCAAAACTACTCGAATTGTGTATTCTGCACTCGAACGGTCACTTCTTACGCTCGAGCGGAACAACTTATTGTATTTGACGCTCGAGCGTCACTTACTGCGTTCGAGCGGATTGTGTGCATATCAGTTTGCAAAAATGACTTTTTACATCACTTTTTCAGATTTATTTTTCTCCAAACCCTAAAGTTGAGACCCTCTCTCTCTAAAACTTACATTTTCTCTACTTTTTCATCTAGATCTAGTGATTTCTCTACTCTTGTGCCTTTGTTAAAAAGGTAGAGCACGTCGTGGGATCTCTTTTCATCAGAACAAAAGTGAGTTTCGGTGTCTTTAAAGTTTTCCCTTTGCTTTGTTCATCTTCTAACTTTGAGGTAGGGACTTTTTACACTCTTCTATGAGTTTTAACTTGGTTATTTGTTGATGGGTAAGAAATGTTGAGACTAGTTGTAATTTTGAACAAACCTAGGGTTTGGGTTAAAATCAAAATAGGGGTTTTCGAATTAACGTATTGGAAATGGTTATGGGAGTAGATATGAGCTTGTGTTGTGTTAAAATGGTTAATTTGGGTGTTTGAAATAAGACTGAGAAAAATAGGATTTTGTCCTAAAATGTCTTGAATAATTATTTTATACAAATAATGAAATTGTTATTGGGAATATGAAATTGGATGGATGTTTATATAAATGGTGGAATTAGATATGTATTATCTCGCACCTATGAGAATTTGGACAATTTACATGTTATAAAGATTGTATATTTGTTTATAAATATCTATTTTGGGCTATTGGTGGATGATAGCTAGGATTGTTGTAGAAATTGCATGTGAATTAAGCAAATTGAAACAAATTTCTTAGCCATTATCATTGAATGTGATTATGATTTTTATACATTGTACATGTATAATGTTTGTGAGGAGAAAAGGAGGTGTACTCTTTGTTTGGGAGGAAAAAGATAATGGACTCTATTAACCTAAGTTAGCCTGTGTGTCCAGGGTGAAAGTCCTGAAAACCGCACGTATACATGGGTGCCAATTCCTGCGGACGAAATTTCTGTAAAATGGCAAGTGAATGTATTTTGTACGATAATTATGTTGGTTAAAGGCCTATGGGGTGTATCCTCTGTTTGGTTGACTAAATAAAGTGGGTATAACTAATGGATAGAGATATAAGTTTGGCATAACATAGTTTTAGATAAGGTTATAAAAGATCTGTCATTTTGGGAATTGAACATTTGCATCATACTTATATCATTGTTAATATTCATATATTGTGTTAGATTGTTTTTATTGGGTTTTGGCTCACCCTACTTGGAAAACTATTTTCAGGTGCTAGTGACATACCTCCTCCAAGGACTTAGCTCAGGAGGACCTGGGAGTTGAAGACTCTGTTTTGTCATTTTATATTTAATATTTGTACATGCCGAGGGCTTTATATATATGGAGCTTAAGACTCCCTCTTTTGTTGTAACCAAGTATGGTCTTGGAAAGATATAAGCCTGTAGAACATTTATTTTGTTGATCATTAAATTGGTATCGCATGCTATAGATTCAAGGTAGAGCTTATGAATGTATATTGCATGTGTCACTTTTTGTAAATTAACTATAATTAATGAAAGATTACTATTTTGTTTATGTCGCTGTGCATATGTTGTTAGGGGCCGATATATGGCATTTATTTCAGGGCGTCACACTCTCTACAATGGATGATCGCTTCAACTATAACCTCTATTGTTTGTCATTGCTATGGCCTTCAACTACATTCATCTCTATCGTTGTCACCACTTTCAACCACATCTATATCTTATGTCATCATCTCGTATAAATCCAAATTATGTCTTCGTTCTTAATCACTATCGAGATCTAAACTTTTGTTCGTTGTTCGCAACCACAATTCGCACTGCCATCAACATAATTCAGCCCATTTTTTATTTGTCTCCGTATTTCTTTTTCTCTTAATCTCTCTATATTTTCTCTGATTCATTTACCTTTTATCTTTTTATTTGTTCAGTATTATTCTTCTATTTGATTTTTATGTTGTTGTTTAATAGATATTGTTTGTTATAATGATGTAAAAAAAAATTAGATTTTTTTTTAGTTCGTTAGTGAAATTTCTATGGCTTTCTACAATTTCATTAGATTTGATGAGTGAAATTTTTTTGATTTCTACATTTCAATAGATTTAGTTAGAGAATATTCATTGACTAAATTTACTAAAATTGCAAAAAGTTAGAGAAATTTGTCTATCACAACAATTTTTTTCTACAACAACTACACTTTCCAGTGCTTCTTCAACAAAGTGAAATTTGATTGTGCTAAGTCAATGAAATTTCACATTGTCAGTTTTCATTGAAAAATTGTTGCTGGTAATGGTGGTCGGATGTAGTTATTGGTGGTAGTAGAGATGTTCAATGGTTGGTGGGGTAATAAAAGTACACTAAGTATAGTTTTGCCCAAAAAAAAACTTAGTACCCTTAAGTTAACATGCATGTTTTAGTTGTCTTTTAGTTATTACAAAAATCTTTTATAGGAAGCTAAATAAGAAAATTAAAGTTTTATTTATTTGCACAAATGCATTAGCTAATTGGCTTAGCAAGTACTACCGTATTTTGTTATTGGGTAAATTACAAATACATCTATGAGAATTTGTTTAAAATACAAATTACCCTTATAGTTTGAAAAATTACAGATTTCTCTTTTCTTTACATCGGGTTTTTATTATGCATTTTGATAAAGATTTGGCAAAAGAGAAAATTGGTGAAAAATCCACTCTAACAATTGTCTAAGGCAATAGGTCTAGTGGATATTTTTTGTTGGTGAATGGTCCACTTTTTGTAAAATAATTTAGTAAGAAGTCTTGAAAGATATTTTGTTTTCAATTTTATCCTTTGACTTTTTTTTATCTGTTGACTTTCGTTGACTATCTGTTCAAATTATTTTCTATTTGTTGAAATTTTTTATCTGTCGAGATTCCTCTCTGTTCAAATTTTTTATCTATCGAATTTTTTTTGCATTTTTTTTGCTATCTATTGAAATATTAAACTAAACAAAATCTTATACGTTGAGTCAAACAAAACTCCTATATGTTGCAATACTAAGCCAAAGCAAATTATATATTGTCTATAGCAATCTGTGTCATCATCAACAACAACAACAAAAACAAAAACAAAACAAATTTTATATATTTGTATCTGTTGCAATACCAAACCAAAGTAAAACCTATTTTGTCTATAACAATATGTTCCATTATCATCATCATCATCAACAACAACACATTGATAGTAGCTCTATTAAGAGCTTATGAAAATAAATGTTTCTTTGCGGAAAAATCAATTTGGTGGTTAATTGACATCACACACTTTTTGAATTATATTAATTGATATAATCATTAAAACCATAATGCTAATTTGAAAAGCCTTTTTTTTTTTATTTATGAAAAAACCTATTATCAATAATTGATATAATGAGTTAAGCTTTTCTTCATACATAGATGGTATAAAACTTAGATGGAATTGTGTGCCTCATAATAGGCCATCCAATTTATGATACTAGTTGGAATTTTTTTTACAAAAAGAAGAAAGAGTATTATATATATATATATATATATACATATATACAAACATGTTTGAGGCAGATTTGAGATGTTGGATACACGATTGACACCGGCAAGACAGATCTGAATTAGGCTTCGTCGGAGTAGTGAGGCGGATATAGTGTTGAACTCTATTTGCCAACAAACCACGGCGGTGATCTTAGATCTACGACTAGAGGGAAGATTGGTGAAGATCGGCGGGAGGGTGAAGATAAGAAGAGAAGAGAGAGAGAGAGAGATGGAGTGGCAACATAGGTGGTTACGGTAGTTATAGTGGTCGCGGAAGTCACGGTAGTGTTGTTGGAGGAGGAGGGTTGGCGTGGGAGGAAGGGGAAGAGAGGAGAGAGAAGAGAGAGAGAGAGGAGGGCGACTTTGCTGGGAAATGTGCATGTGCATACCTTATATATATACAGGGCTATTTTGGTATTTTTGCCTCCATGTGTCCTTATGGACAAAGTATTTTAGTGCTTAGATCTATGACCGTACAATTTTATAAAATGGACTTTTGAACCGATTGCCCTTGGTAAAATGAAAATAAATAAATAAATAAAAATTTAACTTATATTTCTTTTACATTTTTTCAATTTTTCCTCCAATTTTCAAATATATACTCAAATCCATGATTAAAGCACAACCTTAAGAAATCGATTTATTTATTTATTTATTTTTTTGAACATTACTCAATCCAAACCAATTGTTAAGTTAGAAAAATTAAAAAGGATAAATCACACTCACCTCTACTGAAGTTTATATAAAATACAGTCCAAACCCATACTTTTGACATAATTACATTGGTATCCTTTAAAGTTTTAATTCACGTAATAATATTAGGCTATTTTTTCATTAGTAATTAGTTAGTCACATGATTAAAAAAATTATATTGTCATCTCTTTTACATTAAAATGTAAATGTCTTTGTTTATTCAATATCTATTCATCATTTATATTAGTTTCAGCCCATTTAACATTACTAAAAGGAAAATCAGTGTAATTATGTCAAAAATATAGAATTGATTGCATTTTTTAGATCTCAAAAAAAGTTTAGTATAATTTACCCAATTAAAAAATAGGGCAAATTTTACTTTATCTTTGTGTGATTTGGCTCATATGTGGATTACCTTCATTTTATTTAGATTTGGCTCATATGTGGATTACCTTCATTTTATTTAGAAATAACCACATAACCTCTTGTGGTTTGTGAACTAAAGTGCATGGTTAGAACCGTTAACAATTTAATGAAAATTATTAAAATATCTTTGTATATAAGTAACCTACGTATGTGAATTACAAATATTTTCATCATTTGTTAAGAAATAAAATGCAATTTTAACTCCTTGTGTTTTATTCTATGTGCAATTTATCCATTTGAAATTTGAAAATTTGCATATAATTTGCTTATGTTCGATTTTATGTTTTACACTTATTGTTAAGTTAGATGAAATGTTTAACGGTACATTTTAGATCACAAATTGCAAAAGGATTATATGGTTATTTTTAAATTAGAGGGGGTAAACTGCACACGAGCAAAAAAATACCAGGGATAAAAGTCCTATTTGTTTGTAGAATAGAGATGCATGGTGGGGTTGGATTAATAGTGAGATAGGGGGCCCAACCCACAAACATTGTGTTTGTTTTGAAGAAATGCCATAATTAACAAATACGATAGGACTATGAAAGCCCCACAAGGAAGAAATTATTAATCCAATCCCATCGAATGACCTTGTTGTTCCTATTTTACAAAAATAACAAATTCACTTTTTATATACTAATAAGATCTTGTACATAATTTTATAAACTTAATTCTAATAAACTAATACCACCGTATTAGTGCGCAAACAAATATAATGGACGTGTTTCGTATAGTTTATTATAAGTTAAAAGTTGATAAATATAAAAACACAAACCTCAATTACCCATCTTTCAGTTTCTAGATAATTAATTTTTTCACAATTTATTTAAGTTATTTTTTTTTTCTCCTAATAAGCTATAAGGAGAAGGTACACAAAATAGTTTGGCACATGCTCTTGACTTAAAATAAATGGGAAGTAACATATTTAATATCCACTACACACCCAAATAATCCCATCCAATTTAATCTCGTAGCCTTATAGTTTCATTACAGGGCAGTGTGATGTGCGGTTTCAGGGTAAATTTATATAACTAAATTGTAAATAGTGGATTGATAAATAACCAACCACGGTTTGGGCAGTTTCAACTTATTGGTTGATTCAAAGATAATCTTAAACAATTATTAAGTATTTTCATAATATATATCACTAATTTGTATAATATTGTTGGCTTATTTTTCCTACGAAGGAAAATATCATAAATGCGAGCATGCCAGCAAAGATTGAAAAATCTTTATAGATTAAATTCAAGCCAATTATTAAGCGATTGCGTTGACGGTTCTTTTGCCTCAACAAAGAGGACTTCAAAATTGCCAAGTGTAGAGAAAATAAAAATTAACAGAAGAATAGGGAGACGGAGAAAAACGATTGAGTGAACAATTAAAATAATAATTACTTATCTCTACTCCTATGCTTCGAAAAGGAAGTGCATAAAATGCTTTGAAAAGGAAATGTTGAAAATAAATGCTTCAAAATATAAATCTATGTTAAACTACTCCTAAGATAAGGAAAATGACAAGAAATATTGAAATCAATTCCCTTTCATTTGAATTCTGGATCTTTTACAATATAGCCATGAATGGCTATTTATAGGCAAATATTTGTAGGAAAAAACTTACAGCAATAACTACCCAATAACCACCTAAAACTACCCACTCTTCTATCTTCATTCCCATAATGCCACATATCCCTCAATATCTTTATAACTTCCTTTAATCTCCAATTCATGCGCTATGTTCTCCACTTTATTCTCCATTATCTTTTCACATTTCATAATTTCTCATAACCTCCAAATGAGTAGGAGGATGCCACATGTCCTGCAATTATATAAATAATAAATAATAATAAAAATTACAAATTTATGGTGCCAACATTACCCCACGCGGCCCTTAAAAATGATGTTTACTTGAATTTTTGAAGGGTCGAACCAAGCACATGACTAATCTAAGCAATAAAGTGCTTCGAATAATATCAACAAAGTGTTTCGAATGATATAATAATACCAATAAAGTACTTCGAATGAGTATGAAATTATGACTAGATGACCAATAACAAGCTTCGAATGTGGTATAAAAAACCACATTTATCGTTTGAAGGTCTTGTGGCACAGCTTTGAAGGAACAACATCACCCCTCAAAGGTTGGAAGCATTGATATAGGATGATGATACTTACAATGAAGTTTCAAGGTTAGGCTTGATGCTTCGAATGTATCTTCGAAGCTTTATACAGTTTCGAAAATGAAGTAATCAACCTTCGAAACAACTCTTGATGCTTCGAATGTATCTTCGATGCTTTGATTGTGTACATACAAACAACTAGCCATCAATTTGAAAAGATAAGTCATTCTCAACCACTTATTTAAATACATAGGCTTTTCTTAGCCAAGTTCATGCATTTTAAATGGTCATCCCCTGTTCTTAGTGCTTCAGACTCATAAGAACAATTTGTTAATTTTATTAGCCACATCATCAGAATTATATTTTTGTGTGATCCACAAATCTAAAGCAGGTTTTGAACACCAGGAACCATAGTACAAGATGGCCTTTAAAATTCAAACAACTTGACATTTTGAACAATTTCAAAAAACTCAAATTCATGAACATTAAATTGTTCATCATTCTTAGCCATGTTTGGGTTGAGAACATGTTCTTTAGCCAAATAACTTTCATCATTTATTGACAAATGGGACTGTTTTTCTATTTTAGCCACTAACGGCTTATAAAAACCCTTCATGTGAGTTTCATCATTTTTTGGCCTAATGGGTTGTTCCATTTTAGCCATTAATGGCTTATGAAAATCCTTCATAAACATGTTGTTTCCATGCTTTGACTCTCTAAGAATGATTTTTTCAACCCCCCGGGCTTTATACGGAACATCATTTTTAACCATGCATGGCTCAACAACATGCTTTTTATCAAAGTTATTTTCATAAGTTGGCTTTTTAAAAATGGGTTTTTCGACCCCCCGAGCCATTGATGAAATTATATTTTCATTAATTTCAGTCACAAATGACTTAAAAATATCTTGTAAAACCCCACAAAATTCAGTCATTAAAGACTTGACAAAAAGGGTTAATAACTCATGTCTTCATTGGCAAATTTCTACATCAAGTTGATGAGTTACTCCAATTAAGTGGTATATTTTTTCTTTTACCAAATAATATGGTAATGAAGAAACAACTTTGGATTTTTTTTCATCAAGAAAATGAAAATGGATCTTTTCTTGAAGATCCAAAATTTTTCTTTCACGCCAATATATTTCATATTGACAAGTTCAAATGGCGAAATCCAAATCGTTTGTCATTTCTTACACTTGGCAGTCCCACCAGGCGTGCCAAAAATTGTTGGCTTATTTTTCCTACGAAGGAAAATATCATAAATGCGAGCGTGCCAGCAAAGATTGAAAAATCCTTACAGATTAAATTCAAGCCAATTATCAAGCGATTGCGTTGACGATTCATTTGCCTCAACAAAGAGGACTTCAAAATTGCCAAGTGTAGAGAAAATAAAAATTAAAAGAAGAATAAGGGAGATGGAGAAAGACGATTGAGTGAACAATCAAAGTAATAATTACTTATCTCTACTTCTATGCTTCGAAAATGAAGTGCATAAAATGCTTTGAAAAGGAAATGTTGAAAATAAATGCTTCGAAATATAAATCTATGTTAAACTACTCCTAAGATAAGGAAAATGACCAGAAATATTGAAATCAATTCCCTTTGATTTGAATTCTGGATCTTTTACAATATAGCCATGAATGGCTATTTGTAGGCAAATATTTGTAGGAAAAAACTTACAGCAATAACTACCCAATAACCACCTAAAATTACCCACTCTTCCATCTTCATTCCCATAATGCCACATATCCCTCAATGTCTTTATAACTTCCTTTAACCTCCAATTCATGCTCCATGTTCTCCACTTTATTCTTCATCATCTTTTCACATTTCATAACTTCTCATAACCTCCAAATGAGTAGGAGGATGCCACATGTCTTGCAATTATATAAATAATAAATAATAATAAAAATTGCAGATTTATGGTGCCAACAAATATTATATATATATATATATAACACTAACTAATTTTACATAATATTTTTCACATATATAGTACCAATTTGCAATAAATTTTACATCTTAAATTTCTCTTATATTGATTTTTACTTTGATATTTCACGAAATGTAATATATATTAACTATAGTGGAGCATGACAGTTTCAAAACCGAATTATAATTTTAAACTGCAAATCAAACTAACTTGTGATTAGTGGATCGACACGAATTGAGTAGTATTTTGTAAATGTTTTGGCAACAACCTAAAAGAGTCCAAACAAAAAAACTAAAAAACTACCAAAAAAAAATTATTATTTTTACATGTCTTTTGATTTAAAAAAGAAAAAAACTAACTAAAATAACTACTTGTCAAAATATGAGAATCATATTTGTTTGGAGAAATGACCAACTCTATGAGATTAGAAATACCCTCTGGTAAGGGGATTAGCAATCTCATGGTGGAAGTGGTATTCAAATACAATCTCATGAGATTATAGATGAAATGATTATTTTATCTCTTATAAAATATAATTGTATGATAATATATTTATACCAAAAATTATATATATCTACAAAAAATAAAATAAAATAATATAGTGCCAAAACATATATATATATATATATATATATTTGTAAAATATAAGTTTTAACACCCGAGAAGACCCTCTTTGGCGATTTTCAGTGCTCTTGTGATGACGTTCCGACGAGTTTCAAAAACATTTTTATTGTGTAGATATGGGTCTTTTATGCTTAGGAACATGGGTTTGAGAGATTCTTCCCATTTTCTTGCCTAGATTTTTGGTTTTTCAATATCCATAATGGTTTCCTCTTACTTTTTCTCCCTTGCTGTTGTGAGTGTTTTTCTTCTTCATCTTGGGCTTTCGACGGCGTCCAAAGATAGCAACGACAACAACAGCTTTGGTGGGTTTGGTTTAGACCATATCTTATTTTTTTCAAACCATATCTGTAATAAGATTGGTGATTTTTCCTAAACCGTGACTGATTTTATATTGACTTTTATATTTTGTTGTTTTAAATTTGTATTAGGTTTCTTGTTTGGTCCTTTGAGACCTTGTTGTTCTTTCTTGTATGTTGTTTTCTTATTTCAATATAATTGTGTTCAATTTTTTCTAAAAAAATAATAATACTAAAATATATCAAAAACACTAAAGGTATTTATAAAATTTCATATAGTTAATCCTATCATAAAATAGCAAAAGAAACAAAAATTCTTACTAGTTTGATGGTTGTCAAACAAATACAAATTTATTAATTTCCTCACTCAATCTCATCACATTAATATTTTCCTCACTAACAATTCTCGTCACTAACAATTAGGGATGTAAGAAAAATCGATAGAATCGAGCTAATCGATTGAAATTTCAGTTTTTGGTATTTTTTTCATAGTATACGTTATATTTTGATTTTGAAATTTGTTATTCGATACAAATCAAATTGACCAAAATATGTGCTCTTTTGGCAACTTAGTAAAAAGCTACGTTTGTAGCTTGTTTGTCAAAAAAGCTAGGTAAGCTTGTTTGTCAAAAAAGCTAGGTAGGCTTTTTTGGCAAGGAGTCATTTGACAAGTGTCACGACCCAAACCCGCCCTTGTAGGTTTAGCACCGTAACCGGCCAGTAATCCGTGGATTACCAAAGGCCTCTGAACAGATTAGCAAATAATAAGGGGCCACAGAAGCAATAAGACAAAATAGACAAGGTCCAATGAGCTGTGACAACGTACATGGGACAGCACATTTTAAAACTTATTTATATATACCTAAGTATGCCAATCTAGATACACAATATTTACAAAGTATTTACGGAGTGTACTTCCCAAGATCTGACTATACAGTGCATACACTAAGACTAGCATGAAATACAAAAACAGCCATGGCATTAGGCTTCAATCGGAACCTCCTCGGGAGGCACAATGGTTGGCTGACAAAAACAGCACAGAAGGCCGTCAACTCTGGCCCTGGTCATGTGCCAGCTCACCTACATACATAATATAAACTATGAGCGAAAGCCCAGTGAATAATAACAGAGTAAAGGGGTTATATGAATGATGTCCAGCACAGGCTAGAATCCAGCATTTAAATCAAAGCATAATTAGACTTCAAACAGAAACAGATTAATATACATTTTCATATTCAGATTTTGCATAAGATCGTACATGGTACACCCATTAACTATCAGATCAGATTGGTCCAGAGACCCACATACGTAGTTGGTACCAACGACCACAAAGGTCCATATCTTGCGCGCAAGTAGCCGTGGTATTGTTACCCCCAGGCAAGGGCCATAAGCAGATTGGCCGCGGTATTGTCACCCTCAGGCGAGGGCCGTATACAAATTGGCCGCGGTATTGTTACCCCCAGGCGAGAGTCATATGAACTAAGGGTGCCACAAATACTTTTCAGAAAATTTGGACATTATTCATAATTTGTAAGATAGTATTTCAGAAAATAGATCATACTATATCAGTCAGAAAATACATAGGTTAAACGTAACTTTACAGAGTTATTGCTCACAATGGGCCTTGAGACAAACAGACGGAGTAAACTTGATCAAACGATACGTGGCACGTGACCTACACAATACATAACAGATGCACACTTGAAACACACGTTATAATTTGTACAAAACTTATTTCGTTGGCTCTTAGTGTGTTTCTAACCCTTAATCCTCACTATAGAGTCTTAAACATGGCCTAGGAATGCCTATGATGGAATGAGGATGCAAAGATGTACTTTAAGACACTTTTCAAAAGTTTGCTAAAATAGGGGTCCTACTCGAGTGTGGCTTTCTCCGCTCGAGTGGACATATAGACAAAAGGTATCCGCTCGAGCATGTATTACTCTGCTTGAGCGGACTGTAAACTACAGTAAAAGTATTGGATGCGTGAAATTCACGCTCGATGGGCGCTCAATACCCGCTCGAGCATGAGACACAAGTACTCGCTCGAGCGGACTGTAAACATGTGAAAAGTACTGGATACACGCATTTTCCCGCTCGAGCGTTACTCTACACGCTCGAGCGTTACTCTACACGCTCGAGCGGACTGCATGAACTTAGTGTGTACGCTCGAGCATGGAGTTATCCACTCGAGCGTGAGTCTAAAATCTGGAATTCGCAGATTTGAACCTCAAGCTCAAAACTCAACTTTTAAAGCATCCATTTCGATCCTTTTGGGCTAATTTTCTAGAAAACTCTGATAAACTCATAGTATAAGGTGTTTTGAAGATCAATTTGAAAAATCAAGGCCCAAAGGTGAGTCAAATGAACACCAATTTCAAACAAACTTCAAGAACATGATGAACACATAACATACAAGTGTCCTAATGAATTCAATGCTCCAAAAATACAACCAAATGCAAGATTAAACTCAAAATCATGATAAACTCATGGACTATAACTAGAATATGGTCTGGCATGCAAGAATTTCCATAAAAACACTTCAAATTGTTATGATATGAACATACATGCATGAATTAAGTTTAAATTCAACATGTTTGAGTTAATTCTGGACTTAGCTAAGTAATTTCACATGAATCATGCAAGAACTAACTCAATTCACAATTAATAAGGTAATTCTCCTACCCTGAGTCTTGAATTCCAAGTCTAGGAGCTCACAAATGCAATTATTCTTGATTTCTTCTAAGTCTCCAAGTTTAAATCCCTTGTTGAACTCAATTTCTCCTACTCTCCCTCTCTCTCACGATTTGGTCTCAAGAAGGGTGATGAGAAGTGATGCCAACAAATGTAATTCAAGACTAAACATTTAGTCTAGCAAAGCCCACCTAATGGCAATTTGGTAAATAAGCCAAACTAATGTAATTCAACTTTATTTAATCTAATTTAATCATACCAAATCAAATTTAAATTAAATGTACCATAAAACTCTATAAATCCTACTTAGCACATAACACAAGTCAATTTCGAAATCGGGCACCGATAAGAATTCGCAATCCAAAGTCTAAGCATGAACAGATTATTTTATGACAAACAGATAGAAACGCAAAGATAATACAATACATATGCAAATTAAATCCGGATTCCTTCTAAATTACTGTTAGGCTTAACTAAGCACGAATTAACGTTAATCTAGGGTCGGGGTTATTACAACAAGTCCAAAAAAACCACATATAAAATCACAATTATGTCCTTTATGTTTTTCTATATTTACATGGATGAAAATATAAATTTTCTACATTGGGTGGGAATAGTTTAGTTATTTTATTGTAATGTGACATCATAAACAAATATTAATCAAAAAAGCCAAAAGCAGCTTTTACCAATTTCCCAAATCACTTTTCCAAAAAAGCCAAAAGTTTGGTTGAAAGCCAAAAGTTAGCTTTTAACCATATTCCCAAAACACTCCTATATTTAAATACTTTTATATTATAATTTTTTAAACATTATATGATAAGTAGCAAATATAATACACTTTTGTGATAAAACTAAGGAGAAAAATAGTTATAAAGCAAATTTCATACCTTTTATTAATTTATTTCAATGTAGATTCTACATTTTTTTTTAATATAAAATCCTTTAAAATCTCATGCAATTTTATTTTTTACATCACGGATAAAACTAAACTGTAACATACGGTCTGTATCGATTTATCAATTATGAAAATTGGAAAGATTACTTATGTATTAAACATACCCTCAACACCAACCGAACTGAACCATTTACACCCTTACTAACAATCATATCCAACCTAACTCAAAGAGTAAGGAAGAATTATTCAATACTCTTGGAGTGTTACATGTTCACATTCAAAGACTAATCATCATATACCATACTTTTTATGTTTTTTAATTACCCGATACAAAATTACGAGTCATACATTCTCCACCAATCACATCATCTTAAAACGAGTCTAGATCTTCTGCCGTGTTTATCTGCGGCGCTTCTTGCGATGCTGCCAAAACGACTTCGTTTTGGTAGTTTATTTATTTATTTATTATTTTCCCCCCTGTATTGTTTGCTCTCAAAGGTTTCAAATGTTGTTTGAGAGACCATAACAGACAGACGAAGAGGAGACAGGTGATCGGACGAAGGTGAAACGACGTCAGTCGGCGAGTCAGCAAACCTTTGGGTTTGATTTCTCTTGTGTTTGATTTCTTGGGTTTTCTGTTCAAAAAAAAGATTTCTTGGGTTTGATTTTTTGTGTATGATTTCTCATGTGTCTCTTTTATTAATTTTTGCAATGGGTCTGATCTTGACTCATCTGGTAAGATTTCCAATATTATATTGCGAGCGATGGAAATTACTTCACCAGAAAAAATATGTTAATATGTTTTCCGGCTATTGCAGAAGGGAATTACTTCACTAGAAAAATAAAAAATGGTTTGGTGATAAATTTTTTTTTTCAAGTTCATACCAATTTCCCCAAAGTTGAATTGAGTTGGAAAGGAATTCTTTATTTTCTCGAAAAGCAAACAAATTTGGACCCACTAGTGAAGCTTGAACTCCAAAACCCCTATGTGCATTAGGAAAATGTTCAACGGTTTGGTCCATCTCTCACATGTAAAGTTTCATACACAAATTTATGGGTTACACCCAAGATCAAAATCAAAGCTAAATTTGCTTCACAGACATAGATCGAGATCTAAAGAAGAGTTTTTTTTGTTGTTGTCCCTCTTTTATCTTTGCAAATGCAAATGAGAAAACAAATATCAAATAGAGGTTGAGAATCCATTACTGTCACCTCACATCGCCTCGCCTCGCCACCACCATCGCCGTTGCCTCGCCTATTCGTTTCGTCTCTCTGTTCTTGCTTCGTCAGTTGGGTTAGGGTTCTCAACCTGAAAGAGAATAAACCAGGGGAAAGGAACAGAAAGCAAAGCAGGAGGAAAGGGGAAAAAAGAAAAAAAGAAAAAAAAGAGCCTAAAACGACGTCATTTTAGTAGCACCGCAGGAAGTGCCGCAAAGAAACACCACAAAAGATCCGGACTCATTTTAAAATATAGCGATCCCGGTTTTCCCTTCATTGATTATTGTATTCCGGACTTAGGTTCCGTAGAGTTGATGTTATGTATCTCTTGTTTCTGTCCTTCTATACTTTGTATTTGAGTTATAGGATGTTATGGGCAGGATTGTTACAGGTTGGGAGTAAATGGGAACAAATGGTTGCTGTCCAGAATTTTGGTTATTCGCTCGAGTGAGACTTTTGTCGCTCAAGCGAGCTCTGTGTTTTAGATCCTTCGCTGTAGCCAGGGTTCCTTCGCTCGAGCGAGAGTTGAGTTTTTGTGTTTGGTGGCTCGAGCGAGAAGTCTTGCGCTCGAGCGTGCGTCTGCGTTTCATTTTTGATCTGAGAGCTGTGTTTCTTGGCTCGAGCGAGCTTTCATTCGCTCGAGCGAGTGAGGTGTATGTTTTGGGTTTCTTCGCTCGAGCGAGCATTCTTGCGCTTGAGCGTGCTTCTGGGTTGCAGACCTGAAGCTATGAATTGTTGGCTCGAGCGAGGCTTTCTATGCTCGAGCGAGAATTTTTTGTGTTTGGTCGCTCGAGCGAGCCTGTTGTATATCAGCAGGCAGCAGCGGGTTACACTTAACATTTTTCATTCTCTTCTTTATACAAACCATAGATCTGAGCTCTCTCTCTCTCTCTACAAACCTCCTCTCTAAGGTTTCATCTCCTTCTAGTGAGTTCCTAGCCTAGCCTCTTTGTATAAAATATAGAGGGTGTTGAGGGCTTTGTTTTAATCTGAAATTTTTTGAATTTAGAGCACGTTGGGTTTTGGTCTTCATCTCTGTTTGAGTTCTAACTTCAAGGTAGGGATATCCTACTCCATCTTATGAACTTTGTCTTTAAATTTTGACATTTTGATATGTTGGGGTTGTTGGGTAATATTGAAAAAGTTTGGGGTCTTTGTGTAATTTACAAAAGAGGGGGTTTTCATATATAATAACCCATATGTATGTAATACTTTGAGAAAAGGAATTAATGTTGGATTATTGATGAAAATGAAACCTTAGGGTTGTTATGTGAATTATTGGAAAATGCCCTAATTAGTTTGGCAAAATTAATTTGTATAATTAATTTTGAGATATGGGAATTGAATTGAGAATATTGGAATTGGGGAATTATGGGATTAAAGGGGTGTAGTTGGATTAATTTATCGCTCACCTAGTCAAAATGTTGATAACATATCCATTTGGCGCATTTATTTTCTGTTTAGAAATAACTGCTTTGGGCTATCGATGAAGGATAGTCTTGATTGTTGTAGAAAATGCATGATGATTAGGCGAACTAAACTAATCAATTGAGATTACCATAAAATATGGTGGTTGGTATAATACATCGAAATTGTGTATTGATTGAGTGAACATGTATATGATAATTGCTTATATACATTGTGTTATATGGGAGCAGATAGATGATGTACTCCACGGTTTAGGGGAAGATAAGGAATGGACCTCTAAACTGGATTTTGTTTGACATTAATACAGCACTAAAATGTGTATCATTTGTGAAGTATGGAAGTGTTTTTATATGTTATTGATATAGCACTAAAATGTGTATCATTTGTGAAGTATGGAAGTGACTTTGGCTGAGACTGATACAACATCAAAATGTGTATCTATTATAAAGTAAGAAATATTTAACATGAGTTGTTATCCCAATTGAATTGGAAATATTGTTAATAAGAGATGTAATCTCTGTCGAATTATCTGGCCAGGTTCTGAGCCACGTCTTTGAAATGAATTGTAATGTGATGTAAGTGGATGTATAAGTGTTGACCACCTATCACATGCTATTATTTTAGTCATTGCTTATAATTGGTTTAATATATTTCTATTGGGCTGTGGCTCACTCTATATGGGACATCATTTCCAGGTACAGATGGTATGCCACATCCAAATACGTAGCTTGGGAGGCTAGAGGCTGAAAGACTTTTTTGTTGTTCTGTTATCTTTTGATGTATTACATGTAAATTCAGGCCAATGACTTAATATGTAATTGAGTTAGTACTCTTTTTTTTGTGACCAAGTGTTGGCTTGAAAAGTTATAAGCCCATAGAAAGATGTTTACTTTTGTTGTCAACCTGTAATACTTTTATACGAACTATTCTGATAAATAGAAAGATGTTTACTTCTTTATATCAATACATGTTAAGAATGTTAGGTTTGATATATTATTTTAAAGGCGTGACATAAAATAACATATGACCATACTCGAAGAACACCTAATAATTACTCAAGAACAAATGCCGTCAAAGGATTTGCTTCGATAGTTTTATAGGTTGGGTCGGTGGAGCAACCCCTCATTATATTTAATACAGTATAATAATTTTAATAACAAATTATTAAAAAAAAAAAAGAAAAAAAAAGGAGATAACAAAAAAGAAGAGAAAAAGTAGATTCAGGTAGATCTTCCTTCCCTCATCGGCAAGGGAAGGAATCATTGGAGAGTCAGTCACACGCACCCACAAAACCTGTCTCTAGAAATTGAGAGAGCAAAGCAAAGCGAGTAGTAGATCAATGGCGGGTCTATCTCTCAAGTGCGGGGACTGTGGAATCCTCCTGAGATCGGTGGAAGAAGCTCAAGAGCACGCCGAACTCACCAAGCACTCCGACTTCTCCGAATCCACCGAGGCCGTCCTCAATCTCGTCTGCTCCACTTGCGGCAAGCCCTGCCGATCCAAAACCGTACGTATATATACAAATCCCTAATTTTGATTTGTGGGTTTTGATTTGTTTTGTGTTTTTTGTTTTGGGGATCGTGTAGGAGAGTGATTTGCACACGAAGAGAACTGGGCATACTGAGTTTCAGGACAAGACTTTGGAGGAGGCGAAGCCAATAAGTTTGGAGGTTGAGAAAGATCGAAATATGGAGGATGCTCAAGGCGAGAGTAGTAGTAATTGTCTGCCTCAGGGTATGTTTTGTGTGTGTGTTATTGTTGTTGTTGAGAATGTGATAATCATGTTAGTTGATTTTGTTGATATAGTTGTTGCTTTGGAATCCCTGACTTAAGGTAACATGAATTGTGCAAAATTTACACTATGTTTGGAAATCTAGGAGAGAAAATAAAAAATAAAGAGGAGAGAAGAGAATAGATTCACCCACAGGTCCATATCGATCCATGCATGAATTGTGAATTGTAAGATTATGATAACAGAACTAGTTAATGATATTATGTTTTGTGTGTATGTGTTATAGTTGAGAATGTGATAATCATGTTAGTTGATTTTGTTGATATAGTTGTTGCTTTGGAATCCCTGACTTAAGGTAACATGAATTGTGCAAAATTTACACTATGTTTGGAAATCTAGGAGAGAAAATAAAAAATAAAGAGAAGAGAAGAGAATTGTTTCACCCACAGGTTTATATTGATCTATGCATGAATTGTGAATTGTAAGATTATGATAACAGAGCTAGTTAATGATATTATGTATTGACATCTAATTTTTAGTGTAAGCAACATCCTATGATTTAGCATTCACTATGTTGTTATATGCTAGTTTGTTTCAGAAATGAGTATAGAGAGTGTTGTGTTTGCTTCTCTTGATAAGAAACCATGATTTTTTTTTTTAGATAAAAAGAAAGAGAGATAGGTACAAGAATGAAGAGCAGAGTTTTCTTTGAATACAAATTTGAATGGCTCACCAAGCTAAGATAAAGAAGCTAAGAAACCAAAAATAAAACTAATCCAATACCCTCCAAACTCTCAAATAGACCTCAAGGAGTGCAAAAGTGACCCCCCATGGGAGAGTGTTAGTGTTAACTTATGGTTACTAGTTTCATGTAATGCATTGATCTTGATTTGGTGAGTGGAAGCTGCATTTTTTATTCTGGAAATTGTGTAGTTACCTAACTTGTTTCTGTTTGTTCTCTATTTAGAAATGGTTGTTCCAGAAGTTGACCAGAAGCTGCTTGAGGAACTTGAAGGAATGGGATTTCCAAAAGCAAGGGCGATCAGGGCACTTCATTACTCTGGTGAGGGCATTGGAAGTTTGTAACCTAGATCTTCTTTATTGGACATATGGACTATTGCTTACAGTGATTTGCTGATTTTTTTTTTTTCTTCATTGTATTTCGTAAAACACTTCTCGAAAATTGTGTTGGCCTCATAGCTGTATCAGTGCGACTTGAGAACAATGTAAGCTTTTAAAAAGTTTTCTGACCTGATCCAATTATGTAGAGCTATGATGTTGGGTTTAGTTAGACCTCTTGTTGAGCTTTGTTAGGAAAAGCGAGATGTTGTGAGACTGGCTCCCTATCTATGATTTCACAAGTTCAAGAGGTTTTAATGAGTTTTTTTTTAAGGGATCGGCGGAAGTTATTTGTTAGATTAGCACCTATGAGAGTTAGCCTTCCCACTCTTTGCAAAGGGCCAAGTGCTTGCCCCTTTAATTCAACTCTCCCTAGGGAGAGTTGAACCCACGACCTTCCCTAGGGACTAAACCCTCAGGAAAGTCATTGTGGCCAACTTAGTTTTGCTTCTTAAAAAAAGAAAAATACACTTAATTTCTTGTTAGGTATTTATGGAAAATGCTTTTCTATATTCGTGAGTCTCTTGATAAGTAGGTTTGAGATGGTGGTCTGTAATCCTTTATGCGTTGGAAATGCTCATAGATTCTAGAATTGTTGAAGAAAGTAAATATGTTTTTTTTTCTTTAAAACTTAGTTGAAATATATCTGTATAGAGACCAAGGGCCAATGGTTGTGCCTAAAAATGTACTATATAGTTGATCGACACCATTATATGACATATTTGAAACAATTTTATGACAATATTTTCGTAAATTGAATGAATTGGTAACCTTGAAGTCTGCTATGATTTTTAATCTTTAGCAGCTGCATGCTAGAGACGAAAAATTATTTAAAGCATGATGGACTAGATATCCCTATCAACAGTCACCTGCGTGGTATTAATCAAATTCAAAAAGCAGCTACTACTAATTAGATATGTTTATTCTTTTTCATGGGAGTTCATGTTCTATTAACTTCTGCACCATGGTTGCTGGTGTTGATTAATTCATCCAATAAATCTTATTATTGACATGATGAATTTGCAGCAACTGCCATGCACTTTTTCCTGGGACAATCCTAATTATTTTCTTTCTGTAGCTTTTAATTTCATATTTGCCATCGTTATCAGTGTAGATTTAACACACTACTCTTGTGTAGGAGTTTTCATGCTCACACGCTTGTGTAAAAATGTTTGTACATTAAATGTGGAGGGTCCAGTCTATGAAAGAGATGGAAGAACAACATTTACACAGCTACAAAAAGAAATTAGAAGTTAAAACCAAAATAAGAAGAATGGGTTTAGAGCTGATGACCACTTAATAGGACCTGTTCAATTACAAGCAACACGAACAATTCGAAAGTAGAGAAAATTACTACTTAATAAAGACAAACAATTCTTTTAGCCAATATGAGGGAGGATATTGAAAGGCTCTTCAAACTATAAGGAACCAGCATTGGTGACCACTATTCGATTATCGATTGGAGAGACAAGTGAATTTTTAATTACTGTAGGGTTACATCAATGACTAACCTTAAGTCCTTATTTTTTTGCTTTAGTTATGGATGAGTTGACGATAAATATTCAGGATGATGTGCCATGATGTATGCTTTTTGCAGATGATATCGTGTTAGTGGATAAGACTAAAGAGGGAGTTAACACTAAGTTGGGGACTTGGAAAGAAACACTTGAATCTAAAGGATATAGGATAAGGAGTATTAATGCAGAGTACATGAAGTGTAATTTTAGTAATAATAACAATGGAAGCAGAGGAGAAGTGAAGATTGAGGATCAAGCACTATATAAGAGTGAACATTTTCGTTATTTAAGATTTATTATTACAACGGTTGGGGAGATTAGAGCAAATGTGATCCATAAAATTAAGGCGAGATGACTTAAGTGGAGGAGTGCGTTTGGGGTATTATGCGATAAACGAGTACCCATTAGACTAAAAGGGAAGTTCTATAGAACGACTTTTAGACTAGCGATGTTGTATAAGACGGAATGTTGGATAACTAAGAAACAACATGTAGATAAGATGAGTGTTGCTGAGATGAAGATGTTAAGGTGGATGTATGGCAAGATTAGAAAATACAAAGTTAGGAATGAGTATATTCGAGAATGGGTATGAGTAGTACTGATTGAAGATAAGTTGAAGAAGAATAGATTGAGATGGTTTGGTCATATAAAATGGAGATCAACAGAGGCAGTAGTGAAGAGATGCGATATAGTGACGGTAGATGGAAGTGTTAAGGGGAAGGGGTAGGCCTAGATTGACGCGGGTTAGTGTAGAAAATAGAGATATGAATCTCCTTAATTTGACTAATGATATGGCCTTGGATAGAGTCGAATGGAGAAGAAAGATTCATATAGCCGACCCCATTTGATGGGACTTAAGGCATGGTTTGGTTATTCCTTCCAGATGGACCAAGTAATGCAAACAAGGGCAGCCCTTCAATCTTAATATGTTCCCTTAATAGTCTTACTAACTATCATCCTCGGAAATGATCTATCATGTAGAAGGGTTTGATCATTGCTAAACAGATGGTGGAAACAGTATTGCATGCAACTAATTGTCTTGTTTGCTGTGGTCCATATGATATGTACTACTAGGCATGAACCCAAGCCCCTGCTTGATCGGTGGTTAAATATCATCTCAAATTAGCTTTAAGTGAACAAAAAACCTTGTGCTGATGAAAGAAATTGGCAGCCAAGCACCTTAAAAACCTGAAGGTCCAGTAGTTATCTTTTGCTTTGGAGTTCATGTGATGATCATTATTTCATGAATGTCAAATTATTTGTTTCTCAATTGTGTAAAAGATGCATATTTTATAGTTGATTGTCCCTAGTTTCTTGTGCTATTTTTGCATGGAAATTATATAATATCAAGAAGTGGAAGTTCATATGATTTTCTTATCTTTCATTGATTGAATTTATAATTATGCTTTGATTAATGAGATAAATCTACACCGTGCATTTTTGTATGATATGCAGTTTGGGCGATCAGTGGGAACTTTTGCCTTGTTGGTTCTCTTGTGAATGTTTTCTGTCATTTTGTGTAAGTACTGTGTGAATTTTATAAAATTGCAAATTTTGCAGGTAACACTAGCCTTGAGGCTGCTGTGAATTGGGTAGTTGAACATGAGAATGATGCAGATATAGATGAGTTGCCGAAGGTATATTTTTCTTCAGATATTGTTTTCTTTTTAAAAAGTTCTTCAGATACATCTTGTTATGTGTATCTGTCTGCTTCTTCCTTATAAAAAGGTTTTGGGGACTTATGGAAGGCGGCCTGTAGAGCTGTAGAACGTAGTGATTACTTCGATTTAAATGTACTTGATGATAGTCCTGCAGTTGATGGTGATGAATGATGGCATTTGCTGGAAAGGAAATAATGGAAAATTCATAAAATTGTGATCCCACAGTGATGGATTCTTTTTGGGCTTAGATTTCAAATTGATGGCAGCCTTGTAGAGGAACAAAACTGAAGAAGAATAAAGGAGAGTTCGTATGGACACTTTCCCAAAAGATGCTTAATACCAGTGACTTGTTTCTGAAAAGGAGACCATATTTGTCACCACAATGGTGTGTTATGTATAAAAAGGTGGAGCAGAAATATGCATTGCCCCATTGTTCCATCTTTATGGTGGAAAATTTTACTTTTAGTAATTGTTGTGCATTGATTTTAGAGGTTTTGGTTCTAGTGTTAAGGTTGGGGCTCTTTGGAGGGGTGTGGTGTGTGCGGTTCTATGGGTCACATGGATTAAAAGGAATGCCCAAATATTTGAAGAAAAAACTAAAGACTTTGAAAGCATGTGGGAGAAGATTTGGTTTTTGGCTTCTTGTTAGGTTTTAGTGGCCCCTTCTTTCTAAGGGATACTACTATCTTGATCTCTAAGGATGAGAAGGCTGTTTGTAGAATGTGAGGTTTTTATTTATGAGTTTCTTTGTTTGATTTTCTTCTCCTTTTTGGGTGGACTTCTTGTCCTCCTCCTCTTGTACTACCTTTTCCTTCTTAATATTTCTTAATATGTCTCCCTTTTGTTGCGGGTCAAAAAAAAAAAAAGAGGAGAAGAGAGAAAAAGGGAGAAGTAGAATAATATGAGTTGTCGATGAAAAAAAGAAGAACAAGAATGACAGAAGTTGGTGGCACACCTTTTTGTATATTGTGGTGTAGAAAAGGGGTTGTTGAAGTTGCCTTTAGTGTTGTTTGTTATGTCTTGGATGTTGAGAGAAGTGGTGGAAGTCTTGCATTGTTGGAGGGGCGAAGTAGTGGGGAAACATAGGAAGAAAGCTTGGCTTGTGGCCCCATCGTGCATAATGCGGATTATTTGTGCATAAAGCTCTGAAATCTTGGAAAATATTACTTGTTTAGAAGTAGTAATATGCTGCAAGTGACTTTGCTTCTTTGATGTCAGTCCTCTTAAATGTTCTCTTGTTGCTCAAACCAAGTGAAACATTGCTTTGAAATGATTTGATTTTCACTTGTTTGATTCTACCTAGGTACCTGTCAACACCAAAACTGAGGCTGCTCAGCCTTCCCTCACTCCAGAAGAAATGAAGATCAAAGCACAGGAACTAAGGTACTGCGTCTGTTGTCCTTGTAACTATTATGATATCATATCTATGCTGTTTGGTTACCTTGAGATGCAAATTTTTTATTTTTTTTGCATATTCTGTTTATGTTGGTCCTATTTCCTTTTGTTCCTCTTCTAAGATGAAACTACTTCTATGGTTTCTAACTTGATCCTTGTTTTTTGTGTTATTACTAGTCTATTTTTGCCATGGTTAAATTTTTTAAAAATTAAGTATCTGTAACTTTACAAAATAATGAAACGAGATGCATAATATGTAAGGAACTTTTGAAACTGCCTTTGTTTTTATTAAACATTGAGTTTCCATTTCTTTATTTGGATTTTTTTCACTTACTATTTCATTTTTAAGTTTTATTATTGAATTCCAATGTCTTATTAGTGTATATCTTTGGGAGCTTCTTTTAAAGTGAAAGGGGTGTGGGATGGGGTGGTGGATCGAGTGCAGTGGCGGTTGGCGGGATGAAAGTGTCAGTATTATCGCAAGGGGGGAGTGTTACGTTGATTGAGAGTGTCCTTTCTAGTATTCTGTCTTATTTCATGTTGGTTTATGTGATCCCTGTGGTAGTGGCGAAGCGGCTAGAGAAATTGCAACGAGAGTTCTTATGGGGCGGGGGTGAAGAGTCTTTTCATTATCATGTTGTAGGGAGAGGGAGAGGGAGAGAGATTGGGCGAAGCTTGTGGAAGGAGGAGTTTTGAAAGAATGTTTGTTTTTGGGTGGAGCTTGTGGAAGGAGATTTGGTTAGGGCGAGAGGAGTTTTGAAAGAATGTTTGTTTTTGGGTATGGGTGTGGGCGTGGGCGTGGGCGTGGGCGGGGGCGGGGGCGGGGGCGGGGTTGGGGGTTAAGGTTAGGTTTTGGAGGGATAGGTGGTGTGATGAGATGCCTGTAGAGGTCCTGTTCCCTCTGATTTTTCGTATTGCCGTTGATCGGGAGGTGACAGTGGCTTCTTATGGGCATGGGCAAGGGCAGATGGTGGTTTGGAATGTTAATTTGTGCTGTGAGGTGCAGGATTGGGAGGTGGGTCATTGGTGGATCTTTTGGGGTTCTTGTATGGATTACGGTTTTGGGGGGGGTAAGGGAGGGTACTTTGGTGTGGGTTTGCCCGAGGTCCAACAGGCGTTCTCGGTGCCTTCGTTTTATCACACGCTTGTGGGTGGGGTTGCTGTTTTATTTCCGTGGAAGTGTGTTTGGGTGGCGGGTAGTCCATTTAAAGTTGCTTTTTTTGTGTGGACAGCGGCTTTGAGGTGCATTTCGACTATTGACAATTTGATTCGTTGGAGCATATTCTAGTCAACTGGTGTTGTATGTGTTGTGGAGATGTCGAGTCGGTGAACCATTTGCTTATTCATTGCCCAGTTACTTTTCGGCTTTGGATGCTCATTGTTGCGACTTTTGGGGTGATTTGGGTTCAGCTAGAGTTGGTGTTCGAGGTGTTGCAAAGCTGGTCTGGGAGAGGGTTGGGAAGAGGTGTCGGAAAGCTTGTTAATTGCTAGTTAGTGTTTGATGTGGCTAATTTGGTTAGAGCGGAATAGGCGTATTTTTCAGCATGTGTCTCATTCGGTTTCATGGTTAGAGGGGCGGCTACTTACTGTGCTTCATAGTTGGGTTACGGTGTTGGTAAATCTGGGTGTGCTGACTTTTGTAGATGTTGTAGATGATTTGATTAGTTAATTATTATTGGTCTTTTGTAGGTTCCATTTTTGTATTCTTTGCATTGCCTTGATGCATTCCTAATAAAGTATAGTTATTTATAATAATAAAAAATATATATATTACCACATTTTAATCTTTTTGCATTTGGGAGGAGGCAGGGTGGGTGCTGTTGGACCAAATTAAACGGAAGAATATTGAGAGCCTTTTAATGTTGTACCTAAATTCTCTCTCTCACTCTGTGTGTGTGTGTGTGTGTGTGTGTGTTTGAGAGAGAGAGAGAGAGAGAGAGCAAGTGTGTGTATCTTTGTTTAAATAAGATTTGACCGCAAAGTTATCTATTGCCCTGTAACATCTTTAGGTTGCTGTATTAGAGACATGGGATTGAAACCTGCCTTCATTAGGGTTTGGTGGGTTTATTGGTATGGAGGAAGCTTGCCTGTTGTTGACTTCTGACGTTACATAAACATGACTTTTCATTTCTATCAATTACATATACTAACCATCCTTTTCTATTGAATCTAATTTTATCATTTTGGTTAGAAGATCACATTATTAGATTCAGAAAATCATGTGGCTTCTGGTTCTATACTTGATGTTTTGAATATATTGCATGTATCATATCCAGTGGTTTTGAATATTAAGTTTGCCTCCATTTTTCTTTTATTTTATTACTATGATTGTCCTCGTTATTGCTGTTGCTTATGTTCTCAATGTTGTTATTAATCTTTTCAATGCTTTAGGGAGCGAGCTCGCAAGAAGAAAGAAGAGGAAGAGAAGCGCATGGAAAGAGAGAGAGAGAAGGTGCTTCTTAGTTTACATAAGGACTTCCCTTGTCATATTGACTGCATATTGATCAAACAAAAGTAACAGATATTTAACATCTAATAAAATTGTCAATTCACAATTTAGTCAAACAATCAATAAGTATTGGATTTCGTAATGTCAAAGTAATTTTGGCATTCGCCAAAACAATATACAATCACATAGCAGGATTGGTTCGTTCATTATTACCGTACTTTCATTTTGACTTTTAAGAGGATATGAATTAAAATGCATATTAAATGTCAGCAAATGTAAATTTATTTTTATATGAGACTAATGAAATTCAAATTGTGCTTACAATGATGCAATGCATTATTAAGGACATAGTCATCTTTCATCTTCTAATGAGGGAATTTTCAAATAAACAATGATCTTGTATTTATATTAAGGGCATTTTTGGTATTTGAGAATAATGAAATGTTGGCATCACTATCTTCGGGGAGCTTCTATTTGCACACACACCTTCCCCTCTTTACACATCTTTTATTGGTTTGGAAGTTGATTTTCGAAAATAAACAATTGGTTCGGAAGTTGATTTCCGAAACTAAATAACTTGTTCGGAAGTTGAGTTCCGAATGTTTTTCAATTTTTCGACAATCAACTTCCGAATGTGTTTATTTTATGTCCAAAATAGTAATTTCACTTAAAAATAAAATTAAAATAAAAATAATTTTTATTTAGTGTGTGTAAAAAGAGGACGAGGGATGTGCAAATAGAAGCTCCCCTATCTTCGTTAGGTTTATTCTTTTTGATCGGCAAAAAGAAACTTTATTGATGATAGAATGAAGTACAAAGTACATAACAAGATACATCAATAAAGAAAAGGGAAGTGCAAGAGCATCACAATGGGTTAAACTATCCCAACTAGGTTGGCACCAAAAAGCTCATCTTATCATTTGCTAGCAACCCCAGAGTTGGTGAGAAACCAACAGGAGAACAGACCAAACACCACAACAATGCTGCTACCTAGGTTGAGCCAGACCAACCTATCACTCAGCCACCAACCAATGCTGAACACACCAACAGCAGATTACACTAGAGACCAACACAGACCTATAAAACAACCAACATAAAAAAAAGAAGCAAAACACCCACAAAAACAGCAGTATGCAACAGACCAGAACAGAGCTTAGCAGACCAAGCTGAGAAGCCAGCAGCCAACTCACCAACAACATAGCACATACCTAGGTTGAGCCAGCCCAACCTATCACTCAGCCACCAACCAATGCTGGACACCAACAGCAGATTACACTAGAGACCAACACAGACCTATAAAACAGCCAACATAACAAAAAGAAGCAAAACACCAACAAAAACAGCAGTATGCAACAGACCAGAACAGAGCTTAGCAGACCAAGCTGAGAAGCCAGCAGCCACCTCACCAACAACATAGCACATACTCAGACCACCGTCAGCCATTTACACAGATATCAATGAACACTGCTCCCATATAGAGGCAGACCAACCCAAGCTGAGAAGCCAAGAAGCAAAACACCCACAAAAACAGCAGCCAACTCACCACCAACATAGCACAGACACATGCCACCATCAACATAGCACAGATACCAGTGAACACTGTTCCCATATGAAAATTCAGCTATTTAAGCATACTGATATAGAGGCAGACCAACCCAAGCTGAGAAGCCAAGAAGCAAAACACCCACAAAAACAGCAGCCAACTCACCAACAACATAGCACAGATAATTCAATTTATTAACGCTTAGTTGTTAAAAATAACAACATAACAACATAACACCATACTGATATAGAGGCAGACCAACCCAAGCTGAGAAGCCAAGAAGCAGAACACCCACAAAAACAGCAGCCAACTCACCAACAACATAGCACAGATAATTCAATTTATTAACGCTTAGTTGTTAACAACATAACAACATAACAGCAGCCAACTCACTAACAACATAGCACAGATAACAAATTGGATGACAATCACCTAGTTTAATAAATCATAACAACATCTTCGTTAGGTTTATTAACGCTTCATTATGGGTTTTCTCATTTTGTGAGTAAAATTAAGGGTTGCAAACATAGTTGTCAAATCGAGATTCGTATCGTAAATCGAAATGGCCTCGTACCGAATCGCGAATCAAATCGAATCCTGAATCGTAAAGATTCAGTCATTTTTTCTAAATTACTTAAAAACATATATTTACACATTTAGATGTTAAATATATCTTATGAATATAAAATATTTAGACTTAAATATATGAAAATGTTATTTTGAATGATAATCACCTAGTTTAATAGGTAAGAGGTTAATAAAGGTTCCTATGTAAGATTACCATGTTATCTTTTTTTCTTTTTTAAATATTTCTTATTAACCATTCTTAATGAAGATAATAACCAAATAGACAAAGTATCAATTTCCAAATTAACAATAATTAGCAACGATATTGATATTTGGACAATAAGCATATATACTTTTCTAAATAAAAGTGAGCAAATAATAAGAAAGAATTATTTAGAAACTTTTATTTTAAAGCTTAAAATATTGTAAAAGGTATAATTGATCTCATACATGTAATATTCAATTTAATAAAATAGCAATAGATAATTCATAGTGTAACTTTAATCTTAAACATCTTTAGCCTTCGTTTGAGAAGCAAGATTTGGGCTAAAATAGCCATATAAGACAAAATAGGCTATTTTAGCCCAATAAGACAAAACATCACATCTAACTCATAATCATTACATTCTTTCTCTCACAGAAAGTTAAAAAAGCCAAAAAACCCTTCACAAACGAGACTTTTTAGCTCCAAGCTAAAATAGCCAAAAAACCAAAAAATTAAAAAGCCAACCCACTTCCCAAACGAACCCTTAAAAGGTATATTATGATTTTTTTAAAGGGAAAAAAATGAGAAGAAAGGTTAAAAATATGCTGGGTCTGACTGGATTTGATTAGATCCTATTAAAAACTCTATGATCACTAAAATAACGACAAATCATGTATATATGTTAGTTATTTTGGTATTAAACGCTACTAGAAGTTGTATTATGTCATTTTCACAAAAAAGATGGAGAAAAGAAGAGTCGAAAATATGTCGGACATAATAATTTCAAAAGTTGCATGAATCGTAGAAAGTAAATCGAATCGTGAATTGATTGTGAATCTTGCGATTCACTAAAGATTTATTTCCAAAATAGATTCACCCATAGATTCGTATCGATTTTGCAAAAATTGCGAATCGAATCACGAATTGTAAGATTTTGATAACAGAGGTTGCAAGTGATATTTTTGAAAAGGAGGTGGTGTCCCTGTAATTTACCCTATTGTTTGACACGAGACAATATTGAAATTGGTGTTCAAGCGAATTATTTATGACTAAATGAAAATATTATTTTGTATTATTACTGTAAATTTTTTTTATGATTAAATGATGTTCTGGAAATTATTTCATCTCTGAAAGTAATTGTTAAATTCTATATCTCATGTTTACTGTGTATTCATTTATCATCATTCCATTATGTACTAATAATAAGGATGGGGAGGTTGGAGATAATGTGATTCATAGAATCAAAGTAGGTTGGCTCAGGTGGTGGAGTGCGTTTGGCATATTATGTGATCGTTAAATACCATCTATCAGGTTAACAATGGTTTATAGGACAAATTGTTGGGTAGCTAAGAAACAATATGCGCATAAAATGAGTGTAGTTGAGATGAAAATGCTTTAGATGGATGTGTGATAAAATTAGGAAAGATGGAATTAGCAATTGATATGTTTGTGATATGGTAGGAGTAACACCTATTGAAGATAAGTTGAGAGAGAATATATTAGGATGGTTTTGTTATGTACAATGACGAAGACCTATAGATGCACTGGTAAGGAAGAATGATATGATCACTATAAATGGAGATTTTAGGGGAGGGGAAGACCTAAGTTGACATGAGATGCAATAGTGAAAAAAACTATTAATTTATTTAATTTAACTGAGCAAATAGCCATTGATAGAGTAGAATGATGAAAAAGATTCATCCATGTACCCAAACCCATCTGATTGGGATACAAGGCTTAGTTTAGTTATTAATTGTACTATTAAATGATGGATATTAATATTATTAAGTAATGAACATAAAATGCTAAAGTACATAGAAACATACATTGGATGATAAAAACCTCTTAATGTGGAGGTACTAAACATCAACCATATAGCTTCAGTTTAAGAAAAATATAATATAGCTATTATATTATATACTGGATAGGGTGCTTCAGGTAGAAGGGGTAGGGAGGAAGGCCTTTGATGCCTGAACTTGAAATATTCAATCTGGGAATTTCATATGGAGCTCCATTTCTATTTTATCTAATTAAGTTTAGATTTGATTTGTTTCTAATGTTACATCTTTTGGATAGTTTGTTGATGACTTAGTTCTATTTGTGTTTTCTGATGTTCATTATTTGGGTGATTAATGTCAAAGACCTTACTGGAGCCTGCATTGCTTTTTCAGAAAGGATAGAAAATTTTCAGTGTCTTAATTGCATGTAAAGCATGATGATTGTGTGGTGGAAAGGTTTCTTTGTTGGGTTTTTCTAATGTGGGCCTTTTGATGGATATGACCAGCTAGCGATTCAAATCATGATTTATTATGATTTATATGTATTTATATGTATACACTCTGAAGCACGTGTTTTGAAGTTTGTGAGCTTTCTTGAGCATCTATCTAAACCCTAAAAACCCCCCTGCCCCTGTCCCGGACCGTCGAACAAGAACGGGCTTAAAATTATTTCTGTTTTGAAATTGTTCAAACTTGAAACACATGTAGAGAAGACACTGTGAGTGGGAGTTTGTCATCTATGGAGATAATTTATGATGAATTTTTTGTTCAATTTTATATTCATTTTGCTTCTTTGTTTGCCCTGATTTGTTTTCCTCTGTAACTACACATTCAGTAGTGACTATATACTTTCAATTTTGGATGCTCCATAATTATTACATATTGGAAAGCTCTTCTTAAGTTGATTTCTATTTTTTAGCTGTCTTTCTGATTAATTGATTTGTAAATTTTTTATTCAGATATATGATGCATGATCTTGCATTTGTGATTTTATATCTGGCCAATGTAATTCCACTTTCAAAGTATTTAATGACATCGTTTCTTTATTTGCTTTAGGAGAGGATTCGGGTGGGTAAGGAACTTCTTGAAGCGAAACGGATTGAGGAAGACAATGAAAGAAAACGGTGCAGCATTATTCATACATCATTTGTTTCTAGTTTCTACTCTTGTTTGGTGTAACATGCAGTTATATTATCTTACTCTGTTAAAAAATTATGTGTTCACTCTCACAGATTGATGGCCTTGCGGAAAGCTGAGAAAGAGGAAGAGAGAAGAGCTAGGGAAAAAATTCGACAAAAATTGGAAGAAGACAAGGTTCTTACAAATTCCCAGAGTTCTGTTTAATTTAATTTTTTTGTAATTGATTACCTACAAACAGTACTCTCTATTTGTGATAGAACCTACATTTTATCTAGGGTTCTGAGTTCTTTCTGAAGAACTGAGTCTTGTGCACATGAAGACCTTAAAAAGTAAAAACATTTCTGTCAATTCACAATAATGAGTCATCAATATCAAACAATATAACAAAGGATACGTGCTGAGAATTGTTTAGAGTTGCCAGGCGATTTATTTTGGAGGACTTTAATTTTCACAAATATGCATTGACAGCATTGTTGTCAACAAATAGTAACCAGAAAACAAAATGCAAAAGAAAACACCACATGTTAGGGCAATGGTTGGCTGTGCCAAACAAAAAAAAATTGGAAAAAAAAGAAGAAGAAGAGGGTTTCCATTATGGGAGCTGTGTGTAAGAATTGAACTAGAAACGCTGTACTGCTTACAGGAGGGTTTGGGAGAGGTGGTCGGTAGGTAGCCCTTAGGCCCCGTTTGTTTCCAGAGATAGAATGGAGAGGATTGATAGTGAGGGGATTAATAGTGAGGGGATTGTTAGTGAGGGTCGTTTGTTTTCAAAGATGGGAGCTGTGTGTAAGAATTGAACTAGAAACGCTGTACTGCTTACAGGAGGGTTTGGGAGAGGTGGTCGGTAGGTAGCCCTTAGGCCCCGTTTGTTTCTAGAGATAGAATGGAGAGGATTGATAGTGAGGGGATTAATAGTGAGGGGATTGTTAGCGAGGGTCGTTTGTTTTCAAAGATAGAATGGAGGGGATTAATAGTGAGGGGATTGTTAGTGAGGGGATTAATAGTGAGGGGATTAATAGTGAAGAATTGTTAAATTATTTTTATATAAAATAATAAAACAAATAAAAAAATATAAAAATTAAACATTAATATTTTAAAAAAAATTCTCAATATATAAAAAATAAAAAAATTTCTAATCCCCTCACTATTTTTCTAATACTATCTCTACCTCCTCACTATGAATCCCCTCCCCAAGGGTATTAGTAATACCAAGGTATTAGTTGTGCCCTCCTCATCTCTCAAAACAAAAAAGGTATTAGTAATACCAAGGTATTAGTTAGTCCCAAGGTATTAGTAGTCCCAAGGCTATCTCTCAAAACAAACACCCCATATACTAGTCCCAAGGTATTAGTAATCCTAATCCCCTTGCTATAACCCCAAACAAACGGGGCCTTAGCATATATGTAGGGGTAAATGAAAGTAAAATGGAAGCGAAAGTAGGTGATTGATACTCATAATGAGGGTCCCTTGCATTCGTCCACGCATGGCTTATTTAAAGGTTGGCACAATGGTTGTGTAACATTAGTATGGGAATGTACTGGTGAATTTGAATGCGAACAACTTTTAAAATAAGAGACGTGGAAATGAAAATAGGATAACCACTGGCCTTAAAGGTCAAGTGGTACCCGGTTGCTTTGTCAACCTTAATGATAATAAACTCCTTGTTTAGTGAGCTAAGTATGAGAGAGAGTGATAGAGCCTGTAAATACAAACTCAAAAACAGTCAAAGCTCTTAATAAAGGTGGTCTCTGTGACAAAATTCCATAATCCAATGTTGTATATATTAAAAGCAAGAATTATCTTCTGGATGTGAAAATAAATGAAAAGATGTCTATTAACAATGAGTTTTTGCTCTGTTGGTTTACTGTTTGCTGGTATTAATAATAAGGTCTTGTATTGGAGTTTAGGATAAGCTCCATTCCATCTAATTAAAAGGGGAAAAAGAGAGGAAGAAGTGTGGCCTGTTAGTTCTTTGAGCTCAATTGCAGAACACGACTGCTGACTAGTTCAAGAGTTCAAATGGAGCTGTCTCTGGCCATCTTATGTCTTCATTTGTGAAGAACTCATTTTAGCTGAAAATCAAAGTCGTGTCCTATGACATGGTCATGCAGAGCTGGAATCAGGAAACATTAACTGGCACTTAAACACTAGAAAATATAAAATGCTTAACTCAAACATTTTGAATTGATAACTGGTTTTGATTAAGAAGGCACAAAATATCCAATTGCCATTTCTCAAAGCTGCTTCAAAACCATTTAATGATTATTTATCATAATGTTTTTCAAACAATATAGTTATGTTTTATAGGCAGAAAGAAGACGGAAGCTTGGATTGCCACCAGAAGATCCTGATGCTGCAAAGCCTTCTGCACCTGTTGTGGAGGAAAAGAAGGTTTGAATTCATCTGAATGAATTATGAAATATGGGTCTATGGTAGTCTGCAAAATCTAGTCAAAATTTGTGTTTGTAAGCATGTCTTTGTATCAACATTGCAGAGCTCATTGCCAGTCAGGCCTGCCACAAAGGCAGAACAAATGAGAGAGTGTCTACGATCTCTCAAGCAGAACCATAAGGTAATTACTGATAATTCCATGTACTTGCATAGTTTGTTTGTTTTCTAGGGAAGAATATGTGGATATTGGTTGCTCCTGTATTAATCACCCTATCCCCACCTCCAACCAAAAGCAGATAAAGAAACATAGTAACATAAAAGAGAAAAAGATAAATAATTAAAAGGAAAAAAAAAAATTACATGCCAAAATGAAAAAGGAAAGATGTTTCTTGTCCTTTTGAGTTGGTTTGGTCCTTAGAATAAGGTTCCAACTTGATCCGTCGTTTGCATGTGCAATATTTTTTCTTCTTAGTATTGTTTGATTTCCCACTTAAGAAGAGTGGGAGAGTGAAGGACGACAATAATGATCCTGAGTTGTTGTAAGAATACTGCATTCTACTACATAGTTGATAGTTGTACTGATAAGACTAGATATGGTAAGTAGAATGAGATATTGGGTTTGTTATTTTAAGTTAAAAGCTGATAATAAAAAAGTAGAAGCCAAAATCACCCCTCCCAGCTTCTAAATAATTAGCGTTTCTTAGCTTATTAAAGCTATTTCTACCTAATAAACTGTAAGCAGAAGTTGCACAAAACAGTTTTGCACATACTCCCAAGAAAAAAATATTATAAGTAGCTCAGATAAGCTGCGCCAAATAGCCCCATTGTAGCTGGAGTTTTGACTATCTAGGATTCATTACAAATTAGGTAGCAAATGAACATTGGATACCATGAGGTGGCTTAATATATTGTGAATACTTGAATTCCTTGGAGTCCTCTGAAAGGCTTATTAAATACTCTGGGGGACCTTTAATGTTAAGGACCTTTAACATCCTCATGTTAAGCAAATTTCCCTTGGAATTTGTTGATATTAATCAAATAGGTCTATGACCTTTGTGTAGTTACAGTGTCTTAAGGGCATATTACAGGTTGTAGTGGGTCATTGGTTCTAATTGTTGCTTGAGCAAGAAGGTTAAAGAAAAAAAGAAAAACCATTACCTAATTGAATATTCTTGTAATCAATTTGAACTTTGTTATCTGCACATTCCATTTGCAAAAGAGTGTAGGGAATATGTTAATAAAACTCTCTTGCTTTGAGTGTGTCTACTCCACTGTAGCACTACTTCAATCCAAGCAAGTTCCGAAGTTTGCTGTAAACTGTCAAACTGACTTGCACACATGGAAGTTGTTTTGCTTATAGTCTTCAGTAACTCTTAGGCTGTGTTTGGATTATGGATTTTGGTAGGAATTTGGAAAGGGAAATGAAAAGGCGAGAGAAAATGAAGAACAAATAGCTATTATTTCATTCACTTTTCTCTCACATTTTTTTTTTCCCTTTTTAAACCTCTATCCAAATTCATGATGCAAACACAGCCTGAAGGTGACTTGCATATATTTTTACTCTTTGTTGTTAATGGGCCTGTCAGAGGGTTGTACTTGAACTCATTACCTTGTAATTGATGACTCAGTCCCTCAGGCATTTAGCCCTATGGGGAACCAGGCAGCTTTCTTACTTGCTCTCTCAGTGCTAAGGTGAACAGCCAGCTTTCTTATTACAAATGAGATATAATTATGTAAATGTTTGCTTATATGTCTCCAGAAAATAACACATCCTTTGACTCTGCTTTGGAAAATTAAAATGAAGTTTATTTTTTTATTTTTATTTTTATTTTTATTTTTTTGTGTTGTAGAATGCCAATTCCTTTGCCATTTGAACTAACAATTTAGTGGATTTCATTGTTCAGTAACTAACTTACTATTTGTTTTCTATGGTTACTAGGATGACGAGGCCAAAGTGAAGACCGCATTTAATACACTTTTAACTTATGTGAAGAATGTTGCAACAAATCCCAATGAGGAGAAATTCCGTAAAATTAGACTCACTAATGCCACCTTTCAGGTGAGGACTTCTGTTACAGACATTGTGAAAGTCATTTGTTAGTTAGAACACGCAAGTCAATATCGCAATTTGCAAACCAAGTAATGTTGTACCTTTTTTTCATGATAGGTGGGCTATTAACAAACTTTTTAACCCGTGTCAGGGTGGCACCAGTGTTACTGGAAAATGCTAATATCCAAATTACACGTGTTAAAATAGTTAATTTAGTGATCTAAAGTGACCCCAATTTTTTTTTCCCAATATATTATTCCATGTTGGTTTCCTTAGTAACAGATAATTCAATATGATGAACTAAAATCTAAGGTGAGTGAAGTTTCAATATGACAACAGGTAAAAAATGAGTTATAATGCTCTTAGAAATGTGTTGCGACATGATTAATTTGAGGGAAAAAAAGAACCTGCATGTTATTGGATGTCTAATTGTTAAAAAGAGAAAAAAAAATATTGTAGAAGTACCTTAAATTCTTAGTGTAATCTATGTGGGTCTATTCCTATTGTACTATATTTTAGAGCATGTAGCGTATTACGTTCCCGTTCCACGTACTAGAACGATCCATGTTGTAGGTAAACATAGGATGGTGGTACTTTGGTTGTTCAGCTACCTTCTTGTCATTGTTGATTGTCATTCTTTTTCCCTTAATTTTTCAATCTGTTACCCTTGCCAAAGTAGCAGCCCCCCAACTGCAAAAAAAGAAAAAGTGGGTTGTTTCATTTTTCTTGTTTAGTGGGTATATGTGATGGTTTATTGTGCTTGACAGGCTAGAGTTGGTGCACTGAAAGGTGGAATCGAGTTTCTTGAGCTGTGTGGGTTTGAGAAAATTGAAGGAGGTGAGTTCTTGTATCTACCCAGAGACAAAGTCAATAGAGCAGTGCTGAACGAAGCTGGGACCGAGTTGAATAATGCGATAAACAATCCTTTCTTTGGGGTTCTCTAATCCCAACCTTATGTTGAAAATGCATACACTGTAAACATGAGGTTTGTTTTTCATATTTCATATAATTTTTAGTTGAAATGCATCCATCATTGTCAACTCTGTTGTAATGACTAGGACTGAGGGGTTTGTTTTACTTCATACATGGATGCAAATTGGTGAGTGGTTTTTTTTTTTTTGGGTTCAAAATTACTATAAAGTGTTACCCCACAATAAAAATTGTTGGTTGGCCTCTACTTTAATTATTACTCGTCTTGGTTTTGCATTAAGAATAATGCTATACGAGTCACATTTGTGCATCTCTGTTTGGTTGAGTTTTCAAGTATAACTAGATTATCATTATTTTCATAGGGGTATTTATTTATTTATTTATTTTGTGGTGGAAATAATTTTTGAAAATTTAAAAATATCTTTTTGGTGTTTATTTTTATCATACTAGTTTTTACGCTTTTTAAAGAAATTTTAAAATTAAGTTTTGAAAACTCGAACAAGGTTGTGTAGCAATTTTCAATGTAAGCATTTTTCTTTGCAGTCATTTTTTTTTTCTTTTCATATGAAGTGTTTGGAGCTTATAAGCTAAAGGAGTGTTAGCCTGTTGGTTGCATTCATTTGTATTGGCAGATATTGCAACAGATGTTCATGGCTGGTGGTTGTTTACCCTCATCTATTTTGTTATTTGTTTTTGTTTTCATTTTGGGGGAGAAAATAGCTTTGATTTGATCAGATCAAGCTTCTTTCTGTTGAGGCCTATTTTTCTGTTTGGGCTTCTGTCAATGGAGTAGATTTGTTCAATTGATCACCTAGCTCCAATTGTTTTCATTATGCTAATTATGGTCATAAAAAAAAGTCAAATTACTTAAGTTCGACTCATGTCTGGTTTAATAAAAATTTATTTGAAATCAATTCATCACTAAATAAGTAAAAAGTTAAACATTTTAAAACTTATTAATCTTTTGAACTTCATTGGTTTTAGACTCAATGAAAATGTAAACCAAATTTAATGGATCTCTTGTACATTATGAAAAAATGACAATTATTTTCACAATTTGGATGAAATTTATTGAGCCCCCTTATAATTACGGAACCTTTATGGTGTGTTTGGTTGGGGGATTTGGAGAGGGATTTGGAAAGTGAAAAGGAAAAAGTGTGTGAAACTAGGTGAAATGTGAGTATATTTTATTTACATTTCACCTAACTTTTCCTTTTTCATTTCCAAATCCCTCCTCAAATCCCCCAACCAAACACAGTGTTAAGGTTGTGTATGGTTTAAGGATTTGGGGAGGGATTTGGAAAAGGAAATTGAAAAGGCTGGTAAAATATGAATAAAATATATTTATATTTAATCAGTTTTACACATCTTTTTTTTTTTTTTTTTTAAATCTTTCTCAAAATTCATGAATCAAATACAGTATAAGGGTATTAATGGAGGAGATGAAATTGTTATTTACCCTTAGATAATTTGTACTTAAATATGTGATGATGTTAAATGAACCAATTACTCTCCTTCTTACCGAATAAATTTACTTAATTATTCTCATTTTCTTAACTGTATTATTCAAATATAGAATATAATTGTTTGGATGCAAATGTTTTTATTTGTTTATTTATTTATTTTATTTATGCAAATGTTGTTTACGATAATAAAGAGTTAGGGTGAATCATCAATAAATTTCAAAATGTGATCTTATAAACTGCTTAGTCTTCTATTTTTTCTTATGAACCCAAATGTCCCATTAAAATGAAAATTACATAAAAAGGTAGTCACTTACATGTTTGGATTTAATTTTCTAAAGATAGAAGTGAGTTTCTCTAAATATAAAATTATACATTTAGACAATTCGCATTATAGAGATTTTGAATTTTTCCCTTCTAAAACAAATCTCACATTACGAAAAAAAAAATGTAACACCCTAATAATGTAACACTCTAATGTCACACTAACGTAACATTCAATGTAAAACACTTAAAATCTCCTTGGTGCACTTTTCTCAAACATAACAATGTAATACTCTAAAAAAAACCTATTAGTATAATTTTTTTCAAACGTAACACTCTAATGTAACACATAAAAATAAAAAACAAAAATCTCTAATATACTTTTTCTGAACGTAACACTCCAATCAATGTAATACAAAAATACTAAAAAATTTCTTAATGTAATTTTTCAAAACGGGACGTTCACAATTTGAAATTATACATTTGCTCAAAGTTTACTAAGGAATTTTTGTACTCCTTTTGGAATGGTTTGAAAAATCTCACATCCTTTCGGAATGATTTGAAGAATCTCATATTCTTTTTTTGAAGTATTACATTGGATTGTTACGTTTGAGAAAAGTATACCAATGAGTTTTTTGTGTGTTATATTGGAATATTACACTAATAATTTTTTTTGAGTGTTATATTAGAGTGTTATGTTTGAAAAAAGTATATTAAGAATTTTTTTTTTGAATGTTACATTGGAGTGTTTACATTTGAGTGTTATATTTGAGTGTTACAATATATTTGCCCAAAGTTTATAAAGGAATTTTTGTACTCCTTTTGAAATATTTGAAGAATCTCGTATCCTTCTGGAATGTTTGATAGATCTCATATTTCAAGTAATTTTTGTATTCATTTTGAAATATTTTCCAAATAAAAAAGATTTTTATATAAAAATTCACCCAAAATTTGATTCTCATAGATTGTTTACATTACCTTTCTAGCACAAAAGAAAAAAAGAAGAAAATATAATATAAATAAGGGTATAACCGTAAATCTAATTTTTAAATAATATATTAAATCTATCCTTTCAAAATCAATGTGACTAATTAGTCAACAAGAAAATCTTTGGAATTAAATAGATTATTATTCCTCAAAATATAATTTATAGATAAATTTTCCAAAGAGTTAAACAAGACATTTTAATCTATTGAATGATAATATCAGCATTTTTCATCTATTTTACTTGCCAATGATTAATGATATGGATCGAACCATTATGCAATTTATATGGACGGTATAATTATGCTAATATACTTAGGGATTGTTTGGAAAGACTTAAATAAGTATTTTTTTTTAAAAATTTTTTTATGAAAAGATGAAAAATATGATAGATGTGATATAACTCAAATAAGATAAAAAGATATGCTAAAGTAGCACATCCCAAACAAGGCCTAAGACTAGCTATAATATTTTTTGTTATTCCGAAGGTTGGTGTAATATGTCAATTAAAAAAAGGGGAAAAAAATGCAAATCCTTTAGGCTATGTTTAATTTATGAATTTGGAAAGAAAAAATGAAAAAGTGTGAAATGTAAGTGAAATATAGTTATATTTCTGTCGAGACCCAACCCCAGGTGATTAGAGCTGGAATCGCAATTTGCTAATTTATTTTTAACAAATTAAGTGGTGTAGACGGAGGTGAAATAAAAGTAAGTAATTAAATAGATAATTAACTTAATTAATTATCCTACTATTTTCATAAAAGGAAATACATTCATCGGACTTTTATTATTTTTTCGGTGACAAACAATTATTACAAAAATACAAAATGTCGGCATTAGGTTCCATGCTGGTCTCACTACACGAGGTTACAATCATTCCTTACATTTCATCACCTGAAAGGGATAACAACTATAAGCACACAGTAAAATGAGAAATATTATGCCAAGAGCATAGAGCACAAAATAATCATGGATAGGTATTTAAACTAAAATATTACACATAATGTAATTTAAATAAACAAATTATTAAAGTGGCAGAAGCTGAAATCTCGAAATTATGTAAATAAATTACTATAACCACGGAACAGAACAGAACAGAACAGAGGTCGCTGGAGTGACAATCAGAAAAGAGGTCAATGGATCTATGACAAATAGAAGACCACAAAGTAACCAATCAGAGGCCAATGGTTATTTAAGTCTCACAAGACATGTGACTCATATGGTGGTACTCACAAAATAAATAATCATTGTCACATAATATCCATGAGTTTTAATTTAAGCAAATGGTGTTCATAAAATAATTAATATAATTGAAACATTAGCATAATTTATAAATATGAGTTGCATAAAATAAACTGTGATAACTCAAGATACACGTAAAACATTTTATGGTAACTCAAGATATAATATAACTCACCTTACTATTAATCCCTTACTTTTACCAAAACTCCTTCCTCTATTTTGTTTATTCTTTTCTTTCCTTCTTGTTGTTTTCCTTCACTTCCGTAGCTACTAGGGGTGTTCACGGGTCGGTCGGGGTTCGGTTGGACCTTTACTCGTCAGCTGATCGAATCTGTCCGGATTGACATTCAGTCCAACCGTTTTTGAACCAAGCACTTGTCGAAATCAACCAAATTGATATTTGGGTTGTCAGATCTGATGTGGTCGGTTTAGGCGGATTGGGCTGATCACATATTGGGCATTTTTTATATTTTTTTTAATCCAAAATTAAGGGAATAAAATTGCCTACAACCCTATTCAAAATTAAAATAACTCTATTAATCACAACAAAAGTTAGCCCATTGAAATTAACATAATGATAAATTAAACTTTATAATTTTGTACACTTCACAAGTAAAACCTATCATAATATATAATCTTGCACTTTAAAAGTTTCCAAACACACCATATAAAAACATGCCATTAAAAATTAAAATTAATAAAATAACCTTCCAAAACAGTTTAGGGATCACATTGTTTCTGTAATGAAATAACCCTCCAAAACATCTCATAATAAAATAAACCTAAGCAATTAAGTACACCACATTGTTCTTGTAATATGCACAAGTTGTCGCAAAAACCAAACTAACAGTTCTTAGCATGTACATCCCCCAAAAACTTCTATGTTGCACGGTACAAACACATCCCTCAAAAACTTCTATGTTGCACAATGCACACATATATCTCAAAAACATAATTACGTCTCAAAAACATGTTTGTTGTTGCCACAAAAAGTAAGTCACTGTCAAACTTCATCATTATTGCTATTCCACCATTAAACTAAAATTAAAAACAAGAAACATATTCACAAAAATTAGAAGTTGCTGGCTCATTGTTCTTTTTGCTTCCTCATGTCCTGCAGAGAAGCAATCGAAATTAGAAGCTATAAAGCTTACAAGGATTAAAAAAAAAAATTAAATATGAATGTATAACAGTCTTACTGTTGGTTTGTCACACAAATAAATTTCAGATACTTGGAATTGCATTTGAGCTTGAGCTTGCACCAGAAATTGCTATAAAAAAAAAAGAAAGAAAGAAAAGAATATTAATCAATTATAGAAATAAATTTCAATTTAAATTTAATATATGTGCAATAAATGAATAGTACCTCACTCATATTGTTCATATTGTTCAACATCATCCATGGACCTTCAAAGAGAAATTGGGACAGTGGATTGAAGCCAATTTTGTGTGCATACAAGGGCCTCGACCATCATGGGAGAAAGCGAACTACAAAAAGGATCGAGTATACGTCCTCTTGTACTAAATGCTGATTCTAAAGCAACTGTAGAGACTGATAATGCCAAAACATCACGTGCCACATGTGACAAAACTTTATATTTTGAAGAATTAGACTTCCACCATCCTAATATATCAAAATTTTCATCCTTAGAACCCTCCCAAAAATCAACAAAATACTTATCCAACTTTGATTTACACACAATAGAAAACTCCTCCTCCAAGTATGAATTAAACTGAGCAGCAATGAGCATGTGTGGAGCATTACAATCATCATCTACCTCTATTTTAGAAGTTACACTTATATTAGGCTCTTGCCCACTGTTTGAATCATGTGAAGCATAATGCTCGTATAGACAAGTCAAACAATCTTTCACCTTGCCCGTCATCTCGTTCACCACTTTCTCAATAAGAATTTGTGAGAAAAAAAAAAAAATTCAAATACTTCAATTTTTTCCTAGGGTCAAGTACCGCAACAACTTACAAAAGAAGATTTATCTTATCCCTATCACCCAAATACTTATCAAATTTTGCTTTCATATTAACTGCCATTATAGATAAAAGTGTGTCATCTTTCTTCATTAACTGCTCAATTTTGTTTTGAATGACAAACATCCCATCATAGAAGAAATTTGAAATGACATATAATGACCTGAAAACCTCTTTGTGGCATTATAAAAGAGTCTTAAAAATTTTAAAAAGACCTTACAATTATTCTAAACAACCTCATTGGGTGGTCCCTTTGCCATATCCTCATCCCCATCATGCTCGCCACCACCAAAATAAGCCCGATAACTAAAGTCATCCTCTTGGAGTCTCTCAAAGGCTTTCTCAAATTTTTCTATTGCCTCTAGCATCAAATAGGTTGAATTCCACCTAGTTGGAACATCAAGGCACAAAAGACTCTTTGACTCAATTTTTTTCCTTTTTAACACACTTTTTAAAATTCTCATACCGGTTTGGAGAGGACCTCACATATCTAACAACAGCATGCACACAAGCAATAGATGAATTCAACTCTTTCAAACCATCACACACAATAAGATTCAGAATGTGTGCACAACAACGCATATGTAAAAATTCATGACCTAAAATAGTTCCTTTCCAATCATTTGTTTTTCTTTTCAAGAACTTAATAGTGGTGTTGTTTGAACTAGCATTATCCATAGTCAATGTAAAAATGCATTAATATTCCATTCAAGCAAGCGTGACTCAATTTTCTTACCAATGGTTTCACGTTTGTGATCTTCAACTAGGCAAAAGTTAATAATTCTCTTTTGAAGTTTCCAATCTTCATCAATAAAATGAACTGTAAGGCACATATAGTTCAAGTTCTGTATAGAGGTCCATGTGTCTGTGGTTAGGCAAACTCTACGACCATGCAATGCTTTCCTTAGGCTATCCCTCTTTCTGTTAAAAATATTAACAACGTCTCTGGAAATTGTAATATGAGATGGGATTTTCTCGAATTTGGGTTGCAAAATTTGACAAAATTTTCGAAACCCAACTCCCTCTACAAACCTAAAGGGTAGTTCATCAATAATCACCATTTCAACAAGAGCTTTTCTTGCAACTTCTACCATAAAAGTTGTTGCCATAAGGTCAACACCCTCTACTCCATCTTTTTTAAATTAAAAAGGCAGAGTGGACTGTCCCTTCTCCACTTCCCTATATAGATACTTGACACATGAGGCAAAATTAGCCAATAAATTAATTATCCCATGAGACTTAGAATCAGCTAAGTATTCTTTTTGACAATACCTACATACAACTCTCATTTTTCCATCTTCACCCTTTACTTTATTGAAATGATCTCATACCTTAGATTTAACTTTGCCACTAGCCTCATCACGTGCCTTCGTAGCTTTGGATGGAACTAGAGGGTCGTCAGCAAGAGTTGGGACAGTAGCTTTGGCATCAACTGTTGGTTAGGATTAAGTTCCAACAGCAGTAGCATTAGGGTGGCCATCAACAGGGGCATCATTGGTAGGAAGATCCATTATTTACAAACAAACATAATATTTTTAAAACCCTAAATAAAAACATGAACCAAAATATTAATATTCTTTAATCCCTAAATCAAAACATAAACTCTTAATATTTTTAAAACCCTAAATAAAAATATAAACAAATCATAATATTTTTCAAAACCTAAATCAAAACATGAACAAAATCATAATATTTTTCAATCCCTAAACCAAAATATAAACAACTCATAATATTTTTAAATCCCTCAATCAACACATGAACAAATATTAATATTTTTTAAACCCTAAATTAGAACAAGAACACATCTCATAATATTTTTCAAATCCTAAATCAAAACATGAACAAAGCTATAATTTTTTAAAACCCTAAATAAAAACATGAACTAAAATCTTTCAATCTCTAAATCAAAACATGAACAAAACTATAATTTTCTAAAACCAAAATATAAACATAACATAATATTTCTAAAACCCTAAATAAAAACATGAACCAAAATCTTAATATTCTTTAATCCCTAAATCAAAAAATAAACTCTTAATATTTTTAGAACCCTAAATCAAAATATAAACAAATCATAATATTTTTCAAAACCTAAATCAAAACATGAACAAAATCATAATGTTTTTCAATCCTTAAATCAAAACATGAACAACTCATAATATTTTTAAATCCCTCAATCAACAAACACATGAACAAATATTAATATTTTTTAAACCCTAAAATCAGAACATGAACATATCTCATAATATTTTTCAAACTTTAAATCAAAATATGAACAAATCAAAATATTTTACAAACACTAAATGAAAACATAACAATAAGAAACAGAGAATCAGAAAATCAAAACAAGAAAATGAAAAATACTTAGAAACCCCTAAATCAACCATGATTAGAGAATCAAAATATAAAGTATTAACCAACAAAAAGCTACAAATTATAAATCAAAATATCAAAAATAAAAACCCCAAAATGAATAAAGAGAGATACTTCAATCTTTGGAGAATAACCCTCTTTCAGGGTTGAAGATCTAGCTTCGCACATCACAAAGAAACTCACAGATTAAACTTCAAAGATAGAAAAACAAGGAGAAGTTTTGATTTGTTACATGAGAGAGAGCAAAATAGAAAGAGAGAGTTTGGATTGCTTTGCTTTTTTCTGATTTGGTCTTTTCTTTCTTTATATATATTTGTTTTGCCTTTTCAATTTTTCTCTGTAAAAAAAGATTTGACAAAAGTAGCTTTGTGAAGTGTGAGAGATAGACATTGTAAACTGTGAAGCGTATATGAAATGCTTGGTAGGTGGGTGGGTGCGTGGGTGGGTTAAAAGAGAAAAGCAAAAGACAATTGAAATATCACAAACTAATTAAATCAAGACAGGTGTACATTATTTGTTGGTCAATTCGATTTCAACGGATAAAAAAATACAAAATCCACTACTGACTGTGAATCCAAAAAAATCAAATAAAATGAACCGCAGCCGACTACCTACTTTGTTGAGACCGTCTGTTATGTGTCGAGTCCGGTCGGTTCGGGCAGGTTCTGTGGGTGGAGGGTTTCCATGAACAACCCTAGTTGCTACCCTCACTATTTATACATGTGCTTAACCCATGAGGCTAATGACACATTGTTAACTTCTACCACCCTTCATTATTATTTTTGATAAGCCTTATCTAAGCTTCTAAGGCTTATCCTAAAGCCTATATATATTTTTTTCTTTTTTTGACCCTCATAAAGGCTACATAATATCATATATAGATATATATTGGTGATATTAACTTAGTGTTAAAATTAATTAAACATTTGGGGTATCACATTTCTCCCTTACTAAATAGAAGTTTGTCTCCAAACTTGATGTATCTTAGTTTTCGAAAATGTGTAGGTATTTGGCTCATATTTGATTTTTAGTTTCCCATGTTGTTTCTTCAACATGATGATTTCTCCATAAGACTTTCACAAGAGGTATAGTCTTGTTTTAGAGCACTTGATCACGACGATCGAGAATCTGCATTGGTTATTCTTTATAAGAGAGATTTTCTTGAACTTCCAGGTTCTTATAATCGACAACATGCTCTGAATTTCGAAGATACCGTCGAAACATCAAAACGTGAAACACATTGTGGACATTGGACAGTTCAGGTGGCAGTGTAAGGCGATATGCCACAGGGCCAATCCTTTCTAGTATTTCGAATGGCTCGATGTAACGTGGGTTTAACTTTCCTTGCTTTCCAAATCGAATAACCTCGCTTATTGGTTGGATCTTTAGGAAAACATGATCTTCTAATTGGAAATCCAATTCCCATCTTCGTGTATCTGCATAGCTTTTCTAAGGTTCTGAGCCATGCGAATTCGCTGTTGGATGAGTTGAATTTTATCGCTCATTATTTGCACGATTTTAGGGCCTAATAACTTTTTCTCTGCAACTTCTGCCCAGCATAGGGGTGATCAACATCTCCTTCCATATAGTGCTTCGTATGGTGCCATTCCAATGCTTGCTTGGTAGCTGTTGTTATAGGCGAATTCCACTAAAGGTAAGTGCTCATCCCAACATATCTTCCAATGTCTGGATTATTCTTTTGAATTGTCCATCAGTTTGCGGGTGATAAGCATTGTTAAACTTCAGTGTTGTTCCCAGCGCTTCTTGCTATTTGTTACAGAAATGAGATACGAAGTGGGGGTCTTAGTCAGACACAATTAAAACTGAGGTGCCATGTAATCGAATGATTTCCTTGATATATAAGGTGGCAAACCTATTGAGAGTGTACGTGACTTTGACTGGTAGAAAATGCGCCGACTTTGTCAATCAGTCTACTATAACCCATATTACATCATTCTTTGAGACTGACTGTGGTAGCCCGACCATGAAGTCCATAGTAATGTGCTCCTATTTCTATTCAGGAATAAGGAGTGGTTGCAGTGTTCCTGCAAGTCTCTGATGTTCTGCTTTAATATATTGACAATGAAGACATTTGGAGACGTGGCTTATTATGTCCCTTTTCATTCGTGTCCACCAGTAGTATTCTTTCTGATCGTGATACATCTTAGTATTTCCAAGGTGAATAGCAAACCTCGAGCTATAAGCTTCCACCAATATCTTCTTCTTGAGCTCTGGAATGTCGGGTATGCAAATTCGATTTCAAAATTTTAGTATCCCATTTCTTATAGTGAAGTCAGGATCGGGCGTACTTCTTTGCTTATGGTATTTTTTCTTCAGAAATTTATCTTCACCTTGGTGTGCTCTAAGTTCTTCCATCAATGTGGGTTCCACAATTACGTTGGCAAGCAATCCATTGATCTTGTGAGGAACGAGCGTACATCCCAAACTTCTAGTAGTCTTTCGATTCAATGCGTCAGCTACTATGTTAGCTTTGCCTGGGTGGTGGTGAATCTCCACATCATAGTTTTTCATAAATTCTAGCCATCGTTGTTGCCTCATATTTAGTTTCTTATGTGTAAACAAATATTTAAGACTTTTTGTGATCTGTGTAGATCTCGAAGGTTACTCCGTAGAGATAATGAATCCAAATCTTAAGGGCGAAAATCACCGCTGCTAATTCCAGATCATAGGTTGGGTAGTTCTTCTCGTGAGTCTTTAGTTGAGGTGAGGCATATTTAATGACTTTTCCATTTTGCATAAGCATCGCTATAAATTACGAGCCCATCCGTTCCCGTAAGCAGTACTAGTATAGGAGCTGACACAAGTTTGCTTTTTAACTCTTAGAGGCAACGTTCCTGTTTGTCAATCCATTCAAAAGGTGTGTTTTTCTGAGTTAGCTGGGTCACAGGTGATGCTATCTTCAAGAAATCTTGAACGAAGCATCGGTAATAGCCTGCTAGACCCAAGAACGATAATAGCCGGCTAAATCCAAGAAGCTTCGAATTTCAGACACGTTAGTAGGTGTAGCTGGCTTTTCGTGATCCTCGGAGGGTGTAGCTCGACTTTTTGTGCTGCCTTTCGGAAGACGATAAGCCCTACAGTTCGGACTCTTGTGGTTCTGAATTTGATTCTACAAGTACAATGTGAAATAGAAAACACAAAAGAGTCCAAATTTGACAAATCTTTTGAAAAATCGATTTTGAATCAAAATGTCAAAAATGGACTGCTTTGCCAGATACAGAGTCGCCACCTAAATATTTTTGAAAAATTTAGAAAACCCATGACTCGTGCCAAAGGCCATGTGTCCGTCATCACCAAGATTGTCTCGGCTTGGGAACTTAGGTACGAGAGGGGAAGGTCATGAATTGAGCACCCCCGCTCACCCGATCAAAGATCAACCTCTACTAATCATGATGTGATTCTTATTTACATTATATGCTCTTGTTCCGGTTTATTAGGCTAACTTACTATGTGATGTGCACACACAAGTATAGACTAATTTGCAAGAATCAGAACACTTGATCTCATGTTTTGTTTTTGAAAATTGTTTCGAATATGTACCACTTGAAAATGTGTTCGTATATGAACATTAATCAAATTATTCCAATTCAAGCAATTAGCCTTCATCCATAGGCATTTAAACAGTTTATTATTTAAGCACTTAGCCTCATGGTGAACATGCTTTGATATGGCAACACTAACATACAAATATAATATGCTAAAACAAATAAAAGCTCACCTAGTACTCAAAGCCAAAAAAGATGACAGAGTTAGAATAATGTATGATCCTAACTATGTAATATGACTAATGCAATACAAGCGATATGGACTCTAAATAGGCTTGACTACTTATCATAACATGTGAATCAATTTGATAGCATGCGGTCTAAGCAAGTATTCAAAGAAGCGTTAAACTAACAATGCGAGTTAAAATGATGAACCGAGCTTAATACATGCAAGACAAGTGGATGCGAACATGGAGTATGCTAAACAAAACATGATGCCCTAAATTAACCAACATAAGCAGGTAAATAAAAGGAAGAAATACGTGGGGTTGGAAGACATATACATTATTACAAGATTTGGGCCCTCACGCAGGAGGATCCGAATAAACTAACTAGCTAAGCTACTTAACTAGCTATTACAATAATAAATTAACTAATTATTACAAATCGAATAAACTAACTATTCTAGCTAGTTATTACAAAACCAATAACACAAACTAATTAATTACAAATTAGAACTAACTAATTAATTACAGCATGAAATAAATAGCTAAACCAATTAATTAGCCCAAGGAAGCGAGGAATGTTCATGCATGTGCGGATTTCCACTCGAAAAAGCCACTGTTCTGCTGCCACAAAGCCTCTGTTGCACAGTTAGAACACTTGCATTGTTTTTCACCTCAAAATCAACTCTGTTCTGTTTCAAAAAGCCACTGCAGGGTTTTACAAAAGTAGCCGGTAGGGCAAAAGTGGTGGCCTGTCATCTAGAAATAGTGGCCGGCAGCCTAGTCCTTTCTGTTGCAACAGAGAGCAAACAGAGCGCAAACAAGGTATTCTTACGGGATGTTTGTACAACTTACCCCTTCTTATCATTAAACAGTTTAAAGGAGTGGTAAATTTGATTCACATATCACCAATCGATGCAATTTCATTGCATGATGGCCTATGAACTAAAGGGTACAATTTCAATAAATGCAACAAAAGACTCTCAAAACCCCATCCCTATCATGGATTGATCAAGGGAAGTGGTTGACAATGACTCTTGAACCGTTTTCATCACGAACAAGTATGAAACAATTCAAGACTCAAGGGTTCAATTAACGTCTGATTGAACCCTAACCAAGTTATTATCTTGCATCACTTTTAGTCCTCATTTTATTACTCCATTTTAATTACCAACCATTTCTTAGTCAATTAAGTCCAAAAGTGAGCTTTAAGTCCTCTAATCGAAAGGAGCACCAAACCAAGAGTTGTTTTAGGCAAGAGAAGTGTCATGCCATTAGTAATGAACCTCCAAAGGGATTAAACCATTAAGCACAAGACCTTAATTTCATGCTTTAAACAAACAACTAGTTTGAATCAACTTTCAAAGCAAAGCAAAGCAAAAGCCAAGAAAGGAGGGAGGTTGCAGAAGTGATTAGGGGTGAAAACAAGTATGGAAAGCCGTAAACAAATGCTATCAACTCAAATAGGTGGGTGGCTAAAGCCTAAACCACCAACCTATGAGGATTATTACACTATAAGCATGCAATACAAGGCTCAAATACAATGAATAGCTAAAAACAGTCCTAAAATAGTGCTAAATCAGTCCTAAAATATGCTGGAATTAAGACAAAAATAGTTAAAACAATAAGCTAAAACATGGAGCTATGTAAGCTAGTAAACAAAGCATAAGGAGGGGAGGCTACCCTCTCCATTTTTGAACTTCAAAACAACATTTTAGCTACTGAAAAAGCTCTGAAATTTAGTATTTAAAAGCTCAAAGAAAGTGGACAAAGGGGTAGGAAACATAAGGGTAAAGGCTTTGGTGGAAGGAATGGTGAGCCACCCCTCCACCCTTATTGGCCTTAAACCACAAGTTTCAGCCCAAAATTTCAGAGTTTAAATAGTCTAAAATCAACCTAAAAATAGTAGGCAAAATAGCAATTAAAGCAAAACAATAAACCAAGACTTATACCTTTTGAAGAGGAGAACCCTTTCCAAGTGTTAAATCAACACTTATACCCTCAAGAGCTCAAAGTAGGCTCAAAAGTACCTCAGCTCAAATACCACAAGTTTTGGTTTAGAGTGTATAGGCAAAAGCTTGCAAAAGCTTAAGGATTTGCGAGAGAGAGAGAGAGAGAGAGAGAGAATTGTAGAGAGAGAGAAAATATTTTGCTCCAAAATTTTCCAACCTTTAAAAATGGAAGGGGAGATCTCCTATATATAGAAAACAATGAAAATCCCTCAGAAATATTAATACATACACGTGTAGGCAAGTGCATGCATATATGAAAATAGCTGGCACAGTTGGCCAAAATATCTGCAAAAACACACTTGTGGCCGACAGGCTACATAAGTGGCCGGTAGCCAAGAAAAATGGCCGACAACCCACAAAAGGGGGTCGGCAGGTGCCAAGGTTTTAGGCTTGAAAAACTAGGGTTTTGGTCCAAAACAAACCAAGAGGTGTATAGGGTTTTGAAGGCTCAAAGCTGTGGCATTCTGCTGAGGACTTCGAGCACTTGACAAGCATGTACAACTTCATCATCGGGTGCGCAAGCGATGGTATCAAAGTCATAAGGGTGGTCAAAAATGGGGTGTCTACAAAGGGGTTTAGTCTCCTCGGATACGATAGCCCTACAATTCGGATTCTCGTGGTTCTGAATCTAATTTCACAAGTGCAATGTGAAACAGAAAAACACAATTGAGAGTCCAAATCCGACAAATCTTAGAAAATCCTTTTATCATTAGAGATGCCAGAAATGGACTGCATTGCCAGATTTCAGAGTCGCTGCCTAAATATTTTTGAAAAATTTAGAAAACTCGTGACTTGTGCCAAAGACCACTTGTCCGTCATAACCAAAGTGTCTCAGCTCGGGAACTTAGGTATGAGAGGGGAAGGTTATGAATTGAGCACCCCACTCACTCGATTAAAGATCGGCCTCTACTAATCATGATGTGATTTTTATGTACATTATATGCTTCTGTTTTGATTATGAATATGCTAACATTACTCTGTGAGGCACACAAGTATAGACTATTTCACCTACTTTGGAATATTTTGATTTTGTGTTTGTTTGAAAAGAGTTTTGAACATGCGTTACTTGAAAAGGTGAGCTTATATGTACATTAATCAAAATCATCCCAATTTAAGTGGCGTAGCCTTCATCTACAGGCATTCAAACATGTATATCAAATAAGCACATAGCCTCATGGTAGTATGCTTGATATGGCAACACAAACACACATGCGATATGCTAAAGCAAAAATACTCACCTAGTACTCAACTGAGGCAAGCCAAAGAGAAGAAAATAATTAGAAAAATGAATGTTCCTAATATGCAAAGTGACTAATGTAGCACATACAAAATGCAAATACTAGGTTCGGCTTATTTATTATGTCATATGAAGCAATTCAAAGCATGCAATAATGCACATATTCAAGTAAATAGGAAATGACAATGATATTAGAATAATGAACTGAACCTAATGCATGTAAAACATGGATATGAAGCACGTCGATGATATAAGAATGTAAAACATGATGTTACCACGATAAGAATATAAGTAAAAAGGAGAAAGAAATGAGGGTTGAAAGACATACAAAATATTACAAGTGTTACAAATTTGCCCTCGCACATGAGAGTCTGAATGAATGTTCTAATTAATTAATTATTACAACACCAAATGAATGAACTAATTAATTATTACAAATATAAGTGAATTAGCTAACTAATTATTCACAAAATACAACTCAAAGGAGGTAAATTAAATGGATTAAAGGAGAGGCGATGAATCAAGCGCACAAGGGCGAGAACATCCTTTGGAAACCCCAACTGTTCACTGTTGGAAGTTATCTCTGTTCACAGTCTGAAAATCATTATGTTTCAGGCTTTAGGATCTGCTCTGTTTTATTGAAAATGCACCCCAGTCGTCCAATAAAAGGGATCGGCCGGCCTTAAGATATGGTTGGCCGTACTACGCATTAGTCAGCCGGCTATGACTTCTAGGGGAGAATCTGTTGCAACCAGAACTAGAACGGAGCACAAACAGGGGGTTTTCCAAGGATGTTTAACCATCATTCTCGCTCCTATCATGAAAATTTCTCAAGGAGAGAGTAGGTTTACTTCACAAATCATCAAACATCTCATGGGTATTTAGATGATGATTGGTGAAGCAAAGAGATGGTAATTAATGAAAACAAAGCTAACTAAGGCTAAGTATGAAAGATACAATCAAAGACATGACCAAAACCCACTGAATCTCATGGAAAACAATAGCAAGTGTATACTCAAGCTTAGAGATAATAGGTTTAAAAGAAGCCATTCTTGAAGGCAAAACATATGCATAAGAGATTCCATCATTAGGAAGACCAAAGAGACTCATCTTCTTACTCATGGAAAATGGATTAAAACCTCCATTGCTATGCTTCAAAGGAAAAAGAAGAGAGTCTTTAATGGCCTTGATGAAGAGCTCTCATGTAGCCTTAAAACAAAAACAAGGTTAGACTAAGCAAAAACAATAAATGAAAGCTAAGAAAAGATGATTGTAAGCTCATCTTTCTACTCATGGAACATGGATGAAGCATCTATTTCCATACTACAAAAGAGGAACTAGAAGAGTGCTATGCAATATCTTCAACGGAGAGAGACATGAGACAAGAATTAAACTATCTATGTAAGCTTTAAACACATACAAAGAGCTTATATTTAATCAAAATCTAACTAAAAACAATGCTAGAAATTAAAGAATTGAAGCCTAAATATGAAGAACAACAAAAGAACGATATGATACAAGAACCAAACTACCTATGTAAGCCTTAAATGCATGCAAACAACCTTTATTTAATTAAAAACTATCTAAAAACAGTGCTGGAAATGAAGTAAATAAAGCAAGAACATGAAGAACAATAAGAGGGCAAAGCTAAAGAACAAGCCTATGGAAGGGTTATGTGGCTAACCCTTCCACCTTTAAACAAGATTTCAAATCATTTTTTTTAACCAAAATAATCTGAAAAACAGTATTTAAAACAGAGGATGAAGAACAGGAGAGTAAGAGAAAATATGATAAAAGAAAGTTCAAAAATCAACCTCTTAAAAAGAGGAAGAGCTCCTTGATTCACAAACTTCAATCAACACACTCTCAAGTATCTGAAATAGGGTTCAAAACCTCAGCAAAAAGCTTCAAGTTCAAGCTTCTATAGTGTATCTATAGTGTATCTATATCAAGAGGGTAGATAAGAGCTTTTTGTAATCCTCTAAGCTATTGGAAATTTGTTCTCACCCTAAACCATGAAGTGAGGGGTCGTATTTATAGAAAAACAATTGACTTTAACATAAATATCTACAAAAGAGACCAGCTGGCCAAAGCTTGTGCATGGGAGCAGCTAGCAACTACAAAATATCTGTTATTAGTAAACATGGCCGGCCAGCCAAGAGGATGTGTGGCCGGCTGGCTCTTTTTGTTTTTGCTGTTTTTTTGAATGGTCAGGCTAGAAAAAGAGGGTTTGGTCCAAATGGATTGCAAGGTTTAGGTTTGAAGCTCAAAACTGAATTCTTTTGTTGAAGATTCGAACAATTTGCATAATGTAACTTTCATCATCGAGTGTTCGAATTGAAGCGTCCAAGTCTTAAGAGTGGTCAAAAATAGGGTGTGTATAGTAAGTCGTGGCCAATCTACGATTGCTGCAACTTTTGGGGGGTCAACCGAGATGCCTTCCCTGTTAATGATGTGACCGAGGAAGTGTATACTAGTGATCCAAAATTTGCATTTCTTCAACTTGGCATAAAGTTTGTGATCACGTAGTGTTTGTAAACCCGTTTACAAGTATTGCTCATGGTCCTCCGGTGACTTAGAGTATATGAGAATGTCGTCAATGAAGACGATGATGAACTCATCAAAATATGATTTGAACACTCAATTCATGAGGTCTATGAAGACAGCTGGAGCATTTGTGATGCCCAATGGCATGACAAGAAACTCGTAGTGCCCGTAACGTGTTCTGAAGGCAGTCTTTCGATGTTTTCCATTTTGACTTTTAGTTGATGATAGCCGAAACGCAAGTCGATTTTCGAGAACACTTGGGTGCCTTGAGGTTGATCAAACAAGTCATTGATTCGTGGCAGGGAGCACCGATTCTTGATGGTGACCTTGTTCAATTCTCAATAATCGATACACAATATCATGGTACCATCCTTCTTCTTTACGAATAGTATTAGAGCTCCCCAGGGCGAGGTATTTGGTCGAATGAAGCCTTTGTCTAGTAGTTCCTGGAGTTGGGTCTTTAGTTCTTTCAATTCCATCATTGACATACGGTAAGGAGCTTTTGATATTAGTTGTGTACCAGGTTGAGTTTTAATGTGAATTTGATTTCTCGGTTAACTGGGGTACTAGGTAGGTCTTCAGAAATGACATCCGGAAAATCTCGAACCACAAGGATTGCATCAAGTGTGAGGGCCTCTTGTTGAGTATCAATTACATAATAGATATAACTACAACAACCTTCCCTTAGAAGTCGTTGGGCTATTATGGAGGATATAACACATGGAGGGGTGGAAACTCTAGTTCCATCAAAGACAAGCTTGAGTTGGTTTGGTACTGGAGGAGGACTTTTTTTGTTTTGCAATCGATAGAGGTGTGGTTGGCAGCCAGCCAATCTATTCCTAAGATCACATCAAAGTTAGTAATGTAGATGGGAATCAAGTCTACGTATAAGGTTTCTCCCTTTAAGGATATGGCACAAGATTTGTACACCTCAGTACCAAGGGTAGAATTACCAAAAGAAAAGGACACAAACAGTATATATCCTAAAGGTTCGGGTGTTGATGCTACCTTAGAAGCAAAGTATGGTACAACAAAAGAATGAGTTGAACCAGAGTCAATGAGAACATGGGCTAAATGGCTACAGACTGAAAGTGTACCTGGTACAACATTCTCGGTACCTTTCGGGTTTCCAAGCACCAAGGCAAAAGCTTTTCCTTGGCGTTTTTGGTCCTTCATCACTCCTCCAAGTATTGCGGGTTTTGAGGCTAGTTCAAAGGGGCTTGCTATAGGATTGGTAAGCTTTGGACAATTGTGCAGCAAGTGGTCAACTTGACCGTATCTAAAGCATGCTACCGTGTTTCGATGATATCATCCCCAACGAGCCCTTCCATAAGTAGGGCAATTTGGAATGGTGCCACCTCTTGGGTTAGTAGGATCTTGATTGCCTAAACTAGTTGAGCCCATATTTACCTTTTTTGGAGGCGCAACACTAGATCTTATGTTATCTCTTTTCTAAAATTGCTTCTTTTGACTCGTTTCCCAAGAGCGCGAGGCTTTAATTCCTTTTTCGGTGATATATGCTCGATCCACCACTTTCGCATACGTTAGAAACTTTAGAATTTCAATCTTGTTTCTAATGTCATTATCTAAGCCAGCTTCAAACTTCCTAGCTTTTTGGGTTTTAGTGGGAATGACATATGTTGCGAATCAGGCTAGTTGAGTGAATTTGCTTTCATATTTAGCCACCGGTATCGTTCCTTGCTTAAGATGTATGAATTCTGATGCCTTTTGTTCTCGCAGTGAATCTGGAAAGTATTTTTTGTAAAATACTTTCAAGAATTTTGCCCAAGTCACAATTTATTCTCTTTCCAAGGTAAGAAGCCACCATTCTTGCGCATCATCTTTAAAAGTGAAAGTGGCAAAAGTTACCTTCTGCCTTTCGATGTAGGGTATCGTGTGAAAAATCTTCTCCATGTCCCTAACCAGGATTGCATCAAGTGTGAGGACCACAAGGATTGCTCCGAGTGCCGTGCTGTTCTCCACATTTGTGCAAAACAGAATTTGTTTTTTCATAAAACCGCGGGGTTCAACCCAGGTCACATGAGAACAGTAAAACCAGGACCTATCTGAAGCTATGAAAGTTCAGTCGCAAAGCAAAAGAAAAGAGGAAAATGTTGGGCATCTGATTGTTTCAACTTCTACAAGTTCTCATTGCATCTGTATGTTCAAAATAATTTGTCTTGAAACGATTTGTGTGCTGAAATATACTATGTGCCCAAATGAGCTGTGTGCCCGAAGAATGTGTTGTTTGCCCGAGATGTGCTGTGTGCCCAAAATGAGCTGCGTGCCCTAAGTGCGCTGTGTGCCCGAAAAGAGTTGTGTGCCCAGATTAAACAGAATTTTGTGTTGCAAGTTGCGCGCCTAATGAACAAAGTGTTGTGTTGTGAGCTGTGTGCCAAATGAATGGAATGCTATGTCGTAAGCTGTGTGCCAAGTCTTGCATTGTTATGCACATCTATCTAGCATTGTTATGCACATCTGTCTAGCATTGTTATGCTCATTACTTGCATTGTTATGCACACTTCACCGATATTGTTATGCACCTTTTCACTTGCAATTATCGTCTTTTCTTCTCTCGCATGCGGCGTGTTAGGACATCTTCGGTTTTGAACATTTGGACGAGTTCCAGTCTTCGTTCACCTTTCTTCTCTTGCGTGTGATACGCTGAGAAATTTACCTTTCCTCTCTCGCATGTGATATGCTACCCGGTTAAAACCTTCACTCTCTCCGTATGAAATACGTTGAGATACGCCTGTTGGTTACACCTTTGTTCTCCTAGTTAAAACCTTCCCTCTCTCCGTATGAAATACGTTGAGATACGCCTGTTGGTTACACCTTTGTTTACCTGGTTAAAACCTTCCATCTCTCCGTATGAAATACGTTGAGATATACCTGTTGGTTACACCTTTGTTTACTCGGTTAAAACCTTCCATTTCTCCGTATGAAATACGTTGAGATACGCTTGTTGGTTACACCATTGTTTCCCCGGTTAAAACCTTCCCTCTCTCCGTATGACATACGTTGAGATACGCTTGTTGGTTACACCATTGTTTCCCCGGTTAAAACCTTCACTCTCTCCGTATGAAATACGTTGAGATACGCCTGTTGGTTACACCTTTGTTTTCTCGGTTAAAACCTTCCCCATCTCCGTATGAAATACGTTGAGATATGCTTGTTGGTTACACCATTGTTATCCTCCATTGTTAAAACCTTCTCCAGTTACGTTGTAGACGCGCTGGGCGGGTTGTTTTTGCTCACCTCCTCTCACGATTTCAGCGTGATTGGAGCCTCCCCTTCCTCACATGATCTCAGCGTGTTTGGAGTTTATCTTAGGATTGCATAGAACGCGCTCTTGGTTGATTTTCTTTGTTCTTCCTCCATTCACGAGTCCAGCATGGTTAGCGTATGTCACCTTTTTGCATCTATTGTACTCTCGGTTGCATCGCATCTATTATCTATTGCATCACATCTATCACATCCATTGCATCGTATCTGTTTTATTGTCCAGTCTAAGGAGACCTTAAATCCTGCATTATCATTCGCGCTGTTTTGCGCATCGAACTTGCATTTTACTTGCATTTCGTCGCATCGTCTTGTGCACTTTCCGGTCTAGGAGACCTTAAATCCTCTAAAGGTGCAATTCCTTTGGTGTTTGTCGTGCCCGAACGACTTCCAATGGTCTGGTATAGCCACCTGCCTGTGTTTGCGGTGAGTTCTTAGGAGACTAACTAAGACGGTGGAAACTAGAGTTCGAATGGCTCATGCCTAGAACACAAAGGTTTGGGATTTCCGAGACTAAAGTATGGTTTAAATACCCAGGGGTATATCCTCGGCTTGAAATCTGTATGGCAGCCCCATAGATTGAGATAGCATCTGTATGCACCTCAATTCTGGATACTGATCCAACCTAGTCTGTCACCCTGTTGGAGAATAAGGAAAGCTGCGACCATAGTCAGGGAGAAAAGTAGTACCTGTGGTTCAATCAAGAAAAAGCGAGAGATCTCCAGCAGCATGAGGTAAGTCATTGTCAATTACCCCTGTAAGGTACCTTTACCTCTTAGCTATTACATTGCATTTTAGCCACTACATTACAGTGCATTGCATGAATCCTCAATTTTCAAACCGGCTTCGCGTAGCGTGTAAGTCCAATCTTCAAACTGGCTTCGCGTAGCGTATAAGTCCAATTATCAAACCGGCTTCGTGTAGCGTATAAGTCCAATCATCAAACCGGCTTCGCGTAGCGTGTAAGTCCAATTATCAAAATCTTCCTGCATATCATTTTGCATCCTGCCCCTGAACTACGCTGGTTTGATTCCTTGCAAAGGGATACGTGGCGACTTCTGAGCACAACCATTTATTTATCTATATTTTGTTTGTTTGTCCAAGTCTTCGGCCTTGTCAAAAATGGGTCGTCTCTGGGCTTTGACATTCACTCCCGTTACTTCTTGACTTCCGAGTTCTATTAAAGAGGGGCAACTGTAGACACCCCATTTTTGACCGTCCATAAGACTTGGATGCGACTGATGGTTTACATGGTGGAGAAAGTTGTGCAGGGGAAATGTGCAATTTCTTCGGCAAGGAGAGAGTCAAATCTCAACTTCATACCCCTGTTCTGGACCAAAACAATTTTGATCAAAAGATTTTAGTCTTAAAACCCTCTCTTTCAAAACATTTTTGAAATAAAGTTCCTACGATGCTCCGACGCTTGCATTTTGTTAAATGTCGCGCTTTTCGGTAAACCGAGCAAGGACAAAGTGGAAATGAATGAAAGAGAGATGAAATCTTTGAAAAATATTTCAAAACACCTTAATTAGGGGTTTGGGGTTGAAGAAAAGTGGAGAAAAGGGAAGAAATCCAGTTGGGGGAGAAAATGGGCATGAACCGTTAAGAAAGAGTCGAGCAGCCCTCGCCGAATCGGGCCTATTCATTCGCATACTTGGAATCAAGCTATGAGGCCACCACCGCTGAAAAGCTTACTCTCGGGGCCTCATTTTGCACTCAAGAATCTCCTAAATCCAATTCCGGATAGGGGAGATATGGTTGATTGAAGTAGGGCATCACTCCGGTTGGGACCGAATCTGCGCGGCTTCACGGAAATTGACATAACTTTTTCCATAGAAGGAATTTTGATGCAAGGTTTGCGCCATTGGAAAGATAACTTCCGGGGCTTCAATTTGGATACTTGAACGGCCACATTTGGACTTCCCAAACACCCACCAGATACTTTTATTTCCAGAAGCCCATGTTTTTTTGTCCTGAAAGTAGCTGGCCGGCCAGAAAAGCCAAAAAAAGTAGCCGGCCGGCCACCTAAGCCCAAGAAAACTGGCTGGCCATGTTCCTCACACCTGGTTCCTTCCAAAAATGCCCTCCTTTCCCTTCTAGATTGTGTATCCGGGTTTGCCAACTTTTGGGGGGAAACCTGGCTTGTTTTCCCCCCCTTTTTTCCCCCCTCTTTTTTCACCTCTTTTTGCCTATAAAAACCAGCATCTCAGGTCTGGTTTGGGGTTGAAAAATTTGGTCTTGAAGCCTTGCATACATACCTCCATTCATCTCCTACTTCCAAGCTCCAAACATCCAAGTTCCTACACCCTTTCTTCACCATCACTTAGCACCACACCACCCCCTCCATTCCAGCCATTTGAAGCAGCTTTCCAGAGCTTGAGAGGCAACATTTCTTGGTCCAAGAAGCAACCAAAGATTGGTCTTCAAGGGTGAGTGCCATTTCCCTCTTTTCTAGCTCATTTTTGTACCATTTCTTAGGCCTTTTGGCTTGCTGTTTTGGGCTCCGACCCTAACTGTAACTAGGCTTATTTTGAGCCATTTTTCATGTTTGTTGAAGGGTCTTACCCTGTTTGAGACCTCCAGCCACCACTTTCTTCATTACCTCTCTTGGATGCCATATTTTTGCATGATATTTTTGGCCTATATATAATCTGTTTTGAGCTCTGTCATAAACTGTGAAGTAACTTATTTTGAGCCCTTATTCAACATTGAAGAAGGGCTCATCACTGTTTGGGACCTCCATGTGTCACTTGCCATTGAACCCCTCTTTGGTCCCCATTTTTGCATGATTTATTAGCCTATTGTGTCTCTGTTTTTGGACTTTTTTCCGAACTTAAAATTGCCCTATTTTTACTCCCTCTTCATGTTTCATTAAGGGTCTATGAATTTTTGAGACACCCTTTGTATACTTCATGTTATAGCCCTCTTGGTGGCCTCATTTTGCATGATATTTTGAGCATACTTGTGTACTGTTTTGGGGCTGGTTCTAAACTGTAAAAATCCATATTTTGGGTCCCTCTTCAACATTGTTGAAGTGCCCTCACTTGTTTGAGACCTCCAGCCACTATTTGCTTCTTTGCCCCTTTGTTGGCTCATTTCTTGCATGAGATCTTTGGCATACTTGTATCTATTTTTGGGACCTTTAATAAACTGTAAAACATCATATTTTTGGCCCCTATTCAATATTGTAGAAGGCCCCTTCTCTGTTTGGGGCCAGCATTTGTGACTTGCTTCATTACCTCCCTTGAGGAGCCATTTTTGCATGCTAATTTAGTCCCACTTGTGCTCACTGTTTGGCCATGCTTTAAACTGTAAACATGCTTTTTTTGGGGCTTCCTTGCTTCTGTATTTACACTTCATGTTCAAATTATGCATGCTTTGTATAGCTACAAGTCATTTCATGTGCTTAATCTTGCATTTCGGGATTGATTTCGTGCATCGGGTGCATTTTTGCCATGCTTCGGGGCTGTTTCGCATCTCATTTTGCTACTGAAATTTGCATGTTTTCATATCATATCCCATGTCTTGCCATGTCTTGTTAGAGTGGCATTTCCGTGCCTTAGGATCGGTCCTCGGTTTGCGTGCACGTGTGCACGTATCCCGAGTTATCTCATTTTCATTATGGCCTCCTATGTGAGTGTGGCCGAGGTCCACCTGTGTTCGTGTAAGCTCATATTGCATTGTGTATGTCATTTCATTCCATAGCATTGCGTATGCTAGGCCGTATATTAGCGCATTATGTATGCTATGTTTCCTCGTGCATCGTGTATGCCATTTCATAGCCTTTTGCATGTTAGGTTGTATCTTAGTTGCATTTCATGAATATCATGCATATTGCATCGTATTCGGGATAGGAGTTAGCAAGACCTTTGGAAGCGAGATACGCCGTACTCAGTAAGTGAGCGTGTCTCAATTCCCCAGTCACCGACACTCCGGATTATCCATGATGGAGTTAGGTTTTGTTGTATTTTCATATACATTCATTTCATATTGAGTTGCGCAATTCGACTCCTCGGCCATTATGCATCGATATGCGTGATTGGTGGCACGAGGATCGAGACATACATACATTTGTGAAAATACATTGCCATGCCCCTTCACGCTCTGTTGCGGCAAAATGAAGAACCGACAACTTTTGGAGCTTGGCACACATTTCAAACAGTAAAAAGAGGCTAATTGAGGCATCGTCATGGATTTCCGCACAAAGGCAACGAACATGCATCATTCATCACCGAGGCGGAATCAAAGGCGATCCACGGCTTGCATGCGATTCTGATTTTCTTAGTTAATGTGTTAATTAATTAGGAATTTGTACATTATTTGGACTGTATTATTTGGATTGTACTATTCTTTTATTCGGGACTGTATATTTATTCGGACCCTCTGTGCGAGGGCAAAATTGTAATAAGTGTGGGTGAGTGTGATGTATGTCTTCCAATCCCACGTCTTTCTTCCCTTTTATTTACCTGCTTATGATGGTTAGATTAGGGCATATTTCAATTAGCATACAGTATGATAACATGTTTGCATTCATTCATCTGTTTTACATGCACCGGGCTCGGCGCATCATACTAACTGCATTTGTATTTCAATTCCAAGTTGAATACATGGTAGCTGTAGCGTTCCATATGCCATGTTTAGGATAGCCGAGCCTGCTATAGTTGCATTTTTGCATGTGTTGCATTAGGCAATCCTGTATATTTAGGATCATGCATGATTTCTAATGAGTTTCTGTTTTGGCTTGGAGTGCTCGGTGAGTTTTATGCTTTAGCATCCTTGCATGTGTGTGAGTGACTGCCATGAATAGCATGCTTACCGTGAGGCTAACTGCTTATGTGATATAACTGCCTTGAATGCCTATGGGTGGAGGTTGGGTTATTTGGATTGGAACAATTCATCAAGTGTTTTAAGCCCACCAGAGGGTGGCAAAATCTGCATTTTAAGCCTACCTGTGGGTAGCAAACTATCTTTCAAAAATGAACATGAAATGTTTTGTCCCAATTCAGGCGACCCGGTCTATACTTGTATGCTGTGCGCATCACATAGTAACCTAGGCTAATAACCAGAATAAGAACGCACAATGTTTTCAAAATCAGATATCATGGTTAGTAGAGGCCGGTCTTTGACCCGAAGGGTGCTCACGAGGTGACCTTCCCTAATCGTACCCAAGTTCGAGCGAGGCAACTTTGGTGATGACGGACACGTGGCCTTTGGCATCGAGTCAGGGTTTCCTAAATTTTCCATTAAAAAACATTTAGGTGGCGACTCTGTATCTGGCAAAGCAGTCCATGTTTGGCACTTCTTTTCAAAAAATTTGTTTTCAAAATCGATTTGCCGGATTTGGACTCTTTGGTTCAAGATTAAGAACCGTGACATTTGAGTCCTTGAACTGTAGTGACCGCAATATGAATGGAACGGGACTTAACCCTCCCGGGGCATTCGGGGACGTCTATACCCATGCTATCTGAACTGTATAAATGGGGACGGACTGTAGGTATCCCCAAAATGCTTGGTCGACGATCCATCCAGGTGTCTCGACATATATTAAGTCATTATCGAATCAACATTCTGGACATTAATAATGTCTAAGGGGTTAGGGACATCAGTGAGTATGTAGTTGCCAGGGAAAACATTTCCCCTCCTTTCAGCATAATTCGAGGGCAAAAGGCCAACTATGTAGTAAGGGCAATCTAGTCCTGGAGCAAGGCTGACTAAGTGGGTAGGTCTGAGATACTGTTCTCGAGTATAAGCACGGCTATGTCTCCATGATAGATATGCCAAATTATTAAGATCGGCTTGCATATATACCAGTCGATCCATTAGCTGGTCAAGGCCCGAGTGTAGCTATCTGACTATGTTCTCGAAGTCTCCCCATCCTTTTGGCGAGACGGGGGTGTGGTGCTCTCTTAAGATCCCCTCCAAACTCATGGTCTCGAGCTCATTCCAAAATGCCTCATTGAGAATTAACTCGAACATCCCTACATCACATAACAATTAACTATGGTGCAAAGAAAAATATCTCTAATGTCAAAATATTCTAAAACTATTAATGTCTAGATATATATGTATATAACTTTGCTCTTACGACCCAACCCCGGGTGCCTACAGTTGGAATTACAATTAGCTAATTTATTTTTAACAAATTAAATGGCGCAGGCGAAGGCGAAGGCGAAAGCGAAATAAAAGTAAGTAAATAATTAAATAGATAATTAACTTAATTAATTATACTACTATTTTCTTTAAAAAAAAATACATTCATCAGGCTTTTATTATTTTTTTGGTGCAAACAGTTATTACAAAAATACAAAATGCCGGCATTAGGTTCTGTGCTGGTCTCACTACACGAGGTTACAATCATTCCTTACATTTCATCACCTGAAAGGAGTAACAGCTATAAGCACACAGCAGAGTGAGAAATATTATGCCAAAAGCATAGAGTACAAAATAATCATTGACATGTATTTAAACTAAAATATTTAAACTAAAATATTATACATAACGTAATTTGAATAAACAAATTATTAAAGTGATAGATGCTAAAATCCTGAAATTATGTAAATAAATTATCATAACCACGGTACAGAACAGAACAGAGTAGAGGTCATTATAGTGACAATAAGAACAGAGATCAATAGATTCATGACAAACAGAAGGCACAAAGTGATCAATTAGAGGCCAATGGTTATTTAAGTCTCCCAAGACATAGGATTCCTGTGGTGGTACTCACAAAATAAATAATCATTGTCAAATCATATCTATGAGAATTAATTTAAGCAAATGGGGTTCATAAAATAATTAGTGTAATTGAAACATTAGCATAATTTATAGATATGAGCAGCATAAAATAAACCGTAGTAATTCAAGATGTACATAAAATATTTTAAAATAACTCAAATTATAATAGAATTCACCTTACCATTAATCTCGTTCTTTTACCAAAACACCCTCCGCTACTTTGTTTACACCTCTCTTTCCTTCTTGTTGTTTTCCTTCACTTCCATTGCTACCCTCACTATTTATACATGTTCTTAACCTATGAGGCTAATGACACATTGTTAACTTCTGCCACACTTCATTATTTTTTTTTATAAGCCTTTTCCAAGCTTCGAAGACTTATCCTAAAGCCTATCTATTATTATTTTTCTTTCTTTGACCCTCATAAAGGCTACATATTATCATATATATATATATATATATATATTTGGTGATATTAACTTAGTGTTAAAATTAATTAAACATTTGAAGTGTCACAATTTCATTTATATTTTTATACATTTTTCTTCACCTTTTCCAATCCCTCCTTAAATTTATAAACTAAATACAACCTTAATGAAGTCTTGCCACTTTTAATGAGTAACGCTAATGAGAAAAAATTTAGATCAATAATAATATTGTGTGATTTAGATCTATTCAAAATTTACAAGAGTGTTGAATCTATATCCTACACTGTTTTATTTTATTTTTTATTTATTAGTTGAGCATTATTGATTTAGTATATGGATTGTGGAGCAATCAATTGTTGAAAAAATAGTTTAATATAGGCATATTTTTTAGCCTAATTATAAGTGGGCCCCAAACGTTATTTGGGGTGGGTCTGAAGAGGTGAAGTGTTTCCTGTCGCGTGGTAAGTCACACGGTGAAGACGGAACGTCAAAATCATTTATGAATGAATGGAAAGTTGATGTCATTTTCGGGTCTAACATTAATTTTTTAGATAAAATTCATTTGAATTTTTTTACTAAAAATTATTGTGAGAATTTAATTTAATTCTAAATTCAAATTTTGGGTTCCTAAGTGGTTTCCTAAAATTTGTAATTATGGGAATTTAATTTAATTCTAAATTCAAATTTTAGTTTCCTAAAATTTGTACCTTTTCTTTTATTGATTAAACTATTCAAATAGTTTAATCATATTTTTCCAAACAGTTAGTACACACTGTTCCACTTATTGGCTTGTTTGATAAAACTATTTAAATAGTTTAATAATAAAATATTTCTAACAATTTTGCACTTTGTCTCTAACGGTACATTTTTTAAAGTTTGAAAAATTGTTTCTAGCAACGGTCAGTTCCTTTTTTCAAACTGTACCTGTTCGGATTCATTTGTACCTGTTCGGGTCAAATATTTGGCTATATATACAGCCTTTTTCCAGCAGTCCGAAGTATGAAAAAATTCAGTCAGATTGTTGTCTTTTTGCCGTCCTAAATTCTGCATTTTTTGCATTATTCTTCATATTAGTTTTAGTATAAATTTCAGAGAGTTAGAACACAGGTTTGGTTCACCGAACAAATTGTTTGGAGTACTACTACAATTTGTGAAGATCATTGTTTCCTGAGAGATAGACGCCACTCAACCGTAAATACCGTAGCGGGGCGAATCTGTCTTAAAGATAGAGTATCACACACTCGACTTGGTCTTTGAATTTCTAATTCGGTTCAATAAATAAATTCGGTATGTTTTTTATTTATTTGTTTGAGTTTATTTCGATTTATTTTATTTACACAGAAGATTGTTCTAACAATCTTAAGACAGATTCAAATTATTTTGTTTACAAAATTTTTCGTTTGTTTCCTTTTTCTTCTTTTTTAGAAAATTATTTTCTGTGGATTTACAAAATAATATTCTGGTTGGAAAAACAAATAGTGATTATATGCTATTTGACAGATAGTAGTAATATACTGTCTATTTTCTTTGACAACTAGTAGTAGGATACTGGTGTCATTAACAATTCAAAATATATTTTTGTGGAATTTTGTCAGAAAATTAATTTTGATTTTTAGAAATTATTTTCTGAGATTTCATTAATTAAAATTTTGTTTCAGTATTTTAATTATTGGAGTGTTACAAGAGATTTAAGTTTCTGTGTGAAATTAATTTGGTTAAATAAAATTTTATTTTATTTTCAAATTAATTGAAAAATAAAAGTTATACTCTTATTTATTTTATTTTACAGAATTTAATTTCCTGTGTGGAATTAATTTGGTTGAATAAAATTTTATTTTATTTCCAAATTAATTGAAAAATAAAAGTTATATTCTTATTTATTTTATTTTACAGAATTTAATTTCCTGTGTGGAATTAATTTGGTTGAATAAAATTTTATTTCATTTCCAAATTAATTAGAAAATAAAAGTTACATTCGTGTTTCTTTTATTTTTTACAGAATTTAATTCTGTGAATTTGGTTTAATTTTCTGTGTAGTGTAAATTCTAATTATAATTTTATTTTATAAATTAGAATTGATGACTATTGAAACAAATGCCCAAACAAGTACTACTGTGGTGGTTGCAATTGCACTAAACTCCTCTCCTGTGGTGACAGTACCAATAAATCATGGAGAGAAGCCAGAGAAGTTCTCAGGAACTAACTTTAAAAGATGGCAACAGAAAATGTTGTTTGATCTTACAACTCTAAACCTAGCTCGTTTCCTCCATGAATATGCTCCTATCTTGAAAGAGGATGAAACCAACCGGCAAGTGGTTGCTGCGGTTGATACCTGGAAACATGCCGATTTCCTTTACCGGAATTACATCTTGAACGAACTTGACAACACATTATACAACGTCTATAGTCCAATCAAGATAGCAAAGGAACTTTGGGAATCGTTGGAGAAAAAGTACAAAACGGAAGATGCCGGCTCAAAGAAATTTGTGGTTAGCAGATTCCTGAATTTTGTAATGGTTGATTAAAAAACTGTGATCAGCCAAGCTCAAGATTTCCAACTCATTCTGCATGACATTCACACATAAGGTATGTCTCTCAGTGAATCCTTCCAAGTTGCAGCCTTAATTGAAAAATTATCAAAAGGCTAGAAGGAATTTAAGAACTACCTCAAACACAAGTGCAAAGAAATTTCTATGGAATAATTAATTGTGCGTTTGAGGATTAAAGAGGACAACCGCAATTCTGAAAAGCGGGCTGGTAAGCTTCCTATGGAGTCTAAGGCAAATGTGGTGGAACATGCTTCAAAAACCAAGAAACGAAAGTCTTCTGGAGAAAGTTCATCACAGTACTCTAAAGGGGGGGGGGGAAAAATAAAAAGAACAAGTTTAATGGCAAATGTTACATTTGTGACAAAGAGGAACATCGGGCCAAAGATTGCCGTAGCAAAGGCAAAAGTAAAAGAAGAACAAGCAAGAAGCCTGCTCAAGCCATATGATCGAAGTGGACAAGATTTCCAATGGTGTAGATGACATCAATCTTTCTGCAATTGTTTTCGAGGCAAATCTTGTCGGAAATCCTAAAGAATGATGGGTGGATACTGGTGCTACTCGCCATATTTGTGCCGACAAAAAGATGTTCACATCTTATTCTACAGTGGACAATGGTGAACAACTTTTTATGGGCAACTGCTCAACTTTCAAAGTTGAAGGACAAGGAAAGATTGTACTTAAGATGACATCTGGAAAGGAACTCACTCTCAACAATGTGCTGCATGTACCGGACATTCGCAAGAATCTTGTTTCCGGATCTTTGTTGAGTAAGAATGGGTTTAGGCTAGTATTTGAGAGTGATAAATTTGTACTTACTAAGAATGGGATGTATGTAGGAAAATGTTACATGTCTGATGGCCTTTTCAAGTTAAATGTAATGACCGTTGTACCCGCAGTTATTAATAAGAATACATCTTCTTCTTACTTGTTTGAGTCTTCAAATTTATGGCATGGTAGACTAGGACATGTTAATTATGGATCTTTACGTAGATTAATTAATATGGAATGTTTACCTAAATTTGCAATTGATTCAAATCATAAAAGTGAAATTTGTGTTAAGGCAAAATTATCAAAAACTCCTTTTCATTCAATTGAAAGAAGTACAGAACCACTTGAATTAATTCATAATGACATTTGTGATTTTAAATCAATTCAAACTAGAGGTGGGAAAAAGTATTTTATCATTTTTATAGATGACTATACTAGATATAGTTATGTTTATTTAATTCGAACCAAGGATGAAGCTTTGAAAACTTTCATTCAATATAAGAATGAAGTTGAAAATCAACTTGGTAAGAAAATCAAGAAACTTAGAAGTGATAGAGGTGGTGAATATGAATCACCTTTTGGTGAGTTTTGTAAAGAACGTGGAATAATTCATCAAACCACCGCTCCTTACTCACCTCGGCAAAATGGAATTGCTGAAAGGAAAAATAGGACTTTAAAAGAAATGATGAATGCCATGTTAATCAGTTTTGGATTACCTCAGAACTTGTGAGGGGAAGCAATACTTTCTGCTAATTATATACTTAATAAAGTACCCCGAAAGAAAGTGAATCAAACACCTTATGAATTGTGGCATAGAAGAGTACTATCCTACAAATACTTAAAAGTGTGGAGATGTTTGGCTAAAGTGGCTATTCCTAGTCCTAAAAAGACTAAGATAGGTCCTAAGACCATTGATTGCATTTTCATTGGTTATGCTAAGAATAGTAGTGTATATTGGTTTTTGATTCATAAATCAGAACATACCGAAATGCATGTAAATACTATTATTGAGTCTCGGAATGTATCTTTCTTTGAACATGTATTTCCAAATAAGACTAGACAAGAGAGTAGCAACAATAAGAGATCTCATGATGCTATTACTAGTCAGAATCAAGAACATGATCAAGAACAAGAGTTAGATCAAAATGAGAAAGAAAAACCTAGGCGTAGTAAACGTGCTAGAACCTCGAAATCTTTTGGTCCAGATTTCCTAACATTTTTGTTAGAAAATGAGCATTTAACTTTTAAAGAGGCTATGTCTAGTCCTGAAGCTCCTTTATGGAAAGAAGCTATCAATAGTGAAGTTGAATCCATCTTGCAAAATCACACTTGGGAATTGGTGGATTTGCCATCAGGTTGTAAAACTCTTGGGTACAAATAGATTTTCAAAAGAAAAATGAAAGCGGATGGATCAATTGACAAATACAAGGCAAGACTTGTGGTCAAAGGTTTTAGACAAAAAGAAGGTCTTGATTACTTTGACACATACTCACCGATTACTAGAATAGCATCCATTAGAATGCTAATTGCCATTGTATCTTTATACAATTTAGAAATTCATCAAATGAATGTAAAAATCGCTTTCTTAAATGGTGAGTTAGAAGAAGAAATTTACATGGAACAACCAGAAGGTTTTTCTATTCGAGGAAAAGAAAAGAAAGTGTGTAAATTGGTTAAATCATTATATGGTTTAAAACAAGAGCCAAAGCGATGGCATGAGAAATTTGACAAGGTAATAATGTCAAATGGATTTAAAATTAATGAGTCTGACAGATGTGTTTATATTAAAAACACAAACAAAGATTATGACATTGTATGTCTTTATGTAGATGATATGCTCATCATTGGTAGTAATAGTGACATGATTAAAACTACCAAGAAAATATTGAATAAACATTTTGACATGAAAGACATGGGCATTGCTGATGTAATTCTTGGTATGAAAATTACCAAAACATCAGAAGGATATGCTTTGTCACAATCTCATTACATTGAGAAAATACTTAACAAATTCAACAAAGATGATGATCATCTTACTAGAATTCCTGTAGATGTTAATTTGTATCTTTCTAAAAATGTACAAGAAAGTATTTCTCAATTAGAGTATGTCCAAATTATTGGAAGCTTAATGTACTTGATGAACTGCACTCCCCCGGATATAGTTTATGCAGTAAGTAAATTAAGTAGATATACGAGTAATCCGGGAGTAGAACACTAGAAAGCAATTATAAAGGTTCTAAGATATCTCCGATTCACTCGTAACATTGGGCTAAATTATACAAGATATCCAGCAGTTTTTGAAGGATACTGTGATGCAAATTGGATATCGGATACTAGAGACTCGAAGTCCACCAGTGGGTATGTCTTTACTCTTGGTGGTGCGGCTGTATCTTGGAAATCTTCCAAATAGACTTGTATTCCTCGGTCTACTATGGAATCAGAATTCATAGTTTTAGACAAAGCAGGGAAAGAAGCAGAATGGCTTCGCCACTTCCTTGAAGATATTCCAATTTGGCCAAAACCAGTGCCTGTTATATGCATACATTGCGATAGTCAGTCAGCTATAGGTAGAGCATAGAGTCATATGGATAACGATGAAGTCACGACACATTAAGTCGACATAACACCGTAAGACAACTACTCTCTAATAGAATTATTTTCATAGAATATGTTAAGTCTAAAGACAACATAGCGGATCCACTAACCAAAGGGTTAGGAAGAGAATTAGTTGAGAATTCATCGAGGGGAATGGGACTTAAGCCTATTAAATAAGAGTTACCACAACGACAACCCAACCTAGTTGACTGGAGATCCTAAGATCTAGGTTCGAAGGGACAACTGAGTTGTGAATGACTCAGAAGGATCACTGGGGAGTCTAACTCCTACCCATTTCTAGGATAAAATAGTGATGTCTGCAGTGTTTAAGGTTAAGTAAAATTTTAATAATTCTTATATCTAGGTAAACCTAGTGGAGTATGGCAGGATACTCTTCATAAGAATCACCTATGTAAGTGTGAACTGGGCCGGTTCTATAAGATTTGTGAAGGGCTACAAGCCTTTAGAGCACTCATGAAAGACCAGGTTGTTCAGAGCCAAAATGAACACAATAGTGAGAACTAAACTGTGTCTGGGGATATACTGTATGAGTTCTATTGTCTTGGTTTACACAAACGGCTGAATAGTTCAAGACATCATATTTACTGGTTAGCTAGTAAATCCGATAGTATCTCACGAGGGAAGGTTCAAAGCCAAAAGCTACCTATCTTTTGCAGAATATTTTCAATTTCTGTACTCTCTATTATTAGATCATGTTGTTGCATTTTCTCTCCGTCAAATTTCATTCATGTGGGGGATTGTTGGAAAAATAGTTTAATATAGGCATATTTTTTAGTCCAATTATAAGTGGGCCCCAAATGTTGTTTGGGGTGGGTCCGAAGAGGTAAAGTGTTCCTTGCCACGTGGCAAGTCACACCGTGAAGACGGAACGTCAAAACCATTTATGAGTGAATGGGAAGTTGATGTCATTTTCGGGTCTAACATTAATTTTTTAGATAAAATTTATTTGAATTTTTTCAATAAAAATTATTGTGGGAATTTAATTTAATTCTAAATTCAAATTTTTGGTTCCTAAGTGGTTTCCTAAAGTTTATAATTGTGGGAATTTAATTTAATTCTAAATTCAAATTTTAGTTTCCTAATATTTGTACCTTTTCTTTTATTGATTAAACTATTCAAATAGTTTAATAATATTTTTCCAAACAGTTAGTACACATTGTTCCACTTATTGGCTTGTTTGATAAAACTATTTAAATAGTTTAATAATAAAATATTTCCAATAGTTTTGCACTTGATCCCTAACGGTACATTTTTTAAAGTTTGAAAAATTGTTTCTAGCAACGGTCAGTTCCTTTTTTCAAACTGTACCTGTTCGGATTCATTTGTACCTATTCGGGTCAAATATTTGGCTATATATACAGCATTTTTCCAGCAGTCCGAAGTATGAAAAAATTCAGTCAGATTGTTGTCTTTTTGCTGTCCTAAATTTTGTATTTTTTTGTATTATTCTTCATATTAGTTTTAGTATAAATTTCAGAGAGTTAAAATACAGGTTTGGTTCGCCGAACAAATTGTTTAGAGTACTATTACAATTTGTGAAGATCATTGTATCCTGGGAGATAGACGCCACTCAACCGTAAGTACCGTAGCGGGGCGAATCTGTCTTAAGGACAGAGTGTCACATACTCGACTTGGTCTTTGAATTTCTAATTCAGTTCAATAAATAAATTCGATACATTATTTATTTATTTATTTGAGTTTATTTCGATTTATTTTATTTACACAGAAGATTATTCTAACACTAAAAGGATAATGGTAATAAATGGGGCCAAATAATTAATTGTTTAAGTTTAATTTAAAAAATTTAATAAATTATAAAATTTGTTCAAACTTAATTCGTTGACTTTTGAATTGATTTCAAGTAAGTTTTTGTTGAGCTGAATTGGAATTGTTTGGTATTTATTTGCAAGCCTAAGGCGAGTAAAGCCACTGCTATGAGCCTCCAAAATTTACGGCTCAAAATATCTTTTTGGGGACAACTTCTATAAAGGAAAATGTCTCGTAACTCAAATTTTGTGGCTTAAAAGTGACTCAAATGGCCAAAACGACGTCGTTTTGGTCATTTTTATGCTGTTCTGTACTCAAAACGACGTCGTTTTGACCATTTGAGCCACTTTTGAGCCACAAAATTTGAATTACGTAGCATTGTCGTTCTATAAAAGATCTCCAGATTTGAACTTTATAACAAAATAAATTTTTAATTTTTAATTTTGTCAATTTAAATTCTAAATTTTTGATTTATTTTTTAAATTATTTGTCTAATTCCATTAAGTAAAATCAATAAAAAATTGGTTTGGCATCCTCTAAATAATCCATCTTTTTATCTTTTTATTTTTTTTATCACATCTCCTCTCTACTTTTCTGTATATCTTTTCATAAAAAGACAAAAAATGTATTTATTTAGATCATCCCCAATAACCTTTAGTATTTTAATCATTATACTCAATGTAAGTATATATATAATGTTTAAAATATACTTTTTATTAAGTTTAATAATTAAAATATTCTTTTTATGTCGATTTTATTGAATAAAAATAAATTAATTAATTAAATTGAAAAAAAAAAAATACAAAACTCAAGAATCTATGTAATGTTAATAGTTCAAAAATGAAACCCAGCCCAATGCTCTTTTAACTTCAAAAGACAATCAAGACAAATTTGGGGCCCCAAATGTATTGGGTAAATTTTTTGAATAACAAAACACTTTTTAGCATCAGATAGACTGCTGTGTCTTTGTCTCTTCTCATCAATCTGTGTTGAAGCTTTGAAAGCAAACTGTGAGAGAGATCTGATTTAAAAAAAAACAAAAAAAAGTGTGAGAGAGGCCACCGGGATGGTGGCGGCGTGAAAAAGGTGCTGATGACCAGGGTTTTTTTAAGTATAACTAGTTTCTCATTTATTTTGTGAAATTGATTGTATTATGGTCAAAATTTTGTGACTCAAATCATTTAAAATAATGTCGTTTTGAGTATAAAACGATGTTGTTTTGACAGATTTAAGTTATTTGAATCACAAAATTTTAGACTACCAAACATTTTTCTTGTATTATATTCCGTGATTCTACCTCTTCTGTTTGGAGTAAGGCCTCGTTTGGGAACCTTCCTTTTTAGTTAAAAAGTCAAAAAATTATTAAATTAGTCAAAAAGTCAACAACCCATATTAAAAAGTCAAAGATTCTCTTTTCTTTCTACTTTTTGTATATCTTTTCGTAAAAAATTAAAAAATATCCCAAATATATTAATTTTTTTAACTCATATTTTAATTAAATAATTAAAAAATTACTAAATATTTTGAGATTTTGAATTATATTTTGTTTTGTGCATTCCAATTCTATGTTTAAATTGTTTCATCTTTGATTTCGTAATCCATGGTTCTTCATTCTTGTTGCTGCTTCTGCGGTCTTGGTATCAGAAGTTTTCCATCTATGTTTAGTAATTGTAGTAAGTGTTTTATAATATTTTTCTTCATATTCTAGTAAGGGTAATTCAAAACCATATCGAACCATAAAATTATACCATTCTTGGGAGATTTGAGACATTTGAGCAGAAGTATATTTAGCATAATAAGCATGGTATTTGAGTGCGATTAGCTTTAGATTTAAAATCAATAAGTAATTTATCAAGATTGGGAGTAAATTCCTTTTTAATTGTCAATAATTGTGGATTGACAGGTGGTGTAAATTCTTCCATATCAGTTTGAGTCGGAGAGTCAGTTGAATGAACTTCTTCATCAAGGAAATGAGTATGTGTAGAATAAACAGGTTTACTAATTTGAGAAGTTGAGGAATTATCAATTCCTTTTAATTTTGGATTGATTGTAGGACCTATGGTTGGACCGATATTAAGTTGACTATTTTTTCTAAATAGAGGTGTGGTAAATATTTCATCTTCGGTTTCTATTTAGCTAGGGACACTAGATGTACTATGTCTAGAGGATTGACTACGGTTAAATTTAATATGAGCAGAACCATCATTAAATTGTCGATATCTTTAATATCTTGTTACGAGAATTGTTCGATTATGTTTGTAATTTTCATTAACATAGAATCCATTCATCGTAAATCAATATCTTTCCATTCAATCATTTTAGGAATATTAATATGGGATTCATTATGACTACCACTTTGAATAAGTAAAGTTTTATCTTTAGGTGATTTATGCGAGCATGAACATTTAAATTAGTTTGCATACATTTATAGTGAACACGATAAATTAAAGCAATATTATGTGTCTTAGCCATCATATTAGTGAATGAACCATGTAGTTGAATATTTAATGTTAAAGCATGTAAAATATTTGGATCACTTAAACCGGCGTAAAATCGGAAAACAATTAAAATGTCTTTGGACCTTTATGAAGACCGGTTTCCATCATTCCCATTAAACTATCATTATAATTAAGAAAACGAGCATCTCTTAAGCATAATAAAAGCAAGTATTTTTCCCCAACAGTGTAAGTGGATTAAGACCAACTTGAATTAGACCAATGTGAATAAAATTGTAACCATTATCTTTGTGTCTTTTAATTAATTTAGTATCAAATAAGCTGACAAGTTTCTCGAGGTTTTTCTAAAGTATAAACTTGTTCAATTGTTTTAACATGTAATGCAACTTTAAAACATTCTCAGAGAAATGTTGTTCTATAAATTTCTTTGATTTGTAATTTTGGTATATTCCAATCTCTATTAAATTGATCATTTTGTATTTCAACATCTTCTTCATTAATGACTAATCCTTGATTAGGTATGGAAGGTAAAGTTGTTGACCTAGAATCGACCGATGAGTTACTTCTAAATAATCGACTCATTGTTCTTTCTAATTAATCGATTTCTGAGATATCTTAATACATACCCTATTCTTGTCAAGTTACCACGCACCATAATGGTTTAGCAGACCCTATCCTAAATGTCCACACCGCCTAACTCTAAGGACTTACTCGGACAAGAGATGGAAGTGGGTGGCAAAACCAGTGGATAACGGTGATCTCGTGGGTGATTAAGATGGAACCGAAAACTAGATTAATTGAATAAACAATGGAAACGATTAATTGGAAGAAACTAAACAGTTAGAAACAGATACAACCGGGCTCTGATACCAAGACCGCGGAAGCAGCAACAAGAACGAAGAACCATGGATTACGAAATCAAAGATAAAACAATTTAAACATAGAATTGGAATGCACAAAACAAAATATAATTCAAAATCTCAAAATATTTAATTAAAACACAATTTTAATTCATTATAGAAAATAACTTGCACTTACAATTGTTGTAATCTGCAAGGATCCTGAATAGAAGAACAGAACAAGGTAAACCTAACTCAGCAGAACACTCTTTTCTTTACAAACTAAAAAGGTTCAAGAAAATTGGAATCTGCCGAACAATTACAATAGATTACAAATATATAGAAAACCAAATTAACTATGCAGCATGTGAGTTGGCTAAATGATGAAAGCAGCTGGCAGCATTGAGGATCGAAATCATCGGTTACTTCGGTGATTGATTAACTATGCATGTGAGTTGGCTAAATGATGAAAGCAATTGGCGACATTGAGGTCGAAAATCGGTTACTTTACTTTGATTGATTAACTATGCAGCATGTGAGTAAAGAAATCAGAATAAATATAAATTGACAGCTTTTCTCAAAAGAGTAGTGATTAAAGTCAATTTTATATTTATAAAGAATCCTATGTTGATTTTTTCAAGCAAATGGGTCCTGAGCATCATGAAACTCAGGACGATCATAACCAGGTTGATTGGTAACTAATTTTAGTGGTAGCAGAAGTTTTCCATCTATGTTTAGTTCTAGTCATCCTCCCTTAGAGAAAATTATTCTTAATCAACAAGGTTCTGAAATTCCTGCCTCTCCTTTTAAATTACCTAGCGATGATAATGAACTCAAAAAAGTTATTGAACAAAATAATTATACTAACCAGTGTTTAAATACAATTGGTAAACAATTAGATAAAATAGAAACTAATTTAGAATCTGTTCACACTTCATCATCTAAACAACCTTTAGATGCACCTTTACTTAACCTACCTAGTAAACGTTCTACCCGAACTAGCCTAGTTACAAATGATCAATCATCTACGGTCCAAGCCATTGAAAAATTATTTACCAAATTAGCGAAGACCCGATACTCCTCACCTTCTAAAGATAAAGGTATTCTTGTCCTAAATCAACAATTTGATATTAACCCAAATTCTACTTCCTCGACATCGACAATGAAATTAATAACTTAGCTCAACAATTCCAAGTTGCGAAAATACACTATCCTAAAATTAATCCTCAAACTACCAAGAATTGGTATACTAAGCCTACTGTTGATTTACAATTTGAAGAAAATAATGTTAATAATCAATATTCCGTCTCTCGCAAAAAATTATGCGAATTGAATATTGATGGTCTTAGTGAAGATCATCTCCTCCAAAAATGAAATCATTTATCTCTGGTTTCGTATAGTTATCTCTCTAACTCTCACCAATATACTCAACTTTGAAATTGTAAATTTAATTACTATCGGCTTTCTTGGTCACTCAAATCTTGGTGGAAAAATATTTAACTGACACTCAACGAGACTCTATCATCTATGCTAACCAAACTGATGATCAAGGATTACCTATATTTGATGAAAATCTAGGATGTTGCCAACCTGATGGTATTAACCAATTAATTTATACAATTATTAGACATTTTATTGGTACCCCAACTAATATATATTCTCGCATACATGATCAACTCAGTAATCTTACTTGTCCAATCTTAAGTGGTTTTAGATGGTATATAGATGTTTTTACCTCTAGAGTTATGTTGAGAGAAGACTGCTAAATCATTACGAAAAGAAAAATTTTTTAATGGATTACCTAGTTTATTTGCTCACAAAATTAGAGATGTTCTTAGTCAACCTACTGGTGTTATTGAATATGATAATTTAACGTATGGTGATATAATTAGCACTATTCAAAAAGAAGGCTTAAAAATGTGTATTGATTTAAAACTTAGTCAAAAAGCTACAAAAGATAAACATAAAGCTAAATATGAATTAGGAAATTTACGTGAACAATATGGACTACCTCCTATTGCACCTCTCAGGGAAATCACACAAACATTCAAAACATAAATCCAAATATTATCATAAATACAAGAAGCCTTATCCACCCTCCAAATCTAATGACAAATTTTATACTAAACCCAAAAAGAAATATCATAAATCTAAATCACATCCGAGATCAAAATCTAATAAAGATATTACGTGTTATAACTGTGGACAAAAAGGCCACTATGCTAATAAATGCAAAGAGAAACAAAAGCTCAAAGACGAGTCAATCAACTCCAAATTAATGATGAATCCAAAATTCGGTTATTTGAAATCTTCCAATTAAATCAATCGATAATAGTTCCTCTTACGTACTTCCATCTACATCCAATTCCCATCTAATATTGATAATTCGATTACGATAATCAAATTACCTTAGGATGTAATGATGTTTGTTGTAAACTGTTAAACAAATTTACGTTCTTACTAAACATAGTCAAGAAGAATCTGCTTTAATTGATTTAATTAGTAAATTAGATGATCCTCAATTAAAACAACAATATATTGATAAGCTCAAAGGTCTAATGCTTCAAACAGAAACTAAACCTAAGTTTAATAAACCCATCATTAGTTTATCTAAAACTTTAGAAAAATTTAAAAATAAAATTAAAGAAGTTACACTTCAAGACTTACAATTTGAAATCAATCAAATTATACAAACAATAAAAGATCTTCAAAATAAAGATAATAAATTAGAAAATGAAATTATTAATCTTAAACTTAAACAAAACTTAAATGATTTCCAACCTAATGCACAATCACCTCATGAATCTGAACATAATTCTGATCATGATTCTGATCATACTGATCCAACTAAACTCATATTTGATAATCGATCTCAAGCTACTAACCTTGAAGATAAACGATTAAATTTACTTAATAAAATTTATATGCAAAAATGGTATTCAAGAATTAAAATCATTGTTGAAGATTTTGAATTAGAATTAGTTGCATTAATTGATACTGGTGCTGATTTAAATTGCATTCAAGAAGGATTACTTCCTACTAAATATTATCACAAGTGTCAAGAGAAATTAACTTCTGCTAATGGTAGTAAAATGCATATTCGATATAAATTACCTAAAGTACATGTTTGTCAAAATAATGTTTGCTTTAAAACTACATTTGTTTTAGTCAAAAATATGACTGATCGGATTATTTTAGGTACACCATTTATATCTTTATTATATCCATTTACTATTTCTACTGAAGGAATTACTACTCATGTTTTAGGACATCCTGTTACATTTACATTTTTATTTCCACCTGAACAATTAGAGTTAAATCAATTACAAGATTGTTCTATTACCCACACTATTAAACGACTAACTCGGCATATTAATTTTCTCAAAGAAGAAATTAATTACAAACGAATAGATCAACAGTTAACTGATCCCGTTCTCATCTCTCAAATTAATAATTTCAAATTAAAACTTGAATCAACTGTTTGTTCAACTTTACCTACTGCATTCTGGCATAGGAAAAAGCATGTAGTTACTTTACCATATATTAAAGGTTTTAATGAACGACAAATACCTACTAAATCCCGACCTATTCAAATGAATCATGAATTGTTAGAAATGTGTAAAAAGGAAATTAATGAATTGTTAAAAAATAGAATAATTTGTCCCAAAGAAATCACCATGGTCTTGTCACGCTTTTTATGTTAATAAAAATCTTTGAATTAAACGAGGTGTTCCTCGCCTAGTTATTAATTATAAACCATTAAATCTTTCTTGAATGGATTAGATATCCTATTCCTAATAAAAAAGACCTAATTAAAAGACTTAATCAAGCTATTATTTTTAGTAAATTTGATTTAAAAAGTGGTTTCTGGCAAATTCAAATTCATCCTAAAGATCGATATAAAACTGCTTTTAATACACCTTTTGGCCAATATGAATGGAATGTCATGCCATTTGGACTAAAAAATGCTCATAGTGAATTTCAAAATATAATGAATGATATCTTTAACCCATTTAGTCATTTTTCTATTGTTTACATTGATGACATATTAATCTTTTCTAAATCAATTAGTGAACATTGGAAACATTTAACTGCATTCTTTTATACTATTAAAAGTCATGGTCTAGTCATATCCGCTCCTAAGATTAAATTATTTCAGACTAAAGTCAGGTTTTTAGGTTATGATATTCATCATAATACTATTCTCCCAATTAATCGCTCTATTGAGTTTGCATCTACATTTCCTGATGAAATCCTTGATAAAACTCAATTACAACGGTTTTTAGGTTTCCTCAATTACATTGCTGAATTTTATAAAGACCTTAGGCAAATCTGTCAACCATTGTTCGATCGGTTAAAGGATAATCCTCCTCCTTGGTCTTCTACTCATACTGCTGTTGTTCAACAAGTTAAACAATATGTCAAGTCTCTTCCTTGTCTTGGTATTCCTACTGAGAACTCATTCAAAATTATTCAAACTGATGCTTCTGATATTGGTTATGGTGGCATTCTCCTTCAGAAAGTCACTCCCCAGTCATCTGAATAAATTGTTCGTTTTCATTCTGGTGTCTGGAATAAAGCACAATTAAATTATAGTACTATTAAAAAAGAAATTTTATCTACTGTTTTATGTATTCAAAAATTTCAAGATGATATTTTAAATCAAAAATTTTTACTTCGTGTCGATTGCAAATCTGCTAAATATGTTTTAGAAAAAGATGTTCAAAATCTTGCTAGTAAACAGATTTTTGCCCGTTGGCAATCTATTTTAAGTATTTTTGATTTTGATATTACCTATATACCTGGTTGTCAAAATTCCCTACGATTTTCTTGCGAGAATTTTACAGGGGGTAAGGGATGAGTGCTATTCCACATATTTCCTATGTTAAAACCCAAATTATCCATTCCCAAACCACGATCAAACAAGTTAACCGTCGGATTAACTGTCTTAAGTCGACTAGGCCAACTACTAAAAGAGCCCAATACATCAATCACCAACATTTACAAGCTCGCCGTGTTTTACGACATAATTATTACAATGATTTACATTATTACCGTAATTACTTAGATCTTCTTTACGTTGCTAATCTTTGTTTCCTATTCAACAGATGTCTCGCCCAAGGCCTCCTTTTAAGGCTTTGGTCCCCTCCTCCAGTAAACCTAATCAACTCATAGTTCCTCCTCCTCTAGAGTCAATTAAACCATCCTATTCCATTGACATAATTAATAGATACCATACTCTTGGTACTATTCACCGTCCTGATTACTCATCTGCATTGGCTAATGATCCCTTTGCCTCTAGCCAATCAGTTTCAGTTACTCCACTTCCAATTAATCAAGTTCGACCCTCTCGAACTGAGTACACCAAATCACATGTTGCTAACTTGTTCTACAAAGAACATAGTCACCCCAGAAGTCAAACCATTAATGAAATTGCTCAATTTCATTTTGGCTTTGGATGTCATTTCATTTCTTCACCTCCAAAGAAAAATCTCTCTTATTACAAAGATATTCTGCTCAACCATCATTTCATTTTGATCAAACCAATTCAGGATCGTGTCTATGCTTACAAGATCCTATACCATTCACTTTACATTCACAACATTGTCTCTCTTGCAGAATGGGGCAATCCTAATCTGCTTCGAGATTTGCCTGGTCATTCTATTCAATATAATTATCATGATTATATTGATGCTTGGTTCAAATTGTTCTTGTACCAAAATGAGTCATTTAGTCACTCCTGGTTCATCTCCTTTGATCAAAAATTCAAATATGAATTACCCACCTGGTTTCTTCGATGGTGGACTCATTATGGCCCCATTTCAGATATTCTTCCCGATCACTCAATGAAACAATTGCCTATTTTGCTGCTGTTTACTCATTTACTACTCATCAAAAACAATTTCCTATCTTGCTCAATTTTATATCCAAGTACAAAATCCCATGGATATTCAAATGGCATTATGGGATTAATGACAACATCATTATTCGCCAACACTACGTTAAATGGTGGGCTAAGTTCAATGTGCCTGAAATTATTGAAATTGTTTATGAGAATTTTCTCTGATTCATGTGCTCCAACACTGCAATAGTCAAAGCCCAAAGAAGCCCAAAGAGACCCCAACCTGTTGTAATCACCAAGGAAGTCGGCCAGTCTTCCTCCACCAATCTTGGCGATCCCTCATCTAGTGGCTCCAAGCCCAAATCATCAAAGATCAAATCGAAGGGAAAGTCCAAAATCCCAAGGGTTCTGGACCAACCCAAGTCAAAGTCCAAATCACGTGCTCACCCGAAGATTCAACCTCTGCTTTCGGCCCATTGTTCAACCTGGATCCACCAGTGATCAATTGCTTCAAATGGCCCGTCTCCTAGTAGATCAAGCCCAAGCCCAATTAAAAAATGAACAATCTCCTGCACCGGCCCAACAGTCTAGTTCAGAAGATAGTTCAGACAGTTCAGAAGGATCCACCAATCAACCTGGTTATGATCGTCCTGAGTTTCATGATGCTCAGGACCCATTTGCTTGAAAAAATCAACATAGGATTCTTTATAAATATAAAATTGACTTCAATCACTACTCTTTTGAGAAAAGCTGTCAATTTATATTTATTTTGATTCCTTTACTCACATGCTGCATAGTTAATCAATCGTAGAAAGTAACCGATACCTTTCGCCACCCTCAATCTTGCCAAATTGCTTTCATCATTTAGCCAACTCACATGCTGCATAGTTAATCAATCAATCGAGTAACCGATACCTTTCGATCCTCAATCTTTGCCAGTGCTTTCATCATTTAGCCAACTCACATGCTGCATAGTTAATTTGGTTTTCTATATATTTGTAATCTATTGTAATTGTTCGGCAGATTCCAATTTTCTTGAACCTTTTTAGTTTGTAAAGAAAAGAGTGTTCTGCTGAGTTAGGTTTACCTTGTTCTGTTTTTCTATTCAGGATCCTTGCAGATTACAACAATTGTAAGTGCAAGTTATTTTCTGTAATGAATTAAAATTGTGTTTTAATTAAATATTTTGAGATTTTGAATTATATTTTGTTTTGTGCATTTCAATTCTATGTTTAAATTGTTTCATCTTTGATTTCGTAATCCATGGTTCTTCATTAACTCATATTTTAATTAAATAACTAAAAAATTACTAAATCAACATATTCCCAAACTGGGCCTTAAGTACATTCATACTTCGATGGTGAGTCACTTTCTTAGATTGCAATGATTCCTCTCTTTTTATTCTTCTTCCCAACAAAAATGAAAAAACTGAAAGAGAGCCAGAAACAAACTGTTATGATTTGCAACTACCTTACGCCGCTTAGGAAGTGAAATTTTAGTTCAAATTAACAAAAAAAAAATAAAAAATAAAAATAAAATAGTCAATAAAATAAAATATCACATTAAGACCCCGTTTGGAGAGTGGCTAAATTAGTCAATTAGTCAAAAAATTATTTTTTTAGCCAAAAAACTAACAACTCATACCAAAAAGTCAAAAATTCTCTTTTCTCTCTACTTTTCGTATAACTTTTCGTAATTAGCCAAAAAGTTATCTCAAACATACAAGTTTTTTTTACTTATATTTTTGTCAATTAACCAAAAAATTACTAAATTAACTTGTTCCCAAAGGAATAATTATTTTATTTTATTTTTTCACAACCACCACATTAACTATAAAAAAAAATCTAACCAGCTTATTAAACATAAAATTTTTAACCTACTAAAATAATAAAAAATTAAAACAACCTCTTAAAAAAACTAACTTCCTAAACACAAATTATATTTGAAACATTCAGTCGAAGTCAAGAATGTATCCAAAGAATGAGAGCTCTCCATGTTCTCTTCAAACCAAACTCTTCCCCACTCAAACCCACCTCCTCTTTCTCCAAAAGGGATGTTTCTTCTCCTCAACCCTTCTTCACTGGAACCATTAATCCACATGAAACCCACTTCATATCTCTCATTCACTCCTCCAAAACCACCCAACAACTCCAACAAATTCACGCCCAAATCATTCTCCACAACCTCTCTTCAAACACTCGCCTCCTAACCCAATTCATATCTTCATGTTCTCTCCATAAATCAATCGATTACGCTTTATCCATCTCTAAACAATGCGCTGATCTCAATTTGTTTCTTTTCAATGCGTTGATTCGGGCACTCGCTGAGAATCGCCGTTTCGAAAGCTCGATTTCCCATTTTGTTCTCATGTTGAGGATGTGTATTCGACCTGATAGGCTCACAATGCCTTATGTGCTTAAGTCGGTTGCGGCAATTGTTGAATGTGAACTTGGAAGGGTAGTTCATGGTGGGATCTTGAAGATGGGTCTTGAATTTGACTCGTTTGTTCGAGTTTCATTGGTTGATATGTATGTGAAATTTGAGTTATTGGGTGATGCTTTGCAGTTGTTTGATGAAAGTCCTGAAAGAAATAAGCTTGGGAGTATACTGTTGTGGAATGTATTGATTAATGGGTGTTGTAAAATGGGAGATTTGAGAAAGGCAACAGAGCTATTCGAGACAATGCCGGATAGGAATGCTGGTTCTTGGAATAGTTTGATTAATGGGTTTATGAGAAATGGTGAGGTGGACCGAGCAAGAGAGCTTTTCGATCGTATGCCAGAGAAAAATGTGGTTTCTTGGACCACAGTGGTTACAGGCTTTTCACAGAATGGACACCATGAAAAGGCTTTGTCTATGTTTTTTCAGATGCTGGAGATGGGAGTGAAGCCTAATGATCTAACTTCGGTTTCTGCACTTTCGGCTTGCGCGAAAGTTGGAGCATTAGAAGCTGGAGCACGAATTCACAATTATCTTTCAAGGAGTGGATTCGTGTTGAACAGAGCCATTGGAACTGCTTTGGTAGACATGTATGCAAAATGTGGGAATATCGAGTCTGCAAGTTGGGTATTTAACATGACAAAAGAGAAGGACCTTCGTACTTGGAGTGTGATGATTTGGGGTTGGGCAATCCATGGATTTTTTCAGCAGGCTCTTCAATACTTCGAAAAGATGAAGTTAGAAGGTGAGGAATTTACAGTTAATTATAAAATTGTTTTTGATGCTCCAATTTTTTATGCTAGAGATTGAAACATGCCCTTGTTTTCAGGAATTGACCCTGACGGAGTTGTCTTTCTTGCCATCCTAACTGCATGCTCACATTCTGGGCAAGTAGATAAGGGACTTAGTTTCTTCGACAGCATGAGATTTGACTATTCCATTGAACCCACCATGAAACATTATGCATTAATAGTAGATCTCCTAGGCCGGGCAGGTCGTCTAGATGAAGCTCTAAGATTTATTCAAAGTATGCCGTTAGATCCTGATTCTGTGATATGGGGGGCACTCTTTTGTGCTTGCAGGGCTCACAAAAATGTTGAGTTGGCCGAGTTTGCATCAGAGAGGCTCCTTCACCTTGAGCCGAAGCATCCTGGTGGCTATGTCTTTTTGTCGAACATTTATGCTGGGGTAGGTAGATGGGAAGATGTGGAAAGAGTGAGAACGTCAATGAAGAACAGGGGTGCAGAGAAAAATCCCGGGTGGAGTTATATTGAGGTTGATGGCCAAGTTCATAGTTTCATCGCCAATGATCATGCTCATGAGAGTGCAGAAGAGATATACAAAAAATTGGAGGAAATAACAAGAAGTGCAAGACAACAAGGTTATATGCCTGGAACTGAGTGGGTACTTCATAACATTGAAGAAGAAGAGAAAGAAGATTCATTAGGAAGTCATAGTGAGAAACTGGCACTTGCCTTTGGGCTGATCAGTACTAGTCCAAATACGACCATTAGGATTGTGAAGAACCTGAGAGTCTGTGGGGATTGCCATTCTATGATGAAATATGTCAGTAAGATGAGTCAAAGGGAAATTGTATTGAGAGATATAAAGCGATTCCATCATTTCAAGCATGGAATGTGTTCATGTGGAGATTACTGGTAACATGGTAAGTACTTTCCACATTGCTTTCAGATAAACTTTATGATGACATCATACTAACGCATTGTACACAGGTTATGTTATTAGTGCAGAGATTAAATGATATTACAGAAGACCACAATAATGTGGCATGCATATGTGGAGAAACCTTGGTGCTAATTCATCTCAAAATAATTAGAATCTTCTTGCCTTTTCTTCCTACTTGTAGCTATATTTTCGTATGGATTATGGATCTTCACGGTTTTCTTCCCCTACTTCATGCCATTAAATTTGGCCATCCTTTCTATTTGCAGTACCTTCAACGTAAACTAAAATGCTCCCCATTGCTTTATTATCATGGCCTTGTATCTCAAGAGTCAAGACTAAACCTCTACATACTTCTCTTATTTTGCATAACATTGCAAGAATGTCAAATAATCAATTTGGTTATTCGGTTCCATATTTAGTTCTGTGAATAAATAATTCATTGTACAAATTGCTCACAAAACTGAGACATTAGTGTCGAAGGCTATTTTTGAACCATGAGATTGCAGTAGTGGAATAATTGTAGACATTTCAAGGAATCGTGGTATATTAAATGGTCAAGGTCAGCCCAAGGCATCAATAAATAAATAAATAAAATGACAAGATCTTTATTCATTCTCCAAACTATTATTTTCTAGGCAAGTCATGTTTTACCAATTTTACATTGTCATCCTTGAACAGGTTGCATTGGTAGTGAGATAGCTTTTAGTTTCAGTTCCTATTTATTGTTTTCCTAAAAAAATTAAAAAAATTATTGTCATAATTAGCAATAATATCTTCGACTTGTTCCCAAATACCCTTTAGATAATGGATATGTTAATACATTTAAAACTAAAAAAATCGTTGTAAAATTTGCAATAATATCTTCAATTTGTTCCTAAAATACCTTTAGGTAATGGATGTTAATACATTTTTTATATGCTATGAACATTGCTATAACAGATGAATCAAGAAAGAAGTAGCAAATTCAAAACCTGGTCTTATGTTCAGGCTTTCTTTTCCTTTTACCATACATTATGCTATCATGCCTCTCAAGGTTCAGAAGCTAATTATCCAAAAACTATAAGGATACATAATGCCTCTTGCAGCCAGTCGTCCTCACAAACCTTTATGATGGAAAATCTCCTCTCTTTTAAACAGAAAAATTGAATAAAGTTTTTTCTTTCTTTTCTCTTTTTATTTGTTTGTGTTCTGCTTTATACTCAGTATTATGTAACTTGCATGTACAGAAAATGGATTTCTATAGGCGAAATTAATCAAGGCCTTATTGCAATTATTTTGGGTTGGCTAGTTAATTCTTGTTAGGAAGAAAACATCGGTTTATGTTGGATGATGACTGCCTTTGAAGCCATGTCACATTTGGAATATATGTTCACACACGTATCTTGTTCTCCTAATAATGTCTCATAATGAATTGACTTTGGAGATAGGTAGATGTGATGTGCAGTGTCATATATGTAACACTGATTTCATGACTTATTTTCATATTTTAGTGATTTTGGCATCAGAAGTATTTGAAGAGTGTTTTTTTATTTTTGGTTATTATTTTCTCAAATTCAAAGCCACTTTAGTTTTTTTAGAAAAAAATATGTGATTTTTACGGGCTTCTGGTTTGTTTATTATTATTTGCTTTATATTAGTGTTCCATTAGCTTATCTGTGAAGCTTCGATTTTAGATCTTTTCTTTCTACAGAAAACATCACTCTTATTAGAAGGAAGAGGAAAAAAAGCCGTGCGCAGTATACAAGGCTCCCACTTACAACAAGGTTGGAAAGAGGTAGTAGGTAGGCCTTACCCCCAAGACTTCGAAAACTAATTTAGCCTGACCTCTATTTCCACCCCATGTTGCTCCTAGGAATCTTGCTAGCTATGTACATCCTCACTCCAGGACTGACAATCATATTACAATGGTCTATTTCCAAGATGGCTGACCACTGTGTAAAAACTCTCACCTTGTTAGCTCTCCTACAATTCAGTTAGGCATTAAACTTGCACAGATGGTCCACTGACTTAAGGGTTCAACCAGGGAGCTCCATTACAGGATAATTTCCGGAGGTTTCATGTTCGGCTCTCACATGGCACAAAAATACTCTAGCTTAACTGATACATGTGATTTACAAGTAATTGTGTGTATCCAGAGTTTATTTATAAAACCTTCGGTTAGAGAGAGAGAGAGAGAGAGAGTACATTGTTTGATTTCAAACCTATTTGGCAGACAGAGGGTAATTTTTTGGGATTTAATTTTGACATTGGAAATCCAAATACCTCTAAGGATTGGTTCATCCAATTTATCCATTCTTCCCAGGGTCATGGAATGGCTTAGGATTCTTTTGAGCATTTAGAATAGTAGAAACAAAGATGGAGCAGATAGGATGGCTCGTGTCACGACCCAAACCCGCCCCTATGGGTTTAGCATCAGAATCGCCGAATTGTGATTACCGAATGCCCGCTAACAATAACATGAATACTGAGTCTGGGTGGCGGAAGTCAAAACAGTAAATGAAAGATGTTCAATGAGCTGGGATAGTCTGTATGCAAAAAAAAAGACTTTTCATACATATTTATATTTAGAATCAAAACAGTATATGCATACATATACAAGCATTCAGGTTAGGGACCAAATCCCTACCATAACAGTACAGTGCCAGTCTCATACAGTCTATACAAAATAGAAACAAAAAGGGGGAATCTAAAACACCCCAAAGCAGCCTTGGCTTTGCAGTACTTGGAACCTCGCAGTGAGGCATAATGGTTGGCTTGACAAAACAAGAGCTAACCCGACGCACCTAGCTCCGATCCGGTGCCTGGACACCTACAAATATATATATAAACAGTGAGCTAAAGCCCAGTGAATAACATATGCGTAAAGAGGTTAAGAATGAATGTCCTTTCAGTATTTAAAACAGTCAGTTATAACAGTATATCAGTCATTCAGTCATAGCAGTCATATGTGGTACATCCCATAGCAAAACAATACAAGAGGGTCTTAACAGACCACGATCGATTGATGGCCATCATATCAAGAATGAGTGGTTCCAAGCATGAGAGCCGACAGAGATCTATGTAAAGACAAAGATGCGATAAAGAAAATGCTATGGATGCCACAAATACATTTCGCAAATAGAACAAACATTCATTCAGTAAGAAATATCATTTCAGAAAGCAGTACAGTTGATCATTTAGAAAATATTCATGATTGAATATATCTTTACAACATTGTTACTTACAAAGCACTAGGCTACAGATAGGCTAGAGCGTCCTCGGATGCCAACCCTATAGTTATAGAATGAACACACATTAAGTTACACACTTGGGAATCAATGACTTAGTCCCTATCTTGACTCGGTGTGGTTCTACGTCAATATCCTCATTAAGATGCCTTAAACTAGGTCTATGAATGCCTAGGATGAAATGAGGATGCAAAGATTTACTTAAAAACACTTTTCAAAATTTTCAGAAAACAGAGGTCTCGCTCGAACGTGGCTTTCTACGCTCGAGCGGACATGCAGACAAGGATCTCCGCTCGAGCGTGACTTCCTTCGCTCGAGCGGACTGTAAACTACAATAAAAGTACTGGATGCACAAAAATCACGCTCGATGGGCGCTCCATCCACGCCGGCGTGAGACCTGAGTCTCGCCGGCGTGAACTCTCGCCGGCGGATCGTAAACATATATGAAAAGTTTGGATACACGCATTTCACGCCGGCGTTTTTCCTTCGGCCGGGATGCATGTATTTAGAGTGTACACTCAAGCGTGAAGTCTTACGCTCGAGCGTGGGTCCAAAATCTGGAATTTCCAGATTGAACCTCCAAGCTCAAATTCAACTTTTAAAACATCAAATCTGATCCTTTTGGGCTAATTTTCTGGAAAACACTTTAGAACTCATAATATGACATGTTTCAAAGATCAATTTGCAAAACCAAAGCCCAAAGGTGAGTCAATTAAACACAATTTCAAAGAAAACTTCAAGAACATAAAGTGTATGTAACATACATGTGTTCAATTGAAATCAAAGTTTCAAATACATAGCCAAATAACTCAATCCTTCAAAAAACATGATGAATTTATGAACTATAATCAAAATATGAACATGCATGTAGCAAATTTCATGGGAGAGACCTCAAAACTCAAGAATGTGCACATGCATGCATGAATTTCTACTCAATTCAACACTTTAATTTAATTCTTGACCTTAAGCTCCTATTCCTCCATGAACTATGCAAGAAATGACTTAAATTCACAATCAAGAAGATGGATTCCATACCTAGGTCTTGAATTCAAGGTCCACAAGCTCAATTATGTAGTCTACTCTTCAATTCTTCTAATTTTCCAAGCAAAATTTGTTGAAATCAATTCTCTTACTCTCCCTCTCTCACTCACTCGGTTTTGGACTTGAGGAAAATGGCTGAAGAGTTGTGATAAAGCTAACATATATAACTCAAATAAATGGCTCATGAAAAAGTCCACTAAGTGGCATTTTGGTAGATAAGTCCAACTAATGCAATTTAGCTTATTTAATCCAATTTAATCATATCAAATCAAATTCTAATTAAATTTACCATAAAATCACATAAATTCTAACTAGCATAAAATACCAATCAATTTCTGAATCGGCCGCCGATATGGCCTTCAATTCGCAATTCAAAGATAAAACATGAACAGATCAATTAACAGTCAAGCAGATAGAAATGCGTTTAAACTAATACACTCAATCAATCAATTCAGAATGTCAGTCAAGTCAGTTACTTAATCACGTTCACTCACAGTTTAGTAGTAATCAGTGGTATTATCAGTAAACGGTGGTGAGGGTTGTTACAGCTCGTTTGTTGGGACCTTATACTCTCATACTCATAGTGGTGGTATTTAATCCCCTCCAACACCTTTTCCCCCTCCCCTTACATTTGAAAATATATGACATTATAGCTATTTACAAAACAAAAAAAAAATGATGAAAAATTTATTTCAAATCATTTGAATTTTGATACACTCATCTACTATTCCCTCCATCAAAATTCATGACCCCTCAAAAAATTTCTAAAGGAACGAGGAATGGCATGTTAGGCATAGAATAAAACTACATACATTTGATCTTTTTAGACTTTAGTGACGAGAGTCATGTGCTTTGAAACTGAGCTTGGGCCTAGTACTTGTTATCTTTATTATGTAGGATTACAGGTCAGGGTGGACCATTCTGTAGGACCTTGGTAGACGTCTGGCTTGACTTCATAGTTGGAACTCTGTTTACATATCATTGCCCCATTACAAGACTACACAATAAGGAAAAACAACAAATATATAGTACAATAATAAGGAGGATTGAAGGCATTGTATTGTTTGAACCACAACATTATGATTGATATTCACATCTTTTGTATCACATTTGAGCCTGTCTCTTCTGAGAATATTTCTTTACACCATACCAGATATTCCACATCTCATTTTCTTGTGTCGAAAATTTCACATAAATAAAAATTGAGGAAACAAATTGTAAATAAATGAAAATTAGTTGCACTGGGCACAATTTTCACTAATTTGTAATTATTTTCTTCATTTTCAATTTATTTCCTCTTTCTCTCTCTCTCATTTTTTATTTTATTTTATTATTTTGTGTAGGTAAATGGTTAGTTTTATATCAAAAAAATGAGATTATATACTCAAGCCACAACCTCGAGAGTCAACACAGCGTCAGAGAAGCGACGCCGAAGTCACATGAACGAAATAATACACCTAACTTAATAAAATAAATCTCTCACAACTTGAGAGGCTAGGTGACACTAGCACGTCTATAAACAAACAACAAAGAAGATAGGTAAAAAAATAGAAAAATAAAGCACATCTATCACCCAAAACATTTGTTCCTTCACTAATCCATCTACACTAGTCAACTTGTATTTAGAGCATCATTATCAGATCCTTTATCTTCCCTTTTTGCTAAATTAAGGGGTTGATTGTCCAAAAACCCTTCCCCACCAGATCCCCTATACAATCCCTTAAATTTAGGATTGCTACAATCACTCCCTATTTCTAGGGATTTATTGTAGTTCCCTCATATCTGATAAATTCTTATTTTATTTCATTGAAGGTGCGAAGGGGAAACTGGAAGACGCCAAAGACTTAGCCAAAGACTCTCAAGAATCTCTTTCATTGGTGTAGGTCGCTCTTACTCGCCATCATCATCACCAACGACAATTTTTGGTATGTATTTTCTCTGTGTTGTTCCTAATCTAAACCCTACTTCTTCTATTCTATTTCTCTCTGTGTGGTATGTATCTCTCTCTTTGCTTCTTCACCAAATAAAGACCAAAAACTTGAAAATATATATGTGATGCTTTGGTTTTGGTGATGGTAATTTGAAATTTATATGAGAATCTGTTTTAATTTACTGGTTTATGGACTTTGTGGTTGAATAGGAATAAATATTTTATGTATATGAGGGCTTTGAGAATTTGGTTGCAATCAATTTTACTTCCTAGAAATTGAAGAGGAGTTTTTAAATTTATGAAAAAATCAATGGTTGTTTACCTCGAAATTTTCTGCACTCCACTCTTCCAAAAACTCCAAAATGGGTGTGCTGCAGATCCCATGGTTATATGCACCATCAATGCGAGGTTCTTTACCAATCCACAGGCTTGATAAAACAGAGTTTAGTAAGCACATATCAAGTTCAAAATCTCGAAAACAACATCAAGAACCTCTCAATAAATAAAGAGTGCTGCTATTAGCACCTGTCAAAATTCTTTGGACTCTCCATTTTATAATTTTTTTTTATTACAATTATACCCTAAAGTAAAATTACATTAAAAGACATTATTAAATTGAACATTCATCTATCAATAAGAACTAATACTCTATAATATTGGACACCTACCCCCTACCCCCACCCCTACTTCCAACTCCAACTATACGTATTTTATGTTTGTAAATCCTAAACCTATTACTTTTCATAACCAACTAACATAAACCCTAAATCTATTATTTTTCATAATCATCTTAAATCTTAAATGTGTCATCTTCATTAAGTATAACATATACTTCATCATCTTATAAGTTTATCTGTCTTGCATTAACATTCTCGATCGTTTTCGGTTGTTCTTGTTTCGTTCGAGCTGTTCGGTACTGGTTTACTGACTATTAGAATTATGTTCGGTAATACAATACTGAACATAATCCTTTCGTTCAATGTATAGGTTCCGAACATTAATGCAGATAGTCAGTTATGTAATTTTCTTTGTTAAACTAGCTTAAAATGGGAAAAAGTGAATTGGAATGGATTTAAGTTATGTATTTTGAATGGATTTAATTCATGTTATTTTAAGTTGTGAATTGGAATGGATTCAAGTTACACAGTGATGAATAAATTTTGTTCGGACATACAGTGCTGACAGGATCATTATTGTTTGACAAAACAGTTCTGAACAAAATACATTTTTTTGGCTACACAGTGGTGAACAAATTGTTTTGGGCTACATTCAGAATTCTGATGACGATTCAGACGATGATTCTGTTTTTCCTCATTTTGCAAACGATTATACAAATCCCGTAGAAATTGAAGTATCTTCAATCGATCTCAGGGATGACGAAGATACAAAAAGCAACGAAGAAGATCATGATGAGAAGATGAGAGAGGTTACTAATTCGGCGATACGGAGAGTGTTCAGAGAAGATGAGAGTCATCGGAATGCTCCGTTAACGGCCGAGACGGCGACGAGAGTGATGGACGGTTGGGGTCCAAGAATTCTATACTGGACCAAAGCTCCAAACTCTGAAGATTGAGTGAGTTAAGGAAGGAGAGGGATGAAAAATTAGGTGGGTGTATATTTCATTGTGAAAATATTATGAATATGGGTAGATTTGGTAATAAGAGGGGTGTCCAAAAAAATATTATTAAAATTTAGAATTTAGGGTTGGGGTCCAAAGAAATGGGGAGTCTAAAGAATTTTAATAGGTGCTAATAGCAGCATTCTAAATAAATAAATAATTCATGCATGATCATTCATTACTTGTCCTTCAGGTGTTTCTTCAAGACACATCATTCCCCAATGAGAGTTGTGCAACTGTTGCAGTTTTGCCAATTTACCTGGACACATAAGAATGAATATATTAAAAGAATAGACATTGGAAACAAACCAACTATAATAAGGTTTAAAGAAATTTATATGAGAATCTATTTTATTTATTGGTTTATGGACTTTGTGGTTGAATAGGAATATATTTTTCATGTATATGAGGGTTTGAGAATTTGATTGTATAAATGAGCAAGACAAGGTAATTTTTTATTTTTTAAAAAATTATACATTTTGCAATTATTACTCTTTTTAACAAGACTTTTATTTTTTAATTTCAAATCTCTCAAGAAAAACTTTTATACTAAGAATTGCATAAAAGTTCATCTCTTACACAACAACAATATTACCATAATTGCCAAAAGGAAATCCTTGAAAAAGGAAAGTAACTACAGGTTATGGAAGCTAATATATATATATTTTTTTGTATGGGCTATGATGTGAAAATTAATGTATTTTGACTATAGTGCAGGAATTTTTTGTAATTGACCATGATATGAAAATGTAATGTATATTGACTATAGTGCAGGAATTTTGTAATGGACCATGGTATAAAAATGTAATGTATTTTGACTATAGTGCAGGAATTTTGTAATGGACCATGATATGAAAATTTAATATATTTTGGCATGGACCATCATATGATTAGCTTCATTAAGAGTTCTTATGTATATGATAATGTGGGATATTGTTTTTATTTAACAATGCACAACCAAATTGGAAGGATCTTCTGGATTCAATCAAGGGAAAATTACCATGTAGTCCTATGTAGGGGATCTATTTCCCTTCTAATGTCAATATATTTTTAATAGATTAATAGGTCTACAGTTTTTTAAGTTTTATATCCAGAGGTCCTGTTTTTTATTTTCCTATTTTGTAAATGACTGTATTATCCTTTGTTTTGAGATCTATATATACATGAAAAATCAAATATTTGTTCCATTCAAAAAAGAAAATCAAATCTTTGCTTCTGCAATCTCGATTTCTCTTTGTTATGGCGATCTCATTGTGCTGTGTGGTCGATCTTATTGTGCTGTGAGGTAGATCTGGTTGTGTGATCTGAATCTCTATGTATAAGCGATCTCTGCGTACGTTCTCTCTCTCTCTCTCTCTCTCTCTCTCTCTCTCTCTGTGTGTGTGTGTATGTGTATCTAGTTTGTATCTGTCGACACATACATATACATATATATCTCTGTGTGTATCTGGTTTGTATCTGCGTATGTATCTGTTAATACATATATGTATGTATATATAGATAAGAAAATTTGCATGATATCTGGTTTGTGTTTGGCAATGTTGTTTTAGTTCTTTGTTCTGTGATAAATTTTGTTTGTTTGATACTTATTTTGTGATTTTTGTATGTGATATAGTGTAATGATTTTGATTTTGTTGATTTTGTTTGTTGTATAGTGTAATGTGTTTTGAAGTTGTAGTTTGGAATTATGAATTCTGATATTTTGATACTAATATGTTGTAACTGTATAATTTTGCAGTTTGGAATCTGTGAACAATTGTTTGTTGGTTTGTGATTTTGTAGTATGGAGGAGTGTTTCATGTTAATGTGCAAATACAGTAATTGTTGTGCTGCTATTAAGATTAGTGAGGGATGTAGTTATCATAAAGTTGTTGAGAAAATATCTGGGAAGTACAAGGAGTTGAGTGTTGGTAACTTTTGTTTGTTTTTCTCTATTCCTGGATATTCTAATTGTATTGTTGAATGCGATGATGATTTGGGGAATATGCTGTCAATGGTAGGTTGTAGTGGTTCTCATGTTGTTGATGTTGTTGTGGGTGATAAGAGAATTGTGGAGGTTGATGATGATAATTCTTGTAGGATTGATTCTGTAATTTGTGAGAGTTTTTTGGTTAACGATTGTGATGATTTTAGTGGTTTATTGCCTAGTTTTTATCCAGAACCAGAAAGAGTTTTATTGTCTGCTAGTTGGAAGGGAATTATACATAGTGTTGGTCAAGAATTTGAAGGTGGAGTGCCGGCGTTCCGCATTGCATTGGCTAAGTATGCAGTTGAGTGTGGTTTTGTAGTGAATTATTTGAAGAACGATGCAACAAGAGTTGCTGCTGAATGTATGATGAAGTCGTCTACGGGTTGTAAATGGTTTGTGTATGGAAGGGTGTTAATGAATTCCGGTATTTTTTTTATAATGAAGTTAGATAATGTATATACTTGTGGGGTTATCGCTCATAGATCTTGTAGCAAAATGGTTGGTTCTAGACTTGTGGCTGATATTGTGCATAATGATATTAGTGATAATTCGTTGACTCGTCCTATTGAAGTTAAAAAAAAGTTAAAGAAGCAATATGGTATAGATGTTTCTTATCGGGTTGCATGGTTAGGAGTTAATAAGGCAAGAGGTGGGTTTTTGTTTGGTGATTTTGTAACTTCTTTTGACCAACTTCGATAGTACCTTGAGACGGCTATGAAAACGAATTCGGGAAGTGTATTTAAATTAGATGTGGACGAAAGTAGTGGGTGTTTTTGGAGGTTGTTTGTGACATTTCATGGATGTTTGTATGGCTTTCAATTTTGTCGTCCGTTGTTATTTGTTGATGGTACATTCTTGAAGGGGCGTTACAAGGGGCATTTGCTTGCAACAACATCAAAGGATAGTAATCAAGATATGTATTTATTTGCAGTTAGTATAAGTTTGGTTTATCAGTGTGTTATTATATTGTGAGTTTGCTAATTTTTACAGTTTCATGTTATTTTGTTTGCAGGTCTGTTTCCTTTGGCTTTTGCAATTGTTGACGCTAAAAATCAAGATAATTGGATGTGGTTCTTAAGTCAGTTGTTAAAGGCTATTGGTTCAGGACGGAGATTGACTTTTGTGTCGGACCGTCAACATGGATTGCTAGACGCTCTTTTAGTGGTTTTTCCCAATGCACATCATGTATATTGCTTGAATCATTTGAAGATAAATTTGATTGACAAATTGGTGGGACTTCGTACTAACTATAAGCTGAGTTTGATGAAAATATTAGTTAAATGTGCTTATACGCCAACGGTTGCTTCTTTCCAACATTATATGAAGAAATTGAGGCGTATTGCTGGGAATGGTAAAGTTGATAGTATGTTGGATGGTTTGTAAAATAATAAATAGGCCAATACATTTTTTAGAGGGAAACGATATGGTGAGATGTCATCTAATGCTACCGAGTCTTACAATAATTGGATTGGTAGGGTCCATGAGTTGCCTATTACTTGTATGGTTGATATGATTTGGGTTCAAATCATGACTCAATTGTCTAATAGAAAAGCTGAATCTAAAAGATGGACAACAAAATTGTGTCCAGTTATGGAAAAAAAAAGTTGGTGAACTCTTTGAAGGTAGCTAAGTCTTGGGATGTGATTGTTGCTAATGGTACTGTGCTTGAGGTTCATTCTTCTATTTCTTTTTATGTTGATATTGATAGACAAACTTATTCTTGCCATGAATGGCAATTGAATGATTTTCCTTGTTGTCATGTTGTGCATGCTTTGCGTAGTACTGGTAGAGATGTGTATGATTTCATTGATCCATTTTTTCATGTAGATTGTTTTAGAGAGTCATACAAGGAGTCTGTTTATCCAGTGCTTTCAAGTGAGAGATTTGACTTTGATGGTGCCTGTAGTTCGATTATCAAACCTCCTATAACGAGGAAGCAGCTCGGGCGGAACAAGAAGAATAGGATACCTTCTAGAGGTGAGAATGTGAAGCAAATCAAGTGTGGGAGGTGCTTGAAATATGGGAATCACAATAAGAAGACGTGTAAGGCTGCTATTTGAGGCCACAGTCTATTCTTTTGGATTTGTATTTGAATTTGAGGAATTATGATAATAAAAAATGTGATACTTGGTATTATGGAAGTAATGAATAAAGTTAGTTGAATTGTTTTTTATTTTTTGATGTGTTATTTAGTTATAGAAGCTGTTTTGTAACAGTCTTATTTTGTTTTTTTTTTTTTTTGTGGATTTCGTTGGTTTTATTTTATGGAATGCTGAGAAGATTGTTGAAAATTTCTTATTGAAACTGTATAATATTGAAATGCAGTTTTACTACATGATTTATTTATTTCATATTTCGTAGTGACAAAACTGTAAAATTTTGCAGTTTTATTTTCAATTTTGAAATGCAGTTCATTTATTTGTTGAGTTATGAAATTGGATACATAATTGTGTAGCATAATTTTTGTTTGAGTAATGACACTGCATAATTTTGCAGTTTTAAGAATTATGAAAAACAACCTGATGACACTGCATAATTTTGCAGTTTTAAGAATTATTAGAAACAACCTGATGAAACTGCATAATTTTGCAGTTTGAAAAATTATTAGAAACAACCTTTACTGTATGAAAATATATGCAACCACAAACAAGTACACAAACCATAATAATAATAAGAAGAAGAAGAACAACAACATCAATGACAACAATCATTTTCACCATAATAACCAGAAGAAGATCATTCCCAAAAGCATATAAAGTACTTGTCACGTGTCACATGTTAAAAAAAAAAAAGTACAAAAATATGTTCACTTGAATATTTGTATTTTCAAGAAGTTTGTTCACTGTTTCTATGGTTTGGTATGTTTTGTCAACATTTGGTAGTGCTCGAGTTTCTAAGATCGGTTCTCATCTTTAAGGAATTGACTGATGATTTCTGCTCGAAATTTGACCCACTCAGTTGGTCGAAGTGATTTTCTGCACAGGTTGCCAGTTGATATATTGGTTGATAACATTGCAGACGGTGATTGCACAATCATTCCTGCAAAGTTTTAGATGAAGTTAATTAGTTAGGTAAAACTGTAAAATTTAGCATATTGGAACATTAGTTTATTGATTTTGTATCTTACGAGTGTGGGGTTTGTTGTGAGCATTCCTCAATTGATGTAATTACTGTCTCGCACTCTTGAGATGATAACATGTTTCCTTGATTGCTGAATAATGCTTTATTCCATCTCAGTTGATATTGTTGCTACAAAATAGTTAGTAGGTGTTTTTGTTAGGTATAGTGATGAGTTGAGACGTTTTGAAAGGAATGAAACTAAATAAGAAATTTTATTTAACTTACAATTTCCTTTGCAATTTCAAAGTGCTTGTTGTGACAATCTTTTGCTGGTCTCAAAGAGTTATAGCGCCTCCATATCCCATCAGCATTGTCAAAGACCACAATTGTCCAATGGTTGTTGTGGTTGATTGGGAAATGGATATATCTATTTTTCATTGCTTCTGGAAAATGGTTGTCCATCATTTTTTCTCTAAGTGCTTGATCTTGGTTTTGTAGTGGAGTCTGTAATTTATATATATGTTTGAAATATGTTATAAAACTATGTAGTAAGACATGTTAAGAAAGTAGAAAATTTTGCAGTTTGAATAATATTGAAAGGTATGTTAAGTTTTTCTTACATTGATGAGTGTTGAGAAAACATAAGATCTTTCCACGTATGGATTTCTTGCAAAAGCTAGATCATGTTTCTCAAATTCTTCAATGGATGGTTGGAGTGCCAATTTCATTTCTAAGAAGGCATCAATGACCTGAAACATGTTCTATATGAGAATGTGTTAGGTTTGTGGAATAGGTTATTGAATATGAATAGAAACTGTAAAATTGTGCAGTTGGAGACATACATTCCCATATAAGGGTTCCCTGTTAGTCAATCTGCATATATCTGAAAAGTATATGTAATTTTCATCTTCGCTGCCAGACCAGACACAAGCACTTGATTGTGTGTTGTTGATGAGTTGAATTTGGTCTTGATCTTTTTTGAATAGGCTATGCCAAACCTTGTTTGTTTTGCGGCATGAAATGGCAAGTAGCTTGTTTTGGATTGATTTTTCCTTGAAGTCATCATCACTTTCCAATACTTGAAGTTGTGTCTTCTCTTGATTGGCATCCTCTTTTGGGTTGGTTTTAGCAGCAACTTCTTTCTCTTAGCCAATATCTTCTTGTATCTTTTCTTTTTGCTGTTGTTTTGCTTCATGAGCACCTTATTTTTGCTCGGGTTCAGTTGTAAGTTATGTCTCTGTTTCGATTTCTTCTTTTTTCTTTTCATTCTTCTTCTCTTTTTGTTTATCGGTACCCTCTGTTGGTTTGGGTACATCAGCAGCAGTTTGTGTCTTGTTCCTTGTATCTTCTTTGGCTTTTGTCATTGGTTGGTATTCAAAATCTGGGTCATGTGCTTGTTTTCTTGACTTTTCTTTGATTCTCTTGACCATTGATCTTTTTGGGGACTGCCAGTTTTTTTGGCAGACATTTCCTTCAATTGATCTTCTTTTTTACACAATTCAGCCATGAATTTTTGTTCCATTTCTTGCATTTTTGCTCTCATGGCTGATATGAGCTTGTCCTTGTCGTCTTCTTTGGTTGATGTTTGTGCTTGGTCATGACCTATAAAAATGTTGGATTGTGATTTGGTTAGTTTAATTAAATTTTGCAGTTTGCTTCAGTATTAGACAAGAGTTTACCTTGTGCATGAAATATGTCAGATTTCTCTTGGAGTTCTTCTTGTTGTTCTGTCCTTTATTCTTTTTGTTGTTTTGCTTGTTCTCTTTTTTCATGTTGTTGTTGTTGGTCTGTCAGTTCTTGTTCATTGACTTCTTGTTGTTGGTTTGTTTGTTGTTCTTCTTGTTCTTATTGTTGGTCTTCTTCTTCATCAGTGTCTTCTTGTTGATCACCTTTTGCTTCTTCTCTTTCTTCTGCTTCATCATTGTCTTCTTCTTCTTCATCAGCTTCTTCTTCATCAGTCACTCGTTTTTTTTCATCATCACTCTCTTCTTCTTGTTCATCACTTTCTGGTTCTTCTTGTGGCTTTTGCTTTCTTTTTCTTTTTCTTTTTTTTTTTGTTGTTCTTCTTGTTCTGATTCTGATTCTGATTGATGTTCTTCTTCGAGAAAGTCATCCTCATCACTATCTAGAAGTCTTTTTTTTTTTTTGTTGCTTTTGTTTGTTTTTTTCGCGTATTGTTCTTTTTGTGGTCATGTTTCTTTACTGAAGAGTCTGTTGATGTGCTTTGATTGATATGCAATAACTGTATTTCTTGTTCAGTTGGGATTAAAGCACTTTGGTCAACCTATATTGGAACAATGTGGCATATATCAGTAATACTGTAGAATTAGTCAGTTTCATAAGATGAGTTGTACTGTGAGTAATGTGGATTAAGTGTCGAAATATGTTGTTTGAAACTGAAAATTTTTACAGTTTCATAATATGAGTGATGTGAAATAGATTTGTGCGTTTAAACTGTAAAATTTTGCAGTTTCATAACATGAGTGATGTTAAATAAGTGTGTGCTTTGAAACTGTAAACTTTTACAGTTTCATAATATGATTTGTACTGTGAGTAATGTGAGTCAAGTGTTGAATATGTGTTGTTTGAAACTGAAGAATTTGACAGTTTCATAACATGATTTTTACTATAATGACTGTGAAAAAAGTGTTGAATAGATTTGTGCTATGATAGTATAGAAGAGTTTGAATACCTTTTCAAAGTGAGCAAGGCTGATGTGTTTCCACTTGGAGTACATTTTGCTAAGGTTCCATTTCATAAACCTTGGGAAGCCTTCTTTGTTGGATGGTCGGAGAAGTTTATTGTGCTCACAGTACCAGTACTGTAAAAAAAAAAAAAAATTGAAATATGTTAGATAGTTAAAAATAAGTGGATGTTTGATATTTTTGTGTGAAGTAGTTGAGTAGTGTGTTTACCAAGAGTAACATGATGTATCTAGTGACATGCCTTGGGTTGTTGTTTGCATTTGCCATTGAATTCATCAGTGTGTCTTTTATTGCCTCAACCCAATTGTACTTCCTGATGTTGTTAAGATTGTCAGCATAGTTGAGGAAACTCCAACTGAGTGTATGGCCTGTTGTAGGCATGAGAAGTTTCAAGCACAAGTAAAGGGTGATGACCTTTGCAAGATCTTGACGATTATTGGTTGATTTTCTTTTTTTTGTTTGTTGAAACATTTTGATCAAAGACTTGCCATCCAATCTTTTTATTGATTTGCATCTTCGTTTGTAAAATGCAAGCTCAAAATCCTTTGGTCTTGCATAGGATTTGGTGGTGATGCTGTCTTACCCACAGTCGATACCAAAAATGAGCTTGATATCAATGTTTTTAAGTTTCATTTCCTTTTTGCCAAGTATAAATGCTCTTTTTCTTCTGTTGTAGAGTGTTGTCATTTCTGCTACAATGGAATTGTAGCATCTGCACCAAGAGGCCTTCAGTTGTGTTGATGAGAGGGCATTTATAATGGGCCAAAAATGAGTTTTTTCCAGCTCTATCTGTTGAGCTTTTGTGAATTTGACCCCCTTCAACAGTTTGATTACTGTTCCGATGTTGGAACAGTAATTAAACTGTTGGACTCTCTTTGCAGGGACTGCTGCTTTTTTCCCTTTTGATGCCTTGGTTTTTGTTTTGGGAGTTGATTGGCTTTCTTGGAGCTTTCTTTTTTTGGTTGGAGGAGCTTCTTGTTTTTTTTTGTTGGCTTTCTTTTGTTTGTTTTTGTTGTGGTTGGAGGTGTGGTTGGTGTTTGTTGTGTGAGTGGGGTGTATGGTGTAGTTCTTGGGTTTTTTTTTGTAGGTAGTGTGGTTGTTTTGTGGGTTTTTTGGTGGGGTCTGTGGTGTTTGGTTGTTTTTGGTTGTGGTGGTTGGGTTTTTTGTGGAGGGGGAGATGTTGGTGGCATTTCAGTGGATACAGGAGAAGGACTTTCAAAAGAGGAGGTACTTAAATCCCTGATTGGATTTTTGGGCATATGGGTTTATTTCTTCCAATATCTTTCAACAACTATTTCTAAAAAAATGAAAGCGATAGCAGGATATGAGTAATATAGTGACAAAACTGTATAATTTTGTAGTTTTATATGTAGTTTAATATGAAGTTATATCTATTTGTTGGTAATAGTTACGAAATTATATAATTTGACAGTTTGATTTGTACTTTATAATAAGTTACCTATTTGTTTTGAATAGTGATTAAATTGTGTAATTTTGCAGTTTGAATAAATTTAGATATGTTACTTGTAGAGTGATGAAATGAAACTGTATGATGTTGCAGTTTTTATAAACAGTATCAACAATAAGAACAGCCCATTATATTTTGTAAACAGCAACAATAATAACGAGAAGATTAAGTATTCAACGACATGTAGCAACAATACGAAGAAGAAAAGCCAATATTAAACAACAAGAATAAGAATAAGGTGTTGAATGTGTAAAAACATGGATTTATGTGTAAAAACAGTGGATTAAAATGTTTAAAAACAGGAGACTAGAATGTTTTAAAACAGGGGATTATATGTAAAAGAGGGTTTATACATTTTGAAGTATGTAAAATGTGTTTTACAAGGTTTTTTTTTTTTTTATGAAAGTGTTATTGAAACGGTATATACAAAATATGAAAGAATAATGTACAAATTTGAATGAAAAATAATGGATTAATAAGAGAGATGTTACTTTTTTTCCCCATTTCTGTGAATCGGAAGTTAGGAACTATGAAATTTCTTCAGAGTGGTGATGGTTCTTCGTGTTGTTGAGAGTCGCCGATTGGAGAATATGAACGGCTTGGTGTTGTGTTGAAGATGAACAGTTTCGTTTTGTGGTTAGAGTAAGGTTTCAGAGGGAATGGAGTCAAACGGAAAAGTGATGGAGGACTGAGAATGCGATCTCGAGCGGCAGAGATGTGACATTGTACTGATCAGACTGAGATGATCGTGGGTGATGGTTGCGCGTGTGTAAATTGGATGATATATTGTGGGCATTTTTGTCTGATTGATAATTTGAGGACTAAATTTGTTTTGGGCCTAAATGAGACATGATATGTTGAGCTTGGACCTTTGGGTTAATTTCCCTTTAATCAAACATAGAGTGGTTTTTTTGGGCTATTGTTTTATGTACAACCAAGATGGGCTGATATTTTATATTTTATTGCTTTTGCTTTGTTTTTCTTTTCTTGGTTTGGGGTTTGCTTGGCTATTTGATGGGCCCTTCGCTAACCCTCAATGGTGTGTTTGCGCATGATTATTGCTAACAATTATTTGATTTTGTTGTCATTCATAGGCTGAACAATAGTTCTTTGGATGCTCTGTTAAAGGTTTAATTATTTGTAAAGATGTTATAATTATACTATTGTTGCTCATACCAAATGGTTTCACAAAATGACAATAATATTATTACTGGAAAATTAAAAACATGTGATGGAATTAATTGAAATTACACAGCAATACAAGACTTCTTAAACAAAAGTAAGTGATACAATTTAAATATTTATATTAAAGTAAAGTTCTGGCATGATTGTCCATGAACTTGCCATAAGTGCTCAACAAATTCAGCTTGGAGTCGAGAATGAGTTTCCTTGTCCCTAATGCGATGATGATTTTGAATGAATTCCATAAGTTAAGGTGTATGCTCGTGTGAGATTGGTTCTTGTGAATGAAATTGCATCGTAATTGAAGTCTTTTGATCCATTGACATCTCGCTTATCCTCAACCATCATGTTATGTAATATTATGCATGCCTTCATAACAAATTTCAGAGTCTTAGTTTTCCAAAAATGTGTAGGTTGATGTACTATCGCAAATCTGGCTTGTAGCACTCCAAATGCATGCTCTATATCCTTTCTTGTGGACTCTTGGATTACAGCAAAATACTTTTTCTTGTTTCCTCGTGGACATGGAATTGTTTTTACAAATGTTGACCATTGTGGATATGTTCCATCAGCAAGGTAGCATCCCATTGTATAGTCATTACCATTGATTGAGCAATTGACTAAAGGCCCGTGGCCTTCAGCAAGCTCGGTAAATATAGGAGATCGTTTGTGACAACCCCGATCCGTAATTAGCCGTTAATCTGTAATTAAGAATACCAATTAAGTGGTTAAGTAAAATTATGTGTTAATTATGTATTTTGCATGTTATTTAAATTTATATCTCTCTGTTGTAGGAATATCTATCTAAATTTCTATTTCGATGTGGAATTTGAAGGCCTTATCGGCGTTCAAATACAAAATTACCTAGGTTTACTTGTTATTTGGGATTTTTAGAATTGCATTATCAGTTTAATTGAAATTCGCTCCGGAATCAAATAAGTAGAATAAATTGATTATAATTAATTAAGTTTAACCAAGCTTAATTAGGTCAACTTAATCAAGGCTATATAAGTCACTTAAGACTCATCCTACAACATTTTACACATTTCTTCATCATTTTTGACATCAAGAAAACATGAGGGGAAGAGAGAAAGAGAGAGAGAAAGAGAAAGAGGGGAAAAGATTGAAATTAAGAGAAGAAAAGAAGAATTTGGAAAAAAAGTGGGAGAATTAGCTTGCTAGCTCAAGAATTAACAACTTAGAGTCCAATTGAAGAGTGAAGATAAGGAATTCAACTTTTAACTTTTGTATTTGAATCACCAAATGTAAAAATTCAAGAGGAAGTAGAGGTTAAGCATGAAAATTGAGCTTTAAATGTGGAATTGGGAAACAAATCATACATGCATGCATATGTCATCACATTTTGAAGTTAAATTCCAAGAATTCTCTCATGCATGTTATTTTTTTAACTTGGTTTTGGAAATTCATCACGTTCTGTGTTATTTTGTCCTAAGTGATCATGTTTTCAAAGTATAGCACTTAGATTATTACATGCATGTTCATAACATGTAAAGAATAGCATAGTTTTGAAGAATTGACAAGCTTTTGGGCCTTGATTTTGCAAAATGATATTTAATTTATGATGTTCTACGAGTTTCTAAGTATTTTCTAAAGTTTTGGCCCAAAAGAATGGGTTTTGATGTGTTAAACTTGTGTTTTGAATCTTGAATGCAAATCTGAAAATTCCAGAATTTGATCACATCGCTTGAGCAACCAAATCGTCACTCGAGCATAAATTTCGAGCTTTCAAAAGTTTTGCAGAGTTTGATGGTTGGCTCAAGCGACCAAAAGACCGCTTAAATGATCACCCTTTATTTTCAGTTTTGCCTCAAGCGACCAATAAGTTGGCTCGAGCGTGAAATGAGAGCTCCCAGTACTTTTGCAGACTGTTCGAGTGACCAAAGCTTTGTTCGAGCAAACTACCCTGTTTTTTGAAATTTTGCAAAGTGTTCCCAAGTGTATAATTGCATCCTCATTTCATCTTATGCATTCTTAAGCTATGATTTAAGCTATAATAATGAGGATAAGGGTTAAAAACACACCTAAAAAGAAATGAAATAAGACAAATGTTTACAGAGCGTATGTTTCAATGTGTATCTATCATGTGTTTATGTAGGTCACGCGCTACCGTCTGTCTGATTCGTCTGTTCTGCTTATGGAGTTATCTATGAGTAACAATCTTGTAAAGATATGTTTAATTATAAGTATTTTTTGACGGATATGATAAGCTCTGTTTTCTGAAATGATATTTTCTGTATAGATGAATGATTGTTCAATTTTTGAAATGTACCGTGGCATTTTTAGCATAATGTGAATTTGTTATCTGTTAGTTGTTACCTAGTACCAAGGATCTCTGTGGGTTCTATTCATGGAACTATCTGTGAAACCTATATGGTTATCTGTTACGATTGTGTGCAATCATCTATCTAATATGAATATGGGTCTTAATGACCATCTGCTCTGTATATGGGTCTTTATGACCAATCTGATCTATTAGCGTTAATGGATGTACCACATATAACTGTATACAAATCTAAACATGTATATGAATCTGTTTCTAATCTGAATTTTGATTTCTGGATCTATTATGGACATTAATCATAAAACCTTTACTATGTTATTATTCACTGGGCTCCAGCTCATTATTTACATTATGTATGTAGGTGACCAAAAGCGTGACCAGACTTGAGACTTCCAGTCTGGATATATTTCTGTCAAGCTAACCCATGTGCCTTACGTGGAGGTTCCTGGAAGTCTTTTAGTGTTCGTTTAAGTGTTTTGTCAAGTGAACAAGTCTTAAGTTTTTATTTTCTTACGTCTTTTGGACAAGTTTTTGTTTATCTGTATTAGGGCTAAATCCCTTTTGGTTTTATCTGTATTTGGATGACGTAAGAATGAAGTGGTTATATATGTAAATATAAGTTTAAATTTTCAGTCCCATATAAGTCTGTACAGCTCTATGGACATTGTATTTTGATATTTGCTTCCGTTAGCCTCTTATTTTGCTAATCTGTTTCAGAGGCCTTCGGGAATCTTAGGATTACTGACCGGTTACGATGCTAAACCTATAAGAGCGGATTTGGGTCGTGACATCATTCTAGCACGTTGATGTTATTATGAGATCTTGGTAACCCAAAAAATGCATGCCATATCCAAAGATCGTATGACGCCAGTGCCTCCAAAATAATTGTTGGTTCATGAATATGACCAGTATACATTCAGCTTAACACAGTCGGACAATTTTTCCATTTCCAGTGCATACAATCTATACTCCCCAACATTCCAAGAAAACCACGACTTTCATCAACTGCTAGCAATCTAGCAATATCATCGTTGTTTGGTGACCTTAGGTACTTATCAAACAAAATTACAACAATAGCTTTAACAAACTTTTTTAAACTCTTCATTGCGATGTTTTCTCCGATCCTCAGATATTCATCCATATAATCAGTTGTTACTGCATAAGCAAGCATCCTGAGTGCGGTCATTTTTTGAAGATAAGATAAACTAAGCATTCCAGTTGTAACAACCCTGACCTATGATTAACTGCCAAAACCACAATTAAAGATGCCTAATAAGTAATTAAGATGAAATTATGAATTAATTGCATGAGTGTTGCATTATTTGTATTTATATCTGTCTATTGTAAGAATATATGTTCATGGTTTTGTTTTGTTTTACAAATTGAAGGTCTTATTGGTATCCGAACATGAAATTGACTTGATTTATGTGTTATTTGGGATTTTTAAAATTTTATGGTAAGTTTAATTGAAATTCAATTCGAAACGAATTAAATTAGAATAATTAATGTTCATTGATTAGTTGTAGACAAGATTAATTAAGTCAACTTAATTGGGCCTATATAAGGCTCATGTACATTCTAGGCTGCATTTACACTCTTGTTCCTATACTCTTAAGCTCCAAAACGTGAGAGAGGGAGAAATATAGTGTGGGAGTTGAATTCAAGAAGGAAATGGAGGAATTGTCAGAGATTTCAAGAGAATCGGCTTGGCTTCTTAGTGAATACACCATTAAGAGCTTAATTGAGAAGTTGAGGTAAGGATTCAATACCTAGATGATATAAGTAAGATGTCTAGAACATGAATTTAAGAGAATTTAGTTGTGTAATACAAGAATTGAGCTAGAATTGACGAAGTTGAGCCATATCATGCATGCAATTTGAGTTTGATTTTAAAGAATTCTCACATGCATGTGCTTCTCTTGCTTTTGTTTTGAGAATTCAACATGTTTTGTGCTTAACACCTCATTTGAACAAGGTTTGAAAGCTTTGTAGCCAAGAAACTCCACACATGTGTTCATGAAACATCAAGTTTGATTTCACACAATTGACATGCTCTTGGGCCTTGAATTTTGCGAAATGATCTTCAATTCATGATATTCTACAAGTTTCCAAATGTTTTCTTGAGTTTTGGCCCAAGAGGATGAATTTTGAAATGTTAAATTCGAGTTTTGAACTTGGAAGAGCAATCTGGAAATTCCAGATTCTGTCTCTCTGCTTGAGTGACCACTGTGTGTTTTGTACTCTCGCTCGAGCAACCAAAGGTTGGCTTGAGCGTATAATGCATACTTCCAAAAGTTTACCATTTTTCCAGACCGCTTGAGCAATAAAAGTTGCACTCAAGTGAGGACCTTAGTCTCACGCTCAAGCGACCGTCGAGCGTGCGTCAAGCGTGCGTCGAGTAGAAAAATCAAGTAACCGGTACTTTTGCAGAGTTTACAGACTGCTTGAGCGACTAAAGTTGCGCTTGAGTGACCGAAGTTGCGCTCGAGCGACCATTTACATTTTTTAGCCTCCGCTCAAGCGAAGAAAGTTATGCTCGAGCGAAGACCCCGTTTTTAGCAAATTTTGTTATGTGTTTCAAAGTACATTTTGGTATCCACATTGCATCCCAGGTCATGGTTAAGACATAATAATGAGGATAAGAAGTAAAAACACAACAAGATAAGAAAGAACTAAGTTAATGATTCCGAGTGTGTAATTCAGTACATATTCATTCTGTATCTGTGTAGGTCATGCGCCGTAAGTTATCTGATTTGTCTGCTTTGGAGCCATCTATGAGTAATAACTTTGTAAAGTTATGTTTACGTTTAAGTAATTCCTTATATGATATAATATGACAAGAAATGCTCTGTTTTCTGACATGTTATGGTCTGAATTAATGAATGATTGTCCATATATTGAAAAGTATTCGTGGCATCCTTAGCACAAGGCCTTAGCCCGGGAGTAATAATATCGTGGTCTCATGGCCCTCGCCCGAGGGTAACAATACCGTGGCTCAAGTATGTTACAAGTTCCCGATACTAGAGGTTCCTTTATGGAACTGGTCAAGTATGACCTTTAATGCTCTATACATGATCTGTTAGCGTTAATGGGTGTACTACGTATGATCCTCTGTGAAACTAAACAAGTACATGTTTCTGAACTCTGAATAAGAATATGAATTTGTTTCTGCTTTCTAAATCTGATATGGGACATCATTCATTTAACCCTTTACTCTGTTATTATTCACTGGGCTTTCGTTAACTATTTATATTATGTATATAGGTGAGCAGGCACGTGACCAGGCCTAAGCTGCTACCTGGAGAGTTTGGGTTAGCCAGCCACTGTGCCTCTCGGGGAGGTTCCCATTTGAAAAGTCAAGTTTTGTGAACCATGCCCTGCATGTTTTGTTGTTTTGTTTTGTTTATTTGTACGCTGGGCTAAGTCTCTTATGATACTACCTGTATAGTGATGAAAGACTTAAGGAAGTTTGACGTCACTTATGTATGCATATATTTAAATTTTGAAATTTCTGTTTCACGTATGTCTACGCAGTTCAATGGACTATGTATATTTCATATATTGCTTCCGCAACCCCTTATTATGCCATAATCTATTCTGAGGCCTTTGGTAATCTAAGGATTACTGGCCGGTTACGACACTCAACCTACAGGGACGGGTTTGAGTCGTGACACCAATAACATTTCTTTTTTGGACAAAGTATGGATGATGTGCTTCTACTGCCGCTTGAATTTGGAGAAAAAGAGAGCTGCACATCTAAAATCTCCTATGAAATAAATTGGAGAGATATACAGGTGGTTCATCAAAATAGTCAAGAAAAAGCCTTTAAAATCATGCTGAATAAATCTGTGGCCTTCAACAGAACCACGATGTGAGCTTGATTGTCTCTCAAGTCGTTCTTCTTCCATTGCAACCACTATATATATATATATCTAACTGATCATAAGAGTCTTCATCATTAGTAATCATATTGATTACACGATTGCGAGCCATAAAAAAAATTTAGAAAATGAATTCGAGAGAAATTGGCTTTAGATTAAAATGGGGAGAGCCAATAGCGCTATTTATATAATTTAAAAAATATGACCGTTAGACTATTGAAAAAATGACCGTTGTTGTTTGAAAAATTCTACAATTTGAGTAGGAGCACCACTGCCTAAAATTAATGGCCGTTGTTGTTTGAAAACTTTTACAATTTGAGTAGGAGTCCTACTGCCTGAAATTGTAGAGTTGGTTGACATGTGTAATAATTATTCTACTATTGAAAAAATATTCAAATTTAAAATATTATTTTAATAAAATAGAGAAAGAATAGGAAGTGTTGTTGGGGTAAGTAGATGAAAAAGTGATTCCCTAAAATAAAGAATGAATTTTTTAATAATATTTTAAGATAAAATTTAGGTAATCTACTAAGGATGCTCTTACTCTAAGCCCTATAAGACCATCCTTTACTAATTTTTTTCTTCTAATTTGATTTCAAATTTGAGTAAAAAACTTGGTATGAATTATGCCAATCATTTCATCAAATTCTTTTTTAAAAATTCTCCTCTTATCTCAAATTCAACTTGTCATCAAATTTGACAACTTTTATTTTATTTTATCTCCAATGCTTCATCTTTGTAAATTTTCATCAAATTCAAATTTGACAAGGAATTTGATGAGTTCAATTTGATAAATAAAATGACTCTTCCTCGTCTAACCCTTTACAATAAACAAGATATGAGCAAAAACTACTAGGGCCAATGGTATTAAACTACATGATGATTTGAAACATTAAACTGTTGACACATATCAAATATCAATTATTGAATTCTACAAGCCTCACTCCTTCTAAATAGCAAAACAAACTACCTAGACAAAAATAAAAGTTAGAGAATTGTAAATTTTTTTAAATTATCTAGCACTTCTAGGAACTTTCTTTGCAACTCATGCGTTAGATGCAATAAGGCTTAGCCACTTTTTATATGGTTATAAAAAATATTTTCTCTTATAGTTGAAAATGACTTGCATGTTCAATTTTTGTAAGTAAATTTTTTGCTCCACTCTTTAAATGGTAGAGCTTCACCTATGCTTTCATAGACCCCACTTTTTTAACTTCATCAATGTCTTCCTCCACCACTATTTTCTCAAAGTTTAAAACTTCTTTTCTTTTCTTTTTTTTTGGGGATAAATTCAAGTTTATTTTCAGTGCAAATTATTTTACTTCAAAACAAATAGAGTTTGGAAGTTATTTTTTTATTTTACATGTTTAAAATGGGAAATATAAAAAAGGTAGAAAGTCAAAAAAATAATTACAAACCTATGAAAATACAAGTGATTTATGCACTAGATTATGCAAATGAGTGCTATACTTTCATGAATTTGTAATTATATTTCCTACTTTTCATATATATATACATATATATATTTTTCAAATTTAAAATGACACGACATGATAAACAAAAATATAAACGAATAAAGTTAGTATTAAAAAAAAATCTAACACAAAAACTTGAAAACAATCAATATCACATACAAATTTGCTTCCTTTATTTATTATTTTTTTTTAAATTATTTTTTCTTGGACAAATTACTCAGAAGTCCTATTTGAAAGAGAAGAAGTCTATTTGGTCTCACAACCTTTTGGATATTCTCAAAAGTTAACTATGTGTTTTTCTTCTTCGTTCTTCTCTGCCTTTTTCTCTTTTTGATTTTCGGCGACTGGTGACCATGCCTTATTTATTCTCTTTCTCTTTCTAATATATAATCACCAACAACCGACGACCACCATTAATTGGGATTCACTGGTAACCACCGACCATCGACTCTTTACTTGTCCCTCATCAACGCTAAAGGAAACGAGTTTCAAGTGAAGTAGATGAGTAGATCTACTCAAATCTGATGTAGATCTACTTTAGATCCGACTAGTCTAAACCAAAAAAAGTTGTCAGAATACAATCTTCTCTCTGTATCTGTTTCTCTCCTTCGATCTTTCAATTTTTTTACCTTTTCCGTGCTACACACACTATTTTTTTTGTTTTGATGAAGAAAATTTTTAAATTCTGAATAAGTTGTTTTCAAGTTTTAATTATAGGCGGTGAAAACTATAAAATTTTTACAGTTTCAATTTTTTTGATATTGAAATGAATCATGCTTTAAAATTGTAAAATTTTACATTTTTATAACATGTTTTTCAGTTTGAGTAATAAATATAAATTCTTAATAGAATCATGTTTTGAAATTGTCACATTTTACAATTTCAAAGCTTGCTTTTTAGTTTGATCAATATTTGAGATAATTTGTTTAAATCCTACAAAAATTGAAAAATAATATATGTGTGTGTGTGTGTGTGTGTTTTTTTTTCCCATTGTTGCTATTTGTTGTTGTCATTTTTTTTTCCAACTTATTAATATTTAGCATATTTTGTTATGTTTTTTGTTCTAATTTCTCCAATTATTCTTTTTTTTTTTTTTCTAACAATATTTTAGATATTTCAATGGGTCTCCGACAACAATATTTTTGACGTTCAACGAACGTTCTGGACATTCCGATAACTTCCAATGATGTTCAAAACACTTTAGTGAACTTCTAGTGATACTCCGACAACTTTTTGGTGATGTTGACCATTCTGATGAGTCTCCAATAACCATCTGACGGAAGTTCGATGGTGGTGGAATGTAGCAACGTTTTTAAATTAAAAAATATATAAAAGATTTTTTGGTAACAATTAAAAATATGTAAAATTAATTTATTTAGAAATTAGATAGATTTTGAATTTTATATATGTGATTTATTGGTAAGTGATTTTTTTTTTCATCTTGTCAAAAAATGGGAGAGATGAAACTAAGATTTGACAACCGTCGATTCAACTAGAAAATTTATGGCCTAGGCTCATGGGTTTTGATAGGGCTGAGCAAGGAATCTGTGAAATCTATAATCCGATCCAGTCCAATCTAATCCGATAGGTTTGGATTGGTTTTTTGAATTCGTGGTTTGGTTCCAGATTGAATAATTAAAAATCTGTAGTCCACGGATTGGTTCCGGATTGAACCCCACGGTTCCGGATTGGAACCGATCCGGACCGTATGCAAATAGTCTATATTTTTATTATACATCATCCCTCATAATATTTTCTCTTATTCTATATAAAACCTAAACTCAAACCTAAACCCGCATAATATCTTCTTTTATTATTTTTGTTCGTTAGTTTTTAGTTTTAATTTATAATGGTCTAAATTTTTATGGTGAAACCAGTTTTCTTCTGGTTGTTTAAATTTTAGAACAGTATGTTGCTATTATAGAAAAACATGTTACTATTGTGGAACTAATATAGCGCTATGTTTATATTTTTATGAAATTAAAGTGATATATATATATATATATATATTGTTATTTAATTATATGAATCCGTGATCCTAAACCGATCCAATCCGTGTTTAAATGGATTGGTTCGGATTAGTTCCATGATTTAAACGAATTGGATTGGTTCTAATTTTTCAGGAATCGTAGATAACGGATTGGTTCTGGTTTTACTCTAGTCCGATCCAATCCGGACCATGCTCACCTCTAGGTTTTGATCGGTCAATGGCCGGCCTGTGAGGTAGCCCATTGTATATTTTTAAAGCCTCGGCTACACCCACGGACTTAAAACAATATAAGCTTATGAGCCTCATCTTGGCCAAGTTAGGCCTTTAATTCTGCCATTTTTAAAAAAAAAAGAAGAAAAAACTTCAAAATTAATTTGGGTGAAGTATTAATAAATTCTAAATAGTAATCTTATAAATTATTTGATCTTTCATTTTTTCTTATGGATCAAAAGATCTCATTTTAGTGTGAATTACATAAAGAGCTAAAATATAAACGCGCGTGTATTATGTGTTGAAAGATAAATATGTGTTTTCTCATAATATTGAAATTATTAAGTGCAATACTTAAAAAAAATTCTTAGTATACTTTTTTTAAACATAACACTCCAATGTAATACTCTAAAAACGTAACACTTCAATTTAACACACTAAAAAACCCTTAATGCAATTTTCTCAAACGTCACAACGTAATATTTCAAAAGAACTCTTTAGTATACTTTTTTCAAACGTAACACTCCAATCAATATAACACACAAAAACTCCTTAGTGTATTTTTCTCAAACGTAACACTCAAAAAGCGTAACACTTCAATAGAACACGCTAAAAAAATCTTTAATGTACTTTTCTCAAATGTGACAACGTAATATTCTAAAAAAATTTCTTAGTATATTTTTTCTAAACGTAACACTCCAATCAATATAATATACAAAAACTCCTTAGTGTATTTTTTACAAATATAGCACTACAATGTAACACCAGAAAATCACAGCAACATAAATATACATTCCCACGCTCAACAATCAACACTTCAACAACCAATCTCTCTAATTTTTTTTTCCTACATCTCACCTTTACATTTTCATCCCAAAAAAGAATTAGAAAATTTAAAAAAAAAAAAAAATCAAAAAAGGACATTCACTTAAATTCAAATGGTACCAAATCAAATAAATATAACTTTACAAAACAAAAAGGACTAATTAATTCGTAAAAAAACTCTTAAAATTAAATGGATCAACATTCCTCCGTATAAGATCTATGGATAAAATTGTCAATTAAGTTTTACAAAAAATGAAGAATTATAATATAAAATTTTGAAGTGCATCACAACAATTATAATCGAATACTTGATAATAATAAAAAAAAATATTTTATTTATTTTGAAGTGCATCACGACAATTATAAAAAATACTTAATAATAAAAATAAAAAATATTTTATTTATTGAAATATAAAATTACAGTCATTATGATTATGTTATTCAATTATATTTAGTTTTGTAAAAATAAAAAAAAAATACAAATAAAGTGAAAAATAATATCACTTATGTAGGGTACATGGCCAAAAATGAATTTTTAGGATGGATCTTCGGTTAGATCTCAAAAAATCTATGAGTTATATAACTCGGTCCTTTTTCGATTCAAATTTGGCCTATATAAGTCTCATTTAGGAGCACAGGTTAAAAATTAAAAATTAACTTTTAATTTATTTTAAGTCACATCACTTTTTATATAAAATAATAAAAAAATCTAAAAAAGTCAAAAAATTAGGTAGCGTTTGATAGAGTTTTGTAAATGTGATTTGAGGGTATGAGTTGTATTTTGAGTTTGTGTGTTATGGAATTATGATTTGAGTGTAGAAAATTTGTTTGGTTATGATTTTTAAATAGAGTGTTGAAATGTGTTTTGAAGATGTATTTTGAATTAAGTTTTGAAAGTTTGATGTGACATGTGAAATAAGAAAATTTGTTTGGTGATGTGTTTTCAAAATAGTTTTCAAAACTTAATTCAATCAATAATTTATAATCAAACACACAACTCATATATCAATATCCATATTTTTTATCAACAGTAATAACCAAATTATTTTTAAAATACTGAAATTAAAAATTGATTTTTTTTTCAATAAGTTTTGTTGAATAAATTTTTTTTCAAATCATTTTTTCATTTTAAAATAAATCTATGTCAATTATTTTGTGTCAATTAATTTTTCTATCAATTCATTTTTTACGCCTGTACAAACATCTTGTACAATACGCTTTTTATTTTTTTTTTAAATTATGTTGAAGTCGACAACTTTTGAGAATACATATTAATAAAAATTAGCATAAATACACTAAGTTTAATATGTTAAAATACAAATCATACCGTAAACCTTACAAAACATTATCAATTTTTTTTCTCATTTATTACACGTTATTAATTTAGTAATAAAAGAGTAACAGATTGACCATGCATTATTGTACCTCCATAATTAGTACGCTCATATAATTGGGGTGAATTGGCCTGCAAAATAACTATTTTGTCCCTCTTCATTTAAATGGGAAGTTATTACATAAGAACAAAATAAAAAGAGTAATATAGTAATTTCACTTATCTACTACCTACCACCTATTGTATCATAGTTGTGTGTTCATCACTGGGCCAAAGAAAAAGGGACAAGCTGTGTGTTCAGTATACAGATGTACTATTATTAAAAAAATCATTAATATTATAAAAAAATAATAGAGAAGAAATAAAAAGTAAAAAAAAAATTAAAAAACAATCTGAACCTTTTGAACCTCAGCCTTCCTATAAAATCTGAATCCTCATTCCTTCAACCACACCATCTTCACCATCTCAGCTCCATCACAAAAGAACATTAATTAAATTCAGTGCATCCGTGTGAAGGAAGATTTCAATTACAGGTTAGTTTCATCCCAGTTCATATTACCTTCACATCTCATATTTTATTCAAAGTAGCTTTAGATAGTCGAAGATCAGAGTACCTTTAGATAGTCGAAGAGAAGAAGAACAGATTGTCCGACCAGGACAACCGGGTGGTCAACCGGCCGGTCATCCCAATTCCCACTCAGTTTCCTATCTATTGCCGATCAGTTTTCTATCTGTTCCTATTTTTCATATCTGTTCCATTTTTTTTACACCAACATCATACTGTTTTTGATATATTTTCCATACATTTTTCTTAACTCATATGTTTTAATATATATTTTTCATACATTTTTCTTTCACTCTTGCAGTTATCATCCTAAGAACAAAACGAACCAGACCCGAACGTGGTGAATCCTCAAACCCTATACAACATCAACCACAGCAACAACATCATGACAATCTAAATAATGATTTTTTAACGTATCATCATGAACAAGCCTATTCACATTTTATTAATCGACCAATTGTTACGGGGAGAAATGTAAAACTACTTTCTCAATATGATCCGCTCTTAGTTGGTAAATTAGATACAATGGGATGGTTACCTTTAACTAATTTACCAAATAAGGTATACCTTCGTCTTATACGATTATTTTATATTCACTTAACACCTGGTGACCAACAAAATGAACCGTTCAGTCTGACCTCTTATGTGAAATGGAAAAGAATCACATTCAGTCTCTGTGCTTTCGCACAAATAATTGGAGTTGAAACAGAAGATTTACAATGCTATTTTCAAAATGAGTCTGCTTTAGAAAAAATGTTTGATGATGTCACTCAGATTTATACCACAATTTGTGACAACCGATTCAGCGGCACTAATTTACTAGCCAGACATTTAAAACCCCACCTTCGTATTCTTCATCGATGGATAGTTGAAAATGTCATTCCAAAAAAAGGCCATTATGATACTGTTTCATGTTTTAATGTTTATTTGTTATATTGTTTTGAAATTAGACAAAAATTAGATTTATGCTTCATATTACTCAAAGAAATGATGATTGCAAAACTCAATACTTTGTCTAGTCGGTCACTACCTTTTGGAGCTTTGTTAACCATAATTTTCAAAGCGCATGATGTCAACCTTGAAATTGAAGGATATGTCAGAATCATTTCACCAATTTCTGAGTACACATTGACCCGAGGTGGTGGTGCTGACACCTTGATGGGCTCTATTAATATTGAAAATGAACCAATACCTGATAAGGAAGAACCCATGCACAATGCCATGCTACCAAATGAACAACCCCATTACTGGACTGATTATTTAGCCTTGGAACAAGAACGGTACAATCAGCACCTACAATGGGAACAACAAATGGCTAATCAGCTCAATACATTGGGTACTCTGTTCGATGAATTTGCCGCCGTTCAAAACTCATTAACTCAACAATTTGGTGAATTTCGTATAGACTCAGGGAGACATGATGAAGTGACAAGTAACCGCATTGATCAGATTGACCATCGAGTCACTCAGCTGTACCATCACTATTACCCTCCATCTCCAACACCACCTGACAATGATGCTTAATTTGTTTAAAAATCAGTTTAAATGGTGAAACAGATGTAGTGGTTATATATTTTTTTTTTCAGTTTTTTTTTTTTTTGGTTATTTGTTTTCTTATTTTGTTGTGATAGTTTTATTTTGTTATTTTGTTGTAAACTTTTGTATTCACGTAATGAATAACAAATAGTATTTTTTTTGGAAGCATTCTAAAACAAGTTACAATGTTCTGAAATGAAATAAAACAAGTTAGAAATTAATAATAAACATTCTATTTTTTTTAATGAAAAGGAAAAAAAAAAGTTAATATGAACAAAATTTTTAAAAAAATAAGGTGTAAAAAGAAAAAAAAAATTTAAATTCATAAACCAAATTAATAACAAAACCTTCAAATTGTTTACAATTTAACAAAAAGTCAAAAATACGGATATGTTATGTACAAATATTTTTTCACAAAATTTAAAATAATAAATTGTAATTATTTTACTAATTTCAGTCATTATGACACCTTTATTACATTACTTCGCCCACCACCCACCCACCACCCACCGCCACCACCACCCACTACCCACCATCTATCTACCACCACCCACCCGCCACCACCACCCACTTGCCACCACCACCCATCCGCCATCACCACCCACCACCCATCTGCCACCACCACCCACCCGCTACCCACCACCTACCTGCCACCACCCATCCGCCACCACACCACCCACCACCCACCACCTACCACCTACCACCTATCTGCCACTACCACCCATCTACCACCACCACCCACCCGCCACCACCACCCGCCACCCATCTGCGACCACCACATTTAAGTTAATAATAACATATTTATTTGTGAAAGTTACTCAGAAACACATTGCATATTAAATAGAACATATTTAATTGTCTTTGGTAGACTATACATAAAATTGCATATTACACATTACATGAACAACATATTTAATTGTCCGCGTTACTAAGAAAACCATTATCTTGATTTTCCATGTGATGATCTTTGTGTTTTCTTTCGTTTCATTGCCATTTAGCCCAATCGTTGTCCTCAGTATTACTTATCCTACAAGAAGATAAAAGAAGTCAGTAAATCACAGTTACATAAAGTGGGCGAAGTTATGTAGTAACGGTGTCATAATGACTGAAATTAGTAAAATAATTACAGATTTAAAACCAGTAGTCAATACGATATTCACTTGCCTTGTTGACATCCATTTTCTATTCATCGCCAACATGATTTTGCCATATAGCAGTAGTAATTGCATCCCTAACGTTCGATTGGTACATTAACCCATGTTGTGACATGTCAACATACTCATTTTGGTCTCTAGCAAGCCCGTCTACTTCTGCTTTTGCGGCCATTTCATTATCAGCTTCCATAAAGAATGGGTCCATAGCTGCATGCAAACGGATCTAATTGTGCACTACACAACATGCAATCACGAGAGGCCCTTGTCTTGTAGACTTGTAATTTGGCATGGACCGCAATATTGGGAAGTGCTTCTTCAGAACACCAAATGTTCTTTCTATGACATTGCGTAACAACGAATGTCGATGGTTAAACAATTCCTTAGGTCCTACATAACGACGGCCACGAAACTCTTGCAAGTGATACCGTTGAGACCGAAATGGAGCAAGAAATCCTGGCATGTTCGTGAAACCAGCATCAACTAAATAGTGCTTGCTTACATGTAAATAATAAATACACAGTTCTGTCAATTGATATGTACAAAAAAAGACAAGGAAAAAAATGTACCGTATGTTATTTAGGGACAGTCACCATTGGGTGAGTGTGGGAACTGTAGATCAGTTCGTGTAATAGAGTCAACCAAAATAGCATTGTCGTGGGCGCTACCTGCCCATCCAGAATTAATAAATGTGAACAATATATCGAAGTCGCGAACTGCAAGTACATTTTGCGATACCATTGCTTTTCGACCGCGGAATGTATTTTGTCTTGGAGTAGGGACCCATGCATCCACCAATGTGCCATCAATAGCACCGACATAATCCTAATTGACAAATATTTGTTTGACATTAAAAGCGAAGCAAACTTGGATATTACTTTTATAATTAAAAAAAATAATATTTATTAACCGTTATTGATATGTACAACTTATAGAATAGTCATATTGTTCGTACCTTGAACCAAGGAAAAAACCTCCTGTTATTTACAATTTTTGCCGGTATGTCGTCTTGGTTACGTGGTTTGATAACCGATGATGCAAGCTTGCACAACGCCCGCATAACAATTTTTATGTGTCGACAAATTGTTTCCGTGGAGTGTTGAAATCTATCTGCCATTATTCGATGGCGATCATTTTGTGCAAAAGTGTATAAAAAAATTTCCAGCGATTCCTCCACACTGATATGCATATGATCAGTATCGATAAAGCCATTATGGACTAAAGTGTCTTTCCATAAAATGAATGTTTGTGCATCCATTCGCATAACGTTCATCATTGTTTCTGGATAGCCATTTAATAGGCCGAAGATGTAATCATCACCTTTGAATGGACACGTTCGCTGCGGTCGACGACTACTTGACGCGTTGATATGGTCATGCATGAAAACAATCATCAAAAAATCCATAAAAACATCAGTAACCTCGTCCTCCTCTGATGAGATCTCCATTGTATTGTTCTCTTTGTCGGATGACATATGGTTTTGTCTACATCACAGTAAAAGCATAATTATAAAATATGTTATTCATGCTGTAACAGTTAGCATTATTGGTGAAACATAATTAAAAAGTTAATACATGAATAGTCGACCGCAGTCATTTATCAGTGTACAGTAAAATTCATAGGAGAACAAAATTTATTTAATATGTGGTGATATTGTAATAACACAACATAATTTGAATATAATAGAAAATAGTTAAAAGTTCAAAAAAAAAAAAAAAACATACGAAGATAGAAAAGGAAAGAGGATATCATGGAATGAAAAAAAAAGAGAATAAAAACCAAATCAGGAATAATCAAATCATCAAACAGTTCAGCCAAGGAGATTTGCTAACACAAGCAAAACAGAACTTCTCACTTCACTGCAAAGCGAGGATCATGGCTAGGCGCAAATGGGTAGGAGTGCGCATAAAAAACCTTCGCCATTCCTTATCCTTGAATAGTGTCAGTGCCCTAACGTACTGCAACGGTGGTATGTCTCCAAGCTCTAGCAATGCATCTTGACATGCATCAAGGGAATAATCATCACCACCTGCACTTACAGCCTCTGTCTCATTTTCTCGTGTACGTGAATGTCCTGTTTTTGCTTGTACATAGGATGTGAAAGTTGCACACACATTATCAAACCCACTTGACCGTAACTTTTTGGAACGACCATTGTCAGTTTGGCTGGTTGTAGGGCCCCTCTTGTGACTTTTGCCCTTTGCTAGATCTATGTACTCATCCCTAAATAAGTCAACAGGAATGGCCTTAGCAGCATTACTCCCACCAGCATTACTCCCACCAACATTAGGGTTCCAAAATTTATTTAACATACCATCTTCTTCTTCTGAGTCAAGGGCTCCTTGTGTGGATGCACGAGACAACGCCCTTGTGGCACAACAATTTTCAACAATTTTTGTCATTTCTTGAAAATATTCAAATCCTTTTGTCCTAAACTTCTTCACATTTCTGCTAGCCTACAATAATTACAATTAAAGAATTAAGCACTGTATGTATCATGAAATGTTTAAAATAATATTCCAAAATAGTACAAATTAATGAAAACCCTTATCCCAAAATTCATCGGGTGTAACAACAGTGCCCATAATGGGATTCCATCCTAGACCAGTCTGTGCCTGGAGTCGCTTAAATGTCTGGTAATCAGCTTTCAATCGCTGATATTTTTGGCGCACCTGCTTTCCTGTATACCGAAATCCATACAAGTTGTGCAACTGATTTGCATAATGATTTCAATGCCTAATTGTCTACGAAGTAGTACGGCCCGTTGTTTGATTGTTTCTAACCTCATCTCTCAACATATTTATTAATTTCGTTTCAATTCTGGACGTCCACATTTTTGTCTCTTGATTATCATCAGAGTTATTTTCATCCATCTATAAACATACAAATTATATTTAAACTAGTCTGGGGTGGATATACAAGAATAACAGAGCATTTTAAACTAATTTGGGGTGGATATATAAGAATAACAGAGCAAAATGGTTTGAAGGAGAACATAGATAAGGAAAAAAAAGCAGATGCTTTTATTTGAAGGAAAAAAATACGTAATAGATTAGTTAAATTTAAATAACAGAAATATAACCACAAATAATAAAAAAAATCAGTTAACGTTGTCTTTAAATAGTACAAAAAAAATCAATAAAAGAAGAAGTAAGGAAGAAATAAAGGAGGAAAAGGAAAAGCAGAAGGGACGAAGGGGAGGATGGGTAGGTCGACCGGCCGAATGACCTGGGGGACGACTGGCCAGGTGTCCCAGGTACTTTTCGCTCAAGTTCTCTTCATGCAAAGGTTCAAACAGTTCAGAATTTCAAATACAAACAGATCTGAAATGAAAAATACTCGTTTACAAATTCTCAGAAATCATTTGGGAACTGATTTCCACTTCTCTGAAATCATTTGTACATAATAGATGAAGATTTATTTACCAGATTAAAGGTTGAAATAGTTCAGGAAAATCACAAAACATCTGAAACTAAAAAAATTTGTCGACTACCCTTCTCACAAAAGATTTGAGAACTGATTTCCACTCGTCTTAAAACAACCTACACATAACAGATGAAGGAATTATTTACCAGATTAGTGGGAGTTGAATAGTTATTGCCGATGATGGAATGTGTATACTGACTGAATGTGCCACTCTTTACTCATCAAATTTGACAGTAGATTTGATAAACTTGACCTGAAAAAAAAAAATTTAATTAGGGATGAATTTTTCAAATCATTTCTCTATAACAAAATTCAATCAATAAATTTGTGAGTTATTTTACTTCGCATTCGTCGTTGTTTGGTTGCCCGTAAAAGAATCTTCCGCAACGCACAAATTGTAAGTAAGTTGATTTGTGGAAGATGATACCAGTAGGGAGCGGGTTGGATGGATTCATTATTTATAAAATGAGTCTGACTTCTCTGTGAAGCCTACCCGTGATGAATGTTAAATACTGATGTTTGATATAGAGAAAGAAAGATGAGGTTCGCGTGATATTTTGAGAGACGATGGAGAAGGACGATGGAAGCTTTTTAGATTAAAAGAGAAAGAAAGATGAGGTTCGCGTGATATTTTGAGAGACGATGGAGAAGGACGATGGAAGCTTTTCAGATCAAAAGAGAAAGAAATATGAAGTTCACGTGAAATTTTCAAAGACGATGGAGAAGGACATGAAAGCCTTTAAGATCAAAAGAGGAAGAAAGGTAGAAACGTTGAAAGTAGAGATACAAACTGCCAAACGGGTTTTCAAACTGTAATTTGAATTAACATGCGAAATTGTATTTTGAACTACCTATCCAAACGTGAAGTGGGAGTTCACATGTTGAAAGTTAATTTGAAAACACAAACAAACAGAGTTTTTAACTATCTTCTCAAAACACTCCATATTATGAGAAATATTAAATCAATGTAATTTTATAAAATAATTACAAATTAATAAGAAATTTTATAAATATTAATAACTAAAACTGTAAACTTTATCATTAATTTATAAAAAAAAATTCCAAAATTCTATTAGAGAGCAATTACCCTTATATATTAGGATCAAACCGACCCATTTTTCGAGCCTAGACCAGGTTGGGCGAAAACCAGTTAAACCGGGGCCGGGTCGAACCGGCCCATCACATGGACCCAGTAAATGCATTTGTAGTCGGCAGCAGGTGACCACACTTGTTATACTTAAACGTAAGTAGAAACGTGGAGGCTGATGATTGGTCCATTAAAAGCTAATCACAACCAACGTCACATGATCACTTCTTCACCCTCTTCTTCTCTTCTCTCTGCACCCTCCTCATCATCGTGTGCTCTACTACTATTCCAGGAGGACAAAGACGACGATGATGGTGATGATCAGAGACGAAGAAGAAGTAGAAGAGTTTCAAGTCTGGAAGCCCTAGGCCAACCGTACACTTTCACGGATATTGGTTTTAGACCTAACTCTGAGATCGAGATGGTGAAGAAGCGAGTCCCCGATTGGCTCAACAGCTCTCTCTGGTCCACCACTCCTCCTCCTCCTTCTCATCCACCGACTCTCGACTCCGATGACGCCGCCAAATCTACCTCCGCCGCTGCTTCGCCTTCGTCGTCCAAATCTGCCGCGGCGGAGTCTAAGGTTCGGGCGCCGGTGCCGGTGCCGCCTCCGTCTGCTGTGAGACCGGAGCCTCCGAAGGTGGAAATCAAGGATCCGTTGAGGGATCATAGTGATAATGGCAGCACTGGGAGTCCTTCGGCTGAGGACTTTTCTCGCCAAGCTCAGCTTTTACAAGAGGTTAGCATCTCTCTCTCTCTCTCTCTCTCTCTCGCTACATAAATACATACACATTTACATATTACTATTGTTTTTTTTTTTTTTTTTTGTATGTAGTCTCTCTGATTATCATTTTTTCCTCAATCGAATTTGTACTTCTCATTTAATTTTATGTTCTACTTTGTTCATTACTGCCTGTATTCTTCAATTGAGGCTACTTAACTAAGATTAGGGTCTGTGTGTGTGTGTGTAATTTTAGGGTTTTGGTCAATCCATTTCTGCTTCTTTTCTTCAATTTAGCATAATTAGGCCTGTGTGTGTGTGTGTGTGGTTTATGATGAATTGTTTATTGTTTCTGCTGAATTTAGGTTTTTGGTCATTGCTGCTTCTTTTCTTCAATTTTGAATAAATTAGGCCTGTGTGTGTGTATTTGGTTTATGCTGAATTGTTCATTTTTTCTGCTGAATTTAGGTTTTTGGTCATTCCATTGCTGCTTCTTTTCTTCAATTTAGGCCTGTGTGTGTGTGTGTTTGGCTTATGATGAATTGTTTGTTGTTTCTGTTGAGTTTAGCTTTCAAGGAAGGTTGTAAACATGGGTGAATTACGGAGACTTGCATCACAGGGTGTGCCAGATGGTGCTGGCATTCGTTCTACCGTGTGGAAGGTTAGTAGTTGTTAATAAAATTTTCTGCAAATTTAGTTGTCTTTTGAGTGGAAATTGTGTATAGGACATATTGCTGCAAAGTTCAGCTTAGATTAAAATAGAATGACTTTACTTCATTCTGATATAATAAAAAAAAAAAATCTTTTGATTTTAAAATATGTGGAGTGTTGAATTTTCACTTTTGTTTTATTTAATGTGAATGAGCAGCTGTTATTGGGGTATTTGCCGACTGATCGAGGGTTTTGGTCATCAGAATTAGCTAAGAAGAGGATTCAATACAAGCAATTTAAAGATGAGCTTCTGATGAATCCTGTAAGTCGCACTTGATATTTTCATGCCTCCATGAAAAATTATATGAAGTTATGGATATTGAAAGAGACAAACATTAAAATAGGCTTTATATCCCCACACACGCTAACTGACATTTTCATCATGTTGGGATCCTGTGGACATCTGTAACTTACTGCATAATTCAACAGTATCATACATGGAATTTGGGTTGTCCTCAACCTTCTTTTATTCAGTGGGATGATAACTTTAATCAGATCAAGGAGTCTCATGTATGATGCAACTTTGGTACTTCTATTAATTGAATGAGGTTTTTGGGGTGATTAATTCACCATGGTGTAGAGTTTATTTAGTTTTGGTACATTATCTTAGTGATGGTGCAACTACAAAGCTATGTAATTTACTAATTTATGCACAAATGCATGAGCTGCCCATATTTGTTCCTTTTCTTAAAGTCCACCATTAAGAGTAGGAGACTCTTGTATGCATGAACTTGATCTGGATGATCTGAGGTCCTGAACCAAAGTTTACACGAGCATCAAATCCTGACTTTTGTTCATAACTGTAACCAAAAAATTCATTTCCTTTTTGTTTTATGGCCCAATTGGTCAAGGTTGTCAAAATCGGGATCCTACATTGGATCGTTAGAGGTGTTTATAGGATCGGATCGTAGAATCGGATCGAGGATCGTAAGATCCTACTGAAAAAGGCAAATTACGTAATAATTTAATTTAAATAAACATTTCTTAAAAGGTATACACAAAATAAGCCTATATTCTACTAAAAAGAAGTGAAGATATTGTGAAACATATAATACTCCATATAAAATGTAAATATAATATTACATAATAGAAAACTTGATGGTAAAAGTTTTGCATTTCATTAAAAAAGAAGGTGAAGAAGAAGAATTTTATAACATAATACTTACAATATGCATAAAAAGTGAAGAAACAATATTTAACAGAGTCAGATATGAAAATAAATTGAGAAGTTAAAAGAGTGGCTTAACTGAATGATAAGATTTGTCATTAGCATTCCTTATGGAGCGGGTTCAAGTCACGAAAATTGTGTCTCCAAAAATTAGGGTAAAATTGCAATCATTTTACCCTCCTTAGACCCCACTAAAGCTAAGTTTGTTTTCTCGACTACTTAGTTTTCTTAAATTGGTATTATATTTTTTTGAATGAATAAAATTGGTATTATATTAAATGTTTGTTTCATAATTTGTTTATTAAATTCAAGCTTTTTTTTAAAAAATATTAATTTGGAGTACATAAATTGATATTTAGATAACAAACATAAAATTTACAATAAAATAGATTACACAATATAAAACAAGGCTTACAAATTGGATCGGATAGGATCGGATTCGTATCGGGATTCCACGATCCTATAAGATCCCATTACCAGGATCGAAAGATCCTACCTATAAGGGATTTTTTACACGATCCGGATCGATTATGCCCAAATGGATCGTAAGATCGTAGGATCGTAAGATCCGGATCGGGATTCTGATAACCATGCAATTGGTACAATTCAACTGTTTTTACTTCTCATCCTCTCCATGTATTACATGAGCACATCTCTTTTTGTGAATAACATAGCCTCCATAGCTCATGTTTTCCTTCAATGGCAAGTGGTAAGTTAAGATTAAAATACTGAAATAGCTAACACTCAATGCATCTGTGAACTATGTTTTGTGTTTGTTTTCAATGTCGCATCTGTTTGTGTTTTTATTTGTAAAAGATTGGATTTCTGAATGTTTCTTTGCTAGGCAGTCAGAAATCGCAAGGAGGTTGGAAGACACCACAAGCTGTGAAAATGAGGAATCAAACTGTGAGACTGGTGGTGTACTCCCAAGATCAGAGATAACTCATGGAGAGCACCCTTTGAGTCTTGGGAAGACTAGCATATGGAACCAGTTCTTCCAGGTATCAATTGAAGTGAGATTTTTTATGTTTTAAATGAAATCTCTGAAATTTTTCATGTTATCATTTTGAATGCATGCTTTCTAAACTAGTTGTTGCATGCCATACTTGTACACATATCAGATGAGCACCTTTGTATCACAAAATTCATTCAAACTTATAAGCTGGTTCTGGTAAAGTATACTGTCATATGTCGATGAGGCCTCATCTGATTTTGGTGCATTATGTCAAAATGTAGCCTGTCTTACCCACTGCGTAGTATATCTTGTTTGTAACTTGTGGGAATTTTCAAATAAGAGCAAGTCTTTTCACCTTATGCTGTTCTACAGAGATAGTGCTAATACGAGGTGCATGTACTGCATTTTGAGTTATTATGCATAATTTGACTCCACCATCATCAATTCTGTAGGACACAGAGATCATAGAGCAAATTGACCGAGATGTAAAGCGTACTCATCCAGACATGAACTTTTTCTCAGGGGACACGCAGTTTGCAAAATCCAATCAGGTGAGCTTGTCTTATTGGATATAAGTTTGATGTAAACATGAGCATTTTGACTAAGGTGAATACGTCTCATTCTTTCAGGATGCTCTGAGGAACATATTAATTATATTTGCCAAGTTGAATCCGGGTATAAGATATGTGCAAGGGATGAATGAAATTCTGGCACCTTTATTCTATGTGTTTAGAAATGACCCTAATGAGGAATATGCGGTAAGAAAATGTGTCTTGCATGTTATCTTTAATTTGAACTATTGTATGTCGTTTTTATGCTTTTTCTTGATAAAGACTAGAGGGTTGTGCCTTATTTTGTGAGTTGAGTCTTTCATGGCAACATAAAATAGTCTAGAGCTGCAATAGCTGTTGGTTGGTGATGAACTTTTTTGACCAAGTGACTGACCCAAGCAGTCACAGAAGGTTTTGTGCAACTGGGCGGTCTAAATCAGGTGTTAGGCACTCAAAATCTTTGGTGGTCAGTCAGTCTTCGATTTTAAACAACTAGTTGAATCTGAACCAATCAAATATTACTCATAGAAATAACACACATGTGATAGGGTAATAGATGCCACGTGTCCCTCTTGACTCCTTCCATGCATGTTGTTCGAGTATCCCAACCCAAGAATAGGGCTGACTACAATCTTCTTCTGATCTGAGCCGTTGGGTGGTGGGCATGGGTGCTAGATGAGTGACAAGTGTCCTCTTTTGGTCAAAGCCATCACACAACATAGGTACTGTTGGAGAAGTTTGAAATATAGCTGTTGGATGAGAAGTTTGTGGAGGCTTCTCCTAATCTGAATGAAGGCCGTGTGTCCGACTCCTTATATAATATATGTAATATATTATAAATAGGTTGCTTTCATTGAAAATAAGGATGACATCAATCATGGGATTTGATACCCCATGATTATCCCTATCTCTAGAATCAAGGAAACCAACTGCCACCATTCTTTATGCTAATGTGACCCACTTCGAGTCACCACCATGCCACATGGCACCTCTTGATTTGGCTCTACCTTCTAGAAAAATACCTTAGAGGTAGCTTTACCAAACTTTCCAAATCTAAAAAATTCACTAAGGCTACCGTGCAACATTCGGTTGGGTTGTCATTTTTGCTTATCCACAACTTCTTGGGGTCTAACAAGGATCCTTGTCTAGCACTCCTATTACAGGAGGTCTTCGTTTAGACTCAGGGGGCATCCTCCTCAAAGAATAGTTGGAGGAGATGGCTTTGCCAACGGGCAGACAAGTGAGCAAAGGCCCACCCATCAACAATGCTCAAGGTCAGCCAATTTGGAGGTACACTCCGTTGTTCAATCCTTCTATGGTTGACTTAGGGGGGTAAAATCAGTTTGCCCAACACCAATTTCATCGACATCCACTAGCTCCTCTTTCCACAACTTCCTTGGCTTTCTAGTAGACACCACCAATCTATAGCCCAGTCTTAGTAGGAAGGCGAGGAGCAGAACGCAGAGGGCATCCTCCTCAAAGGCAGTCAGAAGGCAGAAATGGCCTCACCAAAGATCCTTACCCTACAACCAAGCAGAGGATATCGAGCCTTGAGTCAACTCTGAAATCAAGTTAGAAGTCAAGCTTGAGGTAAGCCGAAATATAGATCAGAAGATCTAACAAAATTTTTCTCTAAAAAGTGCACAATGGGGGCAAAATGAAGTTGGGGAAATTGGATGATATTTCGGTTAGGGGACATCAAATTTCTTCTTATGTCATAGAAGGTGATAAGCAACCTTCTCCTCCTTCTCCATTTGATGAAGACCTTTTCAGCAATTCTCCAAAAGCTGAAAAACATTACATGTGTTTGTCAACTCTTGGCTTAGTATATGAAAACTTACACTCACATTGGGTTAGTGGGGCACATCAGAAGATAATACTATTCACATGACTTACACAAAAACAAGAAGGTGATTGCTAGAAGTTTCAAGTCACGTGTAGTGTTTCATAGGCCGAATAAACATCTCCATTCTCAAAAAATGATTCATCAAAAAATTCGAAGGAGGTGATAAAGGAAGCGAAGAGTATAAATCAAGTAAGAAAGTTTGGCCTGTAATAAATTCGGCTTTTCAAAAGAAAATTGCAAGTTGTCTCATGCTTGAGGAGCCAAATCAAAGTTTTGGCCTTTCAGAATGTCTGAGAAGGCCAAACATCAATTTCAAGCTTAACAAGTACTTCAGGCCTTAAGGTGTAGGAGGCCTTTCACCTAAGTGTTTTGGCCTTTCAGAATGTTTGAAAAGGCCTAATGGCATTGTCAAGCTTGACCAACATCTTAAGCCTTCTAGCACATTGGACAAGGTTCCTTTATAGTATGCCAGAAGTTTCATACAGTAGAACTACCTATCTACTTCAACCTTCTCTTGTAAGAAACTCACCCAAGCCTAGTAGAGGGAAATGAGGTCAGAACAGAGGAGTTCACATGCTAGTTCATGAATCATGACTGCTTGAGCTTTGTTTTAAAGTCTAAGATCTTAGTGTATACTTAAGAGGCATTCAGAATTCAGAAGGTCCTGATGAAGGCCTATCAAGTCTGCAAGAATTAATTTAAAAGGTCTGATAAGGATTCCGAAGGTCACAATGAAGTCTCATCAAGTCTCCAGAAGGTAATCCAGAAGGCCTGATACATCTGCAAGAGTGGATCCAGAAGGTCAAATAAGGATGAAGAAGTACTTGTCAGGTTTCACTTTTGGAGGTTTTAATGAAAGCCTATCAGAAGGACTCCAAAAATGGTAATCAATCAAACGTCTCCTCTGAATTGAACATAATAGAGGAAACATTTGAGGGGGGCATTGTTTGGACTGAAGATGAAAACCTAACTAGATAATGCCACATGGTGATGGTTATGAAATAAATGGGTGTGTATGGTAGCTTTAATGAATTTTTTAAATTTGGAAAGTTTGATAAAGCTACCTCTTGATGGTATTTTTCAAAAGGCATAACCAATCAGGAAGTGTCACGTGGCATGGTGGTGACTCAAAGTGGGTCACTTTAGGATGAAGATTAGTGATAGTTGGTTTCCTTGATTCTAGAGATGGGGATAATCATGGGAGATCAAATCCTATGATTGATGTGATCCCTATTTTCTAGGGAAGCAACCTATTTATAATATTATATATGTGTGTGTGTGTGTGTGTGTACATGTGTTAAATAGATGCTGTAGGAGTTGGACACATGGCCTTCATCCAGATTAGGTGTAGCCTCCACTAACTTATCATCCAACGACTATATTTCATACTTTTCCAACAGTACCTATATTTGCAGGATGGCTTTGACCAAAGGAGGACACTTGTCAATCATCTAGCATCCATGTCCACCACCCAAAGGTTCACATCAGAAGGAGATTGTAGTCACAACCCTATTCTTGGGAATACTCCAACAACATGCATGGAAGGAGTAAAGTGGGACACAGTGCATCTCTGGAGGCATTTTAGCACCCCACCAACTTGAAGTGGTGGAGATATTTCAAAAGGTTGTTCCTATTTTCAGGAGGTCGGCTAGGATTTTCAAGAGGTTTCAGAAGCTATAAAGGGCCACTTCCAAGCTCAAACACACACACACACCCATTCAATCAATCAACTCAAGCAAATACTACTAAAAAACTGACATCCGTGTCAACTTAGCAATTAGTCTAGCCTAGTTTATCATCATAAAAAGGCATCTTTGCCATAGTTTAGCGTAGTGAACTTCGTTAATCTTGACATCCATGTCAATTATTTGTGTTTTGGCCATCGTTGGCATTTTGTTTTGTTTAAATTGTGCTTAAAATCATTTGTAACTCAATTTGGTTTTATTCAAACTTGTTCTTGTATTTTTTTGTTCTGTTCAATCCATTTGGATATATAAAAGTTGGCATTTTCTTGTTTGTTATTTCACTTTACCAATCCTACTTCTTGACTAAAAACTCTTAGGAGATTTGAAGTCCTCTTAGTTGAGGCAAGAAAAGGAGCAGAAGCTTTTGTCTCCTTGGGCCTTACACGATCTGCTGTTCAAAAGTCAGATTCATCTTCACATAGGCAACACTTTGCCTTGGCACGCCCCGAATCAACAACCTTTTGTGTTAGCCATTTTTATGCAAAGATATATCTAAGAGCAACTCACCAGCAATCCATCTCTCTTTGATTTGGAACTTTATAATAACTTGCTCGGTCTATTTACCCCAACAAGAGTCTTATGTTCACATTTATATATCATTGATATACATTAGTGATAAGGTGTATATCTGTGCCATCAATTTGAAAAGCATTGCTAGTTGCACTAGTGTGTTTGCGGTCATAATTATTTCTTGTCTTTTCATGACCTTCATCAGAATTTATTTTACACATATTAGCTTATTCTTTTGGATTGATCTGTCTTAAATTTCATCCTTTTGTTTTTCTTGAGAAATGAGAAATATTGACGGATGAATCCTTAGCCCAAGAGAAAGACATACCAACCAAATAAGATGTAATTTGGCCCCTAGCCCGAAAATTGACTCCTCTAATGACACGGGGACATCGAATTCTTGTCATCTTCATGTATTCACTTCTCATTGTCTAAGTAGGAAAAGCTCCACAAGCTCCCCTTATGGATGTTCAAGTACAGGTGTTAAAAAAGGAGTCACAAATATAGAAACAGTATTTTGGCATCCACGATATGTTCTCTAGTTCAAAATTTGTTGCTAAAAGATCACGCATGAATGATGCATGGTCATAAAATCTTGTTTTCACAAAATATTGCCGGTGGGTACTAAGGGGTGTAAATATTTGTAACAGTCAATAGCTATTCCATGTTTAGTGTGCTGACTGCAGCCCAAGCACTGATAGAAGTGTATTGCTTATTAATGTTAGGTTTTTAAATAATTATGTGATTACAATCTGGCCCCCCAAAACTTTGCTATTGTGTGCACTAACAACTTCAGTGGATTAGTGTTCAACGCTCAAGGTACATCCATTCGTTACTTCTGATAACAAAAGCGACAATTGTTTTGGTAAAGAAATCAAAATCTACAAGTATGTTACCTCCATAGCTATTTATGATAGTCTAAGAAGTATAGACACTACAAAATGGATGTTATGTTTGTGTCCGACATGTGTTAGATATCTACATTACGCAGACACATGTCCATGTGTCAAGCACACCACGTGTTATGTTAATTTTTAATTATTAATTTTTTTGCAAGACAGGTTGGGACACTTCATGGGCACATGTGTATTGTGTTTGGACATGCCTCGTGACACATTTGTGGGAGCTTCTATGTACACACTAGTATTTATCTTAAGACACCATTTTCTAGTCTTTTTTTTAATTACCATTTTGACAATCAACAAAATTACCAAAAAGGGCAAGATCACCCCATACCAAACCATCTTTTGTCTCGCAAACCCCAGCAAGTGCCTGTGCCGGTGCCGGTGCCGGCACCGGTGATGCCATATACCAACTGTTAACCCTCCCAGCATCTTCCCCACCTCTCCCCGTCACCTCTCCTAGCTACCTTCCTTCCCCAGCTCTCTCCTCCTGCCACCTCTCTTATTCCTCCAAAACCACTGGCCACCACCATCACCATCGCCACTGCAACTGCCACTGCCACTGCCACTGCCACTGCTGCCACTATCTCCTCCGTGAACACTCCTGCCTCTGTCACCCATTCCCAGCTTCATCGCACCACCGTCTCCCCAGTGACCCCATCACAGCTGCATCCCGCGATGAAGAGATGTAGATCGCGATTGAGAGAGAAAAATCTTGAAGGCAGCTCGCTGCCTCCGCTCTATCCCCCACCTCCGGTGCCATCTCCCCTCTGCAACAACTCTCCAACGCCCTTCTGGCAACCCCTCTCCCTTCCATCACACCAATGCAAACCCTCAGCCTCTTCCTTGCACCATCGCGATCTCTCTTTTACTCTTTGTTCACTCTCTCTCTTTCTCTCTTGATCGATCGATCGAGTTCAGTTGATTGTGAGGGTTGGGGATGGTGATCACTAGAGCTACAGTGATGGCAGTGATGGGTTGTAGGGGTGGTGGAGTGAGGCGAGGTTGAAGTGGGGAAGGGTTGGAGTCTGGGGGAGGGACGGTGACAGTCGGGATGGTCTGTGGAGGAATGGGCGAGGGCGGAGGTGGGTCACTGCTGGAGTTGGCAATGGCGGGGAAGGGGGCCATCGGAGCTGGGTTAGGATATTTTGGGTTGGGGTTTGGTGGTGTGAATTGAGAAAATAAAAAAGGTGCAAGGGTGTGAGCTGAGAAATGGTGTTAATTGAGTTAAGTTGTAGTGTGTAAATAGAAGCTTCCCACATTTGTGGTCTTTTCTTTATAAATTGGGTAAATTACATTCACACAGGTTTCTCTCTAATACATTAGTACCTCTATGGTTCTAGAATTACAACCCCCTCCCTGTGAATTATAGGTGCATTATAAAACCCTCCCTCCATTAGTTGACCGTTAAGTCAACTAACAGATTTTGCTTATGTCATCAATTAGTATTTTGAAATTGCCATGTTTACCCCTAAAACCCCACATTATAACTTTCTTCTAAAAGACTACAAAGCAATCCCCATTTTCACAATCAATTTCTTTCTCATAACTTGTTCATTATTTTCTCACAATCATCACCCATTTATATAATCCCAGTAAATTTTCCAGCAATCTTTGTCTTGTACTCAATATATAGCAAATCACAAACCTGGACAAAGGTTCCTTTCAACAATCACCTAATCAACATTCATAAAATTTATAGAATTATGTAATTTATCAAAAATAAAAATAAAAATTATAGAAGTAAGTATAAATAGTTAAGTACAGAGTAATGCCTGAAAAACTTAATATAGAGCAAAATGAATGAGATCATACAAGTTTCCATTATTCTTCAATATGTACTTTCTGTGTATACCCTTCTAAAAATTCAACAAAGTTGAGAAAGATTTTATGTATAAAATAGTCATTGAAGCTGGCTAAGCTCAGCCATCAAGAAAATGACAGGTTCATATTACCCAGTTATCTCATCCTTTCCATCCCCTCTTCCGCACAAAGAAACATGAAATTTCCTTGTCACTGAGCTGGAAATGCAAAATTTTTGCAATTTGAAAAAGATTCAAAAGACAAAACTATTGTGGATGCATACGAGGAGGTTAGATTATGCACAAGAAAATATATCTGAAAATGGCTCCGGTTTACAGAACTTTATTACCTTGGATTGCCTAAAGGAGCTTCTGATGCTCCTCTTTGCTCTGCACGAGAAAATCCATGGGACCGAACCAAAAATCAGAGATACTATGTTAAACCAGGCTAGTTACACAACTAGAGGAATGTAACTTATGTCACAAAAGTGTATCTGTGGTTAGAATTTAGACAAAAATAAAAAATAATAATAATTCAAAGGCCACAAAGAGAATTTTATTTTATAAAAATAAAATTAAAGTGAGAAAATGAATAAACTTTAGGAAGGTGTAATTTACCTCTAAAAAAATACCACTCTAGGATCCAAATATGAAAAATTCGTACCCTTCCTTGTTCCAGGGGTATTTTCAGTAAGCACGTATGAAAGCCCCAAAAGAACAAAGCCCTAAGCCTCCCTATATATACAGTTAACCTCTCTCCTCGTGAGCTCTGCTGTGGTTTGTATGTGCTTGCGGAGGCTCTCTCTCTCTCTCTGTCTCTCTCTCTCTGTCTCTCTCCAGGTAACTTATATATATGTATATGTATATGCTTTTCAATTTCTTGAAGATTATTTGATTTGTGTTTAATAATGATGATGAAAAGGTGAGGCAGGGATTGTGTGTATCGACGTTGTGCTATTGATCAGTGCACAGTGATCGAAAGAGTTCCCTGCAACAATGAACCTATAGGTGAAGGTGGGCAGTTGTGTTTCATTCAAATCCCATTGAAACTTCAACAATCATCTTCCCCACAATTTCTTTCTAGATCTGAAATTTTTGCTTTATAAATTGGGTAAATTACATTTGACACCCCTTGAGGTTCTCTTTAATACATTAGTACCTCTATGGTTCTAGAAATTACAACCCCCTCGCCATGATTTATAGTTGCATTATAAAACCCTCCCTCCATTAGTTGACCATGAAGTCAACTAACAGATTTTGCTTATGTCATCAATTAGTATTTTAAAAATGCCATGTTTACCCCTAAATCCCCACATCATAACCTTCTTCCAAAAGACTACAAAGCAATGCCCATTTTCACAATCAATTTCTTTCTCATATCTTCTTCATCCTTTTCTCACAGTCATCACACATTTTTATAATCCCAGTAAATTTTCCAGCAATCTTTATCTTGTACTCAATATATAGCAAATCACAAACCTGGACAAAGGTTCCTTTCAACAATCACCTAATTAACATACATAAAATATATAGAATTTCTCAAGTACAAATAGTTAAATACAGAGTAATGACTGAAAAACTTAGTATAGAGCAAAATATATATCTTTAATATATGCAATCAAAAGTTCATCACAAACCCCAACAGTAAATATCCCACGTACATTTTCAATCAAACAGTGATGCATGTATGTTTATTCAATTTTATACAAATCAGTTCACCATTGCATCAACACCACAAACAAATGCACACAATCGCAACCTATTAGAGATGGATGATGAATTGAAGAGATTGGTTGGGATTTTCATCAAAGAGTTGGTCTACATGAACCCCATCGCCAGTTGACACAGATTTGGTAATCTGAAATATCAATCTATAATAATAACACTTAAGGTTGTAATGAAAAATATCAACCCCATCTCATTTCATCCACATCAAGTTTGGTAATTTAAACTACATGAGATTACCGACTTTTGTTTGTTACACTCTTGATGTCTTCGGACACTTTCACTCCCAAAGAACATGGTGAGCTTAATAACGTCAGCAACGGTGACGGTGACGGTGACGGTGACGGTGAAGGTGATGGTGAGGGGTTGGTGGAGCCTTTCCATCTCGTTTATGGAGACAGAGACGTAGTAAGTCTTGCTCTTGATGGGTGTTCCTTGGGTGAACATTGTTTCCACCTCTCCATCTACCTACTGTCTTGTTGCCAATTATGGCCATCGACATGATTTGGGTAGGCATTAGTGGTTGTGGTGGAGATATGGTGGGGGTTTGGTGGGATGGGTTCAATGGTTGTGATAGTGACAAACATGAGTTGTGTGGTGGTGATGGGTTTGGTGTTAGTGAGACAAATGGGATAGATTTCAGTGGGTTATTGTGGATGGTCTGAGGAATGAGGAGAGAGTTGGTTGGGGAAGAAGAGTCTGCTATTAGGGTAGGATAATAGGTAATTTTGTTTTAGAGTGTGAGGGTACCAATCCAAACCAAATTAAGTCTTAAGTCTTATCAAATAGAGTTGGTTACATAAATTTTTTTTCTCCAATTGATTGTATCAAAGGCCATTTGGTTAGTCACATTAAGAAAATTCATATCTCTATTTACTACACTAGCCCACATCAATCTAGGTATGTCCCTTTCCCTAACACTTCCCTCCGTCGTTACTGTATCACATCTCTTCACTACTGTCTCTTTTGGTCTCCGTTGTATATGACTAAATTATCTCAGTCTATTCTTTCTTAGCTTATCTTCTATCGATACTATCTTTCTCCATTCACGAATATACCCATTTCTAACTTTGTCCTTTCTAGTCTTGCCACACATCCACCTTAGCATCCCCATCTCAGCAACACTCATCTTATCTACATGTTGTTTCTTAGTTGCCCAACATTCTGTCCAATACAACATTGCTGGTCTAATAGCCGTTCTATAAAACTTTCCTTTTAATCTAGTGGGTATTCATTTATCGCACAATACCCTAGACACACTCCTCCACTTAAGCCATCCTGCCTTAATTCTATGGACCACATCTGCTCTAATCTCCCCTGCCGTTATGATGATGGATTCTAAATAACAAAAATGTTCACTTTTTGGTAGTTCTTGGTTCTCAATTTTCACTTCTCCTCTGTTTCCGTTGTTACTGCTACTAGGTCTCGTTTGGCAACTCAATATTTTAGCATAAAAGTCAAAAAGTCACTAAAACAAATTAAAAAGCCAACAATTTATATCAAAAAGTTAAAGATTCTTTTTCTCTCTACTTTTTGCACATCTTTTTGTAAAAAATTAAAAAGTCATTCCAAACATACTAATTTTTTTACCTTATATTTTAGCCAAAAATTCAAAAAATTACTAAAATAGCATGTTCTCAAATGAGGCCTAAAATTACACTCCATGTACTCTGTCTTAGTTTTGCTTATCCTAAATCCTTTTGATTCAAGTACTTCTCTTCAAGTTTTCAACTTAGTGTTAACCTATGTTACACACACTCTTTGAAATTTTGGAGGTACCCCGTGTCGAGTTGACACGACACGACCGCGACCTATTACCGACAGTGCAGTGTAGGTGTGTAGGTGCGGTGCAGTGTGAGATATGGCTCTTTACAAACAGATATGACAGAAGAAACGAAAGAGGAGAGAGTGATGAGAGAACTTGGTCGCCGACTTCGATTTGACCTGGTTACAGAGCCAAATCGCAAGACCTACGAAGAGAAAAGTGAAGTTGTAGTTAAAGCTTGATCTGCAAAGTTGATCAATCGATTGTGTTCGAATCGCGATTGATCGATTGATCTATGAAGTTGATCTTCGAATAGCAACTGTGTTTCTTCGTCTTCCCCTTTGGTCTCTCTCAATCTTTCTCTCTATCTATCTCTTCTTCTGTCTTTTTCTCATCTCTCTCTGTTCTTCTCTTTCTTTTCTTTTTAATATAATTTAAATTATATGTAATATAAACTATATTAAATAATATTATTTACCCAAAAAATATTATATAATATAATATATCATAATTTTATGCCTAAAATTAAAATAATTTATTTTATCATATACAATATAATTTATTTTATGTCAAATAATTTTTATTTATTATTTATTTGTTATTTTTATAACAAGATTTTGTTATTCCTTAACTTTTTTAAACTCATCTTCATATAATAAATATATTTAAAAAATAACTATTTAATGTATCCCTGTACCCATATCTAAATTTAGATCTATATCCACGTAATTTCAATTTTTAGTTTTGAAGTGTTACCCTTAGATACACACCCGCACCCAATACTCACACTTGAGTCCATGTAACGTGGGTGTTAACTCATTCTTTAGTCTCCTCCACTAACACGATATCATCTGTAAAAAGCATACACTATGGTACATCATCCTGAATATTTCTCATCAACTTATCCATGATTAAAGCAAAAAGATAAGAACTTAAGGTTGATCCTTGGCGTAACCCCACAGTAATTGGAAATTCACTTGTCTCTCCAGCCGACGATCTAATAGTGGTCACCACACCTTCATATATGTCTCTAATCACATCAATATAGCCTTTTGTCACTCCTTTCTTTTCTAATAGCCACCAGTTTATATCTCGAGGCACTCTATCGTATACTTTCTCAAGATCGATAAAAAACTATATGAATGTTTCTTTTCTTCTCTCTATACTGATCGCTTCCATTGTTGACTTACCGTGTATAAAACTAAATTGATTCTTTGACACCTCTGTTATATCTCGCAATCGACATTCCATTACTCTCTTCCACACTTTCATTATATGACATATCAGCTTGATTCTTATATAGTTGTTACAATTCTTGACATATCCTTTATTCTTATAGATTGGTACTAAAATACTCTTCCTCCACTCCTATGGCATTTTCCTAGTCAACAAAATTTTGCTAAATAGCCTAGTCAACCAAGCAACCCCTTTCTTATCCAAACATTTTCAAACGTCAATAGGGATATCATCAGGTCTTAAAGCTTTATTCGATTTCATATTCTTAAGTGTCATCTCCACTTCAAAGTTTCTAATCCTACGATAGAATTTGTAGCCTTGGTTTTCCTGATTACTGGCTACTTCCTTCCCTTTTTGACCTTCCTCCATGTTCCTCATTTAACAATTTCTCAAAATAGTTTTTGCACCTCTCCTTAATCTTTTTATCCTTCACCAACACCTTAGAGTCCTTACTCTTGATACACTTAGCATGATTAGAATCTCTTGTTTTTTTCTCTTACCTTAGCAAGTTTATATATTCTCTTCTCTCCCTCCTTACTATCTAGCCTAATGTATAAGTCATTATAGGCTTTCAACTTAGCCTCTATAACTACTTTTTTGACCTCTTTATTAGCCAATATGTAGCTTTTAAGGTTTTTTTCAGTTCTATCCTTTTGCCACTTTTTAAAGCACTCTTTTTTCGTCTTTACTACCGCTTGAACTTCATCTCTCCACCACCAAGTTTCCTTAGAGTTGGGGTCCCTTTTCTTTCGACTCTCCAAGGACTTCCCTTGAGTAATAAGGTAATTTTTAACATTTTGTTAAGTCAAGTTACAGATAGACACTGACAGGGGGTGCAACGTAATTTATGAAAAGTGGAGGGGGGATCTGTATTAAGTTCAAACCTCAGGGGGTGTTAATGTAATTTACCCTAAGTTTAAAAAGTTGATTTTGGGTCAAACTAAAGTATATGAAAATACTACAATATATAAAAATTAAGAGGGTAGAAAAATGGAAAACTAAAAATGCACCTAGTTATACATTGATGCTTCTCGTATCTTTGTGCCCTAAATTTATATTTATATATGTAGTAAATGTTTTTTTCCTTGTTATATCCTTGCCTTGTTTGGATCCTAATTTATTTATTTTAAAAAAATCTTTATGTCCCGTGTCACTGTTGTGCTTCTTAGGATATGGTCAATAAGCAGCCAATTATCATACCAGAAGAATATAGCCTTTCCATCTCAAACCGAATAATAAGTTATTAGCCTCGCTTAAGACCTTCAAAAATCTCCTTCAGCCCAGCTAGAGTCATTTGGACCTTGGAGGCTTTTGACTCTATAAGCCCCTTTTTTTTACTGTGTCTTCTGAATCAACCTAACATATGCCTCGTGGCATTGACCACATTACAGTCTTGTAATCTCTCCGGCATCAATCAATCCTCTGTTTTAGTCTCACACGCAAGTAATCTAGCCCTCTTATGTTTGTCATGAATATCCTGCCAAAAAAAAAAAAGTGCACACTATTATCCTCCAGAGCCATCAATTTATTTGGGAAGCAAGGATAAACCAGATCTAAGTCACCAATTCATATGGCGGGAGCAGGAGAGCTCCAATTTCCAAAATTTGTAAGATTGAAAGCATCTGTATAATGTACTTTTTTTTAAATATTATAATATTAATTATTAATCGTTAATTTTATTTTATTTTAATATTATTAAATGTTTTTAATTATAAGTATTTTTGAAATATTAATCAACCATCTTCATTTTACTATTATACTGTATAGTTATATATAATATTGTCTTTTCATACGCAATCATATTGATTATGTGGCCTGGTCTTTTGCGTTGTTTAGTGCAGATTCCCAAGTAGTTTGTTGTAGGTTTAGCCAAAATTATTACAAGTTTGGAAGAAGTTCCAAGCTAGACAATTTTGAAAAAATCTCGTGGTGGTATGTCATAATTGTTACGTGTCACAATATGGTTGGATAAATTGACTGAATTTGTCGACATGATAAATAAAAACGCGAATTAGAGATTTTGAATTCACAAATTGGCGCCAACTTACATAAAATTTGCCAATTTGCAAATCTAGAGCACATCAACTTGAAACGCTAGAGCCCACCTTCTACGTGCAGCAACTTGCCAGTCTAACTACTCGCTCAAATTGTGTCAATGAGAATTAAACAAGTCTTGTATGTCAACCTAGCAGAGAGGACTCGTAAATACTTGATAGGAAGCCCACCATTCACAAAATGCAATAAGGGCACAGTGTCATGCTCCTCCCTTGGAAAAGGCTTTTGATACTTTTAACTACTGCAATAGTGATGTTGAGCATCTATGGCACAAGAAAGGAAATTTAAGAATTTTTTTGGAATGTGTTTAAATTTCAAGTGGAGAGCAGTTTGGAGTTGTATTTGACAACAATCAAGGCTTAAAATGTTTTCAAAAGGGCAAGGTGAAGGTAAAGGCCGAAGGATCCAAGTCCCAGAACCATGAGCTACAAATTTTCAGCCAAAGGCTCTCCGCCCATATTCTTAAGGTGTTCTCATTGCCCTTAGTGTAGAAGAAAATGAGATCCTTCGCCATTAAATGAGGTAGTTTTTCCCCTAGTTGCTAGGTACTTAAGTTATTTTTCCTACTCGCCAACTACTTCCTTAAAGTGGTTGCTTGTGCTTAAGGATGCAAATGAACCGAGATGTTTATGAACAGCTTGAGCTATGCTCGTTAAAGCTTGGTTCAGTTGACTAATGAATAAACTCAAGTTACATTTCCAAGCTCATTTTTTCAAACAATCCAAGTTCAAGAAATTTAAAGCTCGGCTCAATTAGGCTCTGGAGCTGGGGCATATAATCATATTCAGTTTTCCTATCATATATTGTGCACTTCTATAAAGAGAAGGATGCCTCGAGCACCTCTGCTAAGGAGATGTGGAACACAAGAGAGCCCAACGAGTTATTTTCAGCCATTAGAATGCACTTTTTATAAGGGGTGACAGAATCATGACATCACTGTTTTATTGATGTGGGACTAGAGGCCAATGCATTTAAGAAGTAGATTGATGAACCACGATGTCAATGAATCCCTAAAAAGCATGGTGTTCATCCTGACACTGGAATTGTTTGCTACAATCTACATGTTATGTTATAGGTCACTCTCTCCATATACATTTGGTTTTCGTACTATATTTGTTGTCTCCTTACTATACGTTGTATCAATTGGTTATAAAAATTGTCAAATATATGTGGTTTCATATGTCAGTTCCAAAAATCTGAAAGAATTTGTTTGGTTAGCCAGAGCACTCTTTGTCATATACCACTATCATTATTACTATCCTTCACAGCTGATGGCAATGCAACACTCACCTAGCTTATATAAGCAGGTTGTAAACCATGTAAATTGATTCGAGCTCGAGCTTGAGTTTGGTTGGTCAAGCTTGACTTGAGCTTGAACAGTCTCAAAATTGACCAAGCCGAGCTCAAACACTGTATTACTCGGCTCAACTCGTTTGCAGCCCTACTTGTGCTAGTTGCCAATTTCTTCCTTAAAGTAGTTCCTTGTTCTAATAGGTAATAGCTAACCACTTACTTAACGTGGTTACTCATCTAGGTAGTCTATTATTTCTTTAATGTAACCTTTTTAATGTAAGGGGGTAAGTAGACTCATTGCAAAAGGTTGTTGAATGAAATTGAGCTATGTCTTTTTGCAAGTTATTTGAAGGGGTGATGATTTCATTTTTCTAATGGTGTTGATTCTTGGTGAATCCCTAGTGATTGCCATGTTGCATCATATCTACTTTTATTTCTTTATCCTTGCACTTATCATTTAAAATCTTCAAAGCTTTTGAAGCATCAATCTGGTGTCTGAAGTTTTAGATTTTTCTAAGCCCATATTAAAAAACGACGTCCAAATAGTACACATTATGTGTGTTTCTATGCCCATACTAATAAAGAAAAAAGTGTACCAGAGTTTGTAAATGAAACAGAATATTGTAGCCAGTCCAAATAATACTACTGTTCGAACACGCACATCTTAACTTAAGCTTGGATTTGAAGATGCCAATCCCAACCTTTTCAACCTTTAGGTTGGGCATGGTTTGGCTGGCAACCCAACCTGACATGTTGCAATTTTTTTTTTCTTCAAATATTACAAATTACTTGGAATTTTTATTTTTTATTGGCATCGGGGTGTCCAAATCAAAGCCTAACTAATCTCCAGGGATGCACGAGCCCTTAGCAAGAAGTTTCTCGCAAGTACACCACAGTTAATTCAAGGGTTTTTCTCTAGTCCGATAGTCCCAAGGAATTGTTAGCACCTAAGAGAGTTTCGATTTTGGAACCTTGGAGGGAGCACACCCCAAGACCCAAGGCCTTGCTGCCAGGTCAACCCCTTGGGGTTTAATTATTTGGAATTTTAAGATTCACATTTATTGTCACCCTTCTTTGTCCATTAAGTGTCTCTCTCATGTGATGTGTAAGAGGAACTTGAAAATTGACTTGTTTCTTATATGGAAGACATGAGCAGCTTCGGAAAGCACAGAAGAGTCTTCTTTTGCCCGTGGAATGATAGGGAACCACTGCAGATATGCCAACTCTGCAATATCAACATGATGGACAATAAACTATTAACAGAATGCAGCCAGCAAAAAAAACCACATGTTGAATCCTAAAGGACAAACTATGTTGCTCAGGAGAAGCGCGGGACTCTACTCTACTTCTTATGAACCCTTTCGAAATAAGAGAAGTCAGGTTTTCTGGATCAAAGTTGCTGTCAAGCTGCATAATAAAGCTGGATTATGATAAGAATGACAAGATTATAAAGAACATGAGAGGGGAGAAGTTGGAAAACCTGAATTATAGTATGCTGTATCAGTCCTTGGTTTAAGAATTCTCTTCGTATACAAACTTTTTGAAGAGAGAATTTCGTTGACAAATTCAGAGCAGCATGCCAAAAATAAACCCCGCATTAGAGTATAATGTTTATGAACAATAAATTATTTAGATAGATGGAATGGATATAATCATTTGTAAATTAGTTTATTTTTATTGTGAATACATGGTTTTATTATCATGTTATAAACTCATTTGTAGTCATATTTGGTTTACCTTTCTCTTTTTTGGAGTTTTGCAGGCCTTTGCTGAAGCAGACACATTCTTTTGTTTTGTTGAGTTATTAAGTGGATTCCGAGATCATTTCTGTCAGCAACTTGATAATAGTGTTGTTGGAATCCGTTCCACAATTACAAAGTTGTCAAGGCTTTTAAAGGAACATGATGAAGAGCTATGGCGTCATCTTGAGGTCACAACCAAAGTAAGATTCTTATGCTGTTTGGGTTTGCTGCCTTGTAATGAATGAAAATATATACATGCATATGTGTATATTTATATATATTTTGTATGTTTTCTCTTGAGAAATTGTGTGGCTCTCAAGTAGGCATCAGACCCATGGTTCAAACGATATCTTCTATTTTATAGGTTTAGCTTCCTCAGATGATGGTAATCATGATGTGTATGGGGTAACATGTATTTAATCAAATGGCTTCACATAAATGCCTAATAACTTGAAAAAGTACTATGGTATATTCTATTCTAGTTTTCTCTTTTGATAATTGATATTATGTAAACATGTATCGATGCCTATTCTCTATGGTTAGGGTATCATTCTCAAACTTATCATGCCTTTTGTTACAAAGGGGTCATACTCAAGCTCAGTTTGGAAAATGGTTTCCCAAATCCCAGATAAACACTTATGGCGACTCTAGTTCTACTCCTGTTTCGGGAAATGGATTGTATCATGTTTTATCAATTTGACAATAAAATTTCTACCACCTTTTATCCTGATGGAATTTCGGCTATGTGATATTTGTTGTGGGGAATTTCTATGTTATTTTTTTAAAGTAAGTGGGATTTCCCTATTTAAATACTGCACTTGCTGTGTCAATCAACCATCGCTGGAAGTTGTGTTGTCATTGTTTATCTGCTGCTGAGTTTGAAATTGACAGTGTTATGCCATTGATTTATCTTTAAAAAAAAAAAAAAACAGGTCAATCCTCAGTTTTATGCGTTCAGGTGGATTACTCTTCTCTTGACCCAAGAATTCAATTTCGCAGACAGCCTTCTTATTTGGGATACACTTTTAAGCGACCCTGAAGGTCCTCTTGTAAGTTGATGTTTCCCATATCAAATTTTGTTTTTATTTGGTTATTTAGAAGTGGTGTGTAACACTGCTTGAAATGATCTTTTCATCAATGCTGATTTTTTGGACTAGGCATATCTGATCATAATACACGTTATTGTATTCTCTTCTTTCTTTGACAAATTTACGCTAAAAGAGAAGTCATTTTTAATCATTATAGATATTAATTTGCTTGGACTTTGTCACGAATAGTTTATTTATCATTATTTAACTGTCTTTTGAATCTTTCTTTTGCTTTCCCTCTCTAAATCTACTTTTCCTGGGTTTGAAGTTAAACATAGGAAAATACATCCCATCTTTGGAGTGATCCAAAAATCAAGCACAGTAAAACAAACAAAATTGTTTTTGTGATCGTAGGAAACTCTGCTTCGAGTATGCTGTGCCATGTTGATTCTTATCCGGAGGCGTTTACTTGCTGGAGACTTCACGTCGAATCTCAAGTTACTCCAACATTATCCACCAACCAACATCAGCCACCTGCTCTATGTTGCCAACAAGTTGCGCTCACCGTCGGCTCACTAGTTTTCTTTTTTCTTCTCTTTTTAGGCAATTTACCACCATATATGTTTTGCAGTTGTTTTTCATTTCCCTTGTTCTTGTGCCAAAATTTGCTTTGTACAATTTTACTGGAATGTAAATGTCAGTTAAAGTAACAGCTAACAAGGAGGGAGATTCTCCCTATTTTTCTTTCTTAATATGTTTGGATCTTGATTTTGTGGAGGAATTTGCAGAACTGAAAAATGGGAGGGAAAAGTGAAAAAAATAGCTTTTATTTCATTGACTTTTCTCCTTTCATTATCTTTCCCCTCTACAAATTGCTACACAAATCTAGGATCCAAACACAATCTTAGTTTTCCTTTGATTTTGTTAATTGGTATATTTATGGAACAGGCACACCTATTCTTTGATAGTAGCCTGAGATGAGGTGGTTGTAGGAATTGTGCTTCTGTAATAAATAGACTTCCAGCTATTTTTCAGTTTATTTTTAGTATCAGAAACTGTCAATTGTTACCTTCTTCCCCTGCTATACATACATCTGTCATAAACTTTGAGAGAGAGGGAGAGGGAGAGTGAGAGTGAGAGATGGGATTTGCAGGAATGATTGTGTCTTTACTTGGATGAGTGGATTTGAAGGTTGTAGGAAGATCAACTATTGAAGGGAGACAATTTTGAAGTGAATGATAGAGTAGAAGAGAGAAAAGTTGTATTTTTTAATGTTGTGTTTGGTTAGGGGATTTGAAGAGGAATTTAGAAAGGAAAATGAAAAAAGTAGTAGAAATGTGAATAAAATATATTTATATTTTACTTAGTTTCATATACTTTTTTTTCTTTCTCTTTTCAAATTCTTTCTTAAATCTCTTAACCAAACACAACTAATAGTATTTTATTGTTTTTGTATATGCTGTCATCATGCATTTAATTTAATAATTTTAAAATAAATAATAAAACAGATGATAAGTAGAGAGCATAATGGGTGTTTGACGTCTCATTTTGAACTTTTATGCTTTCGAGCTTAGTTCTTGGTGATAACGTACTAATGTCTTTATAGTGGAGTCACAAGTTCTTGGATTTTAAAATCATGGTAGTCTAAGTTTTTGAACTTCCTATTGATGGTTGTATGGCCTTTGTGTAAATCAATTTTAACTCAATTCAGCTCTGTGGCAAATAAAAAATTGTGGAATATCAAAATATTACGAGATCTAATAACACGTGGACTTTAAAAATAAGACAATCTAATTACCCATCATTGCTTCGGTCCTTTTTTCAATATTTTGGTATGAGAGAATTAAGATATTAAATAAGTTATTTTACCACATTAGACCAGTCTAGAATGTGAACCCAAAATTTTAAAACTAAACAATATAGCCACGAGAGCCATTCAGACGAGGTATTACATGGACGCGTGCTATTGCTGTGATATGCAATCCTTTTTCAAATGTCGACGCACAGCTGATTTTGCGAGACCTGCAGGTTGGACTCCATATTTATTATTCAAGTAATTCTATTCGTACATCATACAAAATCTCAATTTACACTATTTATGCTGTTTATATATATAAACTTCCGAACAAAAGTTCAATGTTTGAACACAAACTTCTTAATCTATATCTCAACAATTCATTTTTCTTCTATGTTTATGCCCGAACTTTTTGTTTAGAATATATATCCGAATGATGATTTTTTGTAGTGTACAAATAGAATTTCCCTTATTGTTCAATGGCTAACATGCATGCAATACATCAATATTTGCTTCCATGCACACTATTACAATGTACATCAAAATACCATAATTTACGAGTAGAACCAATATACCTGCAAGCATCTGATTGTATAATATACTCAACCTAATGCTAGATTATATTAATTTGCCAAATTATAATCGCATGTTTTGGTAAGCATGGTCATGCTTAGAACCCTTTTGTATTTCTGTTTATTTTTCTGAATATAGTAGAGAACTAACTACTCAATCAACTAGAGTGTCACTTCAACACAAAAATGTCAATACACAAGGGGCAAATATTAATACATGCACAAAATTTCATCTCGGTCCAAGGCACGATTAAAAATAATTTGCATTCTCTCTCAGTGCATAAGATGAGTCAATATCCTCCATTCCCCAGATAAGATGAACTGCCCACCAGCCACCCAAAAGAGAACGATGTGTTCGTAAGATGATGCCACCAGTGAGAACTGAAAAAGGCAACAATTTTATAATCAGACAGAGGCCACAAGTAAGTGGACATGCTACACAAAAGAACAATGCTCAAACGGTTTTTCTTTTCTATATATATTTTATTTTTCTTGGGGTAAGTTCTTTTGAGGATTTAGATCAAGAATAATGGCAACTTCAAGTAAGTTCCTCGTTGAGAACTCAAAAGTATCGCTCCATAGAAAGGTATGAGGTCTCATTTGCTCTGAAGTCTGAACGACATGAACCAAAACTTGGGCATAGTAGAGGACAAAATAATTATCAGAAAAAAATAACTACTAGAATATAACAAACTTCCAAGCAAAAAAAAAAAAAAAAAAAAAAAAAAAAAAAAAAAAAGAGAGAATCACAGAACAAATCATAATGTAAAAAGTTGGTTCTGACAATCAAGAGACCCCAGTAGAGGAAATTGATTCATCTGAAAGAATGCAATATGAACACAAAAGGCGTTCAACTAATTAGATGCAGGCAAAGGAGAAATACCTATATAACAAGGGAAGGGGGTTTTTGAATCCTGATGGGATGGTTGTCCTCCATGGACATTTGACTTAATGGTTAGGATTACTCCTTTTACAAATCCAACGGTATACTATTCTCAAACAATTTTGTCCTACCTGTAAATTTGTTGCAATGGCTAAGATTGCTTTTCTCTCAAATCTTATGGTCCAATTTTAACAAAACAATCTACCACGTTTAGAGGCCTCATCAGATCTTCAATTTCAAAATTTGAAACTGCATCTCACTTCTCTCTCTTTCAATCTCAGTTCAATTGCTATCTCTCCTTCTCCTCTCAAACCCTCCTTAGGAGCCTCCTCCCTCTCAGTCACTGCTGCAGCCCCTCCCTCTCGGCGATTAATGGTACTTGATCTAGGGCTTCGATTTCAACATCACAGTGTTGCTGAATCCATTGATTTCGAGCACCATTAATCTCTCTCAATGGTGTAGCACCATTAATCTATCTATTTAAACACTATTATGTTTTCTGCCATACGGTGCAGTGACTTCGACGAAGGCGATGGAGCAGACTAAGGTTTTGGGTATTCAGTGTTTTGTTCAATGAGATCCCAAACAGATATTTTAATTAGTTAGTTTTGTTGAAACATTGGGGAAAGTTCCTGTAAACTTTAATTAGATTTGTTGATTAATTAGCTAGTTTCATTGCTAAAATTGTGATAGATTTGAACTATACTTTAGTTTTGTTTGGTTTGATGCTAAACATTAGTTTTGTTTGGTTTGATGCTAAACATTAGTTTTTTTTTTGGCAATATTTGTTGGTAATAGGGTGCGTGGCCTCCATTGTAGGTTTAATGTTATTGCTTCAGCTCCTTCCTCTCATCTTCCTCATTGTTTTCACCTCCTCACCATGCGTTTGAGACCACTTCAACTTTTTCCTCTAGGATGCTCATTCTAAAGTCTCAACTGTCACAGTCTTCGCCATGGGTTTGTGGCGATTGCAAAGCAACAATTGAGACTTGATATACAAAGTGCTGATGGAGGATTGTAGCTTGATCTACGAGTGATTGATTTTAACGATTGGAGCACTTAAAGTGATTTCGAGACCACGATTAAGTGGGTATCCCCATCACAATCTATGGTCTCTTTCTTATCCTATCTCTACATTTGTATAAACATTTTTCAATTATTATTCCTACATTCTAATTTTTATTCCTGTAGTTAATTAGAATAACACCTATCAGCTCCAACATTTGCAAATCGAGAATCAAATTCTTATTGAAGCAACCACACCCTACAGTGTATTTGGCTGGATTTATATGGGATCAATCTTGATTCTAGAGAGCTTCCAGCCATCAAGCAGGTTAGTGATTTTGTTATTATTATTAGTTTTGATAGCAATTGTTTTGTTGTCATTGGTATATGCCTAAACGAAGGTTACAAGTATAGTCAATAGTAGGGGTGTGCATGTTGCAGTTCGGACAGTTTGAGAGTAAAATTACAAACCGTATGGCGGGTTAGCGGATTGACAAATTGCGGTTTGGGCGGTTTTTGACGGATTGGTGGTTTGAAGAATATTCTACCTAATTATCATACATTTGCATAATATATAATACTAATTTGTATAATATTTTTTAGATATATAACACAAAGTAATTCTACATCATATGTTTTATATATATAACCACTAATTTGTAATAAATTTCATATCTTAAATCTCTTTCACACTTATTTTTACATTGATATTTTATTGAAAGTTAAAAATATATATGTATTAACTATAGCGGAGTGGAGCAGTTCGATTGGCGGATTATAAATTTTAAAGTTTAAACTGTGGTTAGCGTGGTTACAAATAATTATGACGGGATCGGTGTGCTTTTTAGCGATTGAGCGGTATTTCTGTTTCTAGTCAATAGTGCTTCAAAAAGAGAAAATACAGGTTTAATTGCTTGATTACATTTATGTTATGGATTCTTACAATTTGTATTTGAAGGTTTGCCTTTGTAGTGTACTATATAACTATGTATATATTTGGATTGGTTGATTGGCAAAATTATTTTATTGTTTGATTGAATTTCATTTCCATTTCCAATTTTTTTATTTTATTTTATTTTTTTAATTTGCTTAATAGGCTCACATTAGAGAGCATGAGAAAGAAGTAAAACTTGTTCAAAACCTATCACATCCAAACATTGAGGTAAGTATATGATTTATACTCTTATTGAAGCAATGGTTGCTCATTCTTATTGTCTAACTACTACTTTTGGTTGGTTGTCTTCCTCGACTCTACAAGTCTACAAATTAATCATCAATCATGCTTGCTATTGAGTTGAAAAGTGGTATAAATTTTTGAAGCAATGGTTTAATTTTTTCTTACAATTATCATACTTTGGGTTTATTAAAATCAAATTTGGGGTAGGGATTGGGTATCAATTAGGCCATTTACAGCTGGGGATTGATTGGGTCTCTGACACATGCAACTTGAAGTTTCAATTGGGCCTCTGGTTTTTTGATTGAGTCACAAATTATTGTCTTTTATTAATGATTTCGACTGGATGTCTGATATTGTCTTGAGGGTTCCAAGAAAGCTATACTTCTGAAGAGGTGTAAGGTTTGAGCCCTCTTGAAGTTTTATTACTAGTTGAAGTACAACCCACTATTTCACTCTATTTTTTTTTTGTGATTTGTATATAGCAGGAAAACTTTGATTATGTAGATTTTTGTTATTGTTCAGATTCATTCCCAATTTTCTACCCAAAATAAAGAGAACTTTTGGATATTGCTATAAAACTTTCTAATTATTTTGATCATGTAAATTCTTTGGTTGGGATTAATTTGAATTAGGTTAGGAATGTTTCTGATTGTGAAGAGAAGGAATAGGCTAATATCTTGCATTTACTTTCCTAAGATTTGAATCGGAGAAAGAAAAAAAACATTTGTAGTGGGGAATAAATAGAATATATTTGTAATGGGTTTCTCTTCAATTGATTGATGTTTGGTCCTCTTTCTTTTCTCTCTCTATCTCTTTGAGGAACATGCATGTGTGTTTAGCTAATATTTGTTTGGGTTCAAGAATTTTCTTTGATTTTGGGTAGTGGATAATGGACAATAGAATTTGCTTACATTAATTATAAGTTTGATTGAATTAGCTGGAAATTATATTAGGTAGTTTCAATTATATTCTTAGCAAGAAAATTTGATGTTATCTACGACTTTAACATTAACAAAAAGTACATCACTAAATTTGTCTTTCTTGGGTTAATGAAAATCCCGGTCGTATAATTCCAAAGGGAATGGTTATCTTATGTATTATGCATATGACTTTTTGCTTCCTTTTTTTTTTTTTTTTTGTAATTTTTATAAAAATTTCTATTAGTAGCCATGCCTATGAGCTTTATATCTTAATAAATACTATTCAATAATCATTTTTGAACTTAAATTTCTCATGGGATTGAATTGTGGAGGTGCTAATATGACTTTTTTTTCCCCTCTTGTAGGAACATTGCTTAAGATTGGCATAGTTATGCTGATGTTTTTTTTCTTTTCTAAAAGACATATTTATGAAAATGTCTATGTGATGGATGTGTTGTATAATTTTTGTAAGTGTGTTTGGATCATGGATTTTGGTAGGAATATGAAAAGATAGACGAAAAGAATAAGTGAAATGTGAATTGAATATAAACTAAATTATTTCTCTATTTTCCTTTCCCTTACCAAATCCCTATCCAAATTCATGATCCAAACATAGCGTTAGCATTAAAAGAAAGTAAGAATGCAATTCAAAGCCTGATAAAATATTTAAATGAATGTTATCTTTTGTTGTCCATTTTGACATGTGTAAGTCATGAGTATTGCATTTTTAAGTATATTTGTTGAACAAAAATATTTCAAGCGGCTCATAATGCTTTTATAGGCGAATGAAATTGTTGTTCAAGCCTCTCCATCATGGCAAGTGCAAGATTTGGGTATGAACCTGTCACCAACACTATGATACTCTAATTTTGACATGGCAGTTAGAATGAAAATGAATGCCAAGTTCATGTTCTATATATTTTTAGACTTTGCAATGTGTGCCTTCTAAAAATCAATAGAACTTAAATGTTTTGACATGAACAACATAAGTTAATTCATCTTTCAAGTTCATTATTCTTTTATTTGAAGCAAATGGGTTGATTAAATTCTAAAATTTCTGAAAAATAGATTGGTTATTAATTGCTGAAATTGTCTACCCCTAAATTGCAGATTTGGACTATCATGGATGTAAAAATAAGCGAAATTTTAAGAAACATATTCTTGAAATTGAAAGCAAGTGCTTTATAATTGATGTGTTTTATGGATATGAATTGTATTGTTGGTAGATGAGAAGGTGGATGTTCATGGAGAGGAAGTATTCCTTTCACACAAGGGCACATAGACCAAGTGACCTTTTAATTTTTTCCCTAGATGAGAAAACATGTGAAAACAGGGAGCTAGACTGTGTGGTGGTGGCAAACTAAAAATATCATATATACTTTTGAGCAATTAGAAAGTTTATTACATACTATGTGACATGATTTGGAAATACTAAACATTAGGTCATTTTTTCACTAAAATAGATTTTCTGCTTTAATCTATCTAATCTAACTTTATTATTCTTTTTAAATTTTAATTTCTTTATTTAAAGTATGGACACTGGGATGACTATTGAATGACTTTCAAATCCTTTTGACTTTGGCCTTTTTAGGGCAACAATTTCATTTTTAATGTTGCCTTTAGTTGATGTAATTGATAACTTTTACATTAATAATCTTTTCAATAAATCTTTGGTTTAGCTGTATTCAGCCATTATATGAATGCAATGATTTTTGCTGTCAACTTAACTTGGTAAGTTGGATCATAGAATGGATTTGCTTGACTTAGGTTTGAATATATACCATATATGCCTTCCAAGTTTAAAGTTTCACAAACTCTATGAGTGACAGGAATAAGAGTGCCTTGAGGCACGGGTGATACACTAGTGTACTTATAATAGATAGGCAAATGAACTAGCATTCCGGATGCTAATAAAGTATGCATATGATGAAGCTACTGATGGAAAAATGTATACTAGGGAAAGATACCAATACCAATCAAGGGAAGACCTAATTAAGAGGATCACTTGCAGTTTAATTTGTTAGGTATGCATATGATGAAGCTACTGATGGAAAAATGTATACTAAGGAAAGATACCAATACCAATCAAGGGAAGACCTAATTAAGAGGATCACTTGCAGTTTAATTTGTTAAGGAACATAATAGATGGAAAAAATATTTGGGCACTTTTCCTGTTCTGTTATGTAGATGCACAATATGCAACCCCACTTCAACATTAATAATACTGAATCCTTAAGTACTTCCTCCTGAGAGACATTTATATCAAATTCATGAACCATGACAAGTTCTTATTCCATTGTTTAAATTTCTTAGAGTCCTCCACAATGGTCAAATTTATATTTCTATTATTTCTTAACATCAAACAGTCATTATGTTCAGTTAATTCTTTTGATAATAAATTACGCATTGATTATACAACAGTGCCAGTACTAGAACAACTAAATCATTTCAACTGCTACATAAATTAAAAATCCAGATCAGAAGAATACCTGAGAAGCTGAACTAGGTAACAAAAACCCACTCCATTCTCCAGTCTGGCATCGCAGTGTCGCACCACAGAGGGATTAGTATGACCACCACTACTAGGTTCAAGTCAATTTCCTATTTATTTTGCCATAGATGTCAAATTTGATGGAATCAAGGTGTCTGATTCGCTGGTCATTTCACCCTCCAATTGGCTCTCTAAGATTTCCAAAACATTCTCTGGCGGACATTTGTCAGCAGGATTCTTTGGTGATGTTTGGCAGAAACATTCAGGCCAAGAGTTTGTATAGAAAGACTCAGGTGAGACCCGCTTGTGGGGCCCACCAAAATTTGTTTTGACCATCACACGCCTAACAGCTTCTTCAAAACCGGCCATTTTCCCCTTCTCCCGATCAATAAAGATAGGAGCAAGAGCTTTCCTGTCAGGATGGATTGTGGTACGGAAACCATAGTAGAGGCGGTGACCCAGGAGGTTATTGGCGAAGTTGCTTGGGCCATCATATGTTGGCATGAAAATGTCGGAGAGAAGACAAACCATGTAATCCACAGCAGAGCCTATTAAACCAGTATTCTCCACTAGTTCCTCACTGGGATCCACTGTGCTGTGGTTCTCGAGGCGAGGGAACATGGAACGAAAAGGTTTCATGAATCGCTCACCACCAAATAATTCACCAGCTGCAAGGTATATCCTGGTGGAATTGCCAAACCGCATTGCACGTAAGATAAGACCAACCTGCAGAAACAAGAGGCAGAATATTATAATTATAAGAATAACATATCAATTTTGGTCGTCATTCTTGCAAACAATTGACAGTACGAAGCATGCTTTCATCAATGACCATGATGACAAATGTAGCCAGCCTCCAAATTAACCCCGAATCAGCCATTTTAAGTTTGGACCAAATTGCTAATGAGCTAGCCTCATCTTAAATTTGGACCAGATTAATAAACTTAATAAAATAAAATAAAAAATGCCCAAACACAAACACCCTCAAAACTTCCCCCCTACCCCAATACACACACAATAGTCACAATAATCTCAGCCACTACAAAACATTTCACCATGTCAGAGCAGTCTGGAATGTAATGGCGCAAAATTTTAAAACTAAACATATAGCCACAATAACCATTAATACCAGGTATTACGTGGAAAATAATACTGGTCTTCCAGAGCTAAAAATATATTTCATAACGTTGTGCAATCAATTGGCACAGTATAAACAATTCAAACAGTAAAAGATAGGAAGACAATGATGAAAAAGAAAATATTACCTCCTCCGGAGTTAATGGACATTTTCCAATGGCCCTTCTTTCACTATAAATGAGTTTCTTCTCTGCAAAATTTTCCTTCCGGTACTTCTTTAATATTCTTTGCTCTTCAGGAGTAAATATATCAAAGCAACTGCACAGATTTTATATCCAAAGTTACAAATTTTCCACCAAATATTTGTAAGATCTCCATCTTCTGATTCTAAAAAGAAAATTTAATCCCCATCAATTCTATTTGTGTAATAGAAGCTACATTCTTAAATGATAGGCACAGTCTCGTAAGATCTTTCTCATAGCTAGTGCCTATACTAGTGGACAAATTAGTTAGAGCATTGCAAGCTATGAAGCATGAGTACTTCAACAAACATGCCGTACCCGTATTTGATATATAAAACACGTATCCAAATTTTTTCTTAGTCGTACCTTAGCTAGAATAGTATTTTCTTCTATACAAGGTGAAGTCAATTTCACTTGACTTTTTTAAATGCCTAGCATGATTTTAAAATTAGGCCTTGGTTGTAGGTTAATTAATATAATGACAATTAATTTTAGTTTATACCTTACTTTTGGCAATAAATATGAATTGTAGGTTGATCTTAACAACTAAACCATCTAACTAATCTTTGCATTATTCTAAATTAAATATATATATACATATTTTTTTTAATGAATGCACCAAGCCATACATGTAACTTACTTTTTTAAGATTTTACTGTATTAACGTACCCGTATCATACCAATACCCATGCAAATGCTTCATAGATTGCGAAGTATATAAGAGGGAAATCCAAAGTTAACACCAAGGCCCAAAACCCTAAAAGGCTTACTAAATGAAGACTCACATCCCTACACAATTCCAATGATAAGAACTACAATTTTCTTCATACAAGAGCACCAAAAGTGCACCTTTTCTAAATACTCAACAACGGCCACCCACTCAATGCTTCTCAACATAGCCTTATCGTACAACATTTCACAGAGGCCTTTACAGTCAAATACTTGGCAATTTATCACATTGTAGCAGAAAGTATAAGAAATTTATGCAAACCATAACATAGACTAATAAAAGAATCATCATAATGACGTCCTTTCTCATTAATGATTAACTACCTAAAGGAAAAGATTAGACAATCTTTAAGCATCAGACCTGTGGCCTGTGGAGAACCCCTAAAATTTCTGGAGTCTATAAAGTTGAGGCTTAAGCTGTTCCAATGACCTTTACCCTTATTTACATGACATTAAGCTACCTCAAAAAATAAAATAAGTAAAAAACAGAAACACATGGTGGGCATGGGTATATGTTTAGGTTGTAACAGGAACACCAGCACCTGGGGCCACTTCTAACCAATGAATAATAAGGCCTATCGTTTAATCATCCTCCATCAAGATTTTGTAATAAGGTTGAAATAATGCAACCCATTTTATTTATTCTTATTACTTAGATTATCAATGTGCCTTCACCAACTTGACCTATAAATGGATGAGAGTTAATGTGAATTAGCCTACATGGCCAACCAATTTTTGGACTTCCTCCACAAAAAACTGTCCGTCCCTTACATGCACATCAAGCAGAAATTTCAGCAAATCTATTAAGATAATTAAGTAACAACATACCCAGCAAATGCCAGCATATCCATCTCGAAACGAAGATGTATTGACATGAAGTGACCTTCTGCACGAAGTTTAGTGACTATTGAGTTACTTAACTTCATAATCTGTGGCTTAAATCTAAGTGCATGGTAATTAACTCGGCATCTCAGCCGTTGGTACTCAGGGTTGTCAATCTCTTCTGCCAAGCGATGTGAAAAGGGAGTGAGGTAGATAGCACCATGTTCCTTCATCTTCCCTAGAGCAACTGTGGTGTACCAACTTATTGGAGCATCTCTAGGGGGGCGAAGCTGAGTTGACAAAGAAGTTAGATATTCATAATCTGCCAGCAAGATAAAGCATTGTGTGCTCTTAAGTGAAAATCAACAAAGACTAGATTTAAATGTCACCTGATAACCTTTTATCTTCTTGGTCTTCCCTTTTACCCGAACTTCAGGAATGCTTTCCACAATCCGGACATCGTACCTCAACGCCTTGATAAAGTGCTCAACATCATAGATACCTTGGAATCCACTGAGCATAAGCATAGAAGTGATGATTGCATATGCTTTAATGAGATACACCATATAGTAAATGAGATAAAATATCTAGTCCCATACACAACAACAACAAACAAACAAATAAAAAAACTAGTAATCTAATCTCTGTTACACACAGACTTCTTATTTAAAGCATATAAGAACAAATATTATCATAATGGCAGCTATCATATCAAAATCAGATTGGCACTGCTAGAAGTTTTACAGGGATCACTGCCAGACTGATGCTCTACCATTCAAAATAATAAATAGCACAAAACCTCAAATTACATTGAACACACAAATGGTAAAGAAGAAAAAGAAGGAAAAAAATTGACTACTTAGCACAAAACCTCAAATCACATGCTTTTCAACACATGTTTGAAGCTACAATTTCTCAATTGACATAACTACATGAAAAGTTTGACTACTTAGTGGTTTTAAGTAAAATTAATCTCAACTATCAATTAAAACATAAGAAAAAGAAACAGAAAAAGCCCAAAGAACGTCACTGATCCTCCGCTTACCATGCTACTGTAAAGCAAATGGTAACTCCGTGGCATAAGACAACAATAATAATCAACCATCAGCAAATACAGTCCTCAAAAGATAATGAACCAAACAGTTTTTTTTTTTTCTATGTATATAGGATAGGAACATTTATGACTTCCCTAGCCTGCCATATTTGTCCAATGATGACTATGACTATTATGGAACAAAGAAAAAGAGGAAATCTAGAATTTCACACAGAGCATGTTTTTCATGTTTTTTTAAACCTTTTTAAGGTCAATATGAGTCTTATTTGTATTTACATATTAGAATGATGCTGCACTTCTTATTAAATTTTAGGTGTCATGCTACTTTGGTAATTTGAAGTTTGCTGGACAAGGGTTGTATGCGTCTAGCCCATGATTTCTCTTCTCTTCTATTCGAGGACAGATTTTTCTTCTAACTTGTTCAATAGGGAGTTTTGGTTGTACGCGTGGTAGTTTCTATATCAAATGGTAAGGGAATTTGGAAAAATCAGATGCCCTAGGCTTTGGGTTTGGACCTAATGTTAGAAATATGCTTTCTACCTATCAAAAACCTTGGAAGAGCATTGATTTGGCGTATATCATAATGTATTTGAAAAGCCCCAATTTCCCATATGAACCCCTATAAATGGTGATTTGGAATGAGCATTGCCAAATGTGACATTTTGTATATTGTCTTCATTTTATGAAATTGAGTATTTGAGATACGATGAATGTTACGCATTGTGTCTTGGAAGGAAATATAAGAAGTGTTCTATTGAACTTGTAGATATTACAATATTATTGGAAATCCCTTGCGTAGGGTGTTTTGACAAAATTGTGAGATGTTAAATATTGGGTAAAATTATGAAATGCATATTTGAAATGTAAATCGGGCCTTTGGGCATTGCTATTGGTTATGAGAACTAGTGCAAGCCTTGAAATGGTTTGAAATGGGTAAACCTTGTAATGATTTTCAAAATTGCACTGGTGAGTTTGGGGTTGGTGAGGAAGTTGGGCTAGATATGCTCCACAGCATGCGGTGTAGGTACCAAATTTCATTCGTGTAGTAACCCGAGAAGGGGGGTTAGGTAACTCGTGGTTGAGAGCTACTAATTAATATACAATTGACACTCTTCCTAACAGTGCAGTGCTATGATCGGTCCGTACGTCCCTGGAAATCATTGAATGAAAATAATGATTTAAGTGAGTTGGAAACTAGAGCCTGAAGCTCAATTTTATTAAAATAAAACAAGAAATTAAATTTTGATATAATGTGTGAGTTGTGAACTTCTATTAATTTTGTAATTGTCCAATTGCATTGGATAAATCATTTTCTTAATATTTTATGTATCACATCATGATCACGTACCTTATAATTTCATATTGAGCATGTTAGTAGTATATCTCTACCAACCTTTATGCTCACCCCGTTGTCTATAAACATTTCAAGTGCTGGTGGTGATCCTCCTAAGATGGCTAGAGATCTTTTGTGATACATGTGAGGCCATTAAGCCATCTTTTGTGTAAGGCCTTGGGCCATTATTTGTGATGTAAGGCCATAGAGCCAAGGGCCTCTTTTATTGTAAGCCCTAGAGGACATAACATGTTAATTTCGTTTATTGAACTCATATACCGTAATTCATTTAACATAAGAATGAGAAATCTAATTATGTTACAAGATTGCATGAAAATGAAAGGAATTGGATATAAGGTTGTATATTAGATTTCGATGGGAGATTGGTAGCCTGTATCATTTAGAGGTTGTTTGGGATGCTCTAAATAAGTGCACGTTTTGACTTTTTATAAAATATGGGTTGGGTTTAAAGTGATGTGATAGAGAGGTGATGTGACTTAAATAGGATAGTAATTTTTTGACTTTTTGACTTTTTTTGAAGATGCCAAACTTAGCCTTAATTACCTTCAAGAAGTGCATCTTGTTGGATAGTTACAAGTTGGTCAACCCACTTTGACCAGCTTAAGGGACTTTTCTTCATTTCTTTGACTCATTGGTCCTTGATCCATCCCTATCCCTTTAACCTTTATCACGAACTCGGGTTACAGAATGTAGGGTGTGAAATTAAGCCTTGAGGGGTGTATCAGGAGAGCTACAGTGGATAAGTATGATGCACCTTTCGAGATGTGGTGCCAGGATTGAAGGTTTTTGTCTTCTTGGTATTGTCCCTCTCTTTGAGACTATTTGAGGTGCAGGTTCCCTCAAGGGGAGAGTGAGGCATCTCAGCAGTGCCTTGAATCTAGCCTTCATAGCACAAGTCCTCCAAAGATCTTAAGCTAGGATGCCTACACCCCGCTCCTGGTCTAGGCAATTGTCAAAGCCTTCTTAGTAGTAATTAAGGTACAGTTTAGACATTCCATGCTAACCAGGCAATTATGGGAGATATGGTGTTCAATTTGAGCAGGGTCCATTGTTCTAGAGGTGTGGCGTGCTTGCTCAGCTACTTGATTATGTTGAGGGGATTGTGAACACGTTGACCTCAGGAATGCTCGAGTGAGGGGCGCTATGAGCAGTTCGAGACGATAAATAGCCTAAGGTTGGCCACCACGTGTGCCAATAGAGATTGGTGATTCGACCCCAAAGAGGGAGCATATGGAGTCACCTCGTTGGTCCACGTGTCACCTCACAAGGCTGGAATATAGCACCATGTACAAGGGAGATGTTATCATATTGGTGCCTTATGGCCTTATCTTGCCTGGTCTCGTGTACCTACATGTATCTATTGTGGTATCAAGGATGAAGCCAGGGTTTGAAGATTGGGGGGGGGCCAAACATTATGTATATCTAACTCCAACTACATTTACATTTTTTTTAGATTCTAATTTGCAAGTTGCAATGCATCAAAATATATCAATAGTCAATAAAAATAAATATACTTTGAAAAAAAAAAAAAAAGAGTGAAAAATTGACAAAACCCACTTAGTCATCTATCAAAATGGAACTCAAGGTTCTTTTTTATCACGGAATTCATCTATGATTGAGTCCTTACTAATTGTTTTAGCATTTAGTATGAAAAGTAATGTTTGAGTAGGTAGAATAGCTATACAGATAATTACATTGGTTATTGAAAAAGATTCGTTGAAAATTGAAGAGGGGGGGCCAATAGAATGCCTATCCCTCAAACATATATATAATATATATATATATATAAAGGCTCTAGAAAACAGAGGGGGAGCCATGGCCACCTTTGGCCATAGTTTAGTTCCGTCCCTGTGTGTTACGTCCATCAACATATGGCCATATTTTACAATATATCTGCGTTTTTTGTTCAAGAACACGGATATATCACAGCACCTCATGAACATCAGTTGTTTGTTGGACATATTACAATGCAACTTTTTTGCAGATTTTTATTCTATGTTCTCAGGTTTCCTGACTCCTTGAGGTTCAGGATACGCAGAATTTCATTAAAAAAATCTCATTAGCAAATCAAATGTAATGCACAACATACATAGTCTTTGTAAGAATGAAACACTCGATCAAAGTGATTATGTAAAGCATAAGTTACATGACTGCTGAATAGATACCTGTCATCATGCCAAAAGGAGTTTGCGTCCAACTCAGGCAGCACAAGCGTAGCATTCATAATCCGTGCAGCAAGAACAGCATTACAAATCTAGAACATCACAAGTTGTATTTATTAGCACATATTGGATAACCCTATAAAACCCGCAGTTACTGAAATCAATCAAATTGTTTGCTAGAAGAATATAAGCAATCAGTGATACATATTGAATCTAGAACAATGGAAATTGTCCAAATGTCATCTTTAAAGATCTGATATAAGAGATCAGCTAAGAGAAGAAAAGCTTGGTATTTGAGTCTTCGACTATGGTGTGAACAATTGTCCATTCCAAGTGACCATGGTATGTAGTAAATGATTCAAGGCAATAAGGATTTGATGAGGGTTCAGATCCTTTCTTTTTTTAATCAATCAATAAATCTCTCTACTTTGTAGAACTTAGATACTTCATATTCCCAATAAAGTAATCTCCACATACACAAACATATATAACAGCAGAAATTTACTCCATAACCCAAAAAACAACAAAGCAAAACCACAAAAGGGCCATGATCCAATGTTGGCTCAATGATGCAGGGTGTTGGAACAGATGGACTTAGCCAAACCTTTGGCATTAGTTGCACTTGTACAAAGTGGTTGCCCACGCATTCTGACTCACATTCTGACTTGGCAACCTAACCATTAACCAATCACAGCATGCAATGGCCCCTAAAAGAGATCTAATTCATTATGGAAATATCTTCAGTATCATGGGGATATGGTAAAAATACAAAAAGGTAGTAGTAAGGGTAACATTGACACTGTAAATGAGATGAATTGGATGAATTTCAGAGATAAGCTTAAAGTTTTACAGTTTTACTACACATCATGCTTGAATCCTGCTACAAGAAGAAATTATTTCCTATCAGCAGAGAACTTTGACCTCTCTTGTGAGCAACTTACCCAAATTGGAACTAACTAGTAATCCTTTCGCATATGAACTAAGATATGGTGTAAAAGTAAATACAAAGGAGAACAACTAGAGGAAATGTTAAATGATAATATGAAATCCAAATAGGTAAGGTCATCAACATGTTGAGACAAAATCCAGATTAAATGAAGAAACCACTACATATTTAAACTTCAGGAAAAGATAAGCCAAAGAAAGAAAGAAAATATATATATTGCAGCATAACATGAGTTGCACAACCCCACAAATGTTGCATGGTAAGAAATTAGAGCATGTGTAAGGACTGTCTTATAGATCACAGCAAGCATAAGATACAGACCGCACTGCGTTGTTGATTCAGACCACCATTACAACGAACACGCAGATAGCCATTGCTCTCTTTTAGAGGAGCTGCCACAATGTGAAAGGCAAAAATAGACATCAAGATCCAAACTGCAAAAACACCTGACAAAAGAATCATTCCTTGTAAGCATATTGAATGGGAAAATTAAAGTACTTACGGGGCCAATCAGATCGTGGAGCAGATGATGGCCTCCAACCACCAGAAGCAGCAGTTCCCCATAAAGTCTCTAAGTTGATTTGCTTAATAAAGGAAAACGCAATAAATCAATTTTTGAAAACATGCTTGGCATATTTAGTGAAGCACCACAATCAAATAATAAGAATTCAGAGAGACAATGCACAGGTAATTTGTATTTACAATGACCATAGCCTCGTGATTTAATGTTCTATGCATAAAGCTCGTTCACTAATCCAGCTGCACTAACTATGAATACAACCTGAGCATGAGACTTAAATGGTATTAGAGCATTTACATCCAACTGGCATTATCTAACAGGAAAAGCTTGTCATCAACATTCCAGAGCTGAGCAATAGCAGGTCAGGTTGACCAAAAAAAAAAAAAATCATTTCTAGGGGGAAAAGGTTATATGCAGTGGATAAGTAAATAAGCACGCTTTAACATGTGGAAATTATAGTTAGCACAAAGTGACTAGACAGATCATCCTAACTTAAGTGACCTAAATTGAAAGCTCAATAGCCTAGACATTACTGAGGCTAGAAATAGCATCCACTTACATGTATTACCTGAAGTTACCTGTTATCACATTGTAAAAAAGAAATTCTGGTCTGTTCTCAGTATGTTACTATTGAGTCTTGGGCATGCTCTAATTTGGCTCCAATCTCATCGAATTTTATTTTTATCTGGAATCTCAGTGATAGGGAGGGAGTCTCTTGAATTGGCATCTTTGTTCTCTCTGCTTGATGGGATTTCTTTGTCTCCTTTCACTTGTGCTCATAGAGGATATGGAACATCAATTCTTCTAGTGTTTTCTCACGTAAAACTTTTTTTTGATAAAATCATTGATGTGCTCTCCGTTCCTTTGTTTCCATTTCACAAGAGAATTTGGAAAGCAATTGTACCTCTTAAAGTGAAGCCTTTCATGTGGTCCTTGGCTCATGCATTATGACCAATGACATTTTCCGAAAGAGAAGACCTAATCATTTCCTTTGTCCTCAATGGTGGATAATATATAGGAGGAATGCAAAATCGGTGAATCATTTATTTCTTCATTGTTTAGTGGCTCTCAATTTATGGCAGCGCCTTTTTGGCCTTTGTTATTTACAATGGGTGGCTCCAAGTGTTTGTGCACATATGCTTTTAATTGATTTTTGCAGCTTTGGTGGAAATAGGAAAGCCAAATCATTGTGGTTCTCCATTGTCTTTGCTATCTTTTGGACTATTTGGTTGGATAGAATTGTACGGATTTTCGAAGGCGAGGAGGCGGATTCAAATTCATTATGGGAGAATTGGCTTCATTTTGGGCTTATGTGTCTCCCTCATTTAAAGAAGTTCCACTTTTTCTGATTTCAAAGGATTGGGGAGCTATTTGTCAATCTTAGTTTTTTGGAATACTTACTTGTCATCTTCTTTGGTCTTTGTTGTTCTCTCCTTATTGTATGAGGAGAACTTGTCCTCCTTTTGTTATCTCCTTTTACTTGATTAATAAATTTCCTCTTATTGTTGATCAAATAAATAAATTCTGATAACATTAACCTAGTCATTCTCCACTTGTTGGATAGAGTTCAAAATTAACTTCAAGTAAGAACCACAATTATTGAAAAATCAATTCAACTCATAGAACTCCACTATTCCAATTTTCCATCTCAGTTTCCAAACCCGCTTCGGACAAAATTCTATCTTGCCCCATCAAGATTCAATAAAAAAGCTAGATTTGGGTGCCAAAAATTAAGTCTTTGCTCTACCTTTTTTTGTTATAATTCAGTTCAGATAAGAAGAGGCCCACCACAACCATACATCAAAACCCTAGGATCATCCTATATAGCTAAATCTATTGTGAGCATACTTAGTCATGGATTCCGTTTAGAAAAAAATATGGCAACATAGTTGATGTTCATAGGATTTTTTTTTTCTTTTTTTGGAAAAAAAACAAAAACTATTTTAACTATTTGAGTTCATTTGAATACAAAAAATTAGTATTCTCTTTAAAGTTACGAAAGTCCACTGTTTTCCCCTTTTTATTTTCTTTTCTAGCTACACCATCAGAAATCATCCCAACAGCAAGTGGAAGTCACTTCTCTTTGAAAACTAGTTTATAATCAATTTTTTTTTTTTAATAATGATTTTGCCATTTCGACCATTTATTTTCACATATTCATGATGTTGCCATCAAAACACAAATACATATACAGAGGCAAACCCTTGTAGATTTTCAAAATTAAGGCAAAACCCACAAAATTCAGGATCAAAAGCACAATTGAATTGGTGAAGGAGCTTAAAAAACAGACCTGAGATGGAGAAAGGGGCTGGTTGTTAGTCTTGATGGAGAACAGGAAATAGAGGGTGCAGATCAAGAGAACAATCAGTGCAATAGACAACTTCCCAAACAGTCCCTTGACTCCTCCACTGAGTTGCTGCTTCAGCTGGTGGCGATGGTGCCCTCCCACTCCACCTCCTCCTCTCTTCAACGTCGTTGATCCATCCCCAGGCCCAGGCCTGCAATTCAACAGTAGATTGAAAGCAATCCCACATAATTTATATATATATATAGCGAGAGAGAGAGAGAGAGAGAGAGAGATTGATTGGTGTTGTTTGTACCTCCTCATTTCGAATGAAAGCTTTAGATCCAAGTTTAAGTTTGTTGTTGTGATGCAGAGATGCTAGTATAAAGATAGTTGAGCAGTTCTTGTGAAGACTTTCCCCTCACACTGCATTTCGTTTTCTATTTACAACATGGGATGTCCCTCGTACGGGCATAATTTTATATTGGAAAATGTTTGGCACCCACAACAGGAGGATCTCACAATGGTGTATTGTGTATTGTTTGAATTTGTTAGAGAGGATACGAATGATTTAAGATTATTTTAAGGGCCGTTTGTTTTTAGGGATTAAGTAAAATTATGTTTATTTTGATGATAATTGTTATTGTAGAAATTATTAAATTATTTTTATATAAAATAATAAAACGAATTAAAAAAATACAAAAAATTAAATGTTAATGTTCAAAAAAAAATTTCAATATCTAAAAAATAAAAAAAAATTCTAATCCGCTCACTATTTTTCTAATACCACCTCCATCCCAATCCCCCTTCCAACCTCCATCTTAATCCCCTCCTCCATCCTAATCCCTTCCCCAACTCTACAAACAAACACAACACTAAATAACTCCACCTCTATCCTAATCCCATTCCATCCTTTACACCCCAAAACAAACGGGGCTAAGAGTTGTGGAGTCTCTATCATTACTGTTTTATATTTTTTCAGTCATAATTAAAAAAAGAGAAATTTTGAGATAAATTTAATATAAGGAGGGTGTAAGATAGTAGATCAAGTGAATATTTTTTTTTTAATAAAATGTTCACACTTTGACATTTTGTTTCTAATTTTACCTCTTGATTTTTTTATCTATTTGACTTTTTATTGACTATCTATTTAAATTTATATTTATCTATTCAAATTTTTATCAATAGGTTCAAATTTATATCTATTTGTTTAAAATTTTTAACTATTTGTTCAATTTTTTCCCCTATCTATTTAATTTTTCTCCTAAATTCTATCTGTCTGTTCAATTTTTTCCTTAAATTCTATTTATATGTTCAGTTTTATATCAATCTGGTTAATTTTTTCCCCTAAATTCTAATTTTTGACCATCTATTCAATTTTTTCTCCTAAATTCTATCTATCTGCTCAATTTTTTTTTCTCTATTGGTTGCAAATCTATGTCAACTTTTTTGTTTATCTGTTGCCATCATCATCATCAATATCAATTTTTTCCAGATCTATCTCATACATATATACACTAAGATATAAATGCATACACTCAAGCTATACATAGATACACACTCACAGATATACATATATATATATATATTAGTCATATAAGTATAAATACAACTGGACAACAAATACTAGCATACATAGATATATATATATACAAAATGTACATCTAGATCTGCTTGCCCCACTGTAGCTTGTTTTTCGTGCTCTTCAGAGGGATTTAGTCTCCTCAAATACGATAGCCCTACAATTCGGACTCCCGTGATTTTGAATCTAGTTTCACAAGTGCAAGGTGAAACAAAGAAAACACAAATGGAGTCCAAATCCAACAAGTCTTTGGAAAGTTGATTTATCATCAGAGATGCCAAAAATAGATTGCATTGCCAGATTTCAGAGTCACCATCTAAATATTTTTGAAAAATTTAGGAAATCTGTGACTCGTGTCAAAGGCCACTTGTCCTTTATAACCAAAGTGTCTCGGCTCAGGAACTTTGATATGAGAGGGGAATGTCATGAATTGAGCACCTCACTCACTCGATCAAAGATCGGCCTTTACTAATCATGATGTAATTTTTATGTACAGTATATGCTCTTGTTCCGATTATTATGCTGTCTTTATGCTTTGATTTTTTGAAAAGAATTTTGAATGTATGATATTTGAAAAAGTAAGCTCATAAGTACATTTATCAAATTATCCTAACTTAAGCAAAATAGCATTCATCCACCGGCATTCAAGAGGTATATCCAATAAGCATTTAGCCTCATGGTAGTATGTTTGATATGGCAACATAAACACACATGCAACATACTAAAGTGAGAAATGCTCACCTAATACTCCGAGGCAAGCCAAAGAAAATAAAATAATTAGAAAAATGCATGCTCTAATATGCAAAGTGATTAATGCAACACATACAAAATGCAACTATTGAATTCGGATTCTAAACATGACATATAGATCAATTCAAGGCATATGATAGCGTATATATTCAAGCAAGAAATAATCGATGTTTATTAAGTATGATGAGCTATATCCTTATGTATGCAAAAATGGATACAAGGTATGGTAATGATATGAAATAAAAAATATGATACTACTTGCAACCATAGTAAGCAAGTAAATAAAAGGGAGAAAGAAATACGTGTTGGAAGACATACAATATTATAAATTTTCCATCGCACAAAAGGGTCCGAATGAATGGCCTAATTAAACTAATTATTACAAACACCAAATGAATGAATTAAATTAACTAGCTATTACAAATTCAAATGAATTAACTAATTAATTACACATACTAATTAATTAAATACTGAAAGGACTAGAACGAGGGGACAAGGAGCCACGTGCACATAACCAGGAACATCCTCTCGGAAATCTCTTTATTTGCTGCCAGATTTTGTTTTGTTTGCAGTCAAAAAATAATTCTGTTTTTGACTTAGTTTCTACTCTGTTTTACCACAAAAATACCACTGCCTATACAAAATGGTGGCCGGCCTGCCTTGAAAAGTGGTCGGTCGTACGAAGTGGTGGTTTGTCGGCCACTGCTTTTATGGGCATACCCTACTGTCTCAGAATTGAAACAGAGTATTTCCAAGAGATGTTTATCCTCGCTGCCCTTTCATATCATGAAGATGATCAAGGAAGGAGTAGATTCGGTTCACAAATCATCAATTGTCACAAGTTTGTTGCGTGATGATCTTAGAACCGATAGGATAAAGGCTCAATGAAGGGAAATGAAAGACCAACACCATCTCTTCCCTATCATGGAGTTACCTTAAGAGAAGGAATGGACATTACTTCTTGAATCATTAAACATCACTAATGAGTACGCAATGAGTCAAGATGCAATAGGTTCAATGTAACGTTTGATTGAACACAACTCAATTTTATTACCATTTTTACCTCTTTTTACTCAGATTTTATTAGCCTCTTTTACATTACCTTTCCAATTCTTATCTTTTTTTCATTTTTGTCCAAAAGTGATAATTATGTCCACTAAAGGAATCAAGTATTGACTTAACCTGAGAAATGAGCTTTTCAAGCCCTTTTCTATGAGAAAATTACAAAGGGAGAATCAAATTCATTTACAAGCGATAATGAATTCTAAGTAAAATCCAAAATGAGCGATAATGATTAGTCAAACTCAAAGAGAGCGATAATGACTAATCAAACCTAAAATGAGCTATAATGACTAATCAAACCTAAAATGAGCTATAATGACTCTAAATACAAACTTGATAACAAGCTATAATGACACTTTTCTTTATGATTTCCAAGGGTCTAAGCTAGAAAGCTAGTCCCTTAAGAGTAAATGCACCGATGATAAAAAGAAGTGTCAAACAAGAGATTTTGTTTAGCATAAGAGAGATGTAATACCTTGGCAATGAACCTCCGAAGAGATTAAACCATTAAGCATGGAAGGTCTCTTTCTTATGCTTGAACAACAATCTTTCGTTAAATACCACTCTTTAATCAAAATGAATAAAGAATGGGGGGAGGTTGCAGAAATGATTATGCAAAGGTGATTACAATAATATGAACACGTATGAAAGTTATAAAAAAAGTACAAGAAAAGACTATCAACTCAAATGGATTGAAAGCTACACCCATGAGAACTTACAACAACATATCTACAAAATTTAAAGCATAATTAAACGCACAAAACAGCACTGCAATAACACAAAAACAGTGCTGAAAATTGAGTTTTTGAGGTGGAAAAAGTAAGGAAAAATGGGCTAAAGTCAAGAGGTTTCAAACAACCAACAAGCCTAAAGAAGGGTGGCTAGCCCCTCCTATTTTTGTGACTTAGAATCACATTGTTAAGCTTAAATAAACTCAAAAATCGGTATGAAAAAGCAAAGAAAAGAGATAGAAAGGATAGTATAAAAGCTCAAAGTATAAGAGAGGATGCTCTTTAGTTCACAAACCAAAGTTGAACACTCTCAAGAGCTGAAATTTATGTTCAAGAATCTCAGCAAGAGGCCTCAAGTTTAGGCTTAGAAAGTGTATGGATAGTGTATGTATATTTCAAGAGAGAGAAAAAGTGTTTGGCAAGCTATAGGAACTTAGGAATTTTTTTTTCTAACCCCAAGCCATGAGGGGTGGACTTGTATTTATAGAAAAAAGCCTTCTCATGTCGAAAATATCTGGAATAAGCCAACTGGTGCAAGACATGTACATGAGGGGACAACTGGCTGTAAAATATCTGTTTGCCGCTAAACATGGCCGGCTGGCTAATATTTTGTACGGCTTACCCATTAATTGGGCGGCCTGCTCATTTAATTGGTCGGCCAACCAATTGTTTTTGGCCCCACTGGTCATTAATTGGCCCCGTTGCTCACTGAGTGGTCAGGCTAAAAAAAAAGGTTTTGGTCCAAATGGGGTAGAAGGCTTGGGTTTGAAGCTCGAAACCGAATTCTTTTACTGAAGATTTGAACAATTTGTATAGTGTAACTTTCATCATCGAGTGTTCGTATTGAGGCGCCCAAGTCTCAGGGACGGTCAAAAATAGGGTGTTTACACCCACATACATATAGATACATATATATATGTCTATGTCTATGTATATCTATGTTTATGTCTATACACACATATATATATATATATATATAGAATATAGATATGGATTACATGCCCCTACTGTAGGAGAGAGAGAGAAGATGGAGTAGTTCTAGTGGCGGTCAGAGAGGAAGCAGTGGCGAGAAAGGGAAAGGAGTGGAGGCAAGTAGTGGAGGCAATGGTGGAGTTTCCGTGAGAGAGGGCGGCAAGAGGAGTGACAGAGGTGAGTCAGAGCGAAGCTGGCTGTGGTGAGGTAGAGAGAGAAAGAGAGTAGAGTAAAGAGAGAGGGTTGAAAAGTATGGTGTATGAATATTGTATGACATATATATGCATGGATAGTTTGGTCTTTTTACACTAGCTTGTGCCTAGATCTACTGACAAAGAAAATTCAAATTTGGATTTTCAGCCTGAGCATCCTCAAAATAAAAAAATAAAAAATTATCACTAAATATAAAAAGTCATAACTAAAATCTCAAATTAATATCATAATTGAAAAAGAAATGTAGTTATAATTAAAGAATAAAATGAGTAATTAGAGGCATATAAAATGAGTAATTAGAGGCATATGGTATAGAGGTGTATAATAGAATTCTCCTTAGAAGTTTTTTTTTTTTTTTTTTTTTTTTTTTTATTTTTTATTTTTTTTGGGTTGGCACATGTATTTAGAGTATTTCAAACTTTTGTAAGGTGAAGTGGAAAAAAAAATGATTGTGATTTCTTATCTAGTGTTGGAGGCCCGATTCGGACAATTAAGATCAGGAAAAAAGGATAACACGATTGGTGCATACTTGAGACGGACCGGTTGATCCAACTCAAAATCCAATTATGAACTTTCTAATTGCAACAACCTAAATATACACTATTGGAGCTAAAATTAGCTCAGCTGTTGGCACCAAACTTACCCTCAAATGGATCCTCACTAGGGAGAAAAGAAATGATTATATTTTTTCACCATTATGTTTAGATGAATAAAAAGAGAAAATAATGTGATTTTTTACCTATCTTATTTGGATAGAGTAAATAAGAGAAAATAAAAGAAAGTGTTGTATTTAATTTTATCACAATAACGTTCCATATTAATAAATTATGTTTTTCATAAGGGTAGTTTCGGTATTTTAGAAATTTTTTATTAAACCTAATTCTTTTCTCACCAAATCTCACTACTTTTGGTGAGAAACAAAACACAAATTTGATGAGAATAATTTTCTTACCATCGCACATCATTTCGCATCTATTTAACCATCCAAATAAGTGAAGTTGTTTCATATTTTCACTATTTCTTTTCTTTTTTCACAAAACCCCTCCATCCAAACATAGTGTAAATTTCACTTTGGTTACAGAAAAGTGAGTCCAAGTTTTGACCCAAAAAAATTGAGTTTTTTATATATATTTTTTTTAGTTAAAAATTTTAATATTTAAAAAAAATATATATATATATATTAGATGCTCCTAACCTAAATACACTTAAAAAATATAACATTTATAGTTTTTTTTTAAAAAAAAATTCATCAAATACAAAAAATATAAAAATTCAATAAATTTTCATATTCTTAGGTATTTATTAAAATTTTAAAATATTTTTTATAAATATTATATTTTTTAAGTGCATCTAAATTATGTGAATCTAGAAAGTAAAAAAATTTACTTAAAATATTTGTAAAAATTAACTAAAAAAAGAAAAAAGAAAAAACTTAATTTAATCAAAACAAACAAGGTGTTTTTTTTTTCCATCAAATTTGACGTTGATAAAAAAAAAAATACTCAAAAAATTATCTTCAATCTATTCCTAAATTGTTCATCAAATTAAGAAACAAACATTTTTTTTCATTAAATTAAAATTTGAGTAAATTATATCATCAATTCCTATAATTTAAATAAATGCAAAGTTCCGATAGTTTTGATTTGAACAATTTGATCATTTTACTTTTAAAAGTGTAATTTTATTATAATATTGTCCTTTCGTCACTTACCGTTAGAATTTAGAACAAAAAATGATTATGAGTAGAAGTAGAGGGACAAAAATAAAATTCAGGACAAATTATAAGAACCAACCATGAATTATCTCTTAATTGAAGTGCAACCTCTCTCTCACAATAGGGCAGCCTCCCTTAATTGGAGTGCTTCAAATGCACCCATCAATTATCTCTTTACACTTGCAAATTATTTTTTCGGGGTATTGTACAAACATTTTTTTCATAAGGTACAAGGACTTCAATACATATATGAATGTGAAGAGAACTTGACAATGTGTTAAGAAGCATTCCCTGAATTACTTTTACATGATTTTTCGTTTTTACCAACAATCACAATAGCTTCACAGAGATGAGGCAAATGTAATCACGACATGTTATAATGGTTAGAATGTTTGGTATCACTTGCTACTTGCAAGTTTATGCATGAAATAAAATTAGCTTCAATATATTTGAAAATCAAAATTTCAAAAGAATTGGGCTAGTATTTTTAGAAATTAAAATTTTATTTTGTAGTAAGGTGCATCAAATGGGATATCAAAATTCAAACAAAATTATCTATGGTAAAGCGGCTAAATATCTATAGGGAGTGGCTATTTTAGTCAAAAAATCAAAAAGTTACTAAAAGTTGTCACATCACCTCTCTACTTTTCTGCACATCTTTTTGTAAAAAGTCAAAAAATTACTAAAATAGCATGTTTCCAAATGAGGCCTAAATAATTGTGGGGGAGTGAAAATTTGCAATTGAGGCAACTCAAGAAGAAACATTAGAAGATGGGCACAATCACAAGGTACCTCCACGAAAGTCTAAAAGGATTAGGAAATAGTATACTAGCTCACTTTTTAGACTCATTTTATAAATTTAATAAATTTAATGATGTGTAACTGATATGATTGGTTGATAATTAAAAAATATAATATCCTAATTGATTGTCATATAACGGAGTTTGAAAATTGGGTCTATTTTTTTTTTTTTTTTGGAATAAAAATACTCAAAAGATTAAGTGGGTCCACACTGAGAAATATGTCGGGAACTGAAAATCATAATGGCCTAACAGACAGATCAACTAAGAGAAACGCTGGGTAGCAATGAAAAATGTCTGATAGCCTCCAATGGGTCGTCGGATGTCAACCAAGGAGGGCATTTACAAAAATTATGTGAGTGTTTGAGAAGTGACTATTTTTTAGGTTTTTTGCTATTAATTATTTTAGTAGGCTATTTTAATTTTTGTGTTTAAGAAGATGTGACGGATTTTTATTTGAGTTGCTGTATTGAAAAATATATTTGAAATGATGGTGGGCTGTAAAATGACCAATCTGCCCATACAAAAAATAATAAAATTCAAAAGGTAGCAATACATGTGGTAGTGAGGACACTGCCACTGTCCAACCTTTGTTGACTTGGGTTCACAAATTTGTTTGTAATAAATGAATTCAGTTGATGTTAGTTTGACAAAACAAATGCACATATTTATAAAAAAATTTGTATATTAATTAGTATACCTGCAAATATTAATTAGTATACCAACAAATCTCATTATAGAAATTATAAATACCCAAAACTTGTTACTCTTTTTCTGTTTCAAAATATTAATCTCTTATTCGATTTTTTACTGTCTCAAAATATTAATCTCTTTTTAAAAATTAATGAAAAAAATAATATGAGAGAGATGACAGATGATAGATGATAGAGATGAAAGCCTCTCCATCAGTTGTCACTTTTTGTTTTTTTGGATATGAGCTACACAAAAGGTAAAAATGTCTTTTTATTCACATAATGACATCCAGTTGGACAAAAGCTTGGTACCTCAGCTACAGTCATGCTACATGGCTTTTTTCGTAAAGGATGCTAAAATAACCTGACCAACGAGTTGCCAAACACCGCTAAATAGAGGGGGAAGGCAGCTTGTTAGGTACACTACAACCAACAATATCTTCTTTACTCTTTCAATATCTTGATTAAGTGCTGATTTTCTATTGGAATACTCTCCTAATCGATACTTAGGTTGAGAAGCCTCTAACAATGTTGTTCATTTTGCAAGCCTAAGAAAAATAAAGCGCTCACATTACTCTCATCCAATGTGTGCATCCACAATAATAACAAATAATATTAAGTAAATGAAAAAGCTAATTGTAAACCAAAAAAGTGTTTCACTTGTACTCCATTGGTATACCATTAATATAGATATGTTACTATAAATAATTCCTGTGTAACTATATTATATATTATAATAAATAACATTTAGTTGGAGCCATTGCACAGATCCGACCTTAGCTCAGTTGGTAGAGCGGAGGACTGTAGTTGGTTTAAATTTCCTACAGTTTATCCTTAGGTCGCTGGTTCGAATCCGGCAGGTCGGATCATCATTTTATTGTGCAAAAAATTATTTTAATTAAATTAAGGGTAAATTATAATTTTTTTTTTTTAAAGACAAAATTCCTTTATCCTTCCTGTTGGTTGCCATTATTTTTATCAAAAGTTCTAAACATACATAAAATTCATACAAAAATTTTGATAAAAATGAAGTGATAATACTATTATTGTAAATAAATCCATCTTCAATAATTTTTTTTTTTAATTTTAATTTTTATTTTTGGAGGATAGGTAAGTCATAAAATAAAAGAATGAAATATGTAAGTTTACAAAGGGTATATCTCAGGCTACTACAACTTTCTAAAATCCAAATAAATTTCTAACTGCTTTCCTATACAATAATGAAATTACTCGAATTATTAATTGTAATATATTCATAATCATTTTTATTGACTATCACAAACAAAAATTTTATTTATAAATTATAGAGTTATATAAAGTCATAATATATATAAAGTAAAATTTAATGTCACATAATTTTTCAAATTTATAAAATTCATTACATAAGTTAATTTTCTCAGTCAAAACAAATTAATTATTGAATAATAGGTTTATTTATTTTTTTAAAAATCTAGAATCAAAAAATTAATTTAGTTGTTAGTTAAGGAAACTAAAGTTTGGAATTCACTTGCACAAATGGATTTTTTTTTTGGTTTACAATATTTGAAACATTTATATAAGAGTAAAAAGAATACTGAATTAAAGTAATGTTCAATTATTTCTACTATCACCATCATATTATCACCATCTCACGATTTCATACATAAGATGGCCACTTCTCTATCAAACTCCGTCTCTTATGGAGAGAGATGTGAGACTTGTATGTGACATTGTGAATAAATGAAGTGAAAGGTATGCATTGCAAACATAACTAAACATGCAGTGCAAAAAACCAAACACCAAACGAAAGAAAATAATAAAATATTTTTTATATCACTTAACATTATAAATGTACAACTTGAAATAGAAAAATATATACATAATATTAGCCTGCATACACACAAAAAATAAAAAATAAAAGACTAATAGCATGAAATATGAGTAAAACTTTCTAAACAAATCATTTTTGAAAAAAAAAAAATGATCTTTCAAAAAATTCGTTTATGAATATCAAAGAAGTAAATTTAAAAAAAAATAATAAAAAAGGAAAAACAAAAGACAAATAAAATTTTATAATCTTTGTGATAGTGGACTTCCGAACAATTTCAATTATGCAAGATGAGATGTACAATAGATATACTCATCAACAAATTATATATAAGTCGTATCAACTCCTACAATTATAAATCATTAGTGGGTAGCACACGTGATACGTGTGCAATTCAGATAACTAATAATAAAATCAAATAATAAAGAATTTAATATCATAATATGGATATTGCTTACGTGATAAGTATGTTTTTAATGAAATCTAAGGTCTTGGATTCAAAACTTGTTTATGCTGTGTATGCTAATTTTTTTTATTTTAGCATATACAAAGTTGCCACATAACATGAGGAGAAGAATGTTTTACTAAATCAATTTAGACCTTCACTTAATAATAGTATAGATAAAGACAAAAAAAAAAAAAAAAAAAACTATCACTATAATATTGAGATTGATTGAAGATTTTAAAAAGAGATTTTTATTAGAAGTGGAGATGTGCGTAGAGAAAGGAGAGAAGAATATTGCCATATATATATACACACACACAAAGGTAGGTAAAGAGATAGGAGAACAGGTCTGCGTGCCCTTTCCTGTAGCACCTCTTAGCCCCCAAACGCGGCGTCGTTTGGGGTGGATTCAACGCAGAAGAGGAAGGGAGAAAGGAGAAGGAGAGGAGAGGAGGGAGGAGGAGGGAGGAGGAGGGAGGAGGGAGGAGGCTGGAGGGGCCATAAATATTGGGGGAGGAGGAGGCGGAGGTGGAGCTCATGACCATGGGCTGACGACAGCCAAGTGACGGCAGCGGCGATGGCGGCGGCGACGATGGCGAGGGACGACGGCAAGCCTCCTCCTCCTTCCTCCTCTCCTCTCCTCTCCTTCCTCCCTCCTTTTTTTGAATCCGCCTCAAAACGACGTCGTTTGGGGCTCTGAGCGCTACCGAGGATCCGGATTCAAAGAGATAGATATCAAATTTCATTTGAAAATTGAAGATAAAAGTAAAATAAACATCCTACAAAAAAAAAAAAAAAGGAAGAGAGAAAGGTGGGAATTCGGTTATTGATAATTAAAAATTTTAAAAAGATAAGATATTTATAAGAGATTATGGCCTCGTTTGGTAATATTACTTTTTAGCTTAAAAGTCAAAAAGTACTAAAAAACCAAAAAGCTAACAATTTATGCCAAAAAGTCAACGATTCTCTTCTCTCTACTTTTTACATATCTTTTCGTAAAAAATTAAAAAATCATCCCAAACATACTAGTGTTTTGAATATCAGATTTTAGCTAAAGAGTCAAAAAATTACTAAAAAAACTTGTTCCTAAACGAAGCCATATATGACTAGAAGTTGATTTAATTTTGTTTGTCATATCAAAATAGAATATATATATTTTGAATAGTAGCAAAATAAATTTACTTTTTACTAAAGTTGTAATAGAATAAAATATATTTAATTTTTAAATTGCATGCTTGATGATGATTTTAAATAAATAAAAAATACTTAGATAGAAAATTTTAAAATTGATAGTAGTCAATTGCTATCAATATAGACTACAAAATTCATTTAATAGTGATCAATCATTAACCAATAGTTTTGGATAAAATCATGGATAACTGATACAAAATTAATTTAATAGTGATCAATCATTAACCAGTAGTCTTGGATAAAATCATGGATAACCTTTAAAAAAATCAACAACCTTAAGGGGTTAGTTTAGTGGGCAAAACTTGGGGCCATGCTTTCTCTAAGTCTCAAATTCAATACCTACTAGTAGTAATAAGCTCCTTGGGGCCATATCTATATAGGGCATTTACCCTGGCTTTAAATGAGACTCCTACAAGTGAGCGGTGGGATTGGTTCTCCGGGATTAGTCGGGGGTGCGCGTAGGCTGGGCCAAAAACTCAATTATCAAAAAAAAAAAAAAAAATTCAACACCAAGCAAATTAAATTTTGTAAAATTAAAAAAATTGTAAATTTTAGAATAAGGTATTGGAATTCCTAAAATCATATAGTTAGTTATTTTAGTTAATTTTAAAATTTAAATATTAAATCCAACAAGATTATGCCATGCGTGTTAGCTCAAAATTATAGCCTTTGTTTGGGAACATGAAAATCGTGCTATTATAGCCTAATTTTGAAAATCACCCAAAAGCCCTCTGTAGCAACCTTTCCTTGGTTTTCAAAAAAAAAAAGGTGACTTTTGGCGGCTTGCATGAAGCTGACCTACACACTGTCACCAACAGTGTAGGCTGCAAGCTTGATAAATTATATTTTTACCCCTATATATCAATTTAAAAAAAATAAAGTGAAATGCAGATTTTTTATTTCAATTTAAACATCATTTCAAACACATTTTTCAATACAACAATCAACCCAAAAATTTAACCCAACTTCCCAAATACAAAAATAAAATAGCCTACTAAAATAACCAAATAGCCAAATAGCCTACTAAAATAGCAACTTCCCAAACGAGGCCTATATATGGTTGAATACACTAATAGATTTGAGCCACTTTTATTTTTGATATTGTAAAAAAATTCAAAATTTCAAATTTGATACGTTCAAATAAAATTTTAGTTTTTAAAATTATTTAAATTAAATATTTTTATATGTACCAATCACTTTATGCCAAATAATTTTTTTATTTTTAAGGTTTTGAAGCTCTTGTAAAAAAAATCAAAATTTCAAATTAGATTTGTTTAGATAGAGTTTAAAATTTTTTAAAATTTAAATTAGATATTGAGAGGAAAAAAAAGATTTTAATTGAGAGATAGAGATCAAATTTGTTAAATAAGAAAGATTTTAACTAAACCCATAAAAATCAAATTTGTTAATTTTATATGTTTATATATATCTTATTTTAATTTTTTTTTGTTAAATTAGAAATTAAGGAAATGAGTAAATGAGACTTTAGAAAATGCTTTAATACTTGAGAGTTTAATATTAAGAATTTAGACATCTCTCATGTTTCACACTAATATATAAATATAAAAGATAGCGGCCTCTTATATACGACATTCTTATATATTTTTTCTGTGATAAGTACATTATCTTAACCTTAAATTATGTCTTAATGGTGGCAAGCCATGATTTTAGGCTATCCTAGTAGATGTTAACAATAATTAATCTCTGAGAATTTCACAATAAAATTTGATATGCATAAAAATTGTTAATTATAAAGATTGTTGGAGATCATAGTATCACAATCACTCGATATCTTAAATAACTTACATCAAATTATAATCTCATGTAGGAAAAAAAAAAGCATTAATAGAGAAAAATTCTATAAACCCAAAAAAGTTATTATAAATTTGCCTAGACTTTTAAATCAGTGGTGTATATTATTATTGTGAGACCAAATTATAAATAAATCTCAATCTTTAATTATAATTTCTAAGTAATTTTTTTTAAATTTTAATCTAAATTTGTTGTATGCTCATAAAAAAACTTCTCACACATATCATTAATTGATCCGGTTGGTAACACTCTATCTTTGATCTCCTTTGTCAATGACATGCATATTATATCAAAGTATAAATCCATCTCCATAATGATTTTCTCTATAACTTGAATAATACTTGCATAGTTCATACAACATTTGAAAAAATAAATCAAGAAAAGATCTTCGTAGGATTATCAAAATTATATAAGAAAATAGTTTTAATTCATTTTATTTATAAATATAAAATGATGACAAACTATTTGAATTGTACTTGAAGAAATATAACAATAAATAGCTTAAATCATTATATACCAAAAAAAAAAAAAAAAAATTATATAGGCAACTCAATGAAAAAATTGTCGAATGCAATCAAAGTCATGGATATTGAATTAAATCATATGGGCTTTAAATTGATAATATAATTTAGCAAATCAATTATAATAACAGAGAGAGATTGACAAATATGTAGTTCCTCCCTACTATCTTTGTATTTTGTTCGTTAATTTCATATATCATATGAAAATGTTACTCATCTTGATCCTTTAATAAAATAAGCACCAAAAAAACTAATTTGATAAGAAATTTATTCTAAACTTTATTATTAAAAAAATTAAAAATTAAAAAGAGACTATTAAGAGATGAGATTGAAGAAATACTATAACAAACAACAATCTTGTTAAAAAAAAAGAAGAAGAAGAAGAAGAAAAAGAAATGTAACGTCCTGATTTTTCAAAGATTATATAGGCGGAAACTAATTAACCTAAGCATGAGGTTTTTGAAAGAAAACTCATTCTTATTTAATTAATTATCAAAATCGTTTTTCATTAAACATTTTCTTTACTCTTCACAAGTCAATACAAGAAATACCATGAATGAAACCAAAAACTCACTCTCCATGTATTTCAATTAATATTACATAATCATTACAAATAAAATGCCTCAAAGCTTACAATAAAAGAGAGGACCCTACTCTTTACAAAAATAAAAAATAAAAAAAATAGTATTCAACCAAATAAACAAATGAAGTAAGACAATCCATCACTACATTACACTTATAAAATGGTAAAACTCATTGTTTGATCTTCGAATCTGAAAAGCACTCCCTGTATACATCTATAGGTAGGGGGTGGGCAAATCACTAGCTCACCAAACAATCTTATATTGTAACGTTAAAAGACATGCGGGTACAAAGATACTCATATATATACGTGAAATCATATCATGTCAAAACCTTATAATTTTATTACATAATCTCTTAAACAAGGGGACCTAGAAATTTTGGGCATAGGTGGTCAGAGTGACCAAAATTTTAAAAATCTATAAAAAAAAAATTTCCCACCCAACCTAGCCTCCCAACCTCTCCCAGCCTAGCCCCAAATAAGGGCAATAGTTTTTTTGTTTGTTTTTTAATTAGGCAGCACAATAGCTACCCAATACTTACCCAAAAAAATAGCTAGACAGGCCTACAGGTTTGTATTTGTTTAAAGAACAAATCTTCCAAAACAATCCTCTCATTTTTCAATAGATAGGAAGCAGTCCTCTCTTCGTCTTCTCCAAGTAAATCTCTAGTAGCCTCTGAACTCCACTTTCCTAACATTTTTTGTAAATGTAATTAACTAATTATATTATTTCGTTGGTTGATAATGGAATTGATTAACAATGGTTTTAAAATTTTGTCTTTATGCAACAAATATTATATTACTCTTAGTTTTTTATGATCTTTGCCTTGTTTAACGTTCTATATTGCTCTTAGTTTTTAACTTTGAAATATGTTAAAAGCTGTCATTCGCAATTCAACGGGGGATGAGTTTCTTGCCGATTGCTTTTCTCTCTACCTTGAATGAGACCTTACATTGAAAATTGATCTAGATTTTGTAATCGATGAATTCGAATATTTAGAGACTCGTCGAGTACAACTTAATTAGATTGTTTCTAATCAATAAATTTAGATATTAATTTAAATTATATTATTAAATTCTCTTTTTTCTTATGTGGTTATACTTAAAATATATTGTATAATTTTACCTTAATATTAGCCCACCCCATCGACAAATCCTGGGTTCGCCCTTGCTCTTAAATCTAATTTATTTAATTAACTACAATTAGTTAACTCAAATAAATAAACATGCTTCAATGGAAACATGACTTCCTTTTCAATCTATTCAATTACTCCATTGTTAGTTAAATCAAATAGTTAAACAATTCATAATAACATCCAACAAAGCATGAAATATATTTTATACAGTCTTATGAGATGAATGTATATGCCCTGTCATACTCAAAATAGTTTTCTCATCTTTTGAAAGTCTTGTGCACAATACCAATTTGAAAACACATTAATCCAACAATTTCAATATAATTTTAAGGGTGGTAGATATGACTTAGGTAATCCTTAGACTAGTGTCTACAAATAGGCTTAAGCTCTACAAACCCCACTTTACAGTCTTTCATAGGAAGGCATGTGGTACCTCTTTACCATTCGGGTCTCTCATAGGAAGGCACGTGGCACATCCTCACCACTTTATTAGTCTTTCAATGGAAGGCACGTGGCCATGCGTGGTTCTTGGTCTCTCCTCTAGACACTCGGGTCAACTTAAACAATTTCAATCTATACCCTCTATGGGCTTACCATGTATTTACCCCAAAGCAATTAAATGATATTGTTTCACAAACAATTCTTTTCTCAAAGCACTATTCAAAATCATATTCAACAACAATATAATGGTGTGTCAATACAACATGTATCCATGCATTTTGATATTTCAATTTTCAATTCCTCCACACAATCTTCTATTATGATCAACAACCCCATATCTCTATCGCTCTAATAACATAATACAATCCCAAGAGATAATATAACCATATCAACATTTATGGATTCTCTTCATGATAATCAACAATTCATAATAGTCATTTCAAGACAAATCTATAACATACTATATGTAGACACTCCATTTTGACCCTAAGACTTGGGTGCTTCTTTTGATTACGATGATGAAAACAATGAGGTGTTTCTCACGAGAATCCTCAATAAGAAAACCTAAAATTTGAGCCCTATTTCCAACCCTAGCAATGTACGAAATTACCTTTCCAAGGAATATTCGAGCTCAGGTTGTGTCGAGAATGGTTTGTTTAGTTAGGATCAACCTTATTTGCACTAAGGGGCCTCCTTTGAAAAATTCTCCCAAAATGGAGTTCTGACACAATTATTTGAAACTTTGGGCCAAATTGTAATTTTTCAAAACTCGAGAATAATACGTTAAGTCGAAAATATTCGTCCATATGAAAAATATTTAGTCAATCTTGATTGGGTTGATAGCGTGGTTGATACATAGCCTTGACCAAACTTCGCCAAAAGGTGAATTTAAGAAATGCTTGGAAGAGGGTTTGAAACCGATCCTATATAGCAACGGCACCTTAACCAACACCTTTAAAGCCTTGTCTTGTGTTATATTTTCCTCAAATAATATTTAAACAATCTTGAACTTGTTTTTGGCTCGGGTAGGGCACTCAATTGACCTATTTTACATAAACATGTCCCAATGCATGTATACTCATCCCTCGCTACCTAGTGCTTAATCCATTGAAGATAATGCTCCATTTTGTCTCCATTAGCTCTATTAGTGCTCAATTATCTTCCTTTATGCTTTATCTTGTCTTCACCATTTCTCCACTTGCTTAGCCTATAGGTATACATCAGTTGTTGAGAGGAAATGATAGAATAAGGAGAGAACATTTAAGCTAGAGGAAAGAGTAAAAAAAAAAGAGAAAAGTTAAGTTTTGAGCTAAAAACACTAATGTCTTCCATATACACCCCATACCTTCCATCATTCTAGCAAAATTCCAAACTTTCAAGATAGAGGTATAAAAGAAGATAATGGAGCTAATGGGAGACAAAAGTGAAGCATTATCTTCAATGGATCAAGCATTAGGTAGTGAGGGATGTGTACATGCGATGAAGTTATATTTGATTCGAAAAAATGGTCAATGGAGTCTTTGTACAACCAAAACAAATTCATTTAAATATTATTTGAAAAAAACTATAACACAAGACATGGCTTTGGAAGAATAATTAAGTGTTAACAACAAGTAGTAGGATGGGGTTTGAACCCCTTCGGACATTCATAAATTCATTTTTCTATGCAAGCCTAGTCAGTACCATGTGTCGATACGTCGTCAACAGGTCGGTGATTGGCGAGAATATTTTCTGAAACTATAGGCTAATATTCTCTCACATAACAAATATTCCTTGAGTTTTGAAAATTACAATTTGGCCTAGAAAGTTTCAAATAATTGT